>JAHKQU010000032.1:14800000-16000000 GCA_020383195.1 Neomicropteryx cornuta | reverse complement strand
TACTGCTGTATATATATTCATTAACTTCATACATAAATCACTCATAAAATCATCTCATTTCACCACCATCCTTCATCGTAATCACAAATCCATTATTTTTATATTTTTTGTTAAAATATCATTCTTTCCTTATTTCATCTAATTAGATGGTTACATAATATTTGACAATATTTTATACTAAAGAGGACAGGTGAGAGTTAAAAATGCATTTTTATAAAACTCAGCGCTGGGTTTAAACCGACATCCTGCGCTCTCAAGTACAGGACCTCTTTAGAACCTTTATAAATATTATGCTATCCAGCACTTTATCAAATTATTAAAAACTTATTCAAAATTTTTCAATATTGTCAAAGATTATGTCATTTATCTTTTCAGGCGATTTGCCGCTATTAAAAAACAATCATCAAATATAAGTCAAACAACTTTACAACTCAATTATACAATTATATATATATTTTAAGTAATAAATGTTTATTGTGAGAAATAATGTGAATATACTTAGTGAGGCTTTTCCCGTATGCACGCCTCGATTGCGATTAGTGCGTCGTAATTGAAAATAAAAGATGTTTCGATTAGCGGCCACTCGATCGATTTGCAAAATGATTTCGCTAATAGTTTTTTTTTTTTTTTTTTTAATAACGCGTTCGCGGAGAACCGCGCGGTTTACGCCATCGCCAAACGGTACGGCGAGCGAGCGGTCGAGATTTCTCAATTTTTTGTTGTCCGCCACTCAATTTGTGTTCGGTTGAACTTTGGTTCGGTTTTCGTTGGCCGGACCTCTCCCCCCGCCGACCTCTCTCTCCGCCGGGCAGGGTCAACGTCACTGACAAATTATGATTGACTGTAGATCGCGACCGAGCTAACTGCTGCCTTCGCCGACCTGGAGGTTTTAGAGCCTTCCGCAAAATCTCGCGTTCGCAAGGGCTTGGCGGTCGATTACTTTTTGATCACCGTCGATCCCTAGCGAAACCCTTCTCAGGGAATGTCACTCGAGCCTTCGAAAAGAGAATCTGCGCGTCTGGCAAGAACGTTGAGATCTAGGGGGTACGGGTCATTTGACCCACTCCTTTTTCCCTTCTATTGAGGAGCGTCTGAAGAGCGATTTTCTGGTGTTTTACCACTTCACCACGCAACTGGTAAGGGGTCATGGGAGGCTCAGAGGAAAGCTTTCCCGCGACCCCTGGTGTCCTTGCGGTCGAGGTGCTCAAACTGCCGAGCATGTCATTTGGTTTTGTGAATTTTTGTGTGACGAACGTGTAGTTATGTTGGACAGCCTGCATGATTGTGGGACGCCTGCGTGGTATTCCGAACTTGTTCTGAATAGTGTTAATTTCAATGCTTTTAGGGTTTTCGTGCAGAGTTGGGTATCCAAATGGGATCTGTTAGGAGGGCCGGGCGTTCCCCTCGAGGAGCTTCCCGAACCCGCGATTTAATTCTCGAAAGAGACGCGCGAGTTCCTAGCCCGAAGTCGCTCGTTGTTGGTGTCGTTCAAACTTTCCCTATGAGTGGGAACTGGTCCGGCTACCTGGACCCCGGCCTGCTGGTGTCATCCATCTCCCTCGGAGTTCTGTTCCTGGTGTATGGACATGGACCATTGTATTGTTAAGTTTTTCTTGTTTGTGTACATAAGTTTCGTGTAATTGTGTTTATATGTTTCAGATAAGCCGTCTCTTGCCTTGCATGTGACTTTTAATTAGGCCTTTAAGTGTGTTAGGGTTTTCATTCCTGTTTTTCTTTAAGGCTCGAGAGAGGGAGACAGGGACAGACGCGCGAGGGTCCTTTGTGTGTTCTCTGACCCGCTCCGTAGCACCGTTCAGGTGCGTCGGAGTTAATATCTTTGTGTTGCGAGGATAGATATAACGACCCCAAGTCGTTGCGACTATCCGGGAATGCGGTGGGTTAAGTCTGCTGCCTTTTTTGATTTTGTGGTTTGAAATATCACTTAAGGGGGGGGGGGGTATTGTATGTTAGTTGACCACCTATAAGAGGTCTAGTCCGAGAACGCGGTGAGTAAAGACTGAAGATCGAAAGTTCCTAAACCGTGAGAAAGGAATATGTGAATCGTCCATGATTGACGTCACATCGTGTGAAATGCAACTTAGCACTTTTCCGCAAAAAGTAAATGCTTGTGTCTTTCAAGAAGGAATTTGCAAACTAATTAAGTTTAGTTGCCTTTGACATTAATACAACTGGGTATGAGAACTGTGTATCTGGCGATTTCACAGGTAGGAAATATGCTTACGTTACCAACTCGAGGCGGCGGCATAACCTTAATTTTCATAGAGTGGTAACACCATTTAACTAGTTCGAATTCGAAAATCACATAGATATAACTGCAAAATCTATGTATTAATAGGCGAAGAGAAAACTTTGTACCCCTTTTTAAGCATATTGCAGGAAATTAAGGCAAACTACATACGCTAATGACGTATTTGTACACGCTCGCACCTGACCTCACTCGCGCTGATCATAGAAGCAAATTGAAAAATATATATGCAATGATTATAGAGATATACTCAACGCTTAAACTTAAATATTTAATAAACCACAGTCGAGTTTCGACCATTAGTATAAATAAATGCGTGTTGTGAAGGCGGCGATGATAGAAGTTTATGTTGTTGAGACCTATCCATTAAAAATTGCAATTCGTCAGGTTGGGCTGATTTAATTCGTGAGCGAGAAGTATGGACGGACTCGCTTAGCCCGGGGATCTCGACGGTTTCATTTTGGTCTGGTTTTTTCATGGCGAAACCGTAATGTCCACGTCGCTCATTGTCGTCATACAAAAGGTAAAGTATTAATACTCTAAGTACGGTCGCTGCACGCTGATCGCTGCGGGTCGTGGCCAGATTTGTTTGCGAGCTGGTAGCTGAACCTTGTGTTTGTGTTGACTCACGACTACTCCGAATCAGAATTTTTAAGTAGATTCCATAAGAAAATGTACCTATTGCAATGGGTACCATCATTTGGGATGGAACCCAAAACCACCTTCAGCTAAAAAGTTACTATATCTATCGATACTTATCACTTTCTTGTGGACACGACAACTGCCGTAATTTTACACCAATCACTTACAAATTAATTAATAATATTTAAGGCCACAAAATCTTGGTTAAGTTCGTTAATGGGCAAAATCACACCAGGGGCAGGAATGGGTTTCGAAAAAGTGAAATTTTGCTAAACTTTCTTAATATATAAGATATCGAATTCACTTAGATTTTATATTATTCCAGACTTCTTGAATCATAGAGCAAAGAAAACTCACAATCTAGTCACCTTTCAAACAAAAAAAAATTAACCTGGGTGTCTCTGTTTTCGGGGGTAATAATGAGGTTTAACACCCAAAACAGAGGAGTGTTTTAACCTCTGTATGTTTAACGTGTCTAGTACCTGTGTATCACCAGCGAACAGTAGTTAAGGGCAACCGGGTATCTACGCATCTGATGTCTACCGTGTAAAGGGCATCTCGATATTATATTTCTTTTCGATCGATATCAGCGCGGGCGATTTCACACCGCAAACCACAGAAGGCTACCGATGTGCCCATCAGATTTGACGCCACATTTCTCCATGGTGACACCATCTTCTGTCAAAGATGTCCAAATACATCCAATCACGATGAACGTGCAGTCGAACGGATTTAGGTTCATCTTGAAAAATGCGTCTGTCTCCACAGGACATGCTTTCTACCGGTGATTTTTTTCATACAACGGAAATATTGGTTACTTATCATATATGCCGGGGGTCAACCTTAAAATAGGGAATACTCGGAATAAAGCAGGAATACTCGCAAAGCAAGCTCATAAATTCTTTTTTGGGGTTACTACACACACCAAACTAAACATGTTTCGTATCTCACATTTTTTCTCATAATGTTTATAAACATTTATGTCATATGGATATAATATAATACTTTTTATTAAAAAAAAAAACACTACAATGTCATTGAAGCCAAGGGTACTCATACAGATACATTTGCAATGGTATTACCAACGGGATACGATTCTCACTTAGCGCTACAAAGTATTTTGCCTTTTAGCTATCATGATTTTTGATTTTCAATATAAACTATGGTTTTTTAGTTGTGACACGAAACTCTATATACCCCAAGGTTTAGCTATCGCGGGTTTACCTGTTAAGTTCCCAATAGCAAACTAGTGGTTGCCCCGTAATCGAAATTGGACTAATTTATAAAACTTTTAAGTTTGAGCGTTATTTAGGTTCTTATTGCCTTCATAATACCTCTATAATCATTGCATATATATTTTTAAAATTTGATTCAAAATAGGTAATTAGCGTGTGTCTTTTGCCTTAATTCCCTGCAATACCTATTTAATTTAAAATTTAATGTTAGTAACAGTTAAAAAAACATAATTACGGCATGCATTTGTATTTAATTTTTAATACAATTCATTCTCAGTTTTAATTTTTTTTATGAAAAAAAATGAGACTTGACATTCATAAAAGTATAAGATGGCATTAATAATTATTTTGGCTATATTGACATTGAAATACTATTAAAAAATGAACATATTTTGTGATCACACACAATTCACAGCTCGAAACTCATTCTGGCAATCAGCTGTTAGTAGTATGAACGTTTTATTTATTAAATTTACTGTTTTTGTAATATTGGCAAAGTTTAAACTCTCCGCGTGATTAAAATTGGGTTTTCCGCTTTGTAGAGTCATAGGTCATTTTGTGTTGGGCGTAGTAGATATAATGACTCTGACCCTTGTGCTTCGCGGCATTAGGACCAGGTCTGCGTGTTATTACTATCGCCCCAGAGATGGACGTAATGAGTCGAAAGCAATTATGTGCGTACGAGTAACACTTTGATTCGTGGTTTGATATCTCTGACGGAATGAGAAATTGATCTTACCCATTATGAATGCGTGTATGGTGTGAGTGTGTGGAGATTGAACTAAACTATCTATATTTTAATACGCGAAGAGAAAATTTTATATCCCATTTTAAGTACATTGCGCGCACCGTTGATTATAAGATTTGGCATAGTTAACTTTTATTTGAAGAAGGAGTGCAGAATGTTCCTTTTGTAATAATCTGTCGGTGAATATGAAGTTTCATTTTCATATGAATAAATTAAAATTGACATTAAACGTATCAAAAAATAAATACAAATACAAGGTGTTATTTTTTTTCAACTGTTACTAATATTAAAAACTAAATTTCATAGATATTGCATGGAATTAAGGCGAACCCCACACGCCAAATGACGTTTTTTATACACGCTCGCAGCTATGTAATAAAACAAAAATAAATGCAATCACTCACCGTATTATAGAGGTTTAAGGACCTCAAGAATGTGGAATTCTTGTTTAAAAACGGATATTGAGACTGTCTTTTAATCTAAAAAAAGCTCGTGTTTTTAGGGTACACATTTTTTTTTGTTTTAGAGCATACTTTACTATAGTGTTAGTTGTATTAGTGTAGCTTAACCTGTGATTCCTCCGGACTCCCCGCGCCTGATATTTATCTATGTCATTTGTTAACTATTTGTCTTTAGCACTTTAAATAATTACCTAGGCTTTACACCTTCGACTTTTTTTATAAGATGTGAGAGGAGTTATTGATTGAATCGATTACGTAGATCGCGTTTGTCGCGTTTGTCGCGTACTCCGCCTGTGAAATATTCTCACGCGCGGCGCCGGAGACCAGCAATTGACTCGCTTCATTTGAAAGGGGAAGTATGGGCACCGTGGAAAAATGTGCTATGTATTCTGAAATGTGGCCAAGTCAATGGGTCATGTGCAGTTCTCCTAGTAAGTACTAGGAGAACTGAAGCCCTTGTCAATTTTATATTTTTATTAAACCACGCGCAGTTTATTCTCTGTTTTACCATACACACATACATTTGCGAACTGTTGTTGTATATTAATTATATTTTAACAGTGCAAATATATAAAGATTACCATGTTATCTTTAATGTATATACTAACTGTTTATTTACTAAATAAAATACATCACTCACACATTCACACACCCTCAAATACGCACCGGTAGATCAATAAATTCTACATATATTTTAAGAAGGGAACACTTCTAAATTTCTCAAAAAATGACAGAAATCCACAATTGGTTTTAAATACTAGTAATAATTTCTGTTTGTAATTATGTAAATTAATACTTTTTTGATTTTTCAATAAAAATAAATGCAATAAAAATAATATAAATGATTTCTTTGCAAATTGAATATTTATTGAAAGCATTGCTTTTTGGCATAGGTGCTTTCTGTACCAAGCCACAGTATGATAAACGCTATAATGATATTGATATATTAATATGTAATTTAATTGAGTTCAAACTTCAAAATATTTTTTAAACAAAATTACTAATTCTCTAAGGCAGAGGTTATTATGAGAGATCTATTATTGGCAAAAATTATATACTTATCGTATATTATAATTTAGAAAAATAAATAAATATAAAACACTAATAAGTAAGTAAGTTTAAGTAGTTCTTTAAGTATTTGAATATCTAATATTATTATATGTAATAGTATGTTCGTAAATAATTTCATATATAATATTTATTTCCTATATGAGTTTGTATTAGTATATACTAGGTTATATGTTTGTATACATTCAGATATATTCCATGTATTTGTGATTGCATATTATTTTATTATTCATAATGGCACAATAGAAAGTCACAACAATAAATGATATACTTAATAACAATGAAAAAAAAAATCATATAGACAAGTTAAATACTAGTCATTTATTGTTGTTTTGAAGTATCATGACCACTCTAATTAGGATTAAAAAACTGTTCTAAGAACGGCTAGAAAAAGTTGCAGAAATTTACTATTGAGACGTTATTAATAAGAAGTATCATAGGATAAATATCATACATACAAATATTATGTAGATGTATTTTTTATTTTAACGTCGTAATAAGACTGCTAAGTAATAGATAGAATGTCTTCCTTAGAACAGGCGATAGCAAGATATTTTGCATTATGATATGATTTTTATAGGATTTGCAAGAATAAATAAATTTATTTCCTTTTATAAAATTTGTCAGCACAAGCGAAGCAATGTGATAATATTATTTGACGAGATAATATCAGCGGTTTTGTAATCTGCGCGTGTGAGAGGTTGAAACCGGAGATACTTTTATAGAGAGTATTTCAATTGATAAATTACACCCCGGCTTCCCCCTTTTAGTCGAGTGTCACAGGGAGCATGAATTATCCACTATGAATGCTGGCGTTGTTTTAACGCGTATGGGAAGTGTTAGCAGGAAGACCACTCATACAAATCGTAGCCCGGATTGAGATGGACCACGCGGAGCAAGTTCTGATAGCGCCTTTGCTTGATCTGAACACATGTGAATCACTGATCACATCCATTTGAATATTTACTATTATTTTAACAGGACGTTTAATGAGAATTTAGGGCACTCCTTCTAGGATACATATCTCACTGCCTTATTTCCTCTGGGTGCGTAAACATCTTTGCTCCAGAAGTTGAACCAGTGCGTCACTTGGACACTTTGAGGTGTGAATTATCGATAAATTTTAGCCTTTCTCCTCCATATGAACGTCAACTATGCCAAGTCTCACACTCCTCCGTGCGCGCAATATGCTTAAAAAGGGGTACTAAGTTTTCCCTTCGCGTATTAATGAATATTTTTTTTTGTTTGATTACTTGGTGTAGTTTTTCAAATAATTTTCATTACTCAACTTCAGAATAATTATATTTTTCAAGTTAAACTTCTTTGCGCCCGTTGTACTCATTGGGATGGGATGTTGATCGAGGAACCGCGTCACGCGTTAGGAGTAAAATCCGTAGAGTGCCTTTTTATACATTTTTATTTTTATATCCTGTCCTACTGTGTGTGCGAATGGCCAAAGAAGTATTGGTCCGACGCAGACCCAATTTTTGTTTTTAGTGGTCATATGTGTTACATATTATATTTTTTGGGTTTGTAACGCTGTAACTAGTAAATAAAATAAATAATTATACTGCGACCCCATAACAACCCCTTCAATATTGTACGCGTTAAAAGACACAATGTGAAAACCATAGAGCAACAAAGTGGCGTACAAATAGCGGAGGGGTGCGGCGCCACGCGACCGCGGCGAGGGAGTGCGAGCGGGACGCGCGGACGCCCCGGCCCGCGCGTGCGAAAGAGACGACGGCCGAGTGAACGCGCGCGCGACTCCATTCCCACGGGTTCCATTTTGACTCTGGACGCACGCGACCAAATAAGCAAACACGCTGTACGCGGAACTTTCCCTACTTTTGGCGTCCGTGAAAATTGACATCCAACACACATCAGACGCGTGCAGTATTAAGCAGTTTTCATTAGGAAAGTTACCTGTTACAATGGGTGCTATGTCATAACTTCCGGAAAATTTCGACATATCACTTTCAAATTGACACATAAAATTTAAGGGCACAAAATCCTTGTCAAGTTCGTTAATGGACAAAATCAGACCAGAGGGGCGGGAATAGGAGGGATTTTTCAAAAAAAAAAAATATTGCTATAACTTTTTTAAATTTAATATTATTCCTCAGATAAGGACCTCAAACTTATCCAACTAAACTTTTTTGATAGCACCAACCGTTGGTCCTAGGGGTGGGAAAAATTGGTTTTTCAAAAAAATTATACCTCCCTTAACAGGGACAGTATCAAATTAGCTCTAATTGTTAATTGTTAATTGATGAGAATCAAAATTTAATAATATTATATAAATTCAAATTCAACAAATATAACACGTATTTCTTTAAGGTTTTCGAGTATTTGGTAGTAGAATTTAAGACCCAAATAAGAATTAAATTTACTAAATTTAGCTGACTTTGGTCTTATGGTTTGAACATAGTTAATTTTACTTCTGGTGTTTAAAATGTCTAAACCTACTTTTCAATTTAGTTGTTTAATCAGTGGATTTATGTAATTGGCCAAATTATTGTGTGATAAAAAAGTGATTTATTTGTCGTTTTCCTAATTAAGTTAGGTTGTGTATCTGCGGCCTTTAGATCAGGAAAAGAGACGAACCATCGATAGAGGGAGATCGCTTCCGAGAAGCCCTGCGCCCGCGCCGGTCGCGCGGCAGGAATGCCTCCTGCGCACGGCGATGACAGGTCCTGGGAGGACGCAGGATGAATGCCAGCCGGCTTCCGACCGAAATGGCTTCCTGGCATTCACTGCGATTTTCGCTAACGAATTTTCGGAAGACAAGCAAACACGTCCATTTTTATGCTAATTTCGGCCACACAGCAAACATTTGATTTTTTGGATTTATCGCTTTATACGGGCTGAACTTAATGTCAGCAGTTAAGGGGTGATTTTGGGCATGGAGCAACATTGTTCAACAACTTCGCAAATAATTGAAATGAAAGCAAAAAAACTGGCTATAATAGGTAAAAGGAAAATTCCTGAAAACATTTTAAATTATGGTTACCAACCTGTTAACGCTCGCACAGCATAGTCGCGCGTATCGTAATAAATTGACAATGTGACCACACAAAGTTGTGCTCATCCAATAGCATTTTCGTGAAGGCATCTTCAAGTTGTACTACTTAGTACCTTCTTAGCACTTATCATGCCCTTATACTCATCATTAGTATAACCCCGAAACTGTCTAGCCTGCGTACAAAGCCACATAGCCACCCTTCGTTTAGGGCAAAACAAACAAAATATCGATAGGTGATATATACAGGTGTCCCAAAACTCAACGTCCAAACGAAATGAGGTTGATAGAGAAGGTTACTTCCAATCAGAATCAACCAATTTTGTATGCCTTTTCTGTAGTATTTTTTTTGTAAATAAGCATAGCTCAAAGTCTGGGATTAATTTACGAAAATATGAAAAAAATATTCAAAAAGTTTCATTAAAATATTTTTTAAACAAGGGTAAACTAATCGTAAAAGACACTCACATAAAAAAATAAACCTAAGCAATATGTGTTTTTTTTAATCGAAAAATGGGGTTGAATTTAAAAAAAAAACGACAGAGAATTGGATGACTACATATTGTTTAATTCTGGACATTGAGTTTTGGGACATTCTGTATAAATTTTAAAAACCAGCGGCCATTTTGAAACAAAAATATTTGACGTGATAAATGATACTTTTGTACGAAACGGGCGATAGTAATCTTTGCAAGAGCTATCAATTTTTTTTAGAATAGTTTAAACAAATGTAAGCATAGCTGTTCGTTTTTCATTCATTGGTATGATATCATTTTTTTTAAACGTTGATAATAAAACTTAAGAAGTTAGCACTCTCGATGATCTACCTGTGAAAATCGCTATTGTTTCAATTACAGCGAATATAACGCGCGCGGGAAACTTTCACCCGCGACACGTTCGCACGCTTCGTTTATATGTGAGAACATAAACACGACAAAGGCTCCAAAATACGCCAAGAACAACAACGCAGTGGTGTGTTGCGACCTTTAGAAAAATCGAAAGTGAGCAACTGGCTGACATGACACGCCGTTTCATGGAAAACCATACGCGCGTCATTTCACACAGCTCGGGCGGAAAATAGTTTCTAACCGCTTCCACGTGTATGGCATTCGCAGTTCGCACGGTATAGTGACTGCGCGTGTAACGAAACGCTGCGCCCCCACTCATCGACGAGCTACAGCGGGACGCCAAAGTCATCGTTGCAGCAATCGTTACAACATAATAACGTACTATACTCGCATTTTTGTGTCAATATTACTTTCAAACCCTTGGAATATTAACTGTGAATGTTCAAGAGGCCCTTTGCGAATTTCTTCGGTCTAAGGAAGGTACTAACACCCATAGTCAGTTCATTTGTACAAGTAACAAAGATACCCCAGCCGGTACTCCTTCGTACGTCTAAATAACTAGAAATGTGTAATAAATTACCGGGAGAATACAAAATTATAAAAAATATATTTATTTTCAAAAAGCCATCAAAAAATATTTAATTTAAAAAAAATGTATCAATTTAAAGAGCTATAATTTAAAGGAAGAAGTTTTATGCGGTAGTTATTTTTCATACTAATTATAAAATTGTATATTTAAGCATGATTAATAAGACTTCTTATTTACAATTTATATCTTTTAGCTGTGTAATATGAGGTGGCATATATCGATGTAACTATATATCTATATATATCATTTTATCAATTTTTGTGAACCAATTGAAATTGTCATTCCTATGGCATTAAGTAGTTCTTAGAAATAAACTTTTACTTTACTTCGTTTGTGTATTGTATGTGTGATTAGTGATTATCACACCAAAAACACAAAATTACATAACATTAATCCAATGATGTTCATTAATTAATCATTAATCCATTAATTACATACATTAATCCATTCCTCCAAATTTAATAAAATGGAAAAATACATTTAAAAACGAGGTTGGGATTGGGAAGTAGGAAGAGTTTAATGAGATTTAATGTACCTACTCAAAATACTACTACTACTACTACAAGGTTTACCTTAAACTACTTTAGGGTTGGAGCTGGAGTAGACACTCTAACTATAGCTAACTATCTTCTACAGCTACATGATTAAATAAATATATCTTATACTGCTTTTTAAATCGTATTTCATTATTTAAACGTCGATATAATCCTAATTCTACGGTTTCTTTTCTCGTAACGGCGAATACAAAGAAGGTCCCACGCTTTTTAGGCGATCTTAAAAGTATACCAAACAAAATTACGTTTTTTTTGGCAACGTAACGACCGAGTGTTTGTTTACGGTTCTATTACAGTTTATAGTGTCACACGTACCTACCGCGTCACAGCGCGCGCCTGCGCACAAGATGGCGTCGAATACGACATATGGCCGGAGAATTAGCTTTTTTTTTATATATATATAAAGTAGTTATTCATAACAGACACGTGTTGAATTAAATGGGTCCTGGCAAAGCATGGAATTCGTAAACTTGTATGGGCGAATCTGTAATCGCATAGTCAATATATTGTTTAAATTATAGTGTACCGATGGCTAAATTTTAACTAAAATACAATTACATATAATAACACATGCGCAAATAAAAAAAAAATATTAACAACAGTGTACGCGTTATTTTAATTAACATTGTTAAATAATTTTAAGCCGGTTGTTTTGCATAAATTCTTTCTAAAACGATTTTATTTTCCATTGTCTAACATCTAAATGTAATCTCCATCAAGACAAGTATTGCGTGTGTGTGTTTGGGTATAAGTGAAGTGTGAATATGTAATATTTTATAAGTTATCCGTGTACTGTGTACTGACAATTCGTCGGTATTTGAATTAACCAGATTATTTTAATTAATAACAAGTATTTATATTTGATTTATTTCAAATAATAAAGTACTAACACGTTATAGGTTGGGCCAAAATTTTAAAGTATTATTTATTTATTTAATTAACGCATAGCACTGCATTGATAGCATAGAATTGAACTAAAAAATCCTTAAAAGATAAATGACACAATCTTTGACAATATTGAAAAATTTAGAAAGGTTTGTTATTTTTTTAATAAAGTGTAAGATAGCAAAATATTTATGAAGGTATTAAAGAGGTCCTGTACTTGAGAGCACAGGATGTTGGTTTAAACTCAGTGATGAGTTTTTTTAACTCTCACCGATGGTCGATGGTCTCACCTAAATTTAAACACACTCTGTGTAATAAATGATTAAAAACCGAGATATGAACAGTCTTTGTTTTTGCTAGCAAGAGACGCATAGTTCCCGTCTTCGCGAAGGAATTTCAGGCGTTCCTCGCTGGCGTAATTTAGTGTCCCATCGGGCCGAGGTCTGAAGTGGAAAAATGAAGCAAAAATAAGGCCATAATTAATAAAGGGACCTCATTAAAACACGTATTACATTTCAAGTTAGTTTTTTTGCTCCGATGTGAATCCGTCCGCGGATTATTTATCTGGGAACGCGCAAATGGCCACGTTCACAACTGCACATGGCGAAGTCTTTTTTACGACCCGCGACACGCTTATGAATCTGCGACACGCTGAAATTGGGACGGGATGCTGCGCACTTTCATCCGCGAGATGAACCGCAAAATCGTTTCAGTAATGTCCCATAACGATTGAGAATCCTCGAAGGGGCTAAAATAGCAGCTCGAATAAAATTAACCTAGTAATGATAACTATTTTTATTGAAGAATAATTTACCTTTATTTGGGAAATAAAACAGTTACATATAAAATAATAAAAACAATACAACCAATGGTTACCAACTTATAAGTATAAAATAACCGAGTGAGTATAAAATTAGTGTTTAATAAAATATATAAAATATTTCCTTTCCATACGTGCATTCATTATGCTAGTAAAATATATAACAGCATAGACTATGTATGTATTCAACCCCTTCAACGAAGCTCAATACTTCCGGTACTTACGTACCGGACCTGAAAAAACCTGAAAAAAAAATCTCTACAAGAAATTCCGGTTGATATAGTGACAGCTAAACATTTTATTGCACCTACAGTACGCACAAACGAACGAGTGTTGTAACCTTAGCAGATTACCTACTAAAGTTTTTAGTAGGGCCAATCAACGTTTGGTACGTCTAGCCGAACACCGGTACACATAAACAAACTGAGTTGTAAGCGTTACCGAACTGTTCAGTAGATAAACAAAATGGCGGAATACGCGAAAAGCGCGAGGTGTGTTTGCGAATATACCGTAATGGTTTGGTTGACGTAACAAAGCAGTCCTGTAAGGTGCACCCAATTTAGCATTTGAAAGCACATATAATACTGTTGACCAAATGCACTAACCATTACGGGGGATAGAAAAAGTAATGGAAGTGGATTGTCTCGTGTATATATATCTACTGATTGTTTGGTTGACGTAACAAAACAGATATGTAAGGTATGCGCAACTATTCATTTAAACGCTGCATCTACAGATATTGTTTGGTATAGGTTAGAAGATAATTTTGTTAGGCGAATCAAACAAATTTTACACTACAATATATTTCGGTTGGGCCTACTGAAATTCAATAACCACAAACAAGTTATGATTCCATTGAATTTTTCGCTTAAAACAGAGCTCGATACATTATCAGTGCACTAGCTTTATATAGGGTGTCCCAAGACCAATCCCACAAACTTTAGGGGGTGTTTAAGTTCCCTATTAAGAGTAAGAAATTATGTAACAAAATGCGAAAAATTTTCATCACCAAATTTATTATTTTTGTAATAAAATTGGTGTAAATCGATCTTATCAATCGATAAATCAATATTATCTGTCGACCAATAGCATCCCTCTTACAACCCCAGAGAAGGGGAAAGGAGTTACCCCTCTGTTCGACCAGTGGCATCTGACAGCAATCTTTTAGCTCCGCCCTAATAGGGCGTTTCGAACAACGCGGCAGGTCATTAACCTCGATCTTGACTGACCGCGGCCCAGTGACCCAGTGACGTAGTTATCCGAGGGAGAAGCCATTGGAAAATATCTGTTTTACATGATTTCGAATAGAAACTTAACCTTTTTTTCTCTAATACCATAATGATTTTTGATATAGTATCTTAATAAATAACACTAGGAATCGTAGGACCTATTAGCTGTTTTTTTTATTGGAATTACCTTGGGACACTCTGTATATTTTACTTAAATATACATTTCTGTAAGGGCTTGAACATGATGTTCGCGGAACGGGTTTCGGATGAGTATGCCAGATCCTCGTCGATCCGCTGAGCTGTCGCGGTGACGATTTCGAAGAGATGACGTCTTTTCCGCGCCGGCGCAGATGTGCTAATGACGACCGCCGGCGCATATAAACATTTTGATTGCTATGAGAATCGGCGCATTGAAATGATCTCGGCAGGTTGCGAAAGACTCTTCTCAAAATGCCATCCTGGAGTATTTTTATTGCACTTAAATGCACTCTTACAATGCGAATTTCGCCGATGATAAAACGGTAAATAAAAAATACATTAAACGAAACCAATAACAACAATTTTCTGCGACGTTAAAATTAAATAGTTTATAATAATATGACGTTGTTTGTACAGTCAAAGGCACACGGATCTTAGATACCATATCTTATCTCTTTAACATAGTAAAAGCAAATTTTTAAAATTCAATTCTATATATAAGAAATTTAATAAATGCTAATGGTTCATTTTTAGTTAAATTGCCCTCTTATAAAAGACCTTAGGAAAAATTGTAATGGAAAACCAAATGAAGGGTCTAAAACATGCAAAAGTTTGTTTTTTTATTTTCTGACGCCCTATAAAAGTAATGCGCCTAATTTCAAGACGACTGTCGCCGCTTCGCCGCTGACTGAAACGAGTAAACAGGAGAGATAGCACGCGTGTGTGTTCTGTATCTATGAGAACCACCGCTTTCGCATCTCCGTATGAGCGTAGATGGGTCAATATTTACACATACATTGTCGAATCGCCCTCAATGTAAAACAGCTTCATTTGCCCTTGACTGTACACTCGTAAACCAAATTAAAAGGTTATGTTTGTACTTCTCAAAAACTATGGATAGATACAAATATTTTTATAGTAGGATGTTATTATAAAAAAAAAAAAAAATGATCTTTTTTTTATCAAAAACACGACTTGTCGTATTCTTAACCCCGTGATCTAGACTTTTCTTATTATAATAAAACAATAACGTTTAAAGTTTTTTTTATAAATTGCCCTGGAAAATATCACAGAGTATTAACTATGTCGTATTTTGTGGCTGGTCGAATAAAGATTTCGTAAAATCATAATTATTCAATGCGAATATTATTTTTGATGTCATAAAATTATAAATCGTCTTCGTCGCCCTTTTTAAGGGCGCTGCACAGATTTCGAGGCGCGCATGTGTCCTAACACATGTCCATTAATGTCCGCGCGTTAAGATTTCGTAGTACAGTCAAGTGCGAAATAACGACTTAATATGTGTGTCAATATCCCTAAGCATGAGAACACTTATCTTGTTCTCATGCACATCCTTTTACACTTTTTTTCACACTTTAAAATGCATAACTTTTCTCATACAACTTCCCAACTTTTACAATATTTTTATCTTTAATACCTAGTGCATCAGAATACGGTTCAATTATATTGAACTCTTCTTATTCTGTTCATATCCACAGCATTCAAAAAACCGCGTTTAGATTCTACCGAGGCGTCGAATTTTCTAATTATAAAACTGCATTATCATTTTAACGGTTAAAATCAGCGAGCGCCGTTCTGTGATCGGCTTTTCATTTTTAAATACCCTCTTTTTGAATAAAATCCATTCTGTCTCTATTTCATTTCAATGCGCCAACACGAACACGTAACTTAAATGTATTTCATACACCAATTTATTCCTTGAATAATCTCTTTCACTCTCCTATTCCTCGACTCTCCCTCCTGTTTAATGAATTTATTAAATATCATGATTGCCTAAAATTTAGTAAATTTTAATTTTAAAAAAAATGTCTTGATATTTTAAATAACTCTGAAAAATGTAAGTAAGTTTTATATTCAAGTTTTGTTTTACACTTAATTTATTGAGGCGATGTTTATTAATTGTATTATTATCTAAGTATTAATGTAGGAATTTATGTGGTAGTAACTCTTCGTATGTTAATTTAAATTACTATGTAAATCTGTAGATTTTCTTCACCGTTTGGTTTGACGCACCGCACTGTGCAGGAGGTATCTGTGCACCGAAGGGACTATGCGTTTAAATGTTTCTAGGATTTTTTCCATTGCTTATTTTGCCTACTTTTTTCGACACATTAAAAAAACTCGCAAAGCAAAAGTTGTCAGTTTGAAGTGTAATAACCCCGTAAAAGGATATGCATGACAAAAAAAATCACCTGTATAAAAAGACTAGTTATTTTGCTCTCGACTGTACACCTATTGGACTCGATTTCTTTAAATACAACAATGCAAATGATTAAGCGCGGTAATTTACACAGCTTTATTTATTAAACGAAGAAACAGGTTATACCTCTCGAAATCAATACGGCCTTATCGATTTGTAATTAAATATGAAATAAGTAAAACATCCTATATGTGGCGTTCATAACGTTATATTTCAAGGACCGCATTCGTTCGCCCTAATTGGATTATAAATAAATAAAAAACACGACCTTAAAATGTCTACCGAATTCCCTACAATTTAGTCGAAGTGCAGTGATTTGTTGAACGCGCGGACAAGCGACAAAGCGAAGCGAAAGGTCTCGCTTCGTAGATGTCTTTACGAAATCTGACATGATATGGATCAGCAAAGGAAAAATAGTTTCAGTATGTTATCATGCTTGAGGTGAAAATTCACTAATCAGCCAGTCTCTTTTAATTATTTAATAATTATCGCCGTAGGATTAAAATTAAAATTTAGAGTTGACACAATTCCTGATTTTTCATATGTAGGAATTAGGTTTCACTAGAACTAGACATGAGTGACATTTGAAGTTATTAGTTAAAATCGACTGGGAAACTTTTAAAATATTAAGATTATACTTCAATATTGAAATATGAGAAATAAATAAATAAATATGTCGTTTTTATAATCAAGCGCCCATATTTTTACAAGCTGTCGGCTTAGGTCAAATCTTGCAAGCTGAATTAGAACCACTTTTTTTATCATACAGAGTTGACATTTGACATGTTCGTTTAGTTCCGATGACAATGCGTTTTTATGGTAAGCATGAGCTGATTTTACGCCCAGGATTGTTAACAGCACAGACACAAAATTTGTACGCATTCAAGCAATTAAAGAAAAGCTTGTTTTTAAAAAAAAAAATGGTTACTATAGTACGATGTTTAACAGAAAGCCTAAAAAGATATTAATTCTGTCTTTCAAATATTATAAGCGCCACTGCTCGCTTCGCGTTATTTTATAATTACTGCTAAGGCGTATTTATATTAGTTAGTATAGTTCAGCATTATATATTAGCCTTTTTTTTACGGAGTAAGTGTGTGCACAACTTTATGGGTGATGCAATTGCATGAATTTTGTTAAGGCGGGACGCATTTGTCCTTGAGATTTGAAAGAGTAGACTTTAATCGAACATTGACGCGTGGAAAAGAGACGGATATACTCGCCGACCGCGAATTCGTTACATTTGGAATCGACGAAACATGTTTTTTGTATTTAAATAATTATTATCTGTTTAAAAAAGTGTTTTTTTTTATGTAATGGCCTAGATTATTATATTGTCTATCTTTAGAAAGAAAAAATAGGTTCGCGTCACTTACACAACTTAAAAGAAAATTTGCAAGAAAAAAACAACACTTTCTTATTTATTTATTTTCATTACTATAATAAGGTGTATTTCGTTTTTTTTTTTTAAGCAAAGGACTAAATAAATATATGTAAAATATTGTGGTATTTTTAGTTTTAGCCATTTGTTGGGAATAACTTCAACAAAATGCACCAAAATACGTTACAAAACACGTTTTAGGGACTGGTGGCGCCTTAAGGTTAAAACAAATCTCGTTTAAAATTGCAAACCCAATAATCTTTTTTTTTTTTCGTGAATGATCAAATTAGAACACGGTGCATGATCAAAATTTTAAAACCTGCGGGTTGTTCATAGAAAATGCCACTATAGTCACACGATTTGCATCACTTTCAACATTACGCCTAAGCCATGGTAGGTTTTGTTTGTTGGTGACCGCCGTCGGTAACTTCAAACTTCACGAAAGGAGTCCGGCTGCCATATTGGGAGGGAAATATTATGGTGACGCATAATGAGAATACTTTATATGCGCAGCCTCTCATTCGTTCCTTCTGCGCAGGTCGTATTCGGAAAATGGCTACCGTGCACTTATTGTAGCCATTTTGAAAAAAGGCATACCTCATTCACCACTGCGTTTAAAAAAATTAGTATAGTTTCCAATCTTAATAATTGAATCAAGTCTTTTAAAATGTTATCATTTATTATATAAATTACCTAACTATAGAATAAAATAATAATGCATGTTGCAAAAATAACTACCTAAAAAAAAGTCTACGTAGAAATTTCATTTCTACTTAAAAATGTAAAAAAAATTGAATGATGACAAAAAATTTTAAAGAAGTATTTTTCCTAATATAAATATATCTAATATAAAATTAATCACTATTTATACATCGATCAAAAAAACTGATATAATTGGTTAATAAAATAATAAATAAATACAACAATACCTTTACGCTATTAAAAAAAAACCTCTGCAGTGTTTTTTTCAACTCTAACATGAAAAAATATATTTTTTCAAGCTTCTGTAGAAATACTACTTTTATATTCTAGTCGCTAATTTCTTAGTAATTTTAATAGTTGGTAAATAAAGTTAAGTCATTAAAATATTTTGTCGAAATACAAATTATTTGCACCCACACTCGTATATTATTTTATTTATTATATTTAGATAGCAATATGACTAATAATACAAGGCCAATTACAGTTTGCATACATTTAAAACGTGTGAGTGAAATCTTGGAGTAGATTTTTCGTGGAAAGTCTTTGAGCTTGTGAAAATGTATAGGTGAAGGCATTTGTGTGTGTGGAGTGTGATGTATTTGTGTGTTTATAGTCAGTCTTAATTTCACACGGATCTTTCCGAACACAAGGAACGAGCATCTTTCTGTACAATCACCTTTGGCACAATTTGGTCTGTGCGCCAAGCTCATTAGGTAGACTTAGATTCGCCTCGCCTAACGGAACCCTTTATCGACTTATCGATGTTTAAACGGGTCGTTTTTTGTTCATTCGTGATCGATACATCATGAGCGACATAATATGCATCGATCAGGCTATTCGTGGAGTGTTCTCAGAATCGATACTCAAGCATGTAATTTGCTGTGCGCCTCATCCGGGATTATTTCCTAAATCTGTTCCTTGAAGCGTCCGAGATGACGTTTAGGTTTTTTCGTGTACCGCCTCTATTATAGTCAAATCGTATAATAATATGATTTAGAAAAATTAGAACGATTCATCTAAATATTGAGTATCAAATGTTCGGTTAATAATTCAAAGAAATCGTATTTTGTTTAGAGATAACTTAATGCTATATATATATGGCAAAATATACATTTAATATTACATACTCATAATGGTGATTAATTTAGATATATTATGTACTTTAAAATGTATTTATTGCTAACTTTTAATATATGTTATGCACAATTACGGAACGGATGGGAAATTTATTTATTTATTTATTTATATCGTCATTTACATGTACTCTTATATATAACAACAAATAGTGTTTACACAATAAATATATTGCTTGTGCGTACATTTTTATAATTCGTAATCACGTTTAATGGATTAGTTTTGTGCATCCCCTTAATAGCACAATCTGCTGTTCCAATGAGACTCCAATCATTTATAGATTAGTTTAGCATTTTTACGAAAGCTACGGGACTTTTTAATAAACGTACAAATATATAATATGTATAAAGTAATTAAATAACCTATAGATAAATAATATATGAGTAAATAAGTAATATATAGTACATAAGTAAGTATACATAAACACTAAACTGTATCATTAATTCTCAATTAACGCAAAGGTTTAAAAATGTGCTGAGAAAAGTAATTGATTGTGTAGGTAACGCTTAAATGCACTCGAATTTATTTTAACTAGAGGTCGCCCAGTGGTTGAAATTCGATCTTAATTCATTAAACTTTTAGTTTGAGCATTATTGAGGTTTTCCTATCTCTATAATAAGGTTAATATACCTTTATCATCATTGCATATATATATATTTTTAATTTTGTTTTATTACATCAGCTGCGAGCGTGTACAAATACGTCATTAGCGTGTGTTGTTTGCCTTAGTTCCCTGCAATACTTATGAAATTTAAAATTTAATGTTAGTTAACAGTTGAAAAAAAAATTAAACACAATTATAGAATGCTAAATTATATTTACGAATATTTTCAAAGTATTTTTTTGAATTTCTTTTTATTGAAGGTTCATGTGATGTAGGTTCATCATACAATGATTTGAAGTATTTATTACTCGTATGATAAGACCCTTATTACAACATGAAGTGATCGCAGTCCTTTCACCTAAAGTGACTTCAGATTCGAAATGTTTTGCATTGCAAAACCTGCATTCTTATTCAAATATCTTGGAATGACATTCAGTGCGCATTTAAATTTATCCCTCAAAATAATTTCCTCATTTTTTAATACTATTCACAATATTTAAATTTGCATTTGTCCTATTATCAATTCGACTAAACTAAAGAACATATATTCCTCCTTTTTTTGTGTCTCACGTCAATTCTATGTGAAGGCATAATGGAAGGTGCGAATATCTGGATGTAAAAAAAAAAATAAAATGCTGAAAATAAAAACGTAACATTAATAATGAAATTACTGAACGTAACATTATATAATAAAATGTACTCATTTTATTTTAACGTAATAAATATGATTATTGGCCTTATGACATTATTATATGTTATTAAAGGAACATTTAAAATCACAGCTCGAAAGTTATTCGCTCAATCAGTTACTATGAATTAAATTTATTGTATTTATAACACATATTATAGATAATTTTAACTTTTCACACTTTTCCGTATAAACTTTAACCGTGCCAAATGTCACATTCCTCCGTGCTTAGAAAAGAATCCCTTCACGTATTAATATATAGATACATGAAAAAAAATATAAATTAATAAGTAACACTTCATAGTTATACATATGTCGACATGTAACTAAGTAGTTGAAACGCCACCTACTAAAAAAAAAGAATTTGTTTGAGTGCCATCGTACCCATTGATTTTTTTTCTTCAAAGTAACTGTAATAAAAATAAATCGTTACATAATGAATGGAAAAAATGCGTTTACGAGCATGTTGTCATAATGTTCCGCATTCTATTGTCCCCAAATAAGTGTAAAAATGACTAGTTAACGAGTCAATGGCACCGAACGGACTATGTCGTTAAAGTGAAAATGTCCCGGCAATAATGGCGATTGCCGATATTTGCCCTTTCAGGGTTTTGTCTGTTTAAGTTCCGTTTTACGACACGTGCGATTTCATGTTTACAGTTCGCCATAAACGACTGGATTTGCCCGCGCGCTGGCGCGTCGTCAATTTCTGACATTTAACTTTCTTAGAACACAGCGTTTGCATAGAAAATTGAAAAATATATTTGTAAAAGCTTTCGCGTTATGGTCGTAATAAAATAATTCGATTAATCTTTTCGTTTCGAGAGTTTATGCGAACAAAATATATATTTTTCTAAGCCATTGCTTAAAAGCGGATATGATTGCCGTCAGTCTAAAGGCAGGCAGTGATTACGTTGGTGTTAGTTGTGTCGGTATATTATCACCAATACCGTTCCGTTGTCCGAAAATGGATACACTGCGCAGTACGTAGATTTGGCTTAGGCCGCGTCTACCCAATTCAATGTTCTGTGAATGCTCTGCTAATCAACCGTTATGAAATCTGCACCAAACTAAAGCATCTTGCAGAATAAATAACTTATTCCGTTGGCATAGAATTATTTTTCACAGAAAAAGCTGCAAAGGTTTGAATAACTACCAATTTTTAAATATTTTGAAGTTCTAGTAATAAATTTTAGCTTCTGATCCAGCAACTGGTAACGTTAAAAATGAAGTGTTGAAAGTTTAAAGTTATTTTATTTTTTAATCTGCTTTCATTTCATTTATCTTCTTTTGTTAATGCGTAGGTATTATAATTTTTCTTTGGTTTTATGTTATTTTATTGACGGTTTTTAACTTTTACTGTTTGTTTATATTGCGTAGAATTTTAGTCTGTTCAAGTAGTGAGTCGTTTTTTGTTTTTGTGGGGTGGGGGGAACTCTATACCTCTTTCCCCCGCGTGTGCCTTACTCGAGAAAGACTTATGAATCTGCCTTTGATCCGATCACGCGTCAGTTGGGCTGTTTCTCTCATCGTTTCAAACGCACGCGAAACGTTTGCGATTTGGAATAGCTGAAAGGTAGCCCTGCGGGCGTAAATCAGCCCATAACACACGTAAATCGTTTGTAGGTATATATTGTTTGTTTGGGCGCACTAAAAACATGTCGTGTGTTCAGTCATGTTAGCGCCGTTTTATTATTTTATTACATAAAGTGCGATTTATTGGAATCAATCGTTAGGAAAGTCGCCAGCATTCTTGAGAGGTCGGCCGACCGGTCCGCGATCACTTCTCGTCTCTCAAATGCAGATAAGATGCGATGTTATGAACATTCGCTTCGTAAAAAAATACATTTCGACATATTTGTTACCTAATGTCTCCCAATAACGAAACGTGTTCAATTAGTATACAGGGTAATTTGATTAACACATGAAATTACTCATTTTTTCCGAATTATTTTTGAATATATTTATTTTTATAAAAATATGTAAATAATGTTTCTTTTTTTGTCACCAAATATCACCTGTTGAGATTAAAAAGGGTGTTTTTTTAGAGGCGTGGTTTTCAATCTGGCACTACTTTTTTCTTAGTTGGTGTTTTTGACAGCTGTCACTTGATTTATGCTCAGTTTGGTTTGCCATTTCATAATGCACTCCTACTCCTAAACAACCTTACTCCTACTTACTCCTAAACAACGTTTGCAAATAGTGCAAATTTAGAAAAGATCACTCTAAAATAAAGTACAAATCGCGTCGTGGGCCTGTGGCGTGGCCTCCAAGATCGTGCGATTTAACACCGCTGGACTATTTTTTGTGGGGTTATGTGAAGTCGCTTGTCTACGCAGATAAGCCGGACACGATTAACGCCTTGGAAGAGAATATTCGGCGCGTTATTGCTGACATACGGCCCAACTTGCTGCAAAAAGTGGTTGAAAATTGGGCCTCTCGGCTGGAATTTGTTCGAGTCAGCCGCGGCGGCCACTTACCCGAAATCATTTTTAAAACATAATGGCAAACCCTTATCTTTATAATAAAACTAAACTCTTAGCCATAACATCAAATTATATGCGTTTTATCTCTTCTTGAAAACCACGCCTCTAAAATCATCACCCTACAAGGAAATAAAATTTCGACAATATTCGAACAGTACAATGGTGCAGTGTAAGCGGGATATTTCTTCCTTCAATTTCCACACTTTCCATAATTCTTCAGAAACTACCCGATTTTAGATTCCGGCTTTGGTCTGGTGTTAAGCATCCTCTTGCGCGAAGCCTTTCAACGCGCAGTCCAGGATTCACAGTTCCGTAGCAACCCCATCTTCCGTTTCAGAAATACCATTACTCGTTAAAGTTTCACTCCCACATAGTGAGATGGACTGGATCTGGGCTATCACATATACAACAGTACGATTAACAAAGTATGAATCTATCTCGTAAAAGATTGCTGGAGAACGTGATTACAATATTTATTTATTTATTTAATATGTTTTAAGGAAACCTATAAAACTTAATTTATAAAACAGCAAATACATAGTTATTAATTTGGCCAATTACATCTATCCATTATTAACAATGTTTAATAATTGAAAGGCAGGTTCACCTAGAACAGACGTATCAAGATAACAATAACACAATGTCTTTTATTTAGGACAATGTGATTTATTTCACAAATTTTACAATGTTACTACTAAACTGCAAAAAATGTATATAAGATTATTAATTTATCTTGTAAAGGGCGTGTAAAATACAGAACTAAAGAATATATTTCACAAGTATTAATATATGTATATTACACACCTGGTTTACAGCAATAAGCCTTGGGCTTGGCTGGTATAAATAAAAGAAAAAATATATTGAATACCTAAATAAATAAATATATAATTATAAAAGGCAAATGCAAAGGTAGTAATTACGCTGATTTTATAACAAAAACAAATCACATTAGTAATTGTGTAATTTTCTGTCATTGTCTGTTCATTCTATTTCTTTAACTGTTACCTAACACGCTTAATGATCAAAATCGTCTTTCATACGTTCCTCAGTATAATAATCATATCATTCGGTTCGAATTACGAGAAGTTTTTGTACCACAAGTTTGAATGGTTAGTACTATCTATATCTTTTGCGTTTTTCTAATTCTCTTTAGTCATCCGCGTTTACAATTTCCGGCGAAATACGTTCCGCCCGGACACCAAACACGCACGACTCGGAATTAATTCCCAAACTCGTTTCTGGCTATGATTTGTTGGCGATGTCTCATGCGATTTTCACATTACAATAATTTCGTGTTAGTCAATATCCAAGTCTATTGAATTCTTCTAAAAAAGCCTACCCGTCCAATCTGTTTTCCATTTTGCATACTAATTACATGCAGTGTTTCTTTCAGATAAAAAATAAAACAAAGTAATATTCATTATCAATTCACGTTAATTATTGTTAGAACACCATAGAAGAAGTATTGGCAACACCGCGCATGGCCTTCATACTATTTATTATAAACAAGCATTTATTTTTAAAGTGTTAATTAATATGTTAATAATTTATATGTTATTGATGAAAGGGCGCTATCAGGCTACAAAATAACGGAAATCTAAACACAGTTTCCTACATTATGCTACTCAATTAAAACATTTAAGAACGAAACTAAAATGTAGAGTGTAAAACAAAAATTTAAATATAAATATTATTTCATTTTTCAGTCATGAAGACATTTTTTTAAATTGAAATTTACTTGGCTATATGTTTATATTAGTTATTTTTTTAGCAATATTTCGTAAATTTTAATATCATACGATATGAAGCAAAATCGTAAATTATTTAAAAAAAAATCTTATCTCGAATGTTAATTGTCGTTTTCAATCGATACAGTATTATCGTCATTCAAAACAAATTAGTTAGGTTAAGTTTTTTCTAAATAGTAATTTGAGTATATCCTAAAACTAAACATATCAATGCAATGGAATATTAATGTAGTTTAAACAATTATATCTTAGATCAGTATATATTATTTGTTTCGATGTTATCAAGTGAAGCACTAATAGATAATTGAAGCAAGGGATATTTTATTTATTCAGTCGCACTTAAATACAAATATCCAAAAATTTAAGGAACCGTTGAAGTAAAAAACATATTTTTTTAATAAATCTAACATAAATGTTCAAGTAGTACCCAAATTTAATATAGAAACCTGTGATATTATCCTAACAACTTACATGTTTAAACTTAATTATTATTTTTTTTATGTTTTCAGGTAAGATTTGATTTTATCACCATTTGGTTTTTGCCCAGATCCGACTGTTCACCAAAGTAAGTTTTCCTAAATATAATAAAATTGTTAGTTTTCAATGTATTATGCCTTAAAAGAGGTCCATTTTTCGTTTTCACTCAAAAAAACTTAAAATTACCTAATTTAACCTAACTTGACCTCAATTTCTATTTTTATTTTTTTTTGTAATATGTTTTGATATAAAAAAAAAGTATTGAATAATTTTTGAAACTACGAGTAAATTGTTACGTTTGAGTCGACAGCTTTAAATAATTAGTATTTCATCAATTTAGATGATTTTTTGTATCTTGTTTTCCACAAATTCGCTCTTGATTTCGCTCAAATTTTATTTTAGTATAATAAATAAGTATTGTTTTGACCTTTTCTAAAATTTGCATATTATTATGTTTGATTTCTTAACATGCTATGTAAATTAATTTATTTTTCTCTCAATTTTGTAACTGCGAGGAGCCATATTTGAGTTCTCGATAAAAGAAAGCTGAGTTTCTTGAGAGAATATGTACGATACATTCGAAAATGTTAGGTTCCGAGAGTGTTACCCTGCGGCGCGCCGCAGTCGCGCCCAGCCCAGACTCGGAAGGGAGAGAAGTCGCGGTCGCGGGCGTCGGCCATTGTGCGAATGCTAATGCGGCATTGTTGTGTCGAGCGCGCGCACGTGGACGGACAGATACATTTAATTTCACCGGCGCACGTTCAGTACGCCTTCGAGGCCGCAGGACTTCGACAACAAAAGATCGTGTGCCGGATTTTAATTCTGACACATCTGTTGTAGAGCTTGCGTCGCCCAAAGTAAAGATCGACTCCATTAATCTTCATCGTTACGCGTAGTCAATTCTATATGAAAAAAAATATGGTATTTGCAACCAAAGTATGGTTGATTTAGTGATATATTTTAGATAATATGTTCTAGGACAATAGTATAATAGATTCTAGGACACTAGGCACATAGCATGCACTACGCACTATGAAATAAGATCTCTTACGTTTAGCTTGCGAGAGTAATGAGAAAATGTGGGTATCGGTAATCAAATACATAATGATTCATTGCTAGTCTAAGTTCATTTCAGTTCGTGAAGTCATTCATACCACACGATCAAAAAAAAAACGTGCGGCTAGTCATTCGTGTTATAAAATACAATGCATCATTATTTTCCAGTTGCGGCAACTTGACAGATCTAGATCACCTTCGGTATGTTGGTATGAAAACTCAAATATCATTTAATGTATCAACGGGCGGCGGTGTGATCCTTGTGGCACGCCCGTTGCGCTGATCTGCACCTTAAGCAAACTTGGTAAATAATATGTGGGTTTTCCTTTAATGACCATTCTATTTACCATTTTCAGCTTAGTAACTTAGGTGTGACCATTCCTGAAGACTTAAGAGGTTGATATGTTCCCTAAATTGCCTAAATTTATTAATTTTATTTCGAGCTCGGCCCTTCGGGTATTTTCATATCCGAGATCAAATTCAATCAGTGTTATAACAGATATCTTTAATTTAATAAATTTACTGTACAATCGATTGTCTAAGTGCGAATTGCGAGATCGTCCGTCGATTGCCACAAAACAAAACACGAATTCTCCGGCCGTTCAAATTACACGTTTAGGTGGCTCAAAAAACGTCTCCATTAAAACAGCTGAATCATTTGATCGATCGAAAAGATTTTAGAAGAATGGCGCCGGTGGAAGGAGACGGCCGATCGATAGGACAGCGACGCCGTACGACGGGATATCGTTTGTCCCTCCCGCACGCCGTCGTTCCCATTAGCCGCGTCGAGTTTAGTGGTGGGAAGCGGCGAGACGGTGAATTCGAATGAATTCGGCGTCCCGCGGTTCGACGCCAGAATAGGGCATTATTTTTTTCACTCTTTGAGGAAAATTTTTAATTTAAGCGCGTGGGAGGTCGTATGCTTTAAGTTTTTAAATTTTTGTGCATTAAAATCGTCTCAAAACATCTTTGTCGCTTGATAGAAAACAGATTACATACTAGATTGTGCATACTCTTTCATTAAGGATGCCTAAACGTTCTGGCGTATCTGGGACATAAAAAATAACTTTTTAAAACATTTTTTATTTCTCAAACAGATACCTGGTAGAAATTGCATTTGAGATCGTGGTAGTCTAGTGGTTAAGGTGTTTGATTTTAACTCAAATCTGCACACGGTCAAACCATTTTTAATGCTTCATTACCACCATCTTTCCTAACTCCACACATTTGGCTTAGTTGAGTAGGACCTAAATAATTTCAATGTAGGTAATACTGAGATTCGGCGATGCAATACATTCTCATCGATACAATATGAAGTTTATGTTATCAGGAAATATACGATCTTGTTGGTAGAATTCGTCGCGATATATTTTGAGGAGTGGCCGTGAAAGCAACCATCCATTCAAATGTTTTATCTAACGCGTTCGATTACGCCGTAAGTGCACATGACTATAATAATCGATTATCACGTCGTTTGGAGTTTTTTTTTTTGTATACTTCTAATCGATCATATTTTGTTTAGGCTTCCGCAACTACAGTAGAAAGCGATTGTCACGCCCGTATGGAGTGTCATTCTTAACTTTTCCTTAGGTTCGACTTTAATTCGAAAATTTAATTGAAGAGTTGTCATTTCTCACCTTACAATCGATGTCAGAGTGCAGACGCTGTTGTGTTATAGATGAAAAAAAATATACTGAATATCGTTTTAAATTCTAAATATCTATAGAATTAAAAAGTTAAATTTCTACTTTCTCTAGAGCTTCAAAAAGTCTGTATTTTTCCATACATTTTATCAAAAGTTTAGACGTAAATATCTTATTGTCTGAATATAAGAATCGAGAAAATAAAACCACAGAAGCAAAGTTTATTTTATAAAGATGCAAATCAAGCAAGTTTTTAGACATAAGTTGATTCTGTTTTTTATAATAAATTAACTTATGTCTGATGTCGAAAAAAGCAGCGCTATCTGGATGTCATCACATCTTGGGCGCATACAATGGTTATTAAAATCAATGGTATTAGTCTTGTTGTGGAACGAATTAAGTGTTTTACACCAGTTCACATAAATTATGTATAAGTCAACGAAAAGCTGACGTGGAGTCAATTTGCAATTGTAATAATATTCATATCTAGCCCCTCTACCTAAGTTGTCTTTACAGATAAGTAAAGTTGGGTTGTATAGTTGTAACGCAATTCTAGAGCAATTGCAGAGTCAACCTTGAAATTCGGTGCATTATTTTTATAGGCCGTCAGGTTTTACTCTCTGCGCGGTCGGTCTTTCAATTACTCTTTCCCCTAAGATTCTAATGCCTTTCAATTCAATTTAAAAAGAACTATTAGCAGTTTATCATTTATAAAATTTCTCATAAATAGAATTGAATTTTAAAAATCTGCCTTTACTATGACTTAAGATCAAGGTATGCTATAATCAGCATTACACTTAACTACTACTTAAATAGTCGTGATTCTAAACTACAGTAAATTAAAGGAGATGTTTTATGTTGAAATAATTATATTTCCCTATTTTTTCGCCAACAGAAATCAAATAGTACACGAAGTCTTCGCGTTATCTAATAGAGATTGCCTTGTGACAATAAACTCGCCCTTTTGTAACATTTGTTTATTATTATTATTATACGATAGGTGTACAAAAATGAAGTAATTACGCGTGAGTTTATTTTTTAGCGCTCGATGAGTACTCGGTTTATTATGGCGAATGTTTTAACAGCGTCTTACGGCCACAATAATTACAAAAACCCAACATCCCGTTTATCACAGCTAAGCGCAATCACGACCTATTGCGTCGGACGGAACCAATCGGGATCATTCGCGGGATTATTATTCTTTATCACTGCTCCGGGCCTGGCGCGCAGGGATGTGCACCTCGATTTATTTTTTTTGTCAAAGTAAATAATATTAATCCTCCTGAGATCATCGTAATTTATTTATTTATTCATTAATTCTGGTTACCATAATACACGTAATGACGTGAAGACAATATAAATTGAAGTATGCAATCCTTAAACTAGGGTAGCCCATTGACTAATAAAGATAATTAGAGATAAAAAGAATAATATTAAAATGTAATAAACGAATTTAAGTAAGATTTCAAATTTAACCAAAATTAAACGATTTAATAAATAGGCTCTTTTGCTAAATTGTACACGCACAAATGTATAGTCATTTAAATTAAAAAAAAAATAATAAATCCTAAGCACGTTTAATTGTAACTAGGTATAATCTTAAATACACATTTCACGGTAAATGCCTAACGTTTGTTATTGTTGCTAAAGATTCGATGGTGCAGTTTGCAATTGTGATGCAGTTTTACCTAAAAATAAGTTAAATATGCAATTAAACTTCTTTTGACCGGATCTTTAGAGTAGAGTGGATTATGACCAATCCTGAAGAAACTGCTTATTTTTAATTTTATTGAGGTCAAGAAAAACCAGTTTATGAGGGCGCACATGTTGTATATAAGGTCGACAATTAACATTTTTTTTGCCGCTTAGAAACCTGACTGGCTTAGTATAGACTTTAGTCTGGTTAGGAGGTCAAGCAACATCATACATTAGTGCACTCATACAACAGTCCTTATTACAATAAAAACATGTCGTTATCTTTAAGTGCTTCAGTATATTTGTTATAAATTATACAGTAAATAAATAAACACAACCAATGGATTTCTAGGACAGAACAGAAAATTTTACTTAACACAATTGTGCTCCATAAATAATCTTTGAACAGAATTTTGCTATGTATATAGTCAATGCAAGAAATTCATTTAAGTACTCTATTTATAAAGACTAAGTAAATATCGACTCCTCCACAGACTCGTATCCCATCACTATTCAATCGTAGCAATCATAATCGGGCAGAGAGATTGCGATCTTTGGCTTGGACGTCCTTGATTGGCCGTCCGTTGAGGGCTGGACCGAACGGAGACAGCCTCCGGCGAACAGACGAGAAATGTCAAATTTCAAATTCAAATTTGAAATCGGGGGATGCGTCGTCCGCGGCCCTTGGCTGCGGGCCACTGCGAGCCACTGCGGACACGTTCCGAATGCTAATGGTCGCGGGTAGAGTCCGTTTGATTTATCGCTTGCGCGCCGTCGCGTCGTAAATACGGCCGGCGAGGGATTTAACTGACCTTTTTAGGTTAAAGCGCTTTCGGCCATAAAACCCACATATCCGCTCCTCGCGACTGGCCAATTCGAAGTAGTTAATCACTTTACTAAAATGCATTTTCTTCGAGAGCTTCGTTGCTGTGACTCCCAATAAAGCGACACGATCTTCCTTCTTCTTATTCTATAATGGCAATTAGCCTTATAGTTAGGCTGTTTGCCAGTAAACATTATTTTTTTTACACTGAATTACTATAATAAAAACGAAAAACCCGAATTTAACGAAAAATAATAATATAGTCAAGTCTAGCAACATCGATAATAAAATGCAATACACTGTGTGTGATGAATATTTAAAAATAAATAACGGCTGTTGTAAATTTGATCTTTTTTCAGATATTTTTCTGATTAATGTTTGAGTGGTTATATAGATACACCTCCTGAAAGGACAGTAGTGATTTTAACAACACATGTAAACCTGTATTTTTAAAAAGAAAAGTAGAGTGAATGTCGTTTGGAAAAAGTTTCGCTAAATCGCCACTGAAATTTCACTATTAGCAAGCGTCAAAGATATCACCTCCTGTATCTGAATTGTAGGATTGCTAGCGATTCGACATTTCGTTCCATACATCCAATAATGTAATAACGGATCCTTTCTTTCCTTATACGGGAGTCCCTCGTTATCTCTTGGATCGAAGATCTTCCACTATCGGGGGCTGATGCTCGCTAAGTAGAGAGGCTCATCAAATTCGCGTACTTCGCTTCACAGGACTAGAATATAGCCCTGATAGTGTATAAATGAACGTTTACTTAGGAGTATGAGTATCAAAACGTTGAACGATTACAACCCTTGCGAAATGCAACCCTTATCCATGGAGTGAAAGTGAATCGACCGATAGTAAGTAGCCAGCAACATCACGTCTATGTTCCCCAAATTTGCAAGCTTTGGCTAAGTTTTCACGTTGTACCTAGTTCTTTTTGATCGTTTCGTCAGTATCCCCACGGCAGTGATGGGTCGTGCCGTCGACCCGCCATCGATCGATCGATCGATTGATTCGTATCGTAAGGAGGCCTCGGCGTCGCGCGCGTTGATTGACTCATAAAAAAGCTATTAAGTGTGCATAAAGACGCTCCTCTCAGCCTCTCAGCGCGAGATTGCTCTCGCCTGCCTGTCATCGCTGATGGAGAGGTGGGAGACGGTTTCCTCACCGCTCTCCGCTCTCCGCTCTCTGCTCGGCGCAATGGGGCCTTTTGTTCCTTGAACTTTACTTTCTCATAGCTATTCGTAATTAATTCAACCTGCGCAAATGATTGCTTTACATGGACATTTATTTATTCCTCATACTCATTTATTCCTAATTACTAAACAGTTATGTCATATTTTATGTACATAATATTACTTTAAATTTTAAAAAACCTGCATGAGCGATCGTGTATACAAATATGTATTTATTTATTTAATACTTTTATAAGGTTACAACAGGTTCGTATGTACACATTAATTAATGTGTACCACTGCAACCTCTGTTCGCTGCATTCTTAACTTTAAAGAAGACGGAGTTTTGGTGGATATTTTTTTTTTATCGTTCACCAAAAATAAGAAATTTACATTTCTTAATTTTCACGTCGGTTCTATTATTTCTTTTCTTTTTTTATTTCTGTATTTAATAGGACCCCTTATATGTCGTCTGGTTAACCTCAAGTAAGGCTACTTATAACTTCCTGCATGGCCTTCGATAGGAAAACAACTAGCGAAAACCTTTTATACTGAAGGAAATGACCATTCGTATAAAATATGAGATTTTTTAAGAAGAAAAATATTTGTTTCATTCTTTCTTTCGTGTACTTTCAAAGAATGGAATCCAACCCTGCAAAACACAGAATTAAAGATTTGTCTATAGACAAACTAACCTCATTATATCACCGGCCAACCAACCGGTTATACAACCAACGCAATGCGTAGATCATACCTCCAAATTAGACGTAATTAATAAATATTTTTTCATTGGATTCCTTCAAAGGTTTATCACTACTAGTTTTCCGCTATATTGTTCTTGTCTTTATGATTAAGGGTCTAATTTACATACGTGACTCGTGTTTGGTGTTCGAACGCGCCCGACGACCCGTCTCAAGACTTCCATGACCGATGTCCATGTCTTTTTCATTCCTCTGACTCTACTGGCTCGTCCCACCTTCGATCAGCAGTACCTTCGCCAGGTACCGCAGCACCATGTAATAATAATAAACAAGACAAATAAAACAAACGTCGCCGCGAGCATTAATCTTTTGTACTGTTTAGGACGTTTGCTTATAATGTCACCCAAGTGCCGCCTGTGCACAGGAGCCGCGTTGAAAATGCGATGTCGTCGATGCACTTCGCAGGAGTCCCAAAAAATTAGCTAATTGGTCCTGCAATTTCAGTTATGATTTGTAAAGACATCAAATTCTACCGTAGTTTACGAGTTTTTTTTTTTTAAACAAATTACTGTGATAACATTAAACTGTCGTTAAATACATTTTTTAGCCAGTGGCCGCCAAATACTTTACTCATGTCATGATGGTTTTTTTTAAAGAGAATTTACTTAATTTCGTTTCTTATTGTGTATTGTTTTTGTAAATTATACATAAAACCCTTATCTTGGTATATCCTGTCTGTGTCTATGTCGCCGGATATGGGGTACTCTTGGAAATGTGTTTTATCGGAGTGGAAGAAGTGTAACTCCCATGGATCGACTCCAATAGCGAAATGTTTGTGATGTCAGATCTCAATGATTTCACCACCGATTTTAGACTTTTTAAGTTTTAATCGGATCTACATGAAAAATTCTAATAAAGTTAGGTTTTAACATATTTTCTCCGTGGGAATTCCCATGTTAATTTTTTTCGCTTGCTTATAACATGAATTTTAAAAAAATAATGATTTATTTGAAGTTTGCGTTTCTCCGCTCCAACATGCTGCTAGCAAAGGTTTAAACTTTGCGCCTGCGGCTACCTATTTAATAATATAATAATATCCAATTGTGCATTGGCGCCCTGTGTTCAATCGGTAGCGTCAGGTTTATTACAATGGCTCGGCCCGTGGACCCGTCGACACACACTCGAAAGAACACTCGAAGCGCGCGTGTAATGTGCCCGTTATGTTATTGTTATCCCACGGGACTTTTTAGTCCACATATAGAGAGACCAATAGTTAAAACATACTGACGGAAAATACATTAACATATCGAGTTGGGAGCGCGACTGTCGCCCATACAAAGCCGGTCCCGGATTTGCAAAGATGCACAAATGCTTTGGATGGGAGGCCATTTGTAAAAATTTGCACACATATTTCGTCTTTTCTTAAACGAAATAACAAAGAAAAGACGACATATGTGTCATCATCGGAGCTAGCTCGGAAACATAATACCATTCTCCTCGAAACACTTAAATTATGAAGACAGACTGGCGGCCCTTGGTTTAACAACCCTGAAGCTTAGGAGGGAACGAGGAGACATGTTCGAGACTTACAAGATAATTACAAAATATTGGGATGTTCCCAACCTCGAAAATATATTCCCTGTGAACACTAACTAACAGTTGCGTGGCCATCAGCTAAAACTAACCAACTCTAGCTTCAATTCGAATCCATAACAACATTTTTCACCTAACAGAGTTGTGAGCGCTTGGAACAGTCTACCAAGTGAAGTAATTAGTGCAAAATCAGTGAATCAATTACAAAATAGATTCGATAGATTAGCCGCCTGCCTAGTATCAATGATAATCAGCCAAGCGAAGGAAACGTTGATATAATATTGTGCGACCCAAAAATGTATACCCCTTTCGAATGCGTGTTATATGCGTGTTTCGTCTAATAACGCGTGTTATTTAGACTTCCAGATATCTCGTGTGTCGTGGCCTACTTTGCTAGTGTATTATATACCTACTACCCGCACATGACATGTAGCTGGCCAGCATAATATTTGTACTTTAGGATATTTGTCGATACTCTTAGCGGCCGGATTGTTTTCATAAGAGGGACCGAGAGGTCAGCCTCCGATGCAGGAATGCTCTTCGCTCTCGGTTAACATTATAATCGGCAGTTAGTAAACAGAGAGAGAGGGAGGTCGCTGTGGTCCTCCGAGATACTCCGAGAGCGTTTGCATAGACCCACGGAGGGGATTGTGTTGTGAATGTGTGCCGTCACTCAGCGGCCTCATCTACACGAGGCCAGACGCTCTTACTAGTGAATTAAAGCGAATCATATTGACAGTTGATTTTGAAATTCGCTGCATTATTTTTATAGGGTGTCAGGTTTTACTCTTTACGCGGTCAGTAAGCAATTGTTGGTTTTGTATTTAATTACAGCTTCATTATACCTATAGAAATTAAAAAAACTAACTTTACTATGTTTTAAAACCATCATTTTCATTTCAATTACTTTTTTCCTAAGGCTCTAATGTATTTTATAAGAGAGCGATTCAAGAAAAAAATAACTATTACGAATTTATTATTTATTAAATTTCTCAGAAATAGAATTAAATTTAAAACATCTGCCTTTACTATGTCGAAAACATAAGAACAAGGTATCTAAATATATATTTTTTTATTATTAAATATCCACTGGTTACGAAATGCTAGTTATAGAAAAAAGGATCTAAATAAATCATATTTTTTATTGATAGAAAATACATTTTTGCAGCTATTTTACGGCAATTTCATGTGATTATCGAAGGGAAGATCTTAAATAAAAAAATGTATTACATCCATATTCCTAATGACAATTATTTATTATATAAGGTATTGTGTATCAACCATTTTATAACCCGATATTTAAGTTTCATTGAGTTCTAATAGCAAAATACTTTGTTTTCTGTCACGATAGATAGTACCTATACATGTCACGGTAAAATCTTAATTCAAGTATAGCACCCTACTTCGTTTCGTTTTTCATGCTTGATAATTCTAAAGTCATGATTTAAAAATTTGTTTTGGTTAGTATCTACTTTTAATTTTACCTAAAATATTTGTCCAATGCCATATTTGTCCAATGCCAGTATGTTTTTTTACCTAAATGTTGTACCTTTTTTTAATTCAATACCTATACATTGTTTTTTGATATAAAAAAAAACAATTAAATTTCAAAGTAACATTTTACATATTTATTAGAAATTGGCTGTCCCTAGTGCGGGCAATGCACACTTAGATATATTTTTGTATATAAGTTATGTGATTTATAAATATTTTTATGAAGTAAATAATTTATAATTTGAATATTTTATTAATTCTTCGTAAAATTCTATTCTCTTATTGGCTCTCACGGATAGAAGAAGTAAATGACTGATGGTGTTTGTAGATTTACTATCTTTCTAGGCTGAACACCCTCAATCATATTTTTTAAGTCAAATATGCAAGTATCCTACTGTTTTGATTGTTTTTGTATTATAACGCGGTTGATTGAAAAAGTTTTAAATTGTTTTACGTCGAAGTAACTTCGATATTGTAGACATTCCCAGGTTAGTTATTTACCCTGTACGTAGCGGAAGGTATACACGGCTTTTCTATTGAGCCTTCTGCGTATTAAATAATTCAACTTGGCCCTTAGAGTAGGAGGTGAGACCTTCTATCTCATTGTCCCTCTATCTATGAGTATCTCTTCTATAAATTGGATTCACCTTCATAATAAAATTATGACTTATTTGCTAAGTAATATTAAAAGTAATCATCTTATTTATTTTAAGATTTGTTTAACAATGATATACGAAATACGAAGTTGCTCTTAGTGTCATCCGCAAGAATATTATTTGAAAGCTACAAAAATATTAGTATAAACTAAACTTTATGATAGTGAATCTATATTTAAATATTACAAATTCTATTGAAAATGTCTGCACGTGTAAGCTGAAGAAAGATAATATTAAAATATAAATATTTTCGCCATTTATATGGTTTCAGAACTTATGTAGTCAGCCCCTATGTGCCCTATACGAAATGGGAAGATCTTGGTTTGAATCCCAGTGCTGAAATTTTATTTAAAGTTATTTGTTCTCTTAGAAGTCGTCTGAAGTTATTCGAAGAGCTTTCTTGATAGGTTTATTTTTATTATTTTTTAATGTGTTTTTTTTTAATCAAAATTTACGTATAAAATATTTGCCTTCCTATATTCTATTCTAAAATAAACAAATAAAAAACTGGCGAAAATCAGGTTTCGATACATATTTATTAGTTTTACCGGCTTCATTTTCCAACTCGAAAAGTTGTATTTAATATTTGTTTATAAAACGCAAAGCTTTATCTTCGTTTCGTGTTTATGTATGCATATCATGTTGTGAATATTTTGGAAATTATGAAGAAAAAATATTCGGTACGGAACCCTCGGAGCGTACACTCATTAGACCATTTTAGCTTCTATATATATATTCATACATTAGTAGCTACTATCCCCGACCTTTGGCTGTCTATCCGTCCGTTGCAACTTTCAACTCGAAAAATACAAATGAGAAGAGTTTTATTCGTAGATTACCCAAGAAGATAAAAAAAAAAAAACGAATTTAATACAGAACTAAAGTAGGATATTTTCGCGGTTTTGTGCATTGCTATATTATTTTACGACAGGATTGCGAAACATTTGCCGAGTTACTATAAAAATATCAGTTTGATAGAAGGTAGTATTAAATAAATCACAAATTCAGTAAATAAAGGGGGGGGGGTATTGTTTCATTTCTAATGGCGCGTCAAAATTTACAAAAAAATAATTAAAATGGTGTTAAAATTTATAATGAATTGAAAAAATGTCGTGTAATGTCAGATACCACAGGCGCTGACGCTTGTAGGGTCTAGCTGTAAGGCGTCAGGTTGTGGTTAAATAATTGATTACTATTAAACAATGTATAGAAGTAGTTGATATATTATATGATAACTACAGGGTGTAATAGCCATTCTTGTTTTTTTAATTTGTAAATTGCCTTAATATAATATGATTAAAATAATTGTCATTAAAGGTCCGGGTGTACGGTACGATATTTCTGCACGAATGATTTTTTTATCAGAGCTTCCCGACAACTTCTCTCTCCCCAAGGACTCTTCTATATTGATCGTACGTAATGCGATGCAATTAAATCGCTCCGCGCACTCAGATAGATCCTTGTAAGCGAATATGGCGTCCTTGGCAGCGCGCGACTTCAAAACTAACGAATGCTCGTCGCGACCCGAAGGACAATGCCGACGGACGCCGAAGACGACCGAGCCAATTATTTATTATTTTTCATATTAACGCAGGCTTATTCTGTTAATTAGTCGACAAATGTGTCTTTTCTTAAAATACGCTAAGTTCAATTATGACAATATTACAAATTAGCCGTACCTAATTAGGCTACCGTTCGTTCGAATGTAGATTATATTTGATATTGATTACATTTAAATTATGAATAAATTTATTTAATTTATTTATTAAACGGCGAAATAGTATCATATACATATTAAATCCAAAGTTAATAAGGCCAATTCAATCTTACACCCATAATATGGTACGGCTATTCTCTACTATTCGCTTTAATGACTAAAGTTGGGAACAAAAAAGATGGCATACTGAATGTTTAACGTGGAGACGAGGTTGGTAACTTATAAATAAATCTAATTGGTTGGTAACTTCGAGCAATATCATTATTACTGTCGATGACTACATCCCGTGGGTGCGTTTTAAAAGTTTGCATTGCGCCGTTCAAAAGCGAATCGAAAACAAAAGGAAACTATTCGATAGCTCTATATGGTGAGCCCGCAATCACATGCAAGTACCTAATCCCCAGCCAATGGAGCGTGCCACCGTCTGCGCTCGTGTTCGCTTATCTTATGGGCGAGTCCACTTTTGAAGAAGTACATTTCGATTTTTTAGCCCGGCAGCGAGCGGGTCAGCGGGTCCTTCTACGGGGAAAGCGCGCGCGTGGACGACTCCAGCTCTCCTGAAATGGTTGCTCGTTATTTTGACGAAAGAAATTTAAGAAGTAGCTATGTTCAATGATTAACCATTATTATAACTATTACGCGTGCGTATGCAACACGCCCGACATAAATAAAGGGACGGGCGACGAATTAATCAAAAGAAAAACGTTAATCAGGCAGGTAATAGGAAAGATTGGACTTAATACAATTTTAATTGGTAGTGTAAATGCACATATAACTAGCAAATCGTTAGCAATTCTAAAGCAAATCGTTCTGTTAATACTCTACTGACGACCTTGTTTCATTACGGAGAATGCACACTTCAAGACATAGCGGAGATTAGAGCGAATACTTTTTTTAAATTAAATCTATCTGTTTTGCTATTAAAAGAGGATTTAATATTTTTTTTATGTAAACTTAGCTTGTGTATAAGTTTTTGACAATAACATCTACTTTTAAAAATAATCTTATAACTTAGGTTATAAGGACTAAGGTTTGTGTGTCGATTTAGAACAATTCTCGCAGGTTCAGTTCCGATGATAATGCATTTTTATGGTAAGCACGATCAGATTTTACATCCGGGACTTGTTTCAGACAAAGGAACACCTCACGGTCAACATCGCAGCAAACAAATAATTAAAATCAACACTTATCTTGAGCATAATTTGCGTTACATTTAGAAACGTTTAGTATGGAATGCGCATTGTGCGGCTCAGGCGCACGGCGGTTGCACTTGCTGGCCATTCCAGGAGAGCATCGCAGGAGAGCTCGCCGGACGGGTCGCGTCCTTAAATGGTCCCGCGCCGCCCGCGGGCGCTGCGCGTCATTTGCAATCGATTATGGACCTCGCCTTTTATTCCCGTTTCTTGCTGCCCTTGTCGATTGTGTTGTGAGGTAAGCCCGCTGCTGGGCGAGGGCGATTTTTAAGGATTTTTCACGCGCACTCCAACCGCGCGCTCTCTCGCACATACGGTCTTTCAGTCTACACAGACTATATCAATCACTGTATGTCGTTGGGATGTTTTGTAGGTCTGCCTCTTTTAAACCCACCTTTTAAGCTCGTGATTATTTTCAAACCCGCCAGACGCAAATCTTACCATAAGATTATTTCCATTATGAAATTACTTAACCTATTGTATATATTTTGAGTAGGTACTATAACCTGTAAGCAACTCCACATTTTATCAATCCTGATACCTACCTCGTATATTTATTTCTGAGTTTCCCTAACGGTAACTCTCTGTATTTTAATAAAATTAAAAAATACAGCTAAGTAATTCTTTACACCAGGGTGCTTCCGGTGCTCAAACGATCGCGATCGACCGTTTGAGCACCGTGCAGAAAGCTAATATCTATATATGCTACGGTACGCCCTACCTAGGTAGGTAGGGTGTATCGTGTATGTACGACAATCCTGCATCACACACACTTGCAGTCTCTCAGAGTCGATCGTAAGTAGTCTAAAAATATTGAGGTAGATCGCCAGCAGTTCAAGTTTGAGCACCCCTGCTTTACACAATAATCTAAAAATAATGCTATTTGTGTGATTTTGTAACATCTCACAATAAAAAATAATGTCATAGGCACAGGCAATGTTAATAAAATGGTTCATTATTAGTTAATGTGTATCAGTTATTTTAAAATCCAACGTTGACTATCTATCCAAGGGCTTTAGGATAAATATTTTTTTTCCTACTGCATTAAGTAGATAATATTTGATATCAGCGTCGCGGTAGAAACTAAATTCAGGTATGGATTTAATGGTTGGTTCCGTGGAACCAATTAAGTAAGAATTTTAGTTCTGAAAACCAAATTTTAATTATTTTTCTATCTATCTCCATGCTCCTATTAATACGAATATTCATCTATTCACCTATTGACGTACGTCCCGTTTCAATTTTCTAGAGCTTTATAACTCATCCACCGTGGCGACATTTACTTTATGGTACTCGCCTGTTTAAAAAAGAATGCATCGTTATTGTTTATGATCATATGACCCCCCCCCCCCCCAGCCCTTGATTCACCTTATGAAATAACAATACACGCATGCTATCTCGCTCATTCCGTGTTCTAAGGCTGTTTTAAGGCGTAGGTTGCGAGTTGTTGAGCATTAATTTTTCTCTAGCCCCTGAATATCGTAAATTAATAATAAAAATGTATTTCCTATTATAATTTACAAGATGCGACGCGACCGCAAAGACATGCCGCTATGCCGTATGAGATGTCTGCATTATGCAAATACGCTAATGGCGTCTCTAAGCACGCGCTACGAAATTGTCCATAGAGCGGCCATTAATATTCAACGTCTTGACTTTAAACGTACGGCGCAGGCATATAAAACAATAATATCGTCTATTGCGTGGATTCTGCAACCCTTTCTTACGCATTCGATTACAAATGCGTAATCTACAACACTATGCTAAACCTAGTGTAAACTCTAGTGAATTAAACCTTCTAGGCAAATTGATGTTTATTTTATTTAAATATTTCACAAAAATAATGATTCTGTTATTGTAATGTTGCTATGACAATTTTTGTTTTCATCATCGGCAAAAAAAATATATAATCGAAAACCCCCGAGCCACTAAAAACCACATATCAACTTGAAAACGTACCTACTCTTTTTTTGGAAGTTAATCAAAAAAAGAAGACCATTTTTTTTCCTAAATAATTGCTATGCCCTAGGACCTATACAATTATTTTGGGGCCTCCTCAACTAGGCCCAATGTGTCTGTACTAGAGTCAGAGGAGATGGTGGTAATGAAGTGTTAAGGCGGAGACAGTTAACCTTGAAATTTGGTGCTTTATATTTATAGGGCGTCAGGTTTTACTCTCTGCGCGGTCAGTAACCAATTGTTTATTTTTATTTAATTACAGCTTCATAATATAGAAATTAAAAAAACAAACTTTCCATGTTTTACACCCTTCATTTGCCTTTCAATTACTATTTTTCCTAACCCTCTAATATCTTTTATAAGATGGCAATTCAACTAAAATTAATTTAAGATTAGAAATAAGATCAGATTAGTAGGTTATTATATTTAAAAATAATAATAATATAATGGTCTTAATTTTAAATTAAAAAGGAGTTTAATAACATAATATTTATCAGGTTTTTCCTAAAACAATATACACAGTATTCCAAGATGAACCGTGTTCCCTATAAAATCGTTAAGTTTTTGCATAAAATGTAGGTATGTTAAGATTTTTAATGGTGTCCAAAAACGACGAATCTTGTGATAATTAAGTGTGGAAAAAAATCTCTGTAGGTATTATATAAATATGTTTTCCCCAATATAACCTCATTATTGCAAAACTTGCTGTATACAGAAATAGTTTTATCAATATTTTGATAATGCGTTAATTTAATTTTAACCGAAATAAATACATAAGTCAATGAATGATATGCCCGCTCGTTGACGTCTTTTGTGAAGAAAATCTGGCTTCACAGCGCCGAGCCGACCGCATCGCTATATTCAAAGTAAGCTAAAAAGTAACATTCTTATTCTGAAATTGTTTGGTTGGCTTGTTTTAAACTCTAAAAATGACTGGAATCATGAAAAAGCAACAATATTTATTTACCTTTACTAATAAAATTAAATAGTTACATAAAAAAACATATACAGGCAATAGCCATAAACAAAAACAATGGTCGCCATCGTAAAAGTATAAAATAAAACCAAATAAATATGAGTATTGCATTAAAAAAAATAGTGTTTAAACTGAGAATCGCAAAAAAGATAAAAAAAAATGGGGAGGCAGAGAAAAGGGGATTAAATAGGTTGAGGCGTGTTTTTTTAATGATTTTAGATTAACATTAAATACATCAATTTCGGGATATTTTTTGTTTAAGGTCAAACACATTCTGTACATGGGTTAATTTTGCCCTTAATTAGTTGTTTAGCAGGTCTGTCGTGGGATTTGGAATGTATTAATTTTACGATTGTTCTAAACATTATTTTTTACCTATTTCAATAAAGTAACAACCTCAAAATGGCAAGTTTGTCACAAAATACACATTTATTATCGCTTAACTACGAGACTGCCATTGCAATTATAGATTTTGACATCGAATGGCAGATAAACGTCAATCGCCATAACCTTTAGTTTAATCGTTAATTTTAAAATAATTTCGAATGCATATCTGTGTATCACTTGAAGTGAGCTATGATTAATGGCGGTTACCATGGAAATTGACAATGAAGACTTATGAAGACGTCAATTATCAGTTATTTTTTTTATAAAATTATTTATTTAAATAAATGCGTATTGTATTTTACTGCTATTAACAGAATGAATAATCAGATTGTGTCAAATTTGCTCGTGGTTAGATTTATCAAAAACAGCTAAACTGGAATAAAAGTTGATACAGATAGCGGCCAAGCCAAAATGCATTTTCATTGCAATGCCTTGTTGTAATTGCAACTCGTTATCATGCAGAGTGGCGCCGCAGCCTCCGACTTGTCACCGAATCTACCCGCGTCTCCACCAGCCCCCCCCCCCCCCACCCTCCCCCCCCGCCACGGGTCCCGTTTCTGGCGCGCCTTAAATGACCCTCAATTAAGATCCTTCCAAAATGAAATAACCGTCTCAAAGCCCGTTAAGACCTCGCAGCTTCGTCTAGCTACTGGTATTTGAGTACTCAAGGACCTCTCTATCACACAGCATTTATAAGATTTCTTTATTGGCGATTAATAAACTCCGTTGATTTTATACGTAATTATACCTAATTAAAATTAAAATTGAAATGAAATAATATTTATTTTAGTTTCAAACCCAACAAACCCAGCGTCCGTTGGCAACTATATTCGCTTAAATTTTAATATTTGTGGGAAGTTTATGATCGCGGTAAAAATATTTTTGGCCCAGCTGTGTTAATTTTTTGTACACTCTACAAACCTCTCGTCGGAAAAAGATTTTCAATTAATTCTCGATTAGTTGTATTAAATTCCTTTTACTAAAAATTGACGAAATTGATGTATATGCATATTAATAATATAATAATATTAGTTTATTTAAATATTAACATTGATAATTACGATTTTCTATTGTGCGGTTTTTTATTGTATGGTTTTTTTTTGTGTTTTTTTGGCATTACATTACAAATCACATTGTGATAAATAAAAACCAAATATCATCGCTCCACTAAAAATAATATAAACACTAAAACATATTTCAAAATGTAATGTTTCTGTTATGTATTTCATTACAGTATTTTCTCAGTATTTTTTTCTTATGATACTTAGTTATACTAAAATGTTAATTACGTTTTATGCAATGTTTCTTCTCTTTCCAATCGACCCTGGCTTTTGAATTTGTCACTCTTTTGAGGAACTGCAATTGCATTTAAAATACCCTTTGAAGCCCCCATGCACTTGGATAAAGATTAAACTTTAACTCCATGCGCTTAAACTTAAGGAGTACTGCAACACATTCAGTACTCCTTTGGACTTTAAATTTCTCGCACTCGATGTCAACCGCTATCGTCATTATAATATTCCGTTCGAATTTTGAGACACGTAATTTTGGGCCCCGACCCAGAGTAACGTGGCATTAAAATTCGCAATTTATCGCCGCTAATTATAAGTAGCATACGATATCAGAAATTTTCAAAATACCTGATGTCATATGCAAAATAGTTACCCATACAAAATACATTAGGTTTGAATTTGCAATTATTATTAAATACATATCTGAAGCAATTACATTATTAAACGAGTGTTATTTAATTAATATTAACGAGCATATAATTCATTAACTAATACATAATAAATGTAATGTTTACTTATTTCAAATATTTTTGCATACATATATTTGTTTTTAATTTATTTATATAAAGATACTGTTAAATATGGTGACATTAATCTTTATGCGCATACTTATTTTATAGATAAATATGTTTTTGATACATCGGTTACACTTATATTTAGTTTCAGTATTTCAGTTTCAATACCATAAAAAAAACATGTCCTGATAGGCTTATCTGAATATATAACTATAAAAATCTTTTGTTTATACCATTGATTATATAGTGTTAATCAATGGTTATACGTTCCTTGATTACCTTTCTAAATCGGTTGATTTTGTAGTATCCGGCTTAACCCTGCTCTGCAAAATACTTTTAAACTCTATGCTAATAATCGCAAATGCGACTTAACGCTTACTTTGTCTCTAAGGTAGAGTTATTATTTCCTCGGACGCTTATCGTTTCGCATGTCATGCAAGCTAAAGCCAGCTGTGGATTGTCAGGGTCGAACTGAGCTATATTTTAGCAAACGACGTGTGACTTAGAGAAATTTAGTTTTTTTTTATTTGTAATATCCTTTTCTCTTTCTTATATCTTTCTCAACCATGATCATTAATTGAGTCCCATTTTCCTTTATTATATGCATATATTTTTAACGATTAAAATTCTTTCTGGTTTCAGAGTGTGTTCATAGAATAAACACTAAATAGCTTATTTTATAATCACGCTCTCAAAAATATCTATTTCGATAAATTAATAATATGAAAAATATTTTTTCTCCTCGGGTCTAGGGTCTAATAGTGTGGCTCGGGAGTGTCAGATTTTATTTTTTTGTACATCTGAAATGGTGCTTCTTCAATCTTTTTGACCCTTTTTTGAAAGAATGTTTGTGACCTTCGCCAATGTGCCACGGTTGTAATCTCCGGTGCATAATCCTAATATTAAGCTAAATTGTTTAGGTCGTAAACTTCAAAGTTTCCATCCCATGGGATTCCACCTCGAGGACTGTCTCTTAGAACTGTATGTAGACCGAATTTAACAATATGACGTTCATTTTTAGACTAGTCTGTCGTATACATATATTAAGACCTTTTTTACGCGTGGATCACTGCTTTTTTGGTTAATATTAAATCATTTTATTGGCTGCATATGTAAGATTTTCATAACTTCCATTACTTGCAGTTGGGGGTCAGAATCTACCAATTGATTCAAATAATGGTTAAGAAACACAGTTCAGCTCAGCTCGGCCGATCGACGATTAAGTCCGGCTTAAGCGGGCTTAGCCAGGTAGGGCTGGCCGGTGCCCGCGATGAGTCGTGTCTTGTCCCGGCCCCTAAGCCCGCGGCTAAGCCGGTCTTCCACCGCGAGATGACCGTTCGTGGCTTAAAGCACTTCCATCGCAAACGCACGCGAGCGAGTCTCGGGCGTGCGTTCGAGGAATGCGCTGCGATGCGTCGGCGCTTTGTGCCGAATTGTAAAGGGGTTATGTTTTGTCTGTGAAAATCTGGTTAAAAATTACTCTTAAATACTTACTCTTAAGAAAAGTATTTTTAGGATAAGTGTATATAATTTAATTAACATTTACATTGTGCTGGATTACACGATTAGGAAAACACGACAATTATAAACTAAATTATTAGATTATTTTAATAAACAAAAGTTGACAACACTTTAGTCTACACATTAATTAGGCTGCAGGCATTTGGAAAAGTTAAAGAAGAAAATGATCCACACATATAATTTAAACTCTAGAATGTGGGGAGATTACGTGTCGTTACAGATCCCTTAAAACTTGTTAAAATAACAAAATTCAAAGGGTAACTAACTACCTCCATGACAGCAATCCTCGTGAAGCGAGCCAGTAAAAGTATTCAAGCGCTTGCTAGGAAATTTTAGTTTCTTTGCGAGAGATATCAACGGGTGGTCCAATATAATTTGTTTTTAAATTTATTGTTCGAATAAAACAAACAACTTCTTTGTTTGTCAAACTTCTCAAAATACTAAAGTTCTTTTAAATTGTATACCATAATATTACTCCATCCAATTTGAAAAATAAATGCTGTTTTTTTTTTACTTTCCAGACGTCATGATTGAAATCAGACAAAGGTTGACCACCACCTATTTGACAGGTGGCTACATTTCAAGTTTATTTAGACCGTTTTTCGTATGACGTCTGTATGCTTGTGAACACGTTACCATCTAAACGCTGCAACGAAATTTCCCAAAGTGAGTGTAGGTTTGTTGAAGCTTTGGCAAGAGAGCAGATAAAATAAATTATTTCTAAGATCTGTGCTAGTCTCAAACAAGTAAATTTCAGACCTTTTCAATACGTACTGATGTATATTGGCAAATCATTATTAAATTCAAAAGCTAACTAAATAACCATAAAAGTACATACAGTGTTCATTTAATTTAAAAATCAGTAAATGTGGATGGAAATGATTTTTTAATGAGAGTATACACGTGAATACTTTCTTACATTCCACACATCCTAATATACTCACAAATTACAACACTCATTATCACACATATAAATATGCGAAATGCTAGTGCATGTTCTCGTGGTCTGTTAAACATATGTATTAAATTGGAGATGCCTATAATTGGCTTAAGTTATTGATTAATGTATGTTCATATCTTTTTTTTCTCTTGAATTCAAGCATTATTTACAGTAAATTTTAATATGGGAGCGAAAAAGTGCCAACTCTATGTCCTAGTGCCTATAATAATAACCTATTATATATAGGATGATGATTTTAGAGGCGTGGTTTTCAAGAAGAGATAAAACGCATATAATTTGGCCCATTTTTTTTTCCAATTTTCAACCACTTTTTGCAGCAAGTATGTCAGCAATAACGCGCCGAATATTCTCTTCCAAGTCGTTAATCGTGTCCGGCTTATCTGCGTAGACAAGCGACTTCACATAACCCCACAAAAAATAGTCCAGCGGTGTTAAATCGCACGATCTTGGAGGCCACGCCACAGGCCCACGACGCGATCTTTACTTTATTTTAGAGTGATTTTAAAAAAATTTAGAGTGATTTTTTCTAAATTTGCACTATTTGCAAACGTTGTTCAGGAGTAAGTATATTCATTATGAAATGGCAAACCAAACTGAGCATAAATCAAGTGACAGCTGTCAAAAACACCAACTATGAAAAAAGTAGTGCCAGATTGAAAACCACGCCTCTAAAAAAAACATCCTTTATTAAGTCTATAATAAAAAGTTATAATTTAGATGCCTATTTCTCATAACTATCTATTTTGTTTACTCCTTAACTTTACATACAATAATTATATATTATCTTCAAGTTTTTGTTTAAAAATAAGATTTGGATCGATAAGAAATGTAATTAACTTTATTAATTATTATTTGTCATTATTCAAAAATATAAATATCGCTGACGTCGCGAGATAGCGTGCTGCCGAAGAATCGCTTTTAGGCTCTTCATATATTACATACATACTCGTATGGTAATTTAAATAAAAAAACTGAAAACGATAGGAAGGTACGTTCCCGTAATTTTTCACTTTGAATTTTAAGCCCATTCCTAGCGAAGCACTCTTCTCGCTGGCGGCCCGCCTACATTAGTCAAATCGCCGAGAGAATGGGCCGCCACTCCACTCCGATCGAGCCACTCTCGTATAATTTTCAATAATGGAAGTGCGGCCTTATTGCGGACAAGGAAATTACACGCCTCTGCGGAGTGCTTTACTTTTGTCACGAGGCGTCCTCAGCTCGACCGGACAGCGGCGGCCAGGTGCTCGTCCTCGGAGGACCCTCAAACCTCCGGAAAGTTGAGGGACGAGCGCACCTCGCAAAGTAATATAGGTTTTTAATGATTTCAGAAAGAAAAGGTGGCATATAGTTAGTTCTAAACAATATCGCAGACAGCCTTAATAAACTGCTGGAATAAATCAATGCTTTGAAACTTTTTATTAAAGTATCCAGAATTTTATTGAGCACGGTATTCTGCGCATAGCTTGAGTTACATTTAGGTAAATGAAACAGGTAAGGAGTGCCCGAGACGAGGATGCCTGGGAGGGGGGGCGAGGCGGCCTGTTTTCAAGTGATACCATTTTATGATATGATAAAGCCCCTTCATAATCAAGTTCATGTTCAGTTCCGATGACAATACATTTTTATGATAAGCATGACCTGATTCTACAGCCAGGAATGGCTCCAGATGGAGGAACTCCTCAACGGTCAACAGCACAGGCACGAAATTTTGTAAACGCATTCAGGCCCTTAAATAGAAGCTTGTTTTTCAAACGATTTTTTTACTATTCATTTATTTAAAGTACAGAAGCGAAAATTATTTACGTAAAATATAATAAAACAAGACGACAGAAATTTCCCCTCTTCTAATAAAATTTTGAGAGATCAAGATTAATTTACAATAACCTTTTAAAAATACCACTAAAATACAAAACTTATAAATATTTTTCAGACCTGTGGACTGGTGAAATAGGGCCTTATGTTGGTTTTAATAAAAACTTAAATTTGGCCAAATAAGCATGCACTCACTTCATAAATCACTCACTAATTTCATAAAGTTATATGATACAAATATTTTCATATTTTCCAAGATAAACTTTGTAAACGAAAACTCGTGTACAGGTAATCACGTGAGGTTGTTTGTGGCCTATGTATTAGAGAATTTAAGTATCTATTTACTTTTACCTAAGTGTTTTAAACTAAACAATGTTTTAGGTTGTAAATCTGTCTTTATTAAAGGCGCGGGTATGTTTACTACGCAAGAGAATATTATATTGTAATGAGAAAAACTACCTTTTTAATATTATTTCTTTGATATTACGTATTCAGTGGCTTTTATGTAAAAGAAAAAATTGTACATTCTTTAAATTATTGCGATTATTGCGATGAATTAATTTACTAATTACTATAGAGGCTTTGTTAATATAGAAACTCTCCTCTCCCATTATGTAGAAAATGTTTCAGCGAGGGCGTTGCACCGTTCGCACACTATTGTTAGCGGCGCGCGCGCCCGCCCACCTCAGCAGTGCGACGCGACGTCGGTCTCGCATCTCCTTCGCTCGCAGTCTTTCTCTGCTCTCCATTCGCCCGGAGCGGACTTCGAAAGGGGCCAAAGTCAATATTTTACCATGTTTGTGGCGTTGCCAGCTATCAATATTCCATCATTGCCATGATAATGCTTCTCAGCGAACATTTGAATCGAATTGGAGAAATATAATTTATATGTCATTTTTTTGCGTCCACCTTATGATATTTTAACGTAATGAAATCAGTTATAAAACAATTTGTCTTCGGGTGATTATAGACTTAAATGAACTTTAAAGAATCGTAAGAAGGACGTAGAAATATTTTTTTATTAAAATATCGAACGAATTGTGTATATCCTACGATGATAAGATACATTTTATTTATGCTGTCAGCGTAAAATAGTTTTACTTTAAAAAAAAAGAAAAAATCTTTTCCGACGCTTTCTTATTAATATTTCAATTTAGATAATATTTCTATCAATCCTTTTAATATATGTACACCATATACTACGCTAAACTTGCACAATAATTATTACTCTGTATGATAAGTTTATCTCCTTTTTTTTCTGTCCCTTTCTTAACCTTAATTATTAATTTTAAAAAAAAATTAGTTTCCTTAGGAACCCTGCATTTCTTCATACTTCGCATTAAGACATATTTTTAATGGAAGCAGATAGGTAGTCCATCTTAGGACAGGCGCCTATCATTCGGCGCCTAGTTAGATGACCACACTATACAACACGGTCTTTAAAAGATGTGCGCAATGTGTGTTAAAAATAAAAAAAAAGATAAACGATAAAAAAGATAAACGAGGTAGATAAACATGTGTAAAATATTTATTCATAGAGCCATAGTTTACTGTCGTCCGATAAACAATTTTGCTGAGGGAAGTGTGATGCAGGGTCATGTATGCTTATCGATGTTTCAGAATCGATTATTATCAATTCAGAAAAAAATCGAGGACATGAGGAGGCGCATCTAGGCTAGGTTTGCCTTACGTCCCGGTACACCAGGACATGTCACCGGTTTAGAGCCTCGGTCCCGGTTGTCCCGTTTGACCCACCATATGTCCCGGTAAACGAGTAATCATAGTTTTATATTATTGCTAAAATTATGCGAATAATTCGCACGACGACGTTAGATCGCGTTGGCTGTGGCGGTGAAAGTGTGGGGTCGAGGGATGTACTGACATTTTACAAATATTTTCCATATTTACAGTACGGAATGAAAAACTGACACACCTTTGTGGGGGAGCTGATGTAATTCATGGTAATTTACGATCTCACTCAAAAACTAGGCGGTTAACCGTCTTTGTTGCCGGCCATTAAACATATTCTAAAAATGTGGGAACCATTGAAAGATTTTCTTTTTTCACAAACCAGATTGCGGCGCTATCCTCCTCCTATAACTCCCCTATATTTCCTATCAGTCCCGGTTGGAGCCTAACCGTTTATGGCAACCCTAATCTAGGCCATAGTTATTTCCCCGAAAATACTTGGGTCCCGAGTCTTAAATAAGTTTTTTTTATTCTTATTCGCGGCCATTTTAAAATGAGTCCGTGCTTCGTTGACACGTGTGTTTGTGTGTGAGGGTGTGTGCGTGAGTTTACTTAGCACATACGAGCGATACCGAGTGCCTGCAGCACAGCCACGGAACCTCTCCGCCGCTGGTATTTGTTTCACAACATGTTGGCATGTATTACTAATGTGACAGCCAACATACACGCACAGAGGGTTCCGTACCTAACTTACGAACCTATCTAGTATTCGAGTATAAAGTATAAACCATTACTGCTAAGTGAACAGGCCATTTCTCGCTAGCCTTGTATTGGTGTGTGTGTATGTATTGGTTATTATTTTCCATTCTTATTCGAGAAAATGACCGATTCGCTTCGGGCTTGTTCGGGCAATATCGGCGCCTGCAATTAATAGGGCCGGAGACGCGTGCGAGCGGGACGGCGAGAGGAAAGCGCGAGCGAGAGGGCGATAATGAAGTCGTCATAGCGAATGGAGCGTAAATGAGCAATCAGGGAATCGTGTTAAGGCAGGCACACACGCTCTTGGGCTGAGAGCAAGACGGGCTCGTATTCGCCATTAAACATAACAGGCTTTGGCATTCAGGACGAAGCCTTAATAGTTGGACCTTCGCGATGGAGATTTGACCTAACGAGCTAAATAAAAGCTACTAAAAATTAAATTATGTTGCATTAAAGCTATGAGCAGCAACTGTATTTAAGATTTGGGTATTATTTTTAGTTTTCAATTTTTCTACCTTTCTACTTGAGGACGATGAGGTAATATCACTTGAGTGCGTTGGTATTAGAAATGGATGACAGGCGCCCCGGGACGCATTTGTCCTTGAGATTAGAAAGAGTAGGCTTTATTCGAACATTGAAGTGTAGGAAAGAGACGGATATACTCGCCGACGCGAATTCGTTACATTTGCAATCGATGAAACATGTTTTTTGTATTTAAATAATTATTATCATTTGAAAAAAGTGTTTTTTTTATGTAATGGCCTAGATTATTATATTGTCTATCTTTAGAAAGAAAAATTAGGATCGCGTCACTTACACAACTTAAAAGAAAATCGTTGCAATAAAAAAAAAAACACTTTCTTATTTATTTATTTTCATTACTATAATAACGTGTATTTCGTTTTTTTTTAAGCAAAGGACTAAATTAATATATGTAGAATATTGTGGTATTTTTAGTTTTAGCCATTTGTTGGGAATAACTTCAACAAAATGCACCAAAATACGTTACAAAACACGTTTTAGGGACTGGTGGCGCCTTAAGGCGCCTACATACCTGAATGCTATAAAAATGCGAATATTCATGTTTTCAAAGGCGTTAGGAAAAATGTTCACAAGATATACGAGTATATGTAATCAAGTTTATTTGTGTTAAAGATAATTTATTATTCTAGGGAATTACCTTAAGAAATTATGCAAAAAATATAAAAAAATAAACAAAACCACCATGTTTTTGAAATAGCATTTTTTGAAGTCACCTGCTTATGAAACCAGAAACATCCCATTTAAAATAAATATAGTTTTATGATGAGAATAAAGTGAAGGAGGGATTTACATAAGCGATTTGACATATTATATGGTATAACTACTTGAAATTAAAATAACAAAATTTGCCTAAAGTTCGAGATTTTTGTTTTAGTTTTTAAATATGAATAGTTTTAATTTGTGCTAAAAGTTATTATTTAAACAATAAATGGTTTTAATAAACATATTCCTTATGTTTTTGAGTTTTGAGTATGAGTTTTACAGCTTTCCGTTCATCGTACAAGGCTTTTTTCACAGGAAATTGTAGTTCAGAAATGTTCAATTGCCATCAATTATTGCGACAACGTCGGCGCGAATGCCTCTTCGAGAGCAAAGCCGTCTGCGACATCGCATCTCCGCAGAGCTGGTCGGCGGGCGGCGGGCGGCTGTCCTGGGAGGCTGCGAGGGGCTGCGAGAGGCTGCGACTGCAACCCGTTTTTGAAGTATAACGAAAGAAAACGGAATTCGCGAACTCCAAAACGCGACCAGCTAAAAAACTCCAATCGCCTATCGAATTCAAATATATTATTTTTATTTAACAAAATAAGTTATCGGCAGTTTAATGTTCAGTTTTACTTAAACTAAATCTTAATATATGTTCGCGCAGTATGAAAATGCAAGCGAAATAAGGCACCCCCAGCCAAACCCCCCTTCTTTATTCTATGAAATCAGCAGCTAAGAGCATTCGGCAATTAAATGACAGCGCAGTATGAAAATACCTGCGAAATAAATTCACTTCTGAATTACTATGAAAACGATCAATACTCAATCTAATTTCCCGCTAAAGTCGACAGCGCAACGGAGAAAGGCGAATGGAACGCCGGTGAAAAGACCGTTACAATTCAAATTTTTGGCCATAAAGAGCGACAAACCGCGCGGACAGCGAGACGTCGGCCGCAAAAATTTATGTCAATAAACTGAATTTGGATTTTGATCACGAATGTTCGCGCAGTATGAAAATGCAAGCGAAGTAAGGCACCCCCAGCCAAACCCCCCTTCTTTTATTCTATGAAATCAGCAGCTTAAAGAAATTTGGAAATTAAATGTCAAAACAGTACGAAAATATCAGCGAAATAAAAATCGCCTCTAAATTACGATGAGAACAATCAACATTCAATCCAATCCCGCAGAATTCGGCCGCGCTACGGAGAAAGGCGACTGTGGAAGGGAGATACGCAAATGGAACGCCCGAGAAAAAACCGTTACAATTCAAATTTTTGGCCATAAAGGGCGACAGACCGCGCAGACGCCGCCAAATCTTATGTCAATAAGCCGTATTTGGATTTCTTCAAAAACTCTGATAAATCAGGTTTGCAGAGTCAAAATCCTGGAAAAATAATCATTGCACGCAGAAACTATTAGAGCATCTTTGTGCTAAAATTTGAAAACTTTCATCGACCCATTTTTGAACTATTGAGTTTTTTGCCAAACTGTAGGTGGTCACTGGCAGGGCGATTTGAAAATAAAGTGAGTTTTTTAAAAACTCATATAAAATCAGTTTTAAGAGCTAAAACTCTGAAAAAATACTCATTAGCTAGCTATGCTAATGGACTAGCGAATGGTCCGAAATTCGGACGCCGCACACGTGACCCTTTGAAACTATTGAGTTTTCTAACAAAGGAAGAGCTATAAAAATGGCTGAAATAAACCTCAAAAGATGAATAACTACAAATATCTTGCTGGAGGTGACATGGGGGATGTCGACGCTCATCAAAGCCTTAAGGACGGATTCAAAAATCCTATTTGAAATTACGCCGGACGCACCGCTGCAAAGATGCTGACGGCCAAAGTGGCATGACAAAATCTGGACTTATGATTGCTTGTAACTTTTGATATATTAATGTCACGACAAAATTGTCATACAATTATCTTTCAGAAATGTTGTTTTGAACATTTTTAAACAATAAAATTTTTTTGAAAACTGAAACCGTTCTATCTTTTTAGTCTCTGGTCCGATAATGAATTTTATTGCAGATTCGAGATCAGCTCGATGGGGCGCTTCGTTTGAGCTATAATTTACATAGATTAGACGAAAATCGAAAAATGCGCTCCGCAAAAAACTCGAGTTTTTATAGATGTTGACTGACACGTGTCGCCAAAAAGTACCAGTCACGGCGCAGCGCGAGCAAATTGCGGCGAGGCGCGAGCCGAATTTTGAGAGCGCAGAAAAGACGGTACGTCGGGGGCTAATTTATTCAGTTGAAATTATCTAGCTGTTGTTGACTCGTGTCAAGGCTAGCTCCGCAAGTACGTGCAAAGCTCCGCCTGAAATATCTTGGCGATTTCTAGCGTTGAGCGACCCATAGCTAAATTCAGTGTTTACAAAGCCATCGTCGAGTAGAGTCAGTGTTAAAGGCGGGTGATCGCTAAGAAGTAAATTCTTTCAAAATTAAATATTGCGTTTAGAATCATTAAGGCCTCGGTCGGCCACGTCACATACGTCTTCTCGGTCGCGAATTTAATAACTTTAAAAAATTCGATAATATTTTTAGAAATTAGAAGTAAAAGTCGGGAATTTTGGAAATAATTAAAATAAATTAAAATAATTATTTTTTATAGTAGATTCGTTGACAACGTAATAAAACGGTTGAAATTTAATAGGCTTTGAAATTTTTTAAAGTTTAAATTATTCAATTATCTAACTAGATTTGTTAAAGCCGTGACCTATCAAGTAATTCGTTTCTAACCAGATAAAAATCGGATAACTTTGAAAATTTTTGAAATTTTTTCCGGAGTTTAACTGATAGTCGAATTTTTCATCGAAAATTAAAATGTTAAAAAATATTCAAATTTTCCGGTGAATTCGGTACAACCGCATCCGGGCGGTTGAAAAATAATAGCTTTTGAAAAAGATTTAACTATAAATAAACTTTTTATAAGTAACTTAAGTTTTTTGGCGGCAAACACTTCAACATGTTAGAATTTATCAATTATCTTGCTAGATTCGTTGACATCATGTCCGTTTTAGGCAATTAGCTTCTAACCAGATAAAATCGGGCAACTTTGAAATTTTTTCAAAAATAAGATAAATAAAAATAATAAAATAAATATTCCTCCCTAAGCGTCGATAGCTGATGAAATACTTCACAGCTATAGTGTTTGAATAACTAATATTTTAAATTTTCTTGTGATCGGAAGTGAATAGATTTTAGGAAAATATTTATAGTGAGAAAAAGAATCAAGTTTAGTTTGAGTGAAATAGGAGTGCCCGGACGAGGCGCCTCAGCCGCTGATCACGACAAGCGACTGCAAGCAGTAAGGTAGGACTAAGTTTAACTGTGTTTAACCTGTCTTTTGTGTCACATCATTCATAATAACACACGGGGATTACACACCCTTTTCAGGGCTAGTTAAATTCAAGGAGGGGCTTGTAAGGATCTGTGTCCTTCCGTGATGAGCGGGTGATTGACCATATCAGCCGAAGAGCGTTGACATGTCAAAAAAGCGTGGCTTAAATTCGGGCTTCAGGTCGCAACCCCTGAACTGATACAAAGGTCTCACCAGGCTGCACCGAAGCACGTTGACTCCAAACTTGCAAAATTTTGAAAATTTAAATTTTTTGAAAAAGCATATTACACAACACAAACACTTTGAAAAATTTCAATGTTTATTGTTATATGTGTTGTTACTAGGTGTTAGGGATGGAACCTACCAGATCATGGCCGGCAAGTCCAACCGGCTAGAAGTCGCCGGGCCTTGGCCATCTCCGTATTCATTCCCAACTGTCTATGAGTCATGAGCGAGCAATTTCGTTCATTTATGAGGGTCACCAAATATCATTCAAATCCCTTTATTTTAGATGCCCCCTGCAATCAAATGTCAAAGCCAACCCAAGGTCCAGTGGGTACATGGCTAGATGAGGAGATTGAAGAAACAGATACCTTAACAATCGACTCATAATCTCTAATCTCTGAATATAATTAATAATGATTTTTCCCTGTTTGACTTAGATTAATAATATTTCTCTTGGGAACTGGTCCTACCTTATAGCAATGCCATAGAATAAAGCTTGAACCCCAACCAGATGTGATTTACGCCCACGATCTGGGAGTTGGAGAAATAACACTAGAGGACCGTAACCCGTGTGATAGACTCGTGATTACAAGCGACCTTGACTACTTGACGGACGGTGCCCAAAAGAATGTATTGAATTAGATTGAACTGACTGGACTAAAGAGATGAGATAGAACGAGACGTAATAAATAAAGTTTACATTTGAATTTTGAATCTGGGATAAGTATACGGTAGCTGTCAGAAAACTCTCCCGAGCTTTATATCGCTCCCTGTACTTTTGGTCGGCATCGGATGTGGGCACGTGGTGTCCATCTCTCCGCCCGACAGAACTTTGAAGCCCGACATGAATCGGGAGTCCAGACATTGGTACACGATACCTTCAATTCGCCCATGTGGGTTATGAAGTGAAATTAAAGGCTGGAAGTGAACACGTGGGGCTCCTCGGACCCCATTCGGAACCCAGCGGGCAAGAATGCCCTATCCCGTTAAATCCGGAAGGCGGGCTACGATTGGGGTTGAAACCACCAATGAAGGTAGTCAGGCAGAGTTGCGCCGCTCACTTAATGGCCGCGCGTTCGGAAGACGGGTTCTGCGGGCCCTCTTCGACGTCCGGCTGGGGCAATGTTTGCCTCCCCCGTTTCGACCGGGAAGGCCGGGATTCCGGAAGTGTGGAGCGAGATCTCCAGCTTGCCGCCCGGCAGGTTGTACTTGTACGACAGGCGCCTGGGTTTGGGTTGCGGGATCTTCGGACCCGCTTCCGCACCCATTGTGTGAGACGATATGGGTCTCTATACCCGTGTGAATTCCGGAAGTGATCGGTGTCAGGGCGGCCGACTGCATGTAAATCTCCGACCGAGTCCAGAACGACCCTGGCCAACAGCAGTGTCAGCGGTCTATCAATGGGTACTAAGGGCCCTGACTACTAATCAAAGCTGATGCCTTATTGAAGCTCCCGGTCCGACCCCTTCTCTCCAGGTCTCCGCTACGAGAAACAATGTAACGGAATGAGTGGAACAAGCGATTATAAAGCTAAGTGGGGGTGGTCCAAAATAAAAAAAAAAAGAGGTCAGTGGGCTGCCCCCTTTAGTATCCGCCCACGCAATAGAGAAGGCAGATTGATCAACTCATTAATTATTGCCTCTTTTCGGGGGGGCAATAGTTAGTGAACCAACGAGCCGACTCTGGTGAAAGTATACTCGCCCTTTGAGGTCGCCGAAAATGGCACAAGGCCGCCGTCATCCCTGCAAGGTGACGTAATCAATGCCGGATCGAAATCCCCGACGAGGGAGGACGGTCGTACAATGCTCACAAGTGTTCTGCCAACTTGCAAAGTAGAAGCAAAAGATAAATAAGTAGAGCCGGGGAGGGCAGCCGCACCACGGTAGTATCCCAAACCGGCTCGTCACGCAAACGAAAAGTTGTGCGTTTGTTTTATGAAAATTAACTGGAGAGAATGCATCCAATCATGTTGAATTCTTGATTGATGAAATTACGCTTTTCCGCTTAACGATTGCAAATCGATACAAGCATTAGCTGTAGCCGAGTTACTCGGTAGTTTGTCCTGATGCAAAGGGGCAGACCTAAATGTGTGGGACAGGGCTAGTAACCCCTCACACGTTGGCATGCAGTCACTCAGTGAGGACACGTACAGGAGAGTTTGTGGGATGGACTGGAAATTTAATAAATTTTTTTGAACGCCTATCGCCCCTATGACAGTTGCCGTAATACTAGCTGGTTATTTTATAACTAAATAGCATGAACCTATGACTGACTGTTACTCATTGAAAATTCGTGGATACATTGATGTGGATCTATGTAACATTCTCCGATGATACACTTTCATAAAGGTACAATTGACGGGCAGGAAACTATGGTACGGTACAGTACATTTTGTTATGGGGAGGTCGGTAAGGTCAACACCGCGGTATCCGAATAATTACGATATTGGCAATTTCAGTGGCACCGGCCTCCTTTCGGTCACCACGTGTGACACCCAGTCGCAGGCCGCGACGACGGCAGCGAACAATATATATAAATCTCGTGTCACAATGTTTGTCCTCAATGGACGGCTGAACCACTTAACCGATTATAATAAAATTTGAACACCATGTGCAGTTCGATGTGCACTTGAGAGATAGGATAGTTTAAATCTCAAATTATAGTCGCAATTTTAATTTATCGCTAATTATTTGTCTGTTATTATTTGGCAGTCATAAAACTGACAGATGTCGATACCTTTCGACTGGGTTGATGGCGCTAATGTCTGTTATTATTTGACAGTGACAGTTATTCGACGCAAACGTATTAAAAGAGCCCATCAGTTGGCAGAACAAATTGAATCAAGAAATCCAGCTCAAAGAATCAGGACAGCAGGTCATGCACAAGAATCTCAAGAACAGTGTAACGAACGTCTTCAAGAGAATATCATAAGAACAAGAAAATTATTATTTTCAGTCAAATGCCACCGAAAAAATCTAACCTCAACAACGCGAGCGGCAAACGTCAAAACGCAAACGTCAAAACTACGATCGGAATAATATATTCACTTACGAGATGCTGTTGCTGGAAACATCGATGGAAATTTAAATCCCAATGACATCGGTAATGCTTTCATTTTACCTTCAAGCTACATCGGCAGTCCACGGAACATGCAGGAATACATACAAGATGCGATGACTTACGTACGTCATTACGGCCGACCGGATTTATTTATTACATTCACATGTAATCCGAATTGGGAAGAGATACAAACTTTACTATTGCCAGGACAACAAGCCATTCATCGTCATGATTTAACTGCACGTGTGTTTAAACAAAAATTGAAATCCTTAATTGATTTTATTGTTAAATATACAATTTTTGGTATCACACGTTGTTGGCTGTATACGATAGAGTGGCAAAAGCGAGGTTTGCCTCATGCCCACATTTTGGTTTGGCTTAAAGATAGAATCCGTCCTGAAGAAATCGATCAAATAATTTCAGCCGAAATTCCAGACCCATTAATTGATCAAGAATTATTTGATATTGTCACCAAACACATGATCCATGGGCCATGCGGTGTTTTCAACATGACGTCACCGTGCATGGAAAATGGAAAATGTAAAAAAAACTTCCCAAAGCCGCATACGAATGACACGATCACGGATATTGATGGTTATCCAATGTATCGCCGCAGAAGTACTGAGAATGGTGGCCACACATTTACAATGCGACTGCCGAACTTTCCAAATCAAGTTGAGTTTGATAATCAGTGGGTGGTACCATACTCACCACTACTTTCAAAAACTTACAAAGCTCATATCAATGTTGAGCTTTGCAGTTCTGTTAAATCAATTAAGTATATTTGTAAATATGTAAACAAAGGCAGTGATTTGGCCATATTTGAAGTAAAAAACATAAATAAAAATGACGAAATAGCACGATACCAAATGGGCAGATACATTAGCAGCAATGAAGCTATTTGGCATATTCTCAGCTTTCCCATCCACGAAAGAGATCCTGCTGTCCAACATCTGGCAATACATCTTGAAAACGGTCAACGTGTATACTTCACTGAAGAAAATGTTCTCCAAAGAGCGTTCGAAGCTCCGAAAACGACTCTAACTGAATTTTTTACATTGTGTCAAAAACCTGATGTTTTTGGCCAATTCGCGAAGACATTGGTGTATGGTGATGTTCCACGTTATTTCACATGGAACAAATCCAGTAAAAAATGGGAGCCACGGAAACAAGGAAAACCACATCCTTCCATTACAGGCATATTCAAAGCTAAGACATTGGGGAGACTTTACACGGTACATCCAAAGCAACGTGAGTGCTTCTATTTACGTTTGTTATTGGTGAATGTTCCCGGACCAACGTCTTTTGAATTTTTACGAACAGCTAATGGTCGAGTATTCAATACATACCAGGATGCATGTCGTGAACTGCAATTGCTAGAAGACGATAACCATTGGGACTTAACGCTTGCTGATGCTGCGTTGACATCAACACCGAATAACATTCGTCAGTTGTTTGCAATTATTTTGGCGACATGTTATCCCTCGCAAGCACAAACTTTGTGGGAAAAATATAAAAATTGTATGACAGAAGACATCTTGCACCGAATTAGACAAACAAATCAATGCCAAAACATAGATTATACACCAGAGATGTACAATGAAGCATTGGTCTTGATCGAGGATTTATGTGTTCTTATTTCAAATTTACCACTTAATCATTATGGTATGCCATCACCTAATCGTCCAGCCACCGACTTAGTCAATACCGATTTACAACGAGAAAATCAATATGACCATGGAAGTTTAGCAACAATTATCATGAACAGTGAACCATTACTGACAGCAGAACAAAAAATTATTTATGATCGGATTATGCTGGCTGTTGCTGCTGAACAAGGCGGTTTTTTTTTCTTGGATGCACCCGGTGGAACCGGTAAGACATTTTTAATATCGTTGATTCTTGCCAAAATACGGTCGCAACAAAAACATCGCATTAGCATTAGCATCGTCAGGCATTGCGGCTACTTTACTGGATGGTGGGCGAACAGCACATTCAACATTCAAGCTGCCATTGGACGTTCATAATAAACCAGATGCAATGTGTAACATCAAAAAGAATAGTGGAATAGCTGCAGTGTTGCGGAAGAGTTCTATAATAATTTGGGATGAGTGCACAATGGCACACAAATATTCACTTGAAGCATTAAACAGAACTATGCAAGATTTAAACAGCAATAATAAACTTTTCGGTGGTGCTATCTTACTTTTGTCTGGTGACTTCCGGCAGACCTTACCGGTTATACCTCGCTCTACTTTCGCGGATGAGATTAATGCATGTTTGAAACAATCATTCTTATGGCGAAGTGTTGAAACACTTCGATTGACCATAAATATGCGAGTACAATTGCAAAATGATCCATCAGCACTAATATTTTCCGAACAACTACTAGATATTGGGAACGGTAAAATAAAACTGCAACCAAATACGCAATGCATTAAACTACCAGACAATTTTTGCACTGTTGTTCAGGATAAAACTGAATTGATTCAGAGTATTTTCCCGGATATACAGAATAATTATTTGAATCATGAATGGCTTAGTCAACGGGCGATTTTGGCAGCCAAAAACGTTGATGTTGACGAAATTAACTTCCAGATACAACAGTTGTTACCAGGCGATCTGATGTCTTTTAAATCAATCGATACTGTTGTTGATGAAAATGAAAGTGTAAATTTTCCGATTGAATTTTTAAATTCATTAGATATCCCTGGAATGCCACCACATAATCTTCGATTAAAGATTGGTTCCCCTATTATTCTCCTCCGTAATTTGAATACACCTCAATTATGTAACGGTACGCGTTTGGTCATCAAAAAGATCACCGGAAACATTCTTGAAGCAACCATTTTGGCTGGGAAGTTTAAAGGAAAAGTGGTCCTGCTGCCACGTATTCCGATGATACCATCAGATTCTACCATACCCTTCAAAAGGCTACAGTTTCCAATTCGTTTAGCTTTAGCCATGTCTATAAATAAATCTCAAGGTCAAACAATGTCCATTTGTGGTTTAGATTTGGAAAATCCATGTTTTTCTCATGGGCAACTATATGTTGCGTGTTCACGTGTTGGGAAACCGTCGAATCTATTTGTGTTAGCTAAAGACAGGTTAACCAAAAACATTGTGCACCGATTGGTGTTAAATTAAATTGAAATTGAAAGTATTTATAATTCAAAAAAAAGATATTAATGTTTAAAAGTTTAAGACTGTCTGCCTTGCCTACCTCATTCATGAGTTTAAGCGTCACATGTTATTTACTGTATTATACTGTAATATACTTATATTTGTTATAAAATTAAATGGAAATAATAAATCTGATAAATTTTTATTTTTTACCTATTGATTTCTGCTTAGTATCAAGTGTAAGAACATTTTAATTAATTGTGTTCAACGTACTTCCCCTTCAAATCTCAATCCAGTGAATTTGTATACCAACATCAACATTTTCGTCTTTGTTCGTAAATAATTTCATTGTACTAAAGGGTTATAGTAGTAGAAAGTCAAATAAGGAGATCAGCATATTTTTTTACAAATACCATCTGTGTGAAAAAGCATAGTGGACTCCGTGACTGATGTTCTCTTATTGTTCCTCTTAGATTGTTTACTATAATGTAATATAACAAAAACTTTAGCCACAGCAACGCGTGGCCGGGTCAGCTAGTAATAATATAAAATAGAATATCCAAATATATAAAATCAAGTACCTGTCATATTGGACGATTTGATAAGATCTGCTACTTTTCTAACTAGATGAAACTTAAGTGTATAGACCCCTCTGCCCCTCCTTTCATTACTCGATAAGACTTGTAAGTCAAAAGCAGTATTTCGAGACTTGCCGTGCACTGCCTAGGTCTTGATTGTGCATCTGGTTGCAAGTGGTTTCAAGACTGACGCTGGAAATATAAACAGTCGAAGTGTTATAATTAATTAGGTATTTGATCGTAATTTATTTACTCTCGTGAAACAAATTTACCGTCTTTTAAATTAATGGTTCTCGTTTTCAAAAAATATTACTTTATTTTAAAGCAATATGTGGATTTTTGAACACATTTTATTTACTGTTATTTATTTATTATTAAACGGGTTGGCCAGTAAAAATGAAATAAAACTTAGAGTAGAAAGGGAAATTTGCACCAAAAAAGTTGGGAACTCCTCTTTATATTATAATAATTTAATTTGTTTTTTAGTCTTGTTAGTAAGATATGCATATTTTGACAGCTACATTTTTTTTTTTTTTTGCATTAACCCTCTTTCTACCAACTTTAGTTTTTACCTCCCTTTACCGGATGCTCTGTAAATGGCCTTAATAAAAAAAAAATGTTTTTCAATGAAATGCAAAGTTGAAGTGGTATATGTAAATAGTCTTCAATATAAAAACTCAATATACATGTATATATTTTAGTAAATTTATTATAACTTTTAGAAAAGAAGGCTATACGCTCGGATTAACAGTGGCAGTTTTTAAGATTATTAAGATTTATGAGCGAAGATAAGAAGGAAATTATGCGAGGAGGAATGGCGAAGGATGAAATTCGATAGTCGACCATTTTGCCTGCCGAGAAATGATCGAATTACTCGGAAATATATAACGCTGATCTCCGCCAATCCAACGTTCGCAAATATAATCATCTCTACCCCCTTTTTTTCACCTTCCAGTCACACCCATAAAAAATAATACACACATTGTACAGCCATCAAAATATAATTGATAATTCTTAAACTAGGGTGGCCCAATTGACAAGTAAAAATAATTAAAGATAAAAAAGAATTAAATTTAAAATAACAATTTTAAGTTTAAACATAAATATAAAACAAGAGCATGATGTACACGAATTTAAGATTTGGTTATTAATATATACGTAGAAGCAAAAAAAAAACAAAAATAATATAAAACTAAACTAGGAATTTGGTGAATTTTTACCCATTTTATTCAGATGACATGTCGTTAGATCTTGTGATTCTCCCCCTATTAGCTTCCCCTATTTACCTAATTTGTGATTTATTTTATTTTAACTTATCCTAAATCGATCTATTTCCAATAAAACAAAAAAACCAATATTTCCAATAAAGCGATTTATTTCTAATAAAGGGCTGAGCAATCTATGTTATTGGATAGTATTTTATGTAAAAATGTCATATTTAGAAAACTGCGTCTATCTGACAAACATCGTCTTATGTGAAATGCAAGGGATTCAGAATAATTTTTGACCTTTGAACCTGTTCTATAACTGACAGCTCTCATAAACTTTTTTTTGGAGGGCTTCGATCTGGATGCATTATTTTGCGTAAAATTGATTGTCGTATATCGTCTTTAAATTTAGGGCCATACTTTTAGGACAGGATTTTGTTTTATTATTTACTTATAGAATAGAATGAGCATAGAATGACACCATAAAAGGATGTGCATGAGAAAAATTTCACCCTGTATACCACAAACTAATATCGACAAAATGGAACTCTTAGATTTTCAAACTTCAAATGAGCGAAAACACTAGAAATTAACGTTATTTGAATATGCGCAGGGTGTCACCTGAGCGCGCTGGCGCAGGAATGTGTCATAACGCAACGAAGCCTTTCAGGAAGAAAACAAGACCTGGCACCTGTGAGAAAGTCCCCGTTTATGTCCACCATAAAACGAAGGTCGCTTGGATTCCCCCGCATGGCGGCCCCCATATTGAGGTCTGTTTATATTGTGGGAACGTACCGCGATTCCCATCACATCTCGCTCTCGTGGTGCGCGGAATCCGTATAGATTTAGCGAATGGCGGCAATCATACGGGCAAAATAACTATGTTCATATATCAAATCATATTGCGAATATGTCATGATTTATCAAAAGATAAATATTAATTTCGATTCATTAAAACCATTTTTTTTTATAGCTGGCATTTGGTAACCGTTGAATATTTAATCACAAATAAATATGTTTAAATACCTTGATCTTATTTGTTTAATATAGTAAAGGCAGATTTTTAAAATTCATTTCTATTTCTGAGAAATTGAATAAACGATAAACTGCTAATAGTCGAATTACTCTCTTATAAAAGCCCTATGAAAAATAGTAATTAAAAAGGTAAATGAAGGGTCTAAAATATAAAAAAGTGTGTTTTTTTAATTTCTTTATTATAAAGCTATATGACCGCGCAGAGAGTTAAACCTCTAGAACCTGGCCTGACTAGCAATTGCTTGTTTGTGTTAGGCAAAATACCGGCATTATATAATATAGCTTAATCCCCAATCAAAGTTTCATCAATAATATTCAGACGATTGTGGTTTTAATGAATTATCTTTTCTCGTCGCTTTGGCAGATATCCGACGCCATTTTGTAGTAGATGCTCGACTCTGATTACACGAGAGATAGGCTTGAGGTGACATTTCTATTTGACGTTTAACGACCACTGTGTAATCTCATTATGATTTTTTTTTGCTAGCTACTTATTAAACGGCTCCAAATAAAATGGAAAACTAAGAAATAACAAATTTCTAACTGTTGGCAAACAATAAAATAACTGCCTACCCTAGCCTTAAAAAGTTGTGCAGTAAAACAACGTCATGCAACTTTAGTATAAACAGTGTTATATTTATTTCGACAATTTGTCAGATAATCCATACAAAATCAATAAATCTACAAACAATAAAAAAAACTTGATAGCTGTTTAAAATGTAATATGTACAAAATGACTTATTTAAGAAAACAAAGACATTTTATTATGTGGGTAATTTATAAAAATTTTAATGATGTCAAGCAAATATCAAATCTGCAGATATTTTAATCTGCTTACTTATACTAACTTCGAAAATATATTGAGCTAATCTATGAAAAGCAACGCTTTCTCGTGATACCAAAATATTGAAGCATTAAAATTGTTTTTGTTTAAGTTGCCTCTCTGAATTCCTGCCTGTAGGCAACAGCAACACTTCACACGCCAATCCTAAACCCGGTGCGTTTTCCCACGAAGTCATATTTTAATCTGCGCCGTAAACACCAAATCACGGAAGGAAAACAAACAGACGGAAGACTTTGATTAGTTTGTATCAATTTACCGCCTTATCTCTTATCGGCCACAGCCTGTCAGATTTGACGTTTAAATGTCAAAAGTGACAGATGACATATCAATAGCAAAGATGCGCTACGATAACTTCCACTACTGCTTTATTTGTCACAGCTAATGTATCATATCACTGCACGTTTAAAACTAAAATGGACGATGGCATGTTCGCTGTTCAGTTCAGTGCCACTAGAAGTCAATTTTATTCGTCATCTGACGAATAAACACAATAAAATAACTCGGCGTTTTCTATAATCGGTCAAAGAAAATCTTTCACAGCAACCAGCGACCATCATTCGCGTCACCACGTGTCTCGCCAGAGGCTGATCAGCTCATCCGACTTATCTGATAACTTAAACTCATAACAACAATCCACGTTTTATTATTTAAGAAATATAACAAAAAAAACTACATAGCATCTAATAAACGTTTGATAAGTATTCCTAAATGTAAGTTAATTCTACCCCAATCTATTATTACAGAATATTTGCGTCGTGTATGTATATGTATATAGCCATTTTTCTCGTAATATCTACCTATACTTTAAGTATGTGGTAAACAATGGTTATGAAAAAATCCCGCTTCAGCTTCTGAAAATTCTGAACACGTTTTAAGGCAAAGCATATTTACAGGCGACCTTGAATTCGGTTTATTTTTATAGGGCATCAATCAGGCTTTACTCTCTGCGCGGTCAGAGTAAGCAATTGTTAATTATTATTTAATTACAGATTCATAATATAGAAATGAAAAAAAACAAACTTTCCTATGTCTTAGACCCTTCATTTACGTTTTAATTACTATTTTTCCTAAGGCTATAATGTCATTTATAAAAGAGAAATTCAACTAAAAAAAAACTATTAGCAGTTTATTATTTATTTATTGTTTGTTAGAATCGATGGAAATTATGTTATACGTATTATGACTGGATGGAACTTGTGTTTTGTGTAATTTTATCTGTAACTAACCAAAATTTGTTTTAACTTCTGCGTATTATTTATTATTATATGCCAAATTTGACATCTGTCATATAATATTAACAAATACTTAAATAAGACACGCATAAATCCGTACCGAAAGGCGAGGTTAATGCCACAAGGCAATCTCTATTAGTTAGCCCGGAGCGGTCGTGTAATCTTGTCAGCTAAGAAAAAATTAAATATAAAATATCTGCCCAAGTAAGGATAAAGAGACTACGTTTGAAAATGGGAGTTCATTGGCCGCGGTTAGACAACTGCCTAAAATGTCAAGTATGGTTATCTATCGGTACGAATTTGCGACATAACCGTATATTTTGATTTCTTAAAAAATCCCGACCGTTGTGATATCAGGTTTCGGGCCGAAGGTAGGAGTTAATGTGATCATGACTTAGTAAGATGTATGCAGTGAATTGCTCACTGAGTCCTGTCCTGCGAGGATAGGCAGGACTCAACCGCAGATCGCCACTGGAAACAAATGTCATTTGCGGTGGTTATGTTATGACATTATCGTAAAAACGAAAAATTGCGTAAAACGTGGGATTGGCTTAGATTGAAATTCACAAGACTTTTATCGCAGTGTGCATGGGAAATTGTACAGACCGCGATAATTTAAAATTATGTTTCCGGATGATTTGTTCATATATTTCTGACCTGATTACAATGCGTTATATTTCCTGTTGTGACGCAAGATCATTATCGCCTTTAACAAACAAGGCGTCCATATAATACAATTTAGGAGAATATTACAAAACGCTCTCGAAGATAAACTTTAGACACATAATTTTTTGAAATATTGTAATGAATGACGCTGTGCACTTTCGACCGATGACAGATCTGCACAATGGAAGGAGCATTGCCCTAAGACGCTGCACCCCCTAATTTATTTTCACTTTCGTGTCGGACCTGTCTGTCCCTTGTCCACAAATTGCCCTCCGCCTTTGTCCCCAGCCAGTCCCTTTTTTTTTTGGTCCCGCCTTAGATAGCGGCACAGGTGTTCCGACCTTCATGCTCTAATGCTCCTCTAGGGCAGGGTCCCCTTTATTACTAACGTAGGGTGGCCATGCGTCAAAGATATTTCGAATTTTGAACGTTGTTTTATAAAATACTATACACCGTGTCCCACCACGACCGTATGCTCAAACTTAAATGGGTATTTTTATTCACTATTCTAGATATAATTTTGAAAAAAAATATAAAAAAATATTTTTAGCCAATTTTATTACTTTTTTATTGTAATAGTGTAAATAACCGCTGCGATTTTTGTGCGAATGGGTCCTTCAAATTGAGTTGAATTACATTAAAAGCAGAATTCTGTAGATATTTTAATCACTGTGATTTAATTACCTTTAAAAATGCTGACGACGTTGTCTTCGGACTATACCTGTCCTTCCCCGATGAACTCTTTCCATGGTGGTAAGGAGATCGCGGTAGTCTAGTAGTTAAGGCGTTAGACTATTTGCCCAAAGGTCGCGGGTTCGAATCCGCACATGGCCATGCCATTTATAATGCTTTATTACCACACACACAGGCACATTTGGCCTAGTTGAGTAGAGCCCAAAATAATTGTATATGTGTGGTAAAAAGTACATTCTTTGTATAATAATCACTGTATTTATTCTAAAGAACTAAAAATATGACGTGACGCTCGCGCGACCGCGCTCATTGTTTTAGCTTCAGCAAAACAAAACAAACTGCCAGTTTAGTGACTAATTTGACTTATTGAGTGCGTTTAACCTTGAACTTGAACGATTCTCGGCAAATGCACTTCTAATCAAACTGTCGCACGATCACTTCATTATGAATACATAAAGTTTACAAATTAATTTCTCTGAAACCATGATGAATTTTAATATACTGTCTTCACAAATTATATTGGAAATCGTGAGACCAATAAGTAGTTTTTTTTTTAATGCATGAGGTCGTGGAATACGGTGTATATGAGTCGTATAGAATCAAAAACAGCAATCTGCCGAAACAAAAAAAAACACACAAAGGTTTTGTATCGATTTTAAAACTTCATCAAGCACGCAAGAAGTAATAATCTAAAACAGAAATCTGACCCTATAAAACGTGTCTAAAATATAAGGTTAGAATCAAAACAAACAATCTGCAGCCATGTTAGAACTACTTATGTTACTGATATGAAATTATGTTTACTTACCTACACCTCTGGGTTTTATTGTGACGTCATCAGCAACATTCTCTTATGGTCACCCTAAAAACGACGCGCCGAATTCCTTGGAAGCTGAGCAGCCCATCGAGAAACACTTGTTGCAACGATACCTGTTTACTTAGGTTGCACCCTTCTAAGTCACCAAGCTATGCATTGGCATTAGGTAGGATTAAAAGATGCAGCTTCAGTACTTTTTGGAATAAATAATAATTGTGAAAGTTTTTCAATGTGTAAAATTAAATATATTTACCATAATTTAGAATGTTCCACACCAAATTAAAAGTACCCATACAACTTACCGTTTTTTAAATACTAAATATGTTAACTGATGGGTATTTATTAAATAGTTATTTTATGTAATTAATTTACAACAGAGATCGTTAGTTTTATTGAACGTATTAGAGGCCTTGTGGCGCAGTGGCAAACGTCTGAATCTAACCCAGTGGTTTCGGGTTTGAATTCCAGTGGGTCCCAACCCTGCCTCGTATTCCTTCGCCCCCGGTGCTTTTGTCAGCACCCTCGACTGAGTTACGCACAACAATAACCCATGCACTCGTATGCATGAGTCGTCACGCGCCTAAGGCGCCGTTAAAGCCGCCTGCAGGGCATAGCTGCCAACAGTTCTTTGGAATAGGCAGTAGTTTCGTTTGAAATGGTTAATTATAATATTTTTTTTTTTAAGTACTTTTTTCAAGAAGAATAAATAAATATATATACTAAAACCAAACAATGCGCTAAGTATATAAATGGTTGAACAGCTAAAGATTTTTATAATATCACGTCGTGAAATATATACAAATAAAATTGTGTGTGAATTAATTTATTTTATAGTGTAGAAGAGGGTATTTGTAATTAAAATAGTTTGCATGTGTATGAGATGTGTCACCTCGTGACTCATCTTTAAGCCCTTCGGGCCATCCGCGCGCCTAAATTTGTTTTATAGTAACTATTAAATTTCATTAAAATCGGTTTAGGCGTCAAAACGTATAACAGACTGAGACTTTCGCATTTATAATAAATATTAGTATTGATTTTATATTTAAAGATGTCATAACAATAAATGTTGGTATATAATTTGCCTCTGTGTTAATAAATTTGTTTATTTTTATTGTATCATTTAATGTTGACATCTTATTGTGCCATTATTATAATAAATAAATAAAGAATGCAAAAATCACAGCCCGCATACATTACTCGATCTGCGCTATCGTCCGACCCGTATTAGGGAGGAAATTCACGTACTTGTATATATATTCACTTCAAGGAAAATAAAAAGTCCAAGAGCTTGTGCGGAAAAAAACGTGCAAGGCTAAAAACTTAAATTACACTAACATAACGCCTAGTGTAATATTAATTATTCTAAGAAAAAGAGTTTCGGCAACCTCGGGTTTTATGTATTAAGATATTTATCTTTTTCATATTCGCATAGTGAGATATTCTAAACTAAATATAAAATCTGCGCTGTGCGTATTGAATTAAAATTAAATTATTACACCTTAGTAAGGGTGATGATTTTAGAGGCGTGGTTTTCAAGAAGAGATAAAACGCATATAATTTGATGTTATGGCTAAGAATTTAGTTTTATTATAAAGATAAGGGTTTGCCATTATGTTTTAAAAATGATTTCGGGTACTTACAAATTAACAAATTACAAATTAGCCGCCGCGGCTGACTCGAACAAATTCCAGCCGAGAGGCCCAATTTTCAACCACTTTTTGCAGCAAGTTGGGCCGTATGTCAGCAATAACGCGCCGAATATTCTCTTCCAAGACGTTAATCGTGTCCGGCTTATCTGCGTAGACAAGCGACTTCACATAACCCCACAAAAAATAGTCCAGCGGTGTTAAATCGCACGATCTTGGAGGCCACGCCACAGGCCCATGACGCGATTTTTACTTTATTTTAGAGTGATTTTAAAAAAATTTAGAGTGATTTTTTCTAAATTTGCACTATTTGCTAACGTTGTTCAGGAGTAAGTCTATTCATTATGAAATGGCAAACCAAACTGAGCATAAATCAAGTGACAGCTGTCAAAAACACCAACTACGAAAAACGTAGTGCCAGATTGAAAACCACGCCTCTAAAAAAAACACCCTAAGCGCTTCTGTTATGTTTTCGCAGAATAGCGTTACACTGTTAGTGTACACTATAATGAAGGTAGATTACTTAAATTTATCATGGTTTAATGTATGCACGTAACATTGTAAACGATTTAATAGTTATAATGAAATATAAAATATTGTATGGCTAATGAAAAGCATAAAAAAATATTATTATCTATATATACGCGAAGGGAAACCTTTTCACTGCATATTTCGCGCACGAAGGAGTGTGAGATTTGGCTTAGGTAAAGTTAAAAAGGAGAAGAAGTGTGAATAGTTAAAATTTATCTATAATATGTGTTACATATAAATTAAATTATTGACAGAATGAGTTTCGAGCTGTGAATTTTGTGTGATTTCAAATGTTCCTTTTTCAAGAGTCTGACAATGTCGATGTATTTAATTTAAAGCAAAAATAATGAATAAACTATTAAAACTGACAATGAATTGTATAAAAAAAAAATGTACCAAAAAGTAAATTAATACAAATACAAGTTGTAATTGTGTTTTTTTTTTCAACTGTTAACTAACATTACATTTTAACGTATTTGTAAACGCTCGCAGCCGACGTAAATGTAACAAAATTTAACAATAAATATATGCAGGGATTATAGAGGTATAGAAACCTTAATAAAGCTCAAAGTTACATATTTCACAGCGCTCTTCACTTTTGTTTGTATTTGCTTTTATCGAGTATTTCAGCGTCAGCTCCCGGACTACATCGTCCGTTCGACCGCCTTGGCCTGACAGTTAAACAGATAAGCTTACACCCAGAACCAGTAGCAGATGACGGCGAAGGTCACGTGGTCATGGCGATTGCGCAGCAGATTAAAATGCTACTCTCGGAGAGATAATAAGACGCAATGAAGACCAGCGCGACTAAATGCTACTCTGGCCAAGTAGCATTTAGTCGACATTTATTATCGTTTTTATTTTTACTCTCGAAACATTCAAATAAATCAGGTGGTATAAGTCGCGTCCCAAGACCATTTCTTATAAAAAAAAAATCAGTTTATTGGTCCTGCGAATACTAGTATTCGCAGTATAACACTAGTGTTATTTGTTAAGAAACTATATAAAAATAAAATGTAAGCTTTACATGAAAATAGTAAATAGATCATGTAAGTCTTTATTGTGAAAGCTCAGCTGTCGCCGTACGCCGTAACGGCTTCAAGGCCATTATCGATCGTCACCGAATTGGAATTCGCACGCCGGCCGAATTGACACATATGTTAAAAAAAATAATTTATTTGGGGATGTTTTTTTTTCGCATTTTATTATATATTTTTTTACTATAAATAGGTAATACGAACACCCCCCCTTAAGTCTTCGGAAATGGTCTTGGGACATCCTATATAAAGATTTTTTAGACTTTGGTTATCCTATATATGTTAAAAAATAAAGAATTAGTAAACACTCTCTATAAATCACTACTGTTCCTTTAGGCGGGGGTTAATCTCAACAACTAAATCGTTCTCACCAAAAAATATTTAAAAAAAATAACATAATAAAATAAAGATATTATATTTATAGTTTTCGCTATTGTATATTGTACTATTCGGCCATATATCGGTCGAATACTTATGCGGTCAAAGTAGAGAAAAGCCAGTCAGTACTCAGTACCGCGCTCATCCCCTTCGTTTCCAAGAACGCCACGCCACACCACGGGATTGGGACACATTTTTTTCATTATATTACGCTGATTTGTGTAAATCAACCGTTTGAAAGGAAAGTGGTGGTTTTAATACACTGTTTAATGAAAAAAAAATTGAAGAGTTTTATTTCAATCGTAGAAGATTCTAGAAATACTAAGATACTGCTGCGAATATTTAAATGCAAAACAAACAACACAACTTTCTTAACAATGATACTACATCTTGAAGGCGCTCGAAACTTTCTCCACTTGAGGAACACACTCAGCATATAGATTTAAGAGTGGTTCTAAAATTTGGATTCAAAAGAAAAGGAGGAAATTAAGGAAGATCAATCTTATATTATAGGACTTTTGAATCTCAAACGCATGGAAAAAAGACATTTCATATGGGTTAAATATATTTTACACGCCTAACGTTAAACGTTAACAGTTAAACAGTATTTAGACCTATTCCGGGAGCGCTTTTAAAAAAATGATTTATATTATATAAGTTTAGGTAAATTAATATGAAATGTGGTGTTGAAAACTCTGCTAAAAACCCTAAAAATATACTAATTGACAGATTTAAAAACAGACTGAATGACTGAAAAAAAAATATACAATAAATTGAAGACTTTAAATGATATATTTAAAGCGGGGATTCCCAAACTATTTTGGGCAGGAGACCCATTTTCCAAAGCGAACTGATACCTCAGAACCGCCCCATAGCCAAATTACTTGAAGAATCTATCTGTTGTTTTTTTTCTAAGTTGGTACACGTAACACAACTTATAGAGTATCTTGAAAGTCGATTATTAGATCTCGTCACCCCCAAAATCAGTTTTCGTTTATGTCGACCCCTGGGATCGACCACTTTGGGAATCCCTAGTTTAAAGAATCGTGGGTTTTGTAATTTTTAATATTTAGTAAATAAATTTTGCTTTTGGCATACTGTGTTTATTAAGAGTCATTTATTATTTAACATTTATCGATAAAATTATTGTTATGTAATGTTTTGTGTAACCTTTACTCCATAGTCTTACGTGTATATGGTATAGTTATATGCGTCGCCCAAAGAAGGCTTTCGAGGATCGTGTTCTGTCAATCAGCAACGTCTCGTTAAAAGTGTTTTGCACCGTACCCGCTATCACTGAACCGTTTTAGGAATGCGCCTGAAATTTTATGTTTTGCAGTTGTTTAAAAAAAAACAATATGTACCATTTATTTCAATATAAATCATACATTTAATTAAACGTAAATAATGCATTACATATAATAATCTAAATAATTCTAAAAATGTTTTCGACAAATCATTGGAGTAATCGATTACTTTTATATATACAGGGTTAGAGTTTTCACTTTATTAAGAGTATTTACGAGATTATAACCCTGTGATTATTTTTCAATGAAGAGATAAATTTGTGTACACTATTTATTTTATCAATATAACTCAAATACCAATATATCTACAGTCGATTTCTATGTAACACCTATCTTACTTAATTTACTTGGTTTTTAACTATTAATTGATTTGTTTTAAACATAATTAAAATAAATAGTTAATATTTTATTCAAAATTATCCATAACATGGTTTGTTCTCTATTTTTATTCCCGACGGATGTCTGTTTGAATAAATCATGAAGTAAAGTTATTAATAAATTATCATCTGTCGAATCGCGTGCATATGAAGCGAAAACGCATTCGTAAAACGGCCTCATTCGGCGTTGCGAGCGCTTTTTATTGACGGATCGACGACGTAAATCTCGCCGATATGGCGAAATCCGACGGTGCCTAATGGAAGTGTAAGTGTAGTGTGTAAGTGTAGTGTGTAAGTATAGTGTGTAAGTGTAGTGTGTAAGTATAGTGTGGAAGTGTAAGTGTATTTTCACAGCAGTAAGAACGAGTCGGGAGACTTCGTAGGGCCGCGCCGCGCGTAGAACTCACGGGCATAGTATAGTGACTGACCTAAAAATTGTTGCCTACTCTATATTTTGCATTTTGTTGCATTTTGTATGAGATATTGATAGAATTTAGTCAAAAATAAGGTATATGTTTCAAATCCATTTTTTAAAAATAATAACACAATAATATATACTTTCTGAAAATTTAAAAACTTTTAGCCTAAATTATCATTTTCGTATTTAAAAACTAAAACAAAAATCTGTAATTTTAGGCAAATTTTGTTATTTTATTTCTAAGTTGTTATACCATATATCTCAAATCGCTTAGGTAAATCCCTCCTACACTTTATCATCATCATGAAACTATATTTATTTTAAATGGGATGTTTCTGGTTTCATAAGCGGTGTCAAATCTCTTATGTAAATCCCTCCTTCACTTTATTCTCATCATAAAACTATATTTAGTTTAAATGTGATGTTTCTGGTTTCATAAGAAGGTGACTTCAAAAGATGCTATTTCAAAAACCTGGTGGTTTGTTATTTATTTATGTTTGCATAACGTTAAAAAAAAAAACCTTAGATAATTCCCTAGAATAATAAATTATTTTTAATACAAATAAACTAGATTACTTATATTTCTCCCATCGCCTTTGAAAACCTATAAAATTCTCATCTTTGTAGCATTGAGGTTTGTAGGCGCCTTAACCCTGTGCTGGAAACATCGATTTTATATTACCCAACCAAAGATCTCATTGGTTGTAAATGTCTGGCTAGCGTCTGGAGAATTCTAGGATGTTTTGGCCCACTCGGAACCAACCTGCACTGTACAGGGTGTCCCTGGTGCATTTCCGAAGATTTAAGGGAGTTACTTTGTAACCTATTGTGAGTAAGAAATTAGATGAAAAAATCCCCTTTATTATATTTTTTAATAGCTGGTGTTAATTCGGTCAGCGCCCGAATTCCGATGCCACGTCTATCGATAATAGCTTTGACACCGTACGACTACAACTAAGCGCTAACAAGAAAGACATTTACATGATCCGTTTACTATTTTCACTTAAAGTTTACATTTTTTTCTCGGTAACCATGATGAATTGTGATATAGTTTCTTAACAAATAACACTAGAAATCGCAGAACCAATTAGCAGTTTTTTTAAGGGAATCATTTTGGGACCCTGTATATTACTTATTATAATAACTAAACGGATTTAGTAATAACGTCTTTGTCGAGGTTACACTATCGAACCACGCAGCATAGGAATTCGCGCGCTGACCGTATTTACACCAGCTGTTAAAAGAATATAATAAATTTTCGCATATTTTTCTTATTTTTTTCAATAATTTCTTTCCCACATTAGGTAACACAAACCCTCCTAAAGCCTATAGAAATTACAAACACAAATAAAATTACAAATAATTAAAAAATATAACTATATAAGTTTAGTACCCTTATATGCTTTCATATTTCATTATCTACCATTTACTATCGTAACACATAATCTAAGTCATTTTTTCATTGCTCTATCTTAGTATGCTTTGAGTAATCGTTCATTAACTGTCCCTTAATTGAAGTCAATTTATGTGTAATGAAACCTTTTGCCTAAAGCTGTTAGGTATTAAATACATTAAACGTGTATAATTTTTGTTTTTCATATTATATTTTTTTTTATTTTGAAAGATTTTAACCCTCAAACGTACGATGTGCTGAAACCTCGGATTTTAATGATATTGTATTTCTTTTGTTTCAGGTACGATATGGAAGATCTTTTGCGATTTTCGAATGCTTTGCGAATTACTTAGGTAACGTATGATGACGTTTATTAATTACCATTTAACTTTAACAAAATTTATCTAAGTATTGGAAATAGACTCAAGACTTAACTAAATAAGCTCCGTTCATTGTTAAAAAAAATACATTACAATCCGTATTATAAAATGTCTAATATAAATATCGCAATATTTTTCTAATAAATATTTATATTTTTTTTTTATTGATCATTTAATAATCAGAATAAAAACTTTAAATGGTTACATTTAGTAGATACAATATTTTTTAAGTCAATAAACGTGTCGTATTGAAAAATTGCTCTTACTTTGCATATAAATCTCTCGTAATACAAAGGAAACATTGAGCCAAGTCAAATACTCATAAGTTATCGTATTTTTTCGGATAAGTCTTTAAGTGCCCGCGGGCGGATAAAACGACCACATTGCATATAAATGTCCCCGGCAATGATACGAAAGATGTTTTTTATTTATATATATTTGGCTCTCGTCACGAGCGCGCACGCCTCCGCATTGGTCGAGTATGCAAACCGGTCGCATAAACGAAGCGGGGCCTTCGGCGCTCGAACCGCGGCGCCCGCGGACCGATCGGAAATATTGGGGACATTCGGCAAATTGCCTTTATTAAATGTGCGACATTTGAATAATTTATCATTTCTCTAGAATCGAACTGTCGCTTATCTGAAACCGTTGAAAAAAAATCAGTTTGTTCCGAGGCCGTCCGCGATGACTTCAGCATGCGTTTGTTCTCTGTTACGAGTAAGAAATTATATAAAATAAATTTATTAACTTAATAATGCGCGGGTGTAAATTAAAAAATCCTTTCACCAGATCAAAGTGGTGCACCCACTCACCCTTTACCGTAAGGGTTGCTCATATCAAAAATTTTTGCAAACCAAAGTTGTAGGGAAATTATAGGCCAACAATTAACATTTTGAATGAATTTGATCCTGGGCATAAGAAATTTTCTGAATTTTGAAAAATCATTTTTTCCAATCGTAGGACAAATAGTTGGTGCTATCAAAAAAGTTTATTGAGATGCTTTTTAGGCCCTTATCTAAGCAATAATATATAATTTAAATGAATTCAATATCTTATATACTAAGAAAGTTATAGCAAAATTTCACTTTTTCGGAAAAAAAAACCTCTATTTCCGCCCCCTGATCTTATTTTGCTTAATAACGAACTTGACCACGATTTTGTGCCCTTTAATTTGTGCCCAATTTGAAAGTGATTGGTGTAAAATTACGGCGGTTATCGTGTTCACAAGAAAGTGATATAGCGTTATTATATATATAAACGTGTTAACTGGGGTGGTTTTGAATTTTAGGGGATGTATGTAGGTATATAAAACGCGAGTCGAGATTCTTTAAGTCACGTTACTAATGAAAATTTTCGTCCTAATGAAATCTACCTAAGAGACGAAAAAGGTGTGCAAATATTTGCAAATGTCGTCCCGTGCGTCTTTGCAATATTTGCGCAAATGTATGAAACCGGCTTTATACAAGGTTATCTTTTCCAAACACATTTGGACCGGTTTGGTAATTAATTGTACCTAACTGCTAGGGGATAAATGGTCCTTACTGAGGTTACAATCTTTACATATATTTCGTAAGGTTCTTCTTACTACTCAGCATTAAGTGGTTTGCATTGCGCAATCTTCGTATCGCAATGGTTGCGCGCCGCCCGTGTGTAACAGTAACACAGCAGTTAAAACATTTGCTTTGTATTCGAAAGTCTTTCATGTCGCGTTTTTGTCCATCTGACGAGATAACGCGGTGAAGATGTGATATTATATGACGATGCTATCATGGGTTCGGGCCACGTACGTAAATAAAATCTTCACCTTCAAAAAAAACCATTAGAGCTATTACCGGAATTCCATCTGCTGAATCGTTTATGTCACATTTCAAATCTTTTAATAATTTATGGTATTTTTGTACATGAAGCCCTATGCGACTTTTACCTTAACAAAAAAACGGAATACCCGTCAGAAAGATAAATTTGTGCAAACTTTGAGATCACGGACAACAAAGTGTAAAAATACCTGTCTAAATATAGGGATTTTAAGTTATAAGGATTTTATTATCTCTTTCAATTCACCGAGTATTTGACTTAATTTTTCACTATTTTCGAAATGTCCCAACATTGCTTCCTCTGATTTCTTTTTTGTTGTGTTTTGTTGTCTTATTATTGTTTAATATGTACAAATTGTCATTACTAAAATAAATAAATACCTACTGGCGCCATTTGACGGCAAATTATTTTTCACAGTGAAATTTATACATATAATTTTTGAAAAACTAGGTTATGGTTATCTAAACAAAAATGCGCTTTACAAAATATATGACGAGATACGTGTAGTCAAATTTATGTAAGGTGGAGCGAATGAATGATGAAAATGCCTCTTAAAATTTCATTATCTAAAGGCGGATGCTGGCAGGCCTTAACTACGATGGTTTGACAGTAGCAGTGGGTGTTAACGCGATAATCATATGAATAAATAGCCGAATACTTAAACGGCTACAAAATAACTGCGTGATTTGTAGCTGAACTGGTCACCTTGCTTCATTGGCATAGTGTAGCATGCGACGAGATTTCCGCGTCACTCGAGTTGGAGTCTGGCCGGACGGGGTAAAAAATAATAGGACGACTGTTGTTGAACGCGACTCAGTAGCTATGACTATTTCGTCACCGTTATGAGCTGGCTTCAATAACGCGGCTATTTGTTGCGCTAGATTAATAGTGTTATATAAACAGTGTCGCCTTATAACACGCGTGTGTATTTAAGGACCTGCTGACGATAGGAGTTAACAATTGGCGTGATAATCGAAGGACAAAGCAAAACGGAAAAATATCCTCAAGGAGGTCAAGGCTCGTACGGGGATTTATGGTGATTATTTTTATTTCGCCAAGGTTCCATTAATATTTAGTGTCTGCATTTATTGTTACATAAATTTAAGGCGCCCCAGGACGCATTTGTCCTTGAGATTTGAAAGAGTAGGCTTTATTCGAACATTGACGTGTAGAAAAGAGACGGATATACTCGCCGACCACGAATTCGTTACATTTGGAATCGATGAAACATGTTTTTTATATTTAAATAATTATTATCATTTGAAAAAAATGTTTTTTTTTTAGTAATGTCCTAGCTTATAATATTGTCTATCTTTAGAAAGAAAAATTAGGTTCGCGTCACTTACACAACTTAAAAGAAAATCGTTGCAAGAAAAAAAAACACTTTCTTATTTATTTATTTTCATTACTATAATAAGGTGTATTTCGTTTTTTTTTTTAAGCAAATGACTAAATTAATCTATGTGGAATATTGCGGTATTTTTAGTTTTAGCCATTTGTTGGGAATAACTTCAACAAAATGCACCAAAATACGTTACAAAACACGTTTTAGGGACTGGTGGCGCCTTAATAGAAGGCCATTTGGCCCTTTGCCCAAAACACTCGCATAATTGCGACCCACGAAGCTACTATTAACTAATATTAATTATTAACTACTATTAACTAATATTAAACTAATATTAACATTCATAATTCTGTTCCGAGCGATCCGTGAAAATGGTAACATTTAGTTTAATATCATTTTAATAGCGGCGATGGTTGGTTTCATTTCGTTTATGCAGAATCCGTGTCATTGTTATTTATATATCATCTGAATTTTTAACGTCAACACATATATGTGTCAATACTTACTAACTTTCTGTGTTTCTATATTTCTATTTTATATTCATTTAATAGTATTTTACTGAAAATTGACACCACTCGATTTAAACCTTACTAGGGATGCCAGTTTATTTGGCGGGAAAACTTTTGTTATTTAAGTTTCAGAGATGCCCTCTCATATGAGAGCTTTATAGAAACTGCCAAGATGATTAAACCGTGGATTAGAAATCAAACGCAATAATTAGTGTACGAAATACAAAATAATCATAACTGCAGCTCTCTGCTTGAGCTAATGCGTATCAGGGTACCTTCACGTGTGACAAGAACGAAAATTTTGTTAGACATCCCACGTCGTAGAACCAATTATGGGCAAAATGAACCTTGAATCTTAAATTCAAAGTACCCAGATATTGAAAATATTATAAAAATGAAACGTTAATGTGAAATTCGCCTTTCCTTCCCTCCCCTTCTCCTCATCTCTTCATATTGTATTTCTTAGGTTTAGCATTAATTGAATACTCACTCGGTGGAAATATTTAATTGGTTTTATTTTTTACTCATAACTTGGTACCATTGTTTTCATTCTTGTTATTTATTTATTTTTTTATATGATTATATATTTTTCTTGTGTAACTGTTTATTTCCTTAATAAAGATAAATTAAATTAAAATATCGTACTACGTTTTTCGACAGAAATTCATTTCGCGCAGTGTAACACCGGAGTAAAGAGACCTTAATACTGATTTTATTTCGACGCTAAGTGACAGCTAATTGCCGAACTGGTGTGTGAGAGAGAGAGAGGCGCTTCGATTATCGGCACGCGTCGCACACTAAATGACTTTTTTCACTTGGCAATCATATACAATTTGAATTAAGCGCCTTCGAGACGCCGCGGAGGCTGCATTCCGGTCTTATCTTAATGCGTATATAGTCAGCAACAAAAGATGGCAGGCGGCAACTAAGCAATCTACATAAAATAAAAGGTTACGGAATATCTGAATACAGAACTTTGCCCTACACTAATAGCTTACTACAGAACCTTGATTTACAATTATATTTTTATACAAAACTTTCAGCTAAAATTATATTTCTGTACAGAACTTTCCATTATACGCTTATCTTTTATGGAATTTGCTCTTTAACATATTTATATTCTATATTATAAAGCTATAATAAAATAAAAACCAATTGCTCACTGATTACGCAAATGAAAATAAATCAACGAAGCTTATTTACATATTATTTGCATAGTTTTGATAACAGATTAGGAAGCGTTTTATTACCCTCCTTCCGAAAATACTCCCCCCCCCCCCCGGATCTTATAATTTATTTATTTTTATCAGACCTCTTGCCAAAGCGTTCATTCTTCGATTCATTACCCATACGTCCCCGTGTGTAGTTCGAACTCAATATTCTCAAAGCAAATATATTCAGGCTCCGCATGACTATATTAGAAACTTTTTGCAAACACGATATTGTGTAAACAGAGTGTTCCAAATATGGGACGGCGAAGGTTGATGTCTGCAGGCACGCAATTCTTCCACAGACGTTCATCTGTCCTCAGTCCATATTGGGAATGTTTGATGATGACCAAGAATAGACCAAACGAATGGATATTTATCACAAGATAGACTTGGTCGAGGTGCCTTCGCTTTGGTTGTTGTGGCTTTAACGGTTGTAACCTCATTGGTTGTTGTATGTGTAACGGTTGAATTCGGTAATATGCTTACAAAAAAAAATCCCCATAATAATTCAATTCAATTCAAATTCAAAATTCTCTTTATTACGGGGACTACATATCGAACGATTCTGACCCACAAACTCTATAACGGGCATAACGGCGCTTATAACACAAACTGTAGTCTATCATTTTGTGTGATATATTAATAGTATTCAGTTGTTTTTTAGAAAAATAAGGCATATTTTTTTTAAATAATAATTCAAAAACATATTTTCCGTAAATTTAAAACCAAAAACTACTACTGATGTTCTTTTTTCAATAGTCTGTCAATGTTAATGTAGTAATAATGTCAAGCAAATATAACTCTTAATGCCATTTTATACTTCTATTTATTTTATTTTATTTTTTATTTTTTTTTATTCGGTACTCTAATAAAGAATTGAATATATAACTTCTTTACACTTAAGTAAGAAAAACCCTATCAATATTTAAATGAAAAGAGCACATGCATATAAAAGATAAAACACAGATTATACTAAATAGAAATAATATAAATTATATATTTAGTAATAATACATACACTATAAATATGGATATTATATGATTACATACAAATAAATATATACTAGTGTATATATTAAAATATATATAAAATTAGAATTTTTTTGAAATTTGAAAAATAAAAATTTAAAAAAAAATCTATCCTTAAAATATTAAAAGTATTCGAATTTTCCAAATGTTAATACACTGTCAGACTTTTATATAAGCTAAGCTAACGGCGTTTGCCTATTTTAGCGTAAAAATCATCTAAATACGGTATTTGAGAAATACATTATAATACAACTACCACTAGAAATACCACTAGTATAAAATGAATCGATATCGAACTGCAATATAATATTTGCAACGCGTCACCAAAAACCTTTTTTGCGTTTGTCCAATTGGCAATTGTCAAGGTGACCGCGCGGGGAATAGAATGCGCTCGCCGCGGTCGCTCATATAAACGCAGAGCACGCGCGCAGCCTCCGCCTCCGACGGACCACGGGACCACGGGACCATCTTCTCTGTCGCCGACCACATCGCCGCGGTGTGATTTAGCAGGGTTTTAATTTAATTGTCAAATCGACACCCCTGCGAATGACGTCTTAGGCGTCGCGTCGCCTTTAAAAACTTACTAAATATTCAATTAATATTCTTAACCATCAATACAGTAATGGCCAGGTATTTAACAGCTAGGTATTTAATTATATTTGCACTGTGTAAGATGCTTAAAAAAAACTATTTTTTTGATATATTTTATTTATTCATTATGGCACTATAGGAAGTCACCATAATAAATGATATAATAATACTGAATTAAATGTAATACATCATTTTGTTATAAAAAAGCACCCTTGAAATTGCAATTAATAAATCGCTTTTTTTTTTAAGTTTACTATTTAAATTACACCTTTGACCCGATAATAATATTTTATTTCATGAAAAGGAATCCTGATTTAAAACCTAATAGGGGTATTTTTTATAGCACCTTACAAAAAATTATCTTTAGTACTAGGAACAAAACTCTTCCCTCAATATAAAAAAATGAGTGTTATACAACTGATGCTATAGGTAGCATAATTTTACATAAAAATTTCAACGATTTCGGTCGTATTTCATTTTTTCGGGCCATACTCTACTAAGTTAAACGTGCTTGTTTTAGAGTTAGAGGAGACGGTGGTCATGAATCGTTATAAATGTTGCGATTATAGTGTGCGAATTTGAACCTGCGGCCGCCGGGTCAAACGCCCAACAACTGACTAAGGCACGCACACACACACATATATTAATTGTATAATGTGTAGCGTATGTATTATTTAAAATTCACCGAAAATATAAAAACTTGGATGCAGTAAAAATTAATTAGTCCTTGTTAACCTATTATATCTTGTTGTAAGTATGTATAAAATATAGAAAATATATAATATGGAAGAATAAATAGTTACCTATTATGATTATACATTTATTTATTTACTTTTAGATGATACTGTAACAAAATATTGAAATACGTAACATTTTAACAATTAATCGACATTAAGATTAAAAAAAACCTTTTTAATATTCCAATAAAAACAGAACAAACACCGCATGCATATGAAAAATAAAACACAGATTATAATAAATAGAAACATTATAAATTATGTATTATATAATACATACACTACAAATATATATAATATGATTAAATATAAATATTGGCATACTCGTACATATACTATATGATGAATTTGTATGAAAATTCTGTATGAATCTAAAGGAAGAAGTGTTATTTCTTATAGCAATTCTAAAACGGTATATTTAAACATAATTTATAAAACTTATATCTTTTTGTTATGTATATTTATTAGCTATGTAATATGAGTAATATAAATATGAACTCTTGGTATGATATTTTATAATGTATTTTTATTAAACTAAATGAAAATTGTCATGCCTATGCATTAAGTTGGTCTTGGAAATAAACTTTTACTTTGCTATAAATAATGTATGAATATGTATATTTTTGTTATTTATTTATTTATTAACAGGTAAGCATACAGCGTAATAATAGTATATACATTTTCGAAGGGTTAATAACAAGGTCAATTAAAGCTTACGCCTATATACAAAATTATTTAAAACTTTGTTGAGCTTAACGCTATTTTAGAATGTGTATGTGTGTGTAAAAGTGTCTGTGAGGGTGTGTAGTTTTGTGGTTGTGTTGTTATTTCGGAAGCAATTCAAGAATATGCATTTTGAATTGCCTAAGACATTTTAATTTTGAACAAAATATATCTTATAATATTATGCAAAATTTGGATAACAATTGGAATCGCTCGCCCGCGTTTTTTTGCATTGCATATCAGATCAAAGACCGCAATGTAATCGACGCTGAACTCTAACAAAGGATACGCCGTTAGGCCGGTTTTAGACGAGACTGTCTTTCGGGACGGTTTCGGCCGGTCGTGCATGACCAAACGGCCAAAGCGCTGTTGGTTATGGTCGAAAAGGGCCGTCATTTTATAAGGCGATCGATCGATCGATCGATCGCCGACCGCAAAGCGATTTGCGCCGACGCGGAATTAATTCGCACTTCGCCGGCAGCGCGTTTGGTTCGCCACACATTTTTTCTGCGCCGACTACGGCATTTATTTATTTTTGAAGTTATACGAGTACTTCTTTGCGCCCGTTGTACTCATTGGGATGTAGGGTTGCCAGAAATGGTTTGGCTCCGACCGGGACTGATATCAAATAGGAGGAAATATAAGGAAGTTATAGGAGTAGGAAGAGAGGGGGGGGGGGGGGGGTACCGCCCTCACCCCCATAGCGCCGCAATCTGGTTTGTGAAAAAAAGGAAATCTTTCAATGGTTCCCACATTTTCAGAATATGTTTAATGGCCGGCAACAAATACGGTTAACCACCTAGTTTTTGAGTGAGATCGTAGATTACCATGAATTACATCAGCTCCCTCACAAAGGTGTTTCAGTTTTTCATTCCGTACTGTAATATTCAACAATATTTGTAAAATGTCAGTACATCCCTCGACCCCACACTTTCACCGCCAGCCAACGTGATCTAACGTCGTCGCATGAATTATTCGCATAATTTTAGCAATAATATAAAACCATTATTATTCGTTTACCGGAACATATGGTGGGTCAAACGGGACGATCGGGACCGAGACTCTAAACCGGTGACATGTCCCGGTGTACCGGGACGTATGGCAACCCTATTGGGATGGGATGTTGGTCGAGAAACCGCGTCACGCGTTAGGAGTAAAATCCGTAGAGTGCCTTTTTATACGTTTTTATTTATATATCCTGTCCTACTGTGTGTGTGAGTGGGTGTGTGCGAACGGCCAAAGAAGTATAACTTCCACCGTCTGGTCCGACGCAGAGCCAATTTTTTTTATGAATGCACGCACTTAACTGCGAGGATGTGGCAATAACAGACGTTATTTAAATTAATCAGATCGATAAATAACAAGCAAAAGTCAACAGTCGCTTTAGGGTACTTTAAAATGTCCTCTTTAGGATATGGAAAAATAACTGATCACAATATTGTGAATAATTATCACATATATTCCCTATCGTATTTTAAATTAAAATATCAATTTGATGAGAAATTGTTGTCTAGTTGTTTTTTCTGAATTGAATTTAAAATATACATTTGAAATAGTTAGCAAAACTGATACAGTTGTTGAATATAAAAAAAATATTTTAATAAATGAATTATAGTTAAAAATAAAAATAATGCAAATGTAAGAAATTCATAAATAAATTAAATAATAATGAAAGTGTAAGTAATTTATTTATTTATGCATTTATCAAAATACAAAACAGCGATACAATAAGATTTACTGGTACTACATTTATTTGGCCAGAAAAATATTGCAAATATAAATTGAAACCATCAAATTAATGAACGCATTTAACGTTTGAATTATGTAACATTATTCAGATGTTCCTTCGGGAGATGTTCCTGGTCTCGTGTTTAAGGTACCTAACCTAATTTGAAATATTTAAAAGTGAGTGTGTCCATAGGCCTTAAGATATCAATTCCTGCTGCGTTCCGTGTGAGTGCCCTAGCCCTCAAAGCAATTTGGCGGTAGTCGGGCGAAAACGCAACACGACGAAAACGGCGCGTGCGTTGCGTCAATATTAGCTCATTTCGAACGTCACTACAATGGGCCCCGAGTGTATGACGTCAACTTCATTCTGTCCGTCTGTCGCGGGCAATCTTTTTACAAAAGCAGCGGCGCTGCACATATTGATCGATAATATTAAAAAACTGTCAAGTATAAATTGAGTTTTCAAGCCGATGGTTCCGTGCCAATTGTTTAGTTTTGTGGAATCTCGAGACTCTAGCTATCATTCGACTCGTTTTTTATGGTTTTGTGCGTCCATTAAAAGTATGGATGATTAAATAGATAATATCTTGAAAACGGACGTGGAAAATCCACACACTGTGGACGCTACATTTTACCAAATGTGATAGGTGAGATTTTTAATAACCTTAAGAGGCCTTTTTCCAATAGCTGTCTTCTCTATCTTGCGTGCGCTTTTAGATCGTTTTGTCTCATTTAACGCATAAACAATGTTGTTATATTGTTGATTAATTATGAAAGACAAAATCAATTTGTCTAAAAACTTTGTTTATAAAATAAATTATACTTCTGTAGTTTTATTTTCTCGATTTTTGTATTCAGACAATAAAATATTTATGTCTAAACTTAAAACGCTGTAGTATCTCCTAAATATCTAGGCTTTCCATTCCTTGGAATTCCATGGAAGCCTAGATATTTAGGAGATAAAATGATACTTAGTATTATTTTTTCTAGGAGTCACAACACTGCAGCGTTTGTATGGAGAAACGACCGGGTTGAGTCCCCTTAAACTACGTACTTACAAATCTTCCTCATACTCACCGCTTAGTTGCGCGGTGCTTTCATGGTCTCGAGTGCTTCACTTGGGTCTCAGTCGCAGGTTTAGTCGCACGGCTGCCGGCCGGAATCTTAATGACCCATTATCATCCCGTTCGTCTCCTCTTGGTCCAGCGACGAGACTGATATTATCATCTCTGCGATGCTCCGCTAAATAATATTTGCTCCTAAATCCAACTCCTTGTTGTATTCCAGAAAGGCATTCGAAGAACTTTGACCTATGATCACCAACTACAACAGCTTGACGTCGATTGCTAATATAAAAATAAAACCACCTGAAAACTTTTTAATAATATGCTATGATCAATGCGGTCAAAAGCTTTAGAAAAATCCGTGTAAATGGCATCTACTTTAATGCGCCTGTCCATGTGATTAAACAGCTAATCTGTGCATTCACATACTCGTATATTCGTAACGGCTGATCGCTTAGGCATAAAACTATCTAACCTCATAAAACATAAAACCTGGCACCCTATAAAAATAATGCAGCGAATTCCATGGTCGACTCTCAATATGCTGCGCCTTAATGCTTGCTTATACTAAAGTCAGGGGAGATAGCGGCGATGATGCAATAATAATAGTATGACTACAAAATAGCGGATTCGAACCTGGCGCCGCGTCAAAAGACCTAACCTAGACCTAACGGAACCCTAAAAATATGTTTATTAATGCGGCGGTTGCTAAATATTTCTTTCTGGCAAACGCGACAAATGCTCGCCTCCGCCGTCGCCATTCCGCAAGACGGCGCAATTGGCGCGACGCAATGGCCGCCCGCCTTCCGCGCCGCCCGCCTTCCGCGCCGCCCGCCCACCGACTTTTTTCCATATTTGCTTGCAAATTATGCGGAAAATTTCAAACGGCGCCTCCGTCTCGCTCGCACTCGCGCGCTCTTCGATTGCTTCTCGGTGCGCGCATGCGCGGCTGCTTGCGCCCATAAACGTTTCTGAAACATACCGACATACGACGACGCGGACGCGACGATCTAACGAATACTCCAAACGCGAAAAAATATATAATCCTTTTACTGTCGTTATTCGTTAGAGATAACAAAATAAGATAATTAATAAACAATTTTTATTTACGAATACCGAAAAATAATCACCCTTGCAAACGTGCCCTTACGCTACGCGTATGCGCAATACATATAAAAAACGCACATCTCTCACTATATTTTATTTTTAATTTTTTTTATTCGGTACTCTAACAAAATATTGAATAAATAACTTCTTTTCTTTTCTTTTTCTTCTTTTTCTTCTTTCTTTTAATTCTTTACTTTTTTATTTATTTATATATCTATAACAATTACATTATAATTTTATAAGGTTACAACAGATTCGTGTTAACATACTAATAGTAGTATTGTATCGGATAGCGTTCGGTACCAATGCAACCTCTGTTCGAATGTTTATCTTAAAGAAGCAAGTTCAATTGACTAGTTGCCAACTAACAATAGACTAGCGTTTTACCTCTGAAAAAAAAATCAAAAATATGTACTATAAGATTATAATAGTATATTAAAGTTATAATATAATAAACAGATAAATTAATTTGATTGATAGCGTATATATACTTTTGTATATATAATATATATTAATATAATTGATATGTTCCCATATTATTTGTGTTGTGTAAAAAATACATTAAATTTTATACTTTAATTAGTCACGCACAAGCTCATATAAAAACACAAAAAATACACAAACTCCCCTCCTAATATCTTTCGCTCTTGGACAATAATAATGTTATTAATAGTAGTAATTTATAATAGTAGTAATTGTGATATGAAATATGATGTCTTTGGGTAATATTTTAAAATATCAATTTCGGGTTTCATGGTTTTTAGTTTTGTGTTTGAGGAAGTGAGCTAGGAGGTTATTCTTTGGGGTGTCGAATGTCTGTAACCCTCCGTTTACACACGTTTAAGTGTCGATTTCTTGACTCGTCAAAAAAGTGACACGTACCCATCGCGTCAAAAAAAGTTATTTTAGCGTCATCAGCTGGGCGCAGTGCAATTTCCAAAATGATAAATTACCCTCTCGTCGGCCATTTTGGAAAGGCAAAGTGACGCGACCAGTCATCCGTTGCGAACGGAAGACTTCGCTTCGAACATTAAAATCGAATTAATCTTTATAGCAATTACTTTCATATTTCTTTTAATTCGAAAGTTACTTTTACGTAAATTTTATATAAAAAATATTTATCTACCAAAGTTTACAATTTCAATGATCACAGATCACAAGTACATTTGATTTTATAAACCTACCCGCATTAACCGCGCTGACCGTGTTTTCCTAACGATATATAATGCTTTAACGACAGTTATTACAAAATTAATTTATATTTCAAAGACTGCATTAACGGTGTATCTTTTTACATATTTTGTGTGTAGACAACAGAGTTAATCCTCTATCGAAATAAAAAACAACATAATTGATAGGCGGCTGCATATTTTGCTGGCGGTATTTTCCGCCTGGTGATCATAATATATATAAAAAAAAAACCGCTTAAAAATCTTATATTTCTGACGACCGTCCGAAATTTATGTAACGGCCTGCGTCGTGTCGAAAATGGCGTAAACGTCGCCCGTCGCGGTCGCGTGAAATATGCCCGTTACTGTTCAAATATGGCCGACCGTGCGCGCGGCAGGGCTGCCACCGCGCGACTCTCGAATACCAATTGATTTTTTTTAAAAATTATTTTCATATGGAAATACACAATTATATCAACATTACATTTGAGAAATTTAGAATTAATCAGATAACAAAACCGATTATGGATTTCCTTCTTCGACAATTCACGATACTTTTATAAGGTTACAACAGATTCGTGTGTACTAAAGAAGGCAGTTCAATTTGTTCTTATTTTTGATTAGTTGCCAACTATCAATAGACGAGCGTTTCATCTTAGAGAGAAAAACAAATACAAAAATATGAACTATAAGATAATAAAAAATAATTATATATGAACAAAGGAGTTGTAAGTTAGGAAAATAAAAGAAAGAAAACCTATTATACAATAATATTAAAACGAAATTGCAAGTGTCAAGAAAGTACGTGTATGAATGTGTGTAATAAAGTGTACTAAGAGGTTGAGTGTGTATGAGGGTGTGTAATAACCACTTAAGGCGGTCACATATAATATAACTAGCTGACCCGGCCACGCGTTGCTGTGGCTAAAGTTTTTGTTATATTACATTATAGTAAACAATCTAAGAGGAACAATAAGAGAACATCAGTCACGGAGTCCACTATGCTTTTTCACACAGATGGTATTTGTAAAAAAATATGGTGATCTCCTTATTTGACTTTCTACTACTATAACCCTTTAGTACAATGAAATTATTTACGAACAAAGACGAAAATGTTGATGTTGGTATACAAATTCACTGGATTGAGATTTGAAGGGGAAGTACGTTGAACACAATTAATTAAAATGTTCTTACACTTGATACTAAGCAGAAATCAATAGGTAAAAAATAAAAATTTATCAGATTTATTATTTCCATTTAATTTTATAACAAATATAAGTATATTACAGTATAATACAGTAAATAACATGTGACGCTTAAACTCATGAATGAGGTAGGCAAGGCAGACAGTCTTAAACTTTTAAACATTAATATCTTTTTTTTTGAATTATAAATACTTTCAATTTCAATTTAATTTAACACCAATCGGTGCACAATGTTTTTGGTTAAACTGTCTTTAGCTAACACAAATAGATTCGACGGTTTCCCAACACGTGAACACGCAACATATAGTTGCCCATGAGAAAAACATGGATTTTCCAAATCTAAACCACAAATGGACATTGTTTGACCTTGAGATTTATTTATAGACATGGCGAAAGCTAAACGAATTGGAAACTGTAGCCTTTTGAAGGGTATGGTAGAATCTGATGGTATCATCGGAATACGTGGCAGCAGGACCACTTTTCCTTTAAACTTCCCAGCCAAAATGGTTGCTTCAAGAATGTTTCCGGTGATCTTTTTGATGACCAAACCTCATGCCCACATTTTGGTTTGGCTTAAAGATAGAATCCAAGAAAAAAAAACCGCCTTGTTCAGCAGCAACAGCCAGCATAATCCGATCATAAATAATTTTTTGTTCTGCTGTCAGTAATGGTTCACTGTTCATGATAATTGTTGCTAAACTTCCATGGTCATATTGATTTTCTCGTTGTAAATCGGTATTGACTAAGTCGGTGGCTGGACGATTAGGTGATGGCATACCATAATGATTAAGTGGTAAATTTGAAATAAGAACACATAAATCCTCGATCAAGACCAATGCTTCATTGTACATCTCTGGTGTATAATCTATGTTTTGGCATTGATTTGTTTGTCTAATTCGGTGCAAGATGTCTTCTGTCATACAATTTTTATATTTTTCCCACAAAGTTTGTGCTTGCGAGGGATAACATGTCGCCAAAATAATTGCAAACAACTGACGAATGTTATTCGGTGTTGATGTCAACGCAGCATCAGCAAGCGTTAAGTCCCAATGGTTATCGTCTTCTAGCAATTGCAGTTCACGACATGCATCCTGGTATGTATTGAATACTCGACCATTAGCTGTTCGTAAAAATTCAAAAGACGTTGGTCCGGGAACATTCACCAATAACAAACGTAAATAGAAGCACTCACGTTGCTTTGGATGTACCGTGTAAAGTCTCCCCAATGTCTTAGCTTTGAATATGCCTGTAATGGAAGGATGTGGTTTTCCTTGTTTCCGTGGCTCCCATTTTTTACTGGATTTGTTCCATGTGAAATAACGTGGAACATCACCATACACCAATGTCTTCGCGAATTGGCCAAAAACATCAGGTTTTTGACACAATGTAAAAAATTCAGTTAGAGTCGTTTTCGGAGCTTCGAACGCTCTTTGGAGAACATTTTCTTCAGTGAAGTATACACGTTGACCGTTTTCAAGATGTATTGCCAGATGTTGGACAGCAGGATCTCTTTCGTGGATGGGAAAGCTGAGAATATGCCAAATAGCTTCATTGCTGCTAATGTATCTGCCCATTTGGTATCGTGCTATTTCGTCATTTTTATTTATGTTTTTTACTTCAAATATGGCCAAATCACTGCCTTTGTTTACATATTTACAAATATACTTAATTGATTTAACAGAACTGCAAAGCTCAACATTGATATGAGCTTTGTAAGTTTTTGAAAGTAGTGGTGAGTATGGTACCACCCACTGATTATCAAACTCAACTTGATTTGGAAAGTTCGGCAGTCGCATTGTAAATGTGTGGCCACCATTCTCAGTACTTCTGCGACGATACATTGGATAACCATCAATATCCGTGATCGTGTCATTCGTATGCGGCTTTGGGAAGTTTTTTTTACATTTTCCATTTTCCATGCACGGTGACGTCATGTTGAAAACACCGCATGGCCCATGGATCATGTGTTTGGTGACAATATCAAATAATTCTTGATCAATTAATGGGTCTGGAATTTCGGCTGAAATTATTTGATCGATTTCTTCAGGACGGATTCTATCTTTAAGCCAAACCAAAATGTGGGCATGAGGCAAACCTCGCTTTTGCCACTCTATCGTATACAGCCAACAACGTGTGATACCAAAAATTGTATATTTAACAATAAAATCAATTAAGGATTTCAATTTTTGTTTAAACACACGTGCAGTTAAATCATGACGATGAATGGCTTGTTGTCCTGGCAATAGTAAAGTTTGTATCTCTTCCCAATTCGGATTACATGTGAATGTAATAAATAAATGGCCGGTCGGCCGTAATGACGTACGTAAGTCATCGCATCTTGTATGTATTCCTGCATGTTCCGTGGACTGCCGATGTAGCTTGAAGGTAAAATGAAAGCATTACCGATGTCATTGGGATTTAAATTTCCATCGATGTTTCCAGCAACAGCATCTCGTAAGTGAATATATTATTCCGATCGTAGTTTTGACGTTTGCGTTTTGACGTTTGCCGCTCGCGTTGTTGAGGTTAGATTTTTTCGGTGGCATTTGACTGAAAATAATAATTTTCTTGTTCTTATGATATTCTCTTGAAGACGTTCGTTACACTGTTCTTGAGATTCTTGTGCATGACCTGCTGTCCTGATTCTTTGAGCTGGATTTCTTGATTCAATTTGTTCTGCCAACTGATGGGCTCTTTTAATACGTTTGCGTCGAATAACTGTCACTGTCAAATAATAACAGACATTAGCGCCATCAACCCAGTCGAAAGGTATCGACATCTGTCAGTTTTATGACTGCCAAATAATAACAGACAAATAATTAGCGATAAATTAAAATTGCGACTATAATTTGAGATTTAAACTATCCTATCTCTCAAGTGCACATCGAACTGCACATGGTGTTCAAATTTTATTATAATCGGTTAAGTGGTTCAGCCGTCCATTGAGGACAAACATTGTGACACGAGATTTATATATATTAAGATAAAATCAGTCCCACTATCCATAATGACCAATTAGTAAGAGTTGGGATTATATTATATCAGCGCTAGCATAATACCTAAATGAATGTGTTCATTCCATGTGTTCCTTAGTGAAGAATAGGGAACGATGCTTACTTCAACTGATTCACAAACTTCTAAACCATATGCTTTCGTTTGCCTTTCAATTACTATTTTACCTAAGGCTCTAATTTTATAAGAAAGCAATTGAACTAAAAAAGAATTATTAGCAGTTTATCATTTATTAAATTTCTCAGAAATAGAAGTGAATTTTAAAAATCTACCTTTACCATATTGAACACATAACATCAAGGTATCTAAACATATTTTTTTTATAATAAAATTTTCAATGGTTACTAAATGCCAGATATAAGAAAAAGGGTCTAAATAAATCGAAATTAATATTTATCCTTTGGCTTCGCCTTAAAAAGAAACCTCTATGGCGCGGTCGCCATCGATTGTATCATCGGCTTTGCGGCAGCCCTGACATATCCGATAACCGGTGTTAGGCATTATTACATTCCGGCGGATTATTGAAATCGAGCTTTTTACGGACATTGAAAAAGTGTTATTGAAAAATGTAACGTTTTATATTTTTGCATTTTGCATATAAATGTTGTATTATATTCAGCGTATTTTGTTTTGTTTATTTCAAGCTTTTAAATGCGTATACAAAATATCGTATCTGTGCTGTTGGCCGTTGAGGAGTTCCTTTGTATGGAGCCAATCCTGAGGGTATCAGGTCATGCTTACCATAAAAATGCGTTGCCATCGGAACCTAACCAACATGTCAAATTTCAACTCCGTATGATAAAAGGAAGCTTTTAAGATTTAACCCAAACAAACTTTGCAAACATTGCAAGCTAAATAAAAGTTTTTAATAACAGAAAAATTACAATTCTTCGTTAGCGACAGGCACATAATAAAATTGACGTCGGTTATTATTGATAGCTTTAAGATAATATTTTTGGCGATAGATTATACAAAAAAACGTTTCTAAAATAAAAAGTCAAGCGCAGTACAGGTACAGCAGAAATTGTCTATTTGAATACAACGTAAAAAGAAACGGCCTTAGAACGCACCCTTGTGGAACTCCTAGTTAACTGTTAAATCCAATTCTATGCAGCTGTTGCTAATCGAAATATTACTTAGCACAAGCTCGCATTGTTCGTAAGCCGTCGTCGTAGAAAGGCTGCGCGGTGCGGTGGCGCAAAATTTCGATAAGGCAAACACGATCAGTACTAAGGGTAAGAACATAGTTGACAAGCGTCCTGTATCGCGCGCGCTTACACTCGTCAGTCCGCGTTAGTGACAACTGATCAAACACTATTCGAGTCGTTTTTGAATCCATAGTAAACTAAAATTGTTATCGCTGATAATATCGTTATCGTTAAACCAGAAAATATAGATTGTCACCTCAAATTTTCAAAAATAAAAAAAAAACAACATTAATCATATCATAAAGGCTGTATTACCCAGTAATTAGTTGATAAAGGTGTATTTGAAGTAGGAAATGTGTCTAGCGATGTCCTTATATGAATTCTTATCTATCTGTATAATTTAAGAGTCCTCTTGTTGGTGGAGTAACCGCCATGCCTCACTTTCTTCTGCCAAAGATCTGACCTCTTGATACATGACATTAACCTTCCCCTTCACTTGAGTAAGAAAGGGGCGTCTAGATCTTCGACGATGTTTTCTAAGAAACTTATATCGTATCAAGTACCCTCTCTGTTTTCATTGGTTCTTAAAATACATCTTTTTGCCTCTACTATAATTCTCAGCACTTACCCATTAGATTTTATCTCTGTCCAGATAATCCTTTCCTTTCTCCTCCAGCACCACATCTCAAATGCTTCCAGCCTCTCGTCCGCGTTTCACTACCAAAAAAGTTTCTTTTAGTAAACATATTTTTTATGAATATAATAAATTAGTAATTGTGTCAAAATCAGTTCACGCCACACAGGCATACTCGCCTATATGCAAACACCTTTTTCTGTACTATCGCATATACAATGAAATAATTCCCACACAATTTTAATTGCGTAATATGAAATTAATCTTGCCTCCGTAGAATACTTTAGCTGCCAAATGTTTGCTATTCATTTATTTAATAAGTATATTAAATGTTAACGAGTAGACGCTTAAATTGCATTTATGTGTGTGTATCGTTAGTGTGTGTGTGGGTGTGTATATTTGTGCCTTAAGTTAATTTTTATATTTTTCACAGGATTTCGCGTAGGTTTGTTGTATGCTCACTGTAACACTACATAAAAAACCTTTCTTAGAACAGGTAACTCTTACCTAGTTAGGAAGGTTACAGACTTTGTACTCATCGGCCAACATGATTTCTTAATGAAGATAAAATATAGATTTGATGATAAAATATTTTTTAGCTATCGCCATTCGGCGTCGTCAGAAAATATATGAAAGATGATGTTTAAAATACCACCTTCATAAATTCGAAAATCGCATTTTCAACTAACAGATAAATATATGCAGCCACTACAATTATTATTATATAATTGCAGTTTTGCTAGATAAATCAATCAGTATTATGAAATGAAACTAATTTCTTAAAAGAATATTTTAGGTATGACGCGTTAAATGCTGTTAAGTTAGTTTAATTTTGTCTATTTAGACCTACAGATCTGCAAGCGCCCAAAACCCAAATGTGAGAGAGTTCCCATGTCTTTAAATCAATTTCGCGGGCAAAGACCTCAAAACTTTTACATTAAAGCAAGCATCGAAATCCCTGCCGTGAGTTCTCGCGTGAATTGGAACGGGTAAAGCGGAAAGTAATTTGTTACATCGTTTCTAGAACCGATTGGTTTACGTTTGAAAAAGTATTTTGCGTTATAAAGATAATGCAAGAAAAATCCATATGGGTACTATGTTTTTAAAAAATAAAAAAAGAGTGCCAGGACTCGCGGTTAGGTTGTCTAAACATAGCGTTCGTCTGTGAATGCATTGCAATAAAAGTGTGTTTCTTCGTGGATTATATGGTTCGTTTCGTATTCCGTGCATAAAGAGCGAACTAAATCGAAATTCTGCCCACGTATAAATGTTTATTTTACTCTAAAAAAGCCCCCCAGCTGACGATTCCGCCTAGTTTCGCGCCAGCGCTAGTATATCCGCACTCTAAAGCGGAGACCAGCGCGACAACCACTTCACCTTCGTTCAAAAATGGAGTGAAAACGTGTTTGCCTCTAGCGGAGAAGCGGAGAAGCGTAATCTTTGCATCGCAGCGAAGAGGTGTACTATTGTAACTAACACTAACTCGCCCGCTAAGTAATTCAATAAAATGTTTAGAAATCCTAGTCTGAGAGATGAAAATTGTTTTAACGCGATCTTTCCAATCTACTGATTGCAGTTCCACAGTTCGGGCAGCTATGGTACGGTCCCAAAAAATAATTGCATAAATCTATCGAGACCTATCGTTCGAAACCAATAACCTTCTCGATTCAACTTATTTTCAGCATTAATAAAGTATTCGGTATTCAGCTATAGCCGCACGATGAATTATAATCAGTACTGCTTTGAATTATAATCAGTACCAGTTTGTTCACCAACTTAAGTTTATGATAAATGTTATTTCTTATATAATTGTGACATAGCTGTAAGCGTTTCCAAGAATAGAATAAATATATGACAGCTACGTAGCTTCGACGCTCATATTGAAATATTTTTTTATTAACCAGAGGTTTCATGTGTAGTGTTTACGAGTGCAGAAGCACTGGACACCCTATATGTTGCTTACATATGTAGTATTCTCAAATTTGCTTCACCCATCTGGTCCCCATAATACGCTGTATGTGATCATGACTCACAATAAACCAAAATATATATCTAAGAATTGAGGACATGACCTAGGTCCGCAGAAAAGGCAAAAAATCTTAGCTAATAATCACATATCAAAAATACTGAAGCTAACAATGTGTTTTATTATTTCTTATTTGTTATTATTTATTATTAAAATCTCCAATCATTAAATAAAAAAAAAGAAAATGGTATTTTTATCAATGACACTCCTTCCAGACGCTGGAAAACTGCTTCGTGTAGCGACGACAATCAATTGTTAAGTATTTAATTTTGTTTTTAAAATACTGTAATAAATAAGCCAATTTTTTAAAATTTATAGTACCTGAGTAAACCCTGTTGGTTGAAAAAGTTGGCAACTTCGCGTCGACGTTCTTAGGCTATCTGTCCGTAGCGCTATCGAAAGCGTACTTTCATTTATTTAGACGGACTCTCGCATCTCACCTTTAAAAGGGCACCATTACTCGATGGTCGTTTTCCTTTATGTATCGTAGATTTTATATTAAATATAACACAAGCACTTATTTAATTTATATAAGAGAGAAATGGCCGTTAATTATATGGAAAAAAATATTAGGAACATTGCTAAACAATTGGTTGTTGGACAAAAAATATATATTTAATATCAGTATATTAATATATATTCTATATATATATATATATAGATTATACCAGGTTAATCCTCTAATATATACAATCAACTTTATTTATTTGTTTATCATATTACAGCTTTTTAAAATATTATTATATCTTATAGTTCATATTTTTGTTTTCGTTTTTTGTTCTTTGAAACGCTCATCTTTGTTAGTGGGCAACTAGTCAAAAAATAAGAACAAATTGAACTGCCTTCTTTAAGATAAACATTTAGTCTAGTTAAGAAGGCAGCGAACGGAGGTACTATTATTAATATGTACACACGAATATGTTGTAACCTTATAAAGGTATAATGTAATTGTTGTCAAATAAATAAATAATTCTTCCGGGAAGAATTGCTTAAATGAAATTATACAACGAATAAAATGAAATATGTGCAGATTTCATAATAGAAATAAATGGGTGTATAACATCTGGTTAGATGGACATAGTGCATAATCCGACATACCATTACATGCTAAGTTGAGACAGTCATTGTTTAGGTGCAACAGGAGGAGGACTCAGTTCGAATTTTGTTGTTTATATGGATTACTACTCCGAAATGGCTTAAACGAATTCGATATTATTATTATTTTTTTTTTGCTTTTAATAGAGAATTGCTGAAGGGTGATTCTATTTTATTTTCAATAAATTATGTCATGTGTAATTAATCAAATAATAATTCGAATTGGTTTACACGATTTCAATTATTGTTTTTGGAATTTGTGAAGAATTGTTTGGAGATGAAGTTTCATTAGGACACTTCTAGTGTAAGGTAGCTAAAAATAAATCTACAAACAAAAAATTAACAAATATACAATAAAGTTCAAAAACGCAACGTCAAAACATTGAAGTCAGCGCAGGTGTTTCTGCGCCGATTAGCTTTTTGGCGAATTATAAAGTTTATTGTATTATTTGTTAGTATTTTTGTTATTTGAAGTCGGTTTTTTTTTAAATTTTGTGCATACATAGTTAGTTTGTTTATTATTTTAGTGAAAATGATATAAATAAGTAAAGTAAAAGTTTATTTCCAAGAGCAACTTAATGCACAGAAATGACAATTTTCAATTGGGATAATGAAATATAGAGATATATAGTTACATCGATATATGCTACATTATACCTGCAGTTCATATTTATACTATTATATTATACAACTAAAAGATACACATCACAAAAAGATATAAATTGTAAATTACAAGTTTTATAAATTATGTTTAAATATACTATTTTAGAATTGCTTTGAAAAATAACTGCCACATAACATTTCTTCCTTTAAATTATAGCTTTTTAATTTTTTTTAATTACCCATAATTATATCCGTTAATTTTAGGACCTTCAAAATTGATGTTTATTAAAAACAGAAACCACTGAAAGTAGACACTGATAGATGTGTAAGCGAGCGGGCGAGACGGCGATATGTCGCCGTCGCGGTCGGAGGCTGCGAGCGGTCACGAGTCACGACCCGCGCGGTCGTGTTCCGAGCCGAGCGCAGAGCAGTTTCCTTTCACACGGAAATACCGTAACGCAACAATCGAATCGATATTGTTAAAATACGTTTACAGTTGATGATTGCCTACCTCACTGCCATAATGATATATATCCAGTTGAGTGGTCCTAACGTGTAATCATTTCATTTTTTTGCGCTCGCGCCGAGGTCGATGCGTACGCGGTTCGTGGGAGTCGATGCACTGCAAAATTTCAATGCAATATATAGCAGACATGTATCAAACTAAAACAATGTTGAAGTTTCTATTCCAATAGTCAATATGCTTGTGTAAAACCTGCCATACTATGCTCTCCCCGCCCTCGGGTGGGTCACTAAGTTAGTTGGTCAGTGTTAGACGTGCGGGTTATAAGGCGACACCGTTTAAATCTGAAGCTGGTTCATAGCGGTGACGAAATTGCGTTCATTCACAGCAGATTCACGTTACACAGATGGACACCGTAAGGTGCATCCAGGTACGTCGCCGGACGTAACTGTTTTGACAGTCGCCCTATTATTTTTGACCCTGTCCGGCTAGACTCTAGCTTCAGTGGAAGCGATACCATGACAATGAAGCACGGCGACGAGTTCAGCTACAAGTCACGCAGTTATATTGTAGCTGTTTTGAAAACGCGTAACGTAACCTCAGTTATATGATAATTGCGTTAACACCCACTACTAGTCTGTCCTCGTAAAACATAATAAGTAATGGAAATCACAGACAAATAGCTATACTGAATACAATTGATTGACTAATGACAGCAACTATTGGCAAAATGATTACTAGCCACAGATATTTTCGTTAAAACGGCACTTTGTTTTTATAGAAATATTCTAAATATTGAAACATTGAATAATACTTTCAAACCCATGCTCAATGGTTCTAAAACACCTTAATAAGGTGCCACGGTATATCGGAAATCTTTGTGATTATCAAGCTAATTTTGGCATGACGTTTGGATGATGGGTAGATCTGCTGGGAACGTGCAACGAATAGACGAGGTCCGTCTGTCGCGTGGGCGCTCGGGATCGCTCGAGATCGCTCTCAGCGGTGACGCGATCGAATGATTGGCTTTAATTGCTCTCGGGCCGGCTGGATGCTGCAGGCCGATGCATCTGGTGGGCGGGTCGCTCGGGACTCGCATCCGATGGACCCGCACTCGATTGAATAAACGCATCGGCAAATCAGGACTATTCAGGACGCGACGATCGCCCGTCCGTCTAGCAGTCTTCGATGTATGAAGGTAGATTTCACCGGATAAAAGTAGGGGATAGACAAACTCCAATTGTATGAACTTGTATGAGGCATTGCGCGATCCAGTTCCCGCCGCTACGCCGTACCCTTGCGCAGGGTTGTAGGGGAATCATAGGCCTACATTTTCAACGGATTTGACCATGTGCCTATTACGAAATTATGATTCTTTGAATTTTGAAAAACCTATTTTCCCACCCCTAGGACCAATGATTGATGCTTTCAAAAAAATACTGAAATAAGGTTTAGGTTCTTATCTGAGGAATAATATAAATGAATTCGATCTTAAGAAAGTTATAGCAAAATTTGACTTTTTAGAAACTCCCTCATTCCTGGCCCCCTGGTCTGATTTTACGAACTTGACTGAGATTTTTGCCCTTAAATTATATGTGTCAATTTATAAGTGATTGGTGTAAAATTACAGCAGTTATTATATCCACAAGAGAGTGATATATACACTATTAAACTGAGGGCGGTTTTGGGGTCTAGGGGATGTGAAACGCGAAGATATGTCGAATTTTTCCGAAAGTCCTAACATGGTACCCATTAAAATAGGTAGCGTTTCTAATGAAATCTACCTAATAAAGCACCGAATTTAAAGATCGACCGTCAATACACCTTCGCCTTAAGAAAAGGATACAAATCTGCTAGATTAGCAGCAGTTTTGCTCCATGATTTCATTACTAGTACACGGATGAGTTTAAGTAGACAAGATGGACGGAGCGAGCTGGCTCGTGCCCCAGGCAGGATGCGATGATGATGACACTCGATTCAATCCGAGGGCAGAGCAGAGCAGCATCCGCGCGACTCCTCTTAATCCAATCCTGAATCAATCGAGGACACTTATCGCAATTTAGATTGATAACACGGGAGATAGCGCAGATTCATCTGCTCTATGCCGGCGCCCTCGCTCGCAGCATCACGGCTTTCCGTTCGAACGGACCAGATCCGTCGGAGATGGGTCCTACTTTTGAAGTAAACTTCTTTATGCGCACCTCACACAGTTCTTCCAATATGCAGTAAATAAATCTAATTTCAAAACGCTCATTCGGTTAAACTCGGAAGTGCGTACTCATTCGGCTTACGTCGATGCCCCGAGTAATTCACCCGCCAGTAGCGGGTGATACATTTTAAATATAACAAATTCCTTACAAAAGTTTTACCTCTCACGCTCGTAGTGCGAATGGCCATGATACCCTGTAGCTATCATATAATATCAACTGCTTCTATACACTGTTTAGTAGTAGGAAATTATTTAACCAAAGTCTACAAGCCTCATTAATGCATCTTACCCCCATTCCAACTTATGATGGGTTGCTTCAATTCCTATCTCCATTTGTGGCCCGCGATACTTTTAATCCATTCTGTTTTAAGATAAAAAGACACGATGGTATCATGACATTTTTTCAATTCACCATAAAGTTTAACACTATCTTGGTTTTTAAGAAATTTTAACGAACGGCTAATAATGAAACAACACGGACATAATATTTCAATTTATAATAATTAATATACAAACAGAAATTTACCTTCGGCGTACTATATTGCTAAATTTTTAATTACTAATTATTAATTACTATATTTAAATTTTTAATTAAATGTACTATATTGATAAGGACTAGCATTTTTTTGTGCATTTAATGTGAGGTTATCGCGAATATTATTACAGAGCACATGATTTTTTTTTAATTTGTGTTAACCTTTTATTGTAAATATTTACATGTATTCTATTTTTTTTTTTTATCAAGCTCCAACCGAAATATTTTATTTTATTGATATTTTCGTAATTATTACAAAAAACCTATTACCATAATTTTGGCAATATAGACATTTTTCATTTGCATAAAGGTGACTTTATACTCAACATTAAAGTAACTCTTACAGCACAGAAAAAACCTTAAAAAGCATTAATATTATCACACGTTCGTACTAATTCTTAATACAGTCGCGTTCACAAAACACTATATCCACACCCTAATACATTTTTCAAATTAAAACACTTAAATATCGTGAATTGAGTTATTGACAAATGTATTTTTTTTATGTAATTGTCATGTATCAAATTAATACAGCGTTTATTATAAGTACTTAGATCTATTCAACGCTGAGTTTTGTATTCTGCATTAGTTCGCATAGGGCGGGCGGATGCGACGAGCTTTCACCTGAATTTGGCACGCGTGATTATCTCATAAACGTTGGGATTAAATACACGGTGTTTAAAAATTGTAAAAATCATATTATATTCGGAAAAACTACCGTGGTAGCTTAAAATCAGTTATTATATTTTATTTTCATTTTTTATTTTATTTTTATACGGTACATCAAATAAATATTGAATATTTATTTATTGATTTTTGTTTTTACATATTTCTTAGATAATGAATAACAAAACCATACCTAACTGGACATTGCCCGTGCTAAGGTAGGCTAATTTTAATAGTTATTTAATAGATTGGTTACATGCAATTGCGCTGAGCTTTTTTGTAAGTACAAAATAAAACTACGAAAATTAACATTGATATACATACACGTACATGTAATACGAATACATAAAAATATACATATATATATATTAATATATATAATAAGCTAATATATATAATAAGTTGAGAAATAGAAAAGATCAATATTATATTACACAGGAATATAATTGACCAGAGGCTCAGTGTCCTTTCTACCAAGATCAATTAACCAGTTAGTCAGTGTCTTATATGTAAAATGTTTACATTAATTTTAGACACTTAACTAAGAAAAACCTTATCAATATTTAAATGAAAAGAGAACACATATATAGAAATAGATAAAGAAGTTAGCTGCTTCATTTTTATAGAGCGTCACTAAACAATTGTTGTTTTTATTTAATTACAGCTTTATAATATAGAAATTAAAAAAAAATGTTTTAGACCCTTCATTTTGCTTTTCAATTTAATTTCTTTTTTAGGTTCTAACGTGCTTAATAAGAGATTAATTCAACTAAAAAACAACTATTAGCAGTTTTTCATTTACTAAATTTCACAGAAATAGAATTGACTTTTAAAGATATGCCCTTATTATGTTGCAGACATGAGATCAAGATTTAATCATAAATATTTATTTATGATTAAATATCCAATGATTACTGCATGATTGGAAAAAAGGTCTAAATGAATCAAAATGAATATTTATCCTATGGATTCGCCTTAAGGCTTGCTCGTCGGAATGTCTCGGCTACTGATGACAAAGTCGACGTCCATACTCTCAAAGTCGCAAAGGAATGGTAGTGAAACTCAGCGATTTCCTAATTGCAGTCAATTGGAATCAATTTATAGTCGATGATTGAATCCTGCTGATGGAATTTGCATCAACATCGGACGGGCTTACACCGAACGATTCATTTCAACTTCGGAAATAATTTATTTTGATTTATATTTGAATATTTGTTTGCGAATCGTCATATTTTGTGCCGTTTCAATCTTTCTCGATATTTAAGACCGATCGATGTGCCAACGAGAAGAAATTCGATGGCCACCACTAATAATGTGTAGATTGCCGCCAATCTATATATTATTAAGTAAATTTAGTGTATATTTTAATTCAAGAGTATTTACTTATATATTGTAATATTTTGTATAATAAAATTGAATAAATATTGTAATATAAATATTGTAAAAGTAATGACACCAATGTATTATTTCAGGTGCTTTGGAACAGTGTTTTTCAACTTTATTGAATTCGTGACCCCTTTAAAAAAATTTAAAAATCTGACGACACCCCCCCCCCCCCCAGGACCTTGTTCTTAGTATACTGTGGTAGATATCAAAACTATAAAAAGAAAGACTCCAATTAAAAAAAATATTTGGTTATTTGTTAAGGAGACTCAACCCGGTCATTTCTCCATACAAACGTTGTAGTGTAATTATGACTCCTTATTTGTAGATGTAGAAGAAAAATAATACTAGGTATCGTTTTATTTTCTAAGTATCTAGGCTTCTTTGGAATTAATACGTTAAAATTTTATTTTGTCTAGAGGTTAAGAGCCTCGAAAAATCTGTATTTTTCTATAGATTTTATCTAAACTTTAGACGTAAATCATCTTACTGCCTCAATACAAAAATCGAGAAAATAAAACTACAGAAGCTTAGTTTATTTTATAAAGATGCAAATTTAAGTAAGTTTTTAGACACACGTTGATTCTGTTTTTCATAATTAACCAACAACGGAGATAGAACGATTTAAAAGTACGCGCAAGACAGAGAAGAGGACTGCTTTTTACTTCTACCTTGTTTGCGACCTTGACCCCTCAAGCATGGCTCTGTGACCCCCCAGCGGGTCGCGACCCACAGGTTGATAAACACTGCTTCAGAAGCTATGATCTTACTATTGGAGAGGTATTAATTTGTGGTAATAGCACAGATTATTATTGATGCAATCCCATAGTTCGGCCGAAGACTCGTGTCCGCGTGTGCAGTCGGTGCTCGAGTCGCGACTGTGATCAATGTGCCCTTTTTGTGAGTGACTGCTTATTGGCCAGGTCGCGGAGACATTCCGTTTAATTGGGGCCCCATTTGCTCTCGAGCCCGACAAGGCGGACATCAGATCTAGCATTTCGCTACATCATCCAATACAAATTAAGTAAATCAGATATGGCGCTGCGCTGTTCATTGAGTCAAACGCTGACGCTAATCACTTAGCGAATGTCGCTACAAAAGCAATTGCGGCACCATCATATAATACCAACAGCTTCTATACATAATGCTAACATTTTAGCAACCGACCAAAAGCAGCCCAAAATATCTCCGACCCGTCCGTAGTCATGTTATTATTTGGCATTAATAACGGTCGAGTTGACGCCGCTAAGCCGTGCGCCCGTGCTAAGAAGAACCAGGCCAGGGTGTCCGGTTGCCATCGGGTCTTGTTTTTCTTGCGGCTGTTCGAGGGTTCGCGTGACCTGTCTTTTTCCATCAGCAACGCACCTCATTGACGTTTAATTGTAGGCTTTTATTCATTTTAACAGTCTCCTTTATAAATTATGTCGGAGTGGAGTCATTTGCGAGGTTTTTTTACCTGCCTTAATTAGGTAATTGATATGTTCAAGTAACCCACAGAGTTTATTTTGGGTATCATGGTTACCATACATAGAATTCATCCATAAATATATTTTTACTTAAATACAAATAGAAGGCTGAGAATCATTCATTCAAATATAACCATATAGCCTTCTTGAATTGGCCTATTTTCGGGTAGTTTGTTGTAGAATTTAAGACTATATTTAGTTCAGTTTAATCTTATAGGTTGAGCATAATAAAAGTTATTTCTGGTGTTATGGTTGTGGATAGATTCGTGTCATTTTAATTTATTGATAAAGAAGTGGCACTGTGCATCTTGACCAAAATGTCGTATAAAGTTAAGATCCCAATCTGGAGTTTATTCCAACTTATGTACGAATTGCCTTTTTCTGTAATCTGAAAACTTTTATTGAATATGACACCGAACCCCACATAAGAATACCACATTGGAGATGGGTTTCAGCGACGGCATAATATGTGGAGATCAGTGCTGACAACTCTAGGATGCTGCGTAATTTTAGCAGTTCGTAGCAAGTGGACGATAACATTGGCATAACATGTTCAAGGTGTTTATTGCAATTTAACTTACAAACGATATTGTAACATCTGCCTTCTCAACGCGGAGCTCAGATGGGTCGAAGGTACCAGGATGGGGCGCTGGTATATGATCCTACACGTGCAAATAACTACAGGAATAAAAGACGGACTCTGAACAATTCCTGTCAAGTATTCAACGACTTATTAATTATATAAACTGCCCCAAGAGCTAAAACTGTACTCTTTCAACATTCAAAAGTATAGAACAGTCTTGGCCGTTTCGCGGGGCTGCCAGTATCGCTACAATATATACGTCAAGAAACTTCACAGAATCATCTATTGAGACGAGTAGTATTTTTGTCGCGTGGATTGAATTTCACGTGAAAGTTGTGTTTGTATTTAAGGAAAGTTAGCTCGAAACCAGTCCTCTAGTTCGATAAGTCTATATTTTCAGTTTCAATAGGGTATCGAGATTATGTCATTGACTATTTCTATGCTGAGGACAATATCATGGCACGGGTGCGCCTGCGCATGTCGCATCTGATCTCATTGACCTTAGCCACCTCCGAGTTCCGCCGTCGCCAATTGGAACACGTGCTCGGCGAGCGCACCAGCGCGCGGCTTTGATCCATTGTTCGATGCACCGTCTCGCCCTGTATGTCATTGTGCATGGCACGAACACACGGCCCCACAAAATTATATATATTTCAATTGGAATAGCAAAAAAACTAGTATTTGTAATTGTGATTATGTTACACCGTACGATTCCCTAAGATATTGAATAAAAAAATATTGATAACGTGCTTTTGATAAGATGCCCTGATCATTTAATATCATTTCTATTTAAGTAGAAGAAATAAAAAAACAAAAATAACAACTGAATAGAATTTTATACCGTCACAGAATAGAAGAATTGTTGTTAGCCAGTGACTAATCACTAAAAGAGATAATTAAAACCAAATTATAGCAACTTGTAAACGCGTTCGTTATCAATTTTCCATACGAATTCACTTTGTTCGCCTTTTCAACATTTGAGGTTATCTTAATGTTACCCTATTGCTAATATTTATGACCCTTTGAAAATCGGATAGGTATTTTATTAATCTAGTCGTTAAAAGACACCGAGCGTGAATTGTTATGCCTGGTTTATTTTTACTTTTATTTAAACAAGCTTAAATCGTTATTACCTCCTTTTTTAAGTTCACATTTATGATAACATATTGTAACATTTAGCGAATTTTATCCGTTCTCGAGCTAAATTACGTTTTCATTGTAGTCAGCTTTCTGAAATGGGAGTAGCATAAAAGAATTCTATTTCACGAGCTGAGGACTATTGGCAAGCCGTGCAATTAGGCCATTAGAGACTGCTACCGAGACCTTAGAAGTTAAGAATATGTCAATAATGTTTTGAGTAATCCACTTTTAATGTAATTCACTTTTAAGCTATAAGAACATTTTTCTAGAAATAGCGACTATAAATAAAATACTTTCACTCGAATAAAAGCTTCAACAAAAAAATACTTGTTAAAAGGCCATTAGCTTAGAAGTGGGTAATTGTTTTCTTCCTTCTTTTTGATCTCTTTGGAGTTGCTAGAAACCTTCGATCGCAACGGTGTCCAGGGGAGGCCCAAAGATTTCGGGAGATTGGTGCATCTTCGTATCTCTGCATTCCAGTCTAGGAACACATTACCGGCTGTGATTTGTATAGTTTCTAATGGTTAATCCGATTTCTAATGGTTAATCCAAATAATTTTGAAAAATGAACTGCGAGAATTTAATGTTGGGTTCAATCTTTATTTCCTGGAGTCTGATCCTACTCTAAATGGCTCCGGTGGTGCATTCTTTCTTCGGTTGGATTAAGTACGCAAGCCGAGCCAATCTGGCCCGTATTTAATGAGCATCTCTGTATTGGCTTACAACTACTTGAAGACACGCGCAGCTGCAAAATCCTGGCGTCGCGCGTATTAAATATCATTATGTGGTCGCACGACACTTAATTATAACCTTCGCTTGGTTAATATATGAATGTGGACCAAATCTATAGTCTTTTTTACTACATACTTCGCTCCCATTATGATGCTGAACGCGGCACGCGAGTCAATGTGGTTCTTTATTTGGTTTTACGGATATATTTTTGGGGTGAGAGGCTAAATATCTGAAATAGTGTTTTACAAAGGTTTTTTTTTGCATCGGCGTCTCAAAGAATTAAAAAAATTAAATATTTTCGTTTTGCGTATCACAAAAGTGTACGCTATCTTCAAGTTTATCAACATCACAAGAAACTAAGGTAATTTGTATAGCTTTCTACAACATTTAAAAACATCTGGCGAAACTATATAAGACGAAATTTTATTGCGAATCACATACGTATTCTAAAATTTATATACTCCAAGATGCCAATGTTATTTATAAATTTTAAGTCTATCGTAATTATTATTTCAATTGCTTACGCTATCAATTTAATTGGAAATTAGATAAAATACCACAACTTCCACCGAGGACTTATCGCATATCACATGTGCCGTATTAGTTTATGGGAGGGGGAGATGGGGGGGGGGGTATAATTTAGTATGCGGTAGGTATACAACAATAGGTGGCCACGCTACAGAAATAAATATCAGGAAGATACATCTTAGAAATACACTTATCTACATAATAGTGTCTTCCTAATTATACTGAACGCCTCGCTCCCCAGTTAAGAATACTGTTCTGTGTCTTAAATTCGCACTCAAAAACAGGACACTTATATAATACATACAGCCATACGCTCATTTAAAAACGAATATCTATTTACCATACAATCATTCCTTTTAGATTGATTTTTGTAATTTAAATTCTTTATTTATATTTCCAAACACTACAATTTCTTTATTCGTATGGCGTAATCTAAGGTAATTTAATATGTTCTAAAAAATAATGTGTATTCAGCTGACTGCATGCATACAATAAAAATAAACAATGCTACTAATTATTACTTTTATAAATAGAAATACTTTTAGCTAACTAAATATGTCACAACTTTTTGCGTTTAATATTAATTTGCATTGCTGTAAATTAACCTAAAACAATAATACGCATACCACGGTGATGTAATGTTTTGGAACATTTTACAAACAGCACAGCGCATTCGGGCGCCGCGTAGTACTGCGGTTGGTTAGAGGGAGAGATAAGACCTCGCCGGGCAATGAGTGAGGGCGTTAGCATTAGCCACGATCTGGGTCATCGTGGTCCCGATCCACTGCGAAGCTATCACAGCCACGCGATTCCCAAGCGCCACTCTTGTATCATTCCAAAACGCAAACGCATCGCACACCTTACCTAACGCTTGCGAGGACTCATCCCGGCTATTTCTCCGTATAAAAGTTCTAGTATTGTCACTATTTTTTCATGATATATAGAGTGTTTTTTTTAGAGGCGTGGTTTTTAATCTGGCACTACTTTTTTCGTAGTTGGTGTTTTTGACAGCTGTCACTTGATTTATGCTCAGTTTAGTTTGCCATTTCATAATGAATAGACTTACTCCTGAACAACGTTTGCAAATAGTGCAAATTTAGAAAAAATCACTCTAAATTTTTTTAAAATCACTCTAAAATAAAGTAAAAATCGCGTCGTGCGCCCGTGGCGTGGCCTCCAAGATCGTGCGATTTAACACCGCTAGACTATTTTTTGTGGGGTTATGTGAAGTCGCTTGTCTACGCAGATAAGCCGGACACGATTAACGCCTTGGAAGAGAATATTCGGCGCGTTATTGCTGACATACGGCCCACGGCATTTATCGTGTCCACAAGAAAGTGATATAGATAGATAGTTAAAACTGAGGGTGGTTTTGGGTGTTAGTCGATGTGAAACTCGTAGATATGTCGAAAGTTTCCGGAAGTCTCATGACTCCCACCCATTGCAATGGCACCCATTGCAATGGGTAATTTTAAATGGGTTAGCACAGCCGGCCTACGATTCGCGGAACTCTCTCAGATTCACGCGATATTTTGAACAGGACCTCAATATTTTAATTGAACACACATGCGCGCGATTATTTGTCCGCGTTGGCTGATACATAGTCGCTCGAACTCGAATCAATCTTCCCAGAACTGCCTCTCCTCTGGTCGACTATAATCGTACTTTTTAAAAGTGTCCTTAACGGAAAAGGTCTACCCGTTTCACTCAGAGACAAAAGACGTCAGCGGACTTATCTATCCTTGTCTTTTTCATGATTCATTGCGCTCGCTTCGGAACCTGGACAACGTGTCTATTATTTTTTCTAATGGCTTTAAGGCCGTTGTCTATTACGAAAGGTGACATTCAGGCGACACCGAGATATTTTTTTATTTATTTCATTATAACAGAGATTGTGTAACTCCCGCTAACGGTATAATAATCGATCTTGTCCGTGTAGTTCCAGGACGTATTATTACGATAATACAATAACGAATAGATGCCACGTTTCGGCTAACGCAGCGAGTCATTTTTTAGGATTACGTACTTAAAGCTATACATGTAAATATTGTCTGTTTCCACCTTCTACGAGTAGTGCTATCAATCTATAGTTTTCTAATCTTAAATAAATTGTGTAGTTAGGTATGTCCATCGGTCTAAAGTACGACGTGGTATTATTATATTATAAATATTAAAATCCAAACTAAGCTTCTATAGCACAGATTAAGAAATACTTAGTTTTGATACTTAACTATTTAATAATCATGTCGAAGAGTGTGACTAATACCATTGGTTAATTATCTGCGTCGCTAATATACATACGAGTACATTGAAAACAGTTTGGGTCCCAGCAACTAACCTTACACTGAAAAAATATCGAGCTCTGAGTTAAGCGAAAAGTTCAGTAGAATCATAATTTCTTGCGACTACTGTATTTTAGTAGGGCCAACCAAAATATATTGTACAAACTGTACGAACCAAATCCTGTAGATTGATAAATCGTTCAACTAACAAAACTTTCTTATAACCTGTACCAAATAATCTCGTAAATGTAAAACCATTTAGATCAAAGTAACGACCGATATAGACTAATTACATGAATGCCATAAATAGCAGATCGCTTTTAATGTCGATTGCTTATATTTTACCAATATTAACAGTATGGTCTACCGTATCGAAAGCTTTACTAAAATCGAATCGACAGTTCGTAAAACTTCTCCGCGTAGTAGTTATTGTGGGTTAACGGCCGTTTTGGCAATGTTTTTTTTTTATATCGTCCTGCTACAACAACATTACATACACAGCTACAACATTCTTTGCCGGCGAGTAATAATCGAGTCGAAGGCCCGGCGGTGGTATGATGACTCGAATATCTACTACTACTACTGATATGAACAATAGCTCGTTGTGACCGTTGAGTATGTCTCTGCTTTCTTGGAACAGCAAACATGCATTGTGTTTGGTTGCTCTTTGATTGTATGCCATTCAATGATTTGCCTGACCATCGAAACTATCAATTACTGTTCTATCTAAAATTCCTTAGGTACATTGTAAAAAATATGTTTGTGTGTGATCATTTACAAACACTATGATTTTATTTTACAAATTTACAAAATATTTTCTAACCAAACAAAACGATTTATTTATCTTATGTTCTCCGAAGCCACCCGCTCTTCTGAAAATACATTCGTAAGTTGACTTTTTTGCATTTTAGATAAAGGATTTCACTGAAGTGATGATGATTACAAAGATTAAAAAAAATCACTGAACCTTTGTCTAGTCTCATTCCTGGTTATTTTTTGTGAATTTATTCTGTTTGCTGAGTAAAAAAAATAATCTTGCGGTGTCTATATTTATACGTGGTTTCTGAGCCAGTTTTGGTCGTAGATTATTAAAAAAAACCTCCCGTAGAGAGTAAAATATGTTTGAAGAGTTCAAAATAAATTATTTTGTGATTATGATATGAGACATAATCGTGCAATAGTAGTGTGCACGGCGCTCTCTTCGCACCAGTGTCTGGGTCTGAACGATAGAGTAGGACGCCGCGATGAATGTCTTTCTTGCGCCAATTTCCAATTATTAAACACGACCGTATGCCCCTTAATGTTTCAGAAGGTGTTGGTTATCCGGAAATGTTTGTGCGTTCTTAGAAAACTTGCTTCGTATATTTTGTTATTATTTATTAAATTTATATTTATTATTTAAAAAATTAAAATAGCGAAGAAGATATACAGAAAATTGCACGAAACAAGAGAAAGGGACATCGTTTTTGGGTGATTTTTTTATGCCCATTTGGAATCGCCTCTGAATGTTTTAATCTATTTGATGTTACGCTAACTATACACAAACCAATGTCTCCATCTCGCAAAGCCAAGGAATACATATTAATATCGATTTATTTAGACCCTTTTACCTAAAGCTATCATTTGGTAACCATTCGATATCATAAAGAAAATATGTTTAGATACCTTGATCTTATACATAGTAAAAGCGAATTTTTAAAATTCAATTATATTTCTGTGAAATTAAGTAAATCTAAGAGGTCTTTTTTAGTTGAATTATTCTCTTATAAAGGGCATTAGAGCCTTAGGAAAAAATGTAATTGGAAAGCAAAATAAGTCTAAAACATAGAAAGATTGTTTTTTTAATTTCTGTCAATTGTTTACTGACCACGCAGAGAGTAAAACCTGACACCCTATAAAAATTAAGCGCCGAATTTCAAGGTCCATTGTCGCCATAAGTCCTTTTTATGCCTAAAAACCTTTGAACCCGCGATTGTTGGCTCAATATTCAAACCAGGATATTAATCACGTGGTATTAATGATATTTCTAGTGTGATAGTCTGTTCAATTGCATTGCAGACTCAGAATTCATTATTTTTTTATAATTACTTTGATATTTGATCTCTGCTGTTGAGGCACGCGCGTGTGCAAACTGCCAAGCGACCATTGTTGGTTTCTGCCCTGCGGCTATCGGCCCTGAGCAATTCGAACCGAGCATATAATTTATTACGCACAGCCTTCGGTGTGTGGTGTGTAAAAATTGCACACTGAGAGTGACCCAATGATATTTTTCTTATTTTTTAATCGTGAGATTTAATATATACTCAACATCTTTGTCGCCATCGGTAACAGCAGTATAGTAAAATATTAACCAAAATTCTTTACACCGTTTTTGTTTCTTTACATACATCAAAATACTTGACCAAAACCACAATATTTTGTATCGTATGTTTAAGGCGACGTTTTAGTGTCAAGGTTTGTTCAAAACTGATAAATTTTCCTGACCCTACTTCAAATCCCAAGAATATACTAGTACATAGCGTTTTGTATTGTCCATTAGCCAATGCACGCATTAAGCTTTTTTTTAAGTTACCGAGTTGACTACTGCCTCTGAAATCATTCGTATTTCCGTCCGCTCGTATTTAAATTTTTTCCTTACAGCCGACTTCACTTTTTTTCTGAGGACTTGTGACATTCAGCATTTACTAGCGTTTGAGCACGTGTTTCGCTTTTAATGCCTATACTTCAAACAGAGCTCCCATTGCTTATGATCTACACAAATCTTTTCCTTATATTTTTTTTACAATAAGCCTGCAGGATACCAAAATTACACCCACATCAGTGATGACGTAGGTACTCAAACGTATTCTAGGGAGGGGGGGGGGGGTATGGAGGATAAGATTAAGTAACTGTAATGTTTATTTATTTTATTCGTCCTATGTTTTCCGCCGTTATCTTTACACCCTTAAGTAAATCTGTGCAGATAAATATCATGAATATTAAAAATATTTTTTTTATTTATTACGTAACGTATCGGGGCTTGCCCAGCAAATACTAGAATTAATATACCATTTAATCATAATACCAAAATAGGATGGAAATATTTATATATATCTAGCTGTCCCGAAATTCATCAAACTTTGAGTGACACTTTGGTTCGTCGGGATAACAGATATCAAAGAAAGATACATACCTAATAAGAAGATTAGAAAATGGTTTCTCCTATTATGATTGAACACGTGTCAAAACAAAGTTTCAAAAATATATTTCGTGCAAATTAATACATTTATTAGTTATATTAGAATTAAATCACAGCTTTTATTTTATACATAAAACGAATAAGATTAGGTTAAAATATTTCTCTAAGCACTTAAATTGTGTATGTCTTCCGAGTAATTCACCCAGATTATCTTACTAAAAAGGAATCACACAGCGATAACAAGTTCCCAAGTTAGAGACGGATTTGGCCATAAAGTGCTGTCGAGAGAAGCATCTAACCTCCAAATTATATGGGTGAGCCGTGCTTTGCTGTGGCAATCGTTAGTCTAATCATAAAGAACGACTCTAAGGATGGGAACATACTGACGCGCCTTTCAAGACGCGAGCCTAGTCTCTTTGTTCGTCTAGGCCCTAGACACTCTAGGGCATATCTTCGCAACTTGGTTGGTTTATTTCCCCATCTGCAGAGGCTGCCACTCAGAGGAATAGACTGCAGAACGTGTGATATGTCACTGTCCAGCACTTACCATAAAAAGAAGCACCATATTTGGGGATGGGTTTATTATTAGCTCGTTTGAGAAACGTATTAGTTTAGGTTCAGAGCTTTCTGAATTTTTTTTTAGCACTGCAATTTGTCTTAAATATATTGGCAACAGGGATGTGAGCTAATAATTAGATTAATTTGAGATATTATTATTCCCATTTCAATATAATATCGTATATTATCATGTTTTTTTTTTTGTAAGTTGATCCTCTGGAAACTCGTAAATCGTATGATAGGTTCACGTCTAATGGTAGTGTGTTCATCGCGACTATCGCCGCTCGACTATCTCCACACTTTTATAGTATGTTTCCTTCTCTTTTCGTCGCATTCTAATGCATCTATCCATCCTGGTCACTCGACATTATCTCACCAGTGCTGAGTTCCGTATAACTAGTCCATTTTGAATGTCAATTTGAGTCTCGTGCTCACGGGCGGCCTTACGTGTAATTCGAAATTTAGGGTTGTCGTCTCAATTCTAACCTTTTCGCGTTATTATAGAACAAAAATTGCTTATCGCGAAAAAAACAGTAACTTGCAATTACAATTTCACGTGCGCGGTACGAAGTTTAACTTTTTGTTAAATCTTATATTTTTATACTTTGAATGACCGAAATCAAACATCTTAGGACCTAAAGAAATAACTATTCTTAACATACGATGTATTTTATTTAGAGCTGTTTATTAAAGTTAAATATTTGTGATACATTAAGTAAGTAAATATATCCAAAAATGTTATAAAATATTGAGTTTTTAAGGTTTATTATTATTATTTTTTTTTAAATAATTGATATGACTTAGGTCATACACAATTATTTTGACCCTACTCAACTAGGCTAAATTTGCCTGTCCTAGAGTCCGGGGAGATGTAGGTAATGAAGACTACAACGATTTGTATTTATTTATTTTTACATAAACATTATATTTGATTTTACATCACCGTTATGGCGTGTACGGCTGTCCTAAGGTGATGTAATCAGTTATAGAAACATAGATCCTCAGCGGACAATTTATATATTTATATATTAAAGCGGGGGCGGACTTGTCTCTGGAGGGACGCCAGGCCTATTTCAGGGGGCAGCGCCCCCCCGGACAAATACCCGAAAGAAACCCTGAGTACAGTACTGGTATTTAGGTTTCCCAGAACGATAGGGCATCCTTAAAGGAGGTGAAATTGGACAACAGGACTCCCTCCCCCACTGGTCTGATTTTGCCCGTTAACGAACTTGACTGAGATTTTGTTTTATGTATCACTTTTAAAGTGATTGGTGTAAAATTACGGCAGTTATCGTGTTCACAAGTAATATAGATAGATATATATAAACGTTTAAACTGAGAGTGGTGGTTTAGGGTTCTAGGGATGTGAAACGCGAAATTTTTCTGAAGGCACCCATTTCAATAAGTAGCTTTTCTAATAAAATCTACCTAATATGCCTGTTATTTCTATGCGATGGCAAGCGCCCGGAAGAGGGAGAGAACCCAGCGGTAGCTATTGCTTTTTCACTCTCTTTTGCTGTTACTGTCGTATTGGACCTGATAGAGGTGACGTCAATGTATGAATTAACCCTGTATTTATAACACATTCCATTTATGGAATGTGTTATAGATGAAATTAATATTTTTAAAAAATACCTTTAAACTCTAAATCTCAATCTCTCTGGGATCGCCCTGTATTTTTATGTTTTAAGTTTTTAACAATTTAAGTATAATAAATGACAATTGCTTTTAATATGTTGCGTTGCAAGGCTGCAACTGGGCACACAACCACGCGTGCGGGCGTCGCGTCGTCGAAGTAAGTGTCTCATGAATATATGTACAAAAAGCCTCGCGTACAAAAGCATACCGTTTTTTCCTTAATTATTACCAAGATTTGACATTATCACACGGTTACAGTACGTACGAGTATGCCGTGACTCGCAATGGCGGCTCGTCACGCGACAGTTTCTGCTGATGGATTACTTTACCTTACCTTTGCTAGGTTCGGGTGACAGGCGGGTGACGTGCTACAAAATATCTCGTCAACAATCATTCTCCATCAATTATTATAATTTCGTATAAAGCTGCTTTACGTTTTGTGCCTTATTTCATATAAGTTATTACCTATTATTATCACGTGTCTTGTGTTGTCGAGGAGGCACTGTTAAGCGTAAGTCTCGTTGCCTTGTTGTCACCTTGTGATGCGAGGTTATTCATTAAAAGTAAACAACACATCGCAAGTACCTCAATAATTAAAATAAATGATGTATTTATTATTTATTTTCAGACTAGCCGCTGCTTAATAAAAAATCCTAAAATTTATTTTTTACTTTGATCGTAAACAAATAAAACATATATGTAATACAAAGTGACGGCTGTTACGCACTGAGTATAATAAATAATATATGGAGTTTAGATTAGGCCAAAAGAATGTGTTGGTATTACAGGAATTCAATCCCAAAACATATGGGAGAGAAGTAGGTACACTTTGCCATCGAGGCGTTATTGTTACAAAAAAAATAGCTACCCATTTTTAAATTTAAAAATTTTCGAACTGTTAGCAGAAAATGCATTTTAACTAAAATAATAATAAATATAAATAGAGTTTTGTATTATATAAAAAAAATGCTTGTTATTGGCCCATCGGTAAACACTCACACAACGTTATAATAATATTGAAAACCACTTTAACAACTCTTTTAGATAAACTAAAAATATTTTAGACGTGATTAAATTGTAAAAATATCAAATTATCTTGTTTTTCACAAGCTTTTATTAATTTAGCAATGTTTGTACCTATGTCGGTTTAGATCAAATATTGCGAGCTGAATTAGAACCACTTCCTCTTATCCTACGGAGTTGAAATTTGACAAGTTGGCTCCGTTCCGATGACAATGCATTTTTCTGGTAAACATGACCTGATTCTACACCCAGGAATGGCTCCAGACGAAGGAACTCCTCAACGGTCAACAGCACCGACACGAAATTTTGTATACGCACAAGCACTTAAATATGCTATCGCAAGGCCAGATTAGAAGTGGTACAGATGTGGTTAATGAAACAAATGAATTATAGAAAGCACGTGGTTCTTGGTTGATCATATCGTAAAATGGTGTCACTTCAAAACAGGCGGACGTCCAAGTTACGCACAGTATGCCGTGCCTAATAGGATTCAGGATACTTATAATAAAAAGTTCCAAAGGATCAATTTATTAAGGCAATTTATTTAATTTATTATTGCTTAGAACTATATGCCGCCTTTTATTTCTGAACTCATTAAATACCTATATTACTTTGGGATGTGCGCTTGTCTCTCATTCTATCATATCAACTTTCCATTCCACTCTCCTATCTACACACTTCATACATGACTCTTTAAATGTATAACAATTACTCGATAATAATCTGTTGATCTGGGAATTATACTTATTGGCCATATGTTATATATAATACTAAAACTATATTTATAGATAAACGTAGATACCACCAAACGTAATAAAATTCACATAATCACATAGGTCATCGAAACTCGCATTTAACGGCATGTCAGAATCTCCTGTGCCCATCTAACTAGGACATAGGATTAGTATGATTAATTGTAATCAAGTTTAATTTCGCGGTTTACAATTCTTTTAGTAAATAAACAAAACCTTGTTTTATTTTGGTCTATGCCACTATGGCCGTATTCCAAGATATGTGTTGATTTACCAACTTCATCTGATGCTGGGGAGATAGGCAGACATACCTCGATGAAGTCGTCAACGGACGCTGTTTGCCCACAGCGGAGGTCATAACTGCGAGGCCGAGCATCTAGATTAAATAAAGCTGAGACCTTATCATTCTTCTGGGAAGAGATTCGTGGAGCGCGTAGCAAGTGCGCCTTCGATGTCATCTTAGATTGTGTTTCGTCGTAGAATGCTAAATAAGAACCGAACTGTCTTCCTCTAACATAAGACAAAGTGCTTCATTTTTATAGGGAATTGTAAGCAAATGTTGATTTTTATTTAATTACCGCTTCATTATATAGAAATTAAAAATATAAACTTTTCTATGTTTAGACCCTTCGTTTAACGATTGGGATTAGAAAGTAGGAGGCTTGGGGAATTTACATAATTACCAGAATACGAAATATAGCACAACTCTTTGAAAAAAATAATAGATTTTACATAGACACTCTCTTGAATTCCGGGAATCGATAGCGCTCAACATGCTGTTGTAAAGCTTACATCCTCGATGTATGTTTGAATTCTGTGCATAATTCCTACTCAACCGTGACAGATGGAATGTCTCACACTGATGACCATCGACAGTTTTATATAAAAGCAACGTATTTTCATATTTTAATTTAAATTATTAAGAAAAGCCCCCAACCACTACCCAACTTTCTATAAAGGAATATCGAAATATGGGAAATTACACATAATCTATAATTTATAATAACAACCTTTGTTTGTTCTTATATCCCTTTATTTTATATTTTTATTGAGCCTTTTTAATGTTATGCTCAAATGCCTACTGACTTCCTAACTTTTAGAATACTTAAGTGCTTACTCCTTTACTATTTTTAAATTTTAAAAAAATATGTAAGGGCCGTGCTGAAAACTAGCGCCTTCTTGTTTTTAAACTTTTCTATTGAATTTATAATGCCTTAATAAATGAAAAATGAACTTGAACTTGATATCACCTCGCCATCTTCTGAGCTCAATTTGGAGTCCGTAAAATTTGGCGCATTGAGCATAGTCAGGAAGTGAAATATGCCCCAAATTACGAATGTCATGTTGGACGAATGTGCCGAGTATGAGTTAACGTTTGAATGAAGATGCAAACGAAGGAAGTTACTAAGGAGGCACGAGAAAGGCCTGCCTGCATGCGGTCATAAAGATGTAAGGTTGGCTGCTGGCTGCTGGCCGCTGGCCGCTGGTCAGCCGACAACCAGACCCTATTATTTATCGCGTCTCTGTGGGGTTATGGTAATAAGGAGAGGCGCGAGCGGCCTTAACGAGAGATCGTATCGGGGAGCGAGACGAGCGCACTACGAAAGTGTCTTCTCTCTCTCTCTCGCCCATTGTTCGCCGGATGGACCATTACGGTCACAATGGATTGTTCCATGTTGTCCTGCATCATCCCGGGGGGGGGGGGGGGGGGCACTCGTGTAACCTAGAATGGACCGTCCTCATAATCATTCTGATAATAAATTCTTTCTAAAGCTAAAAACAAAGCTTTTCGGCATTGTCGCCGAATTAATTTCTCTTCAAATATCACGTGGATCGCGTATTTTGATTCATCACCTAAACAATCATTTAGGATCTACGACTCGAATTTTCTGTCATGACCAAATTAGGTATTTACGCCAAAAATAGTTTCCAGAACCAGGTCCAGGACAAATTTCTAATACCACCCATTTTCTGTTAGTCACCATCATAGAAATTTAACAGAGCGATATTAATTTAATTTCCTTGTAAAAGTTTGAGAATGCTTGGCTCACGATAGCAACGTAACATGATGCCGTTTTGCAAGGGCTGCAGCGGCCATACATGAGTGTGTAGTTGTATGTGTCAGTCGATGCCTAAAAGCACCGATCTTGCAGGTCGACTTTCAATATTCTTCGCCTTAATGGCATAGAAGCGAGCTAAGAGCGGATGTGACACAATCATGACATTACCGTCAGTCTAAAACCAAGCCCGATCTCATACAGTGATTGCGTCTGTGTTAGTTGTGTCGGTATATTATCACCAATACCGTTCCGTTGTCTCAAAATGGATACACTGCACACTGAAAAAAATATCGGGCTCTGTTGCGACTACTGAATTTTAGTAGGCCCATCCGAAGTGTATAAAATCTGTTTGATAGACTGTACAAACCAATTCCTGTAGATTGATAAATCGTACACCTAAAAAAACTTTCCTGCAATCTGTACCAGACGATCTCTTAAAATAAAAAAATGTGTAAACATTATAAGGTTTTACAGACAATCGGTCTATTCCGCCATTTTGTTTCTCTACAGATAGTTCGGTAGCGCTTACAAAGCAATTAGCAATTAGCTTATTTTATTTTTATTGTAATCCAATTATAAATACAGACATATTTGTCTGTACATAAACATTATATGCGACAACATTGTATATGTATATATATTTATATATATTAATTTATTTTCTTACAAATATACATTTTCATATTTCTCTATAGGTGCATTGACGGTTTGACATTCTCAGTTGTAGCACAATATAACACTGCCTTCCTTAGTACAGACATAGTCTAGTAAAGAAGGCTGGGCACAAAATGTAGCAGTGCTAATCGCTCCCGGTACATTTATAATATTCATTTATAACTGTGATTTCTACTACCACATTTATATTTTTTTTGACAAATTAATTATGTACAATAAATAAATAAATTTGTTTGTGGACCTGAGGTTAGTCAAGCGTACCAGATGTTGGTTGAGGGTACTAAAAATTATAGTATCGTAACCAAATAGTATATTAAGTTTACAAGACCCGTTCATCTGTGCGCGCGAATAACTTTAGCTGTAACTATAACTCAATGCACCACTTGTATGCGACAACAAACTAGTAAATCTTGTATTTTACAATGATTCGTCTCCATTGATTATTTAAAAAATAAAGAAATATATATTTCAGGTTATTTCCGTCGACTCAAAAACGATATAATTTGGCACGCGTTCATAAAACGTGCCTACTTAAAATCAACACAAACTCGCATAGGTTGAATGTTACGACATGCTCATGCTATCGTCGATAATATTTGTAGCGCCGCTGCGGATGACAAAGGCATATTTTCCTAACATAAATCCCAAGAGTTGGAGACACGAAAAGCGACCAAACCCGCGGCGCGGTCGCTCCAAACCCGTTTTATATTAGCGTTTCATAAAATGTCATTTCACATTTTAGTATGAACATGCACCAGCATACGTCGAATCGTTTGAATTGGATAAACGGTAAAAATAATTTTTTGAAAGAGGGCCTGGCGGCACGCTCACATTTCAAAACATACCTTTTAAGATTAACTAGGTACATGATTTTACTCAAAAGTTGTAAAGGTACGAAATGGCTACGTTACTATTAATAATTTTATTTAATATAATTTCGCTATAGGCTTATATAACAGTGCGACTGTCATACTTATTTATTCAAGTTACTTCAATTTGACTGAGGTATAATCTCAGTGCTAAAAATCATTATTTGCCAATGTATAACAATAAGTACTAATTTATGTATTTATTGTGACATATTTAATTTGACTAAAAAATCGAAATATAGTAGAACAAATTACAGTTACGACCGTATATCCTATTAAAAATTCACAGGGAGCGATTAGCACTGCTATATTTTGCGATTAGCCTTATCTTTTTTACTAGACCATGTCTATACTAAGGAAAGCAGTGTTTTATTGTGTTTCAACTAAGAATGTCAAACCGTCAATGCACCTATAGAGAAATTTGAAAAGTGTGTCTATTTGTAAGAAATACAAATTAAATATATATATATATATATATAATTGTATAATTGAGTTGTAAAGTTATTTGACTTATATTTGATGATTGTTTTTTAATAGCGGCAAATCGCCTGAAAAGATAAATGACACAATCTTTGACAATATTGAAAAATTTTGAAAAAGTTTTTAATTATTTGATAAAGTGCTGGATAGCATAATATTTATAGAGGTTCTAAAGAGGTCCTGTACTTGAGAGCGCAGGATGTCGGTTTAAACCCAGCGCTGAGTTTTATAAAAATGCATTTACGTGCTAAATAATAGTGTAGCTAAATGATATGAGTGGTCCAATGATTCAAAGAGTAGTCCATATAAATAAATTAAGGTCGTTCTGCGATATTGAAAAAAAAATCCGAGCGCCAAGTGTTCGTGAGCGGACTATAAAGAATCCGGGGCGGACAATGCGCTCTCGCCGTGTGTTGTCTCGCTGTGGTCGCGCCGTGTTGTGGGCTGACTGGGAGGCGCGTGGGCGAACCAGTATCGTTCACTGCAGAAATATAATAATGTGTAATAATTCGTTATTGACAAAAAGAAAACATAATTAATTCCGTTATAGCATTTTTATGTGATGCTATTGAAAATGATGAAAATCTTACAATATTAAATAACCAGGTAGCCGGGTTCGCAGTAGCAGCGTATTTAAACTTCAAATAAATAATTATTTTTCTAAACTTCAAACAAACAGCGCGTGAAAAATTGAACATAGGATTTCCCACAAAGAAAATATTTTTAACCATAACCTTATTATTATTTCTAATTTTAACATTCCGGCTCCGTCACGATCTAGTATCTGACCTCACAAACATTTCGCTATTGGAGTCGATCCATGGGAGCTACGCTTAATAACTTAATCTATTCCAAAAAATAATACATAGTTCTACCTAATTAGGCAGCGCCCTTCAGAGTAATGAGAAATATTTTAAGGATATAGAGAGCCTTCAGCAAGAATTGCTGTTTTTCAGTGCTCCCCGGCTGAAAGGTAGGTTAGGTTAAAATGTATACTCTTTGGATACGTACGCGACGCGTCATTGTCATTTTAATGTAATTTATATTAGCTACCATTACAGGAGACCTTCTCAAGTATGCTTCAACATCCCGTTCTCCTGTTGCAGCGGGCTGTCGGGCGTGGGGCGCGGGGTGACCCCGGTCTACCTGCGCTGCCGCGCGGGGCGCATCGCGTGGCTCTACCCGCGCGGGGCCCTTCGGGTCGTGCTGCGGCTGCCGCACGACGAGCGCGATGTGCGCGTCTGTCTGCACGTGCACTCCTCACCGGCGCCGGACGACGTGCGCCGCGAGCCGGATGTCTTCCTCGGCGACGACATCCTGGACTTCAGGGAAGTGACGCAGGACGACGACGGATCGCAAAAGAGGTTTTTGTATATTCCATTTTGTAGGTTTTAAGTAGATTTCATTGGAATGGGTACCATGTTATGACTTCCGAAAAATGTTGACATATCTTCGCGTTTCACATCCCCTAAAACCCACTTTCTTGCGGACACGATAACTGCCGTAATTTTACACCAATCACTTTCAAAGTGATACATAACATTTAACGGCACAAAATCACGGTCAAATTCTCTAATGGGTAAAATCAGACCGTGGGGGAGTTTGAAAAAGCGAAATTTTGCTAATGCTAAATCTTATTTATTATAAAACTTGGTCCTGAGGGTGGGAAATTCAAAATTCAAAAAATCATACCTCCCTTAATCCACAAGATCAAATCCATTCAAAATGTAAACTGTAGTCTCATAGTTTTCCTACAACTTTGGTTTGAAACAATGTTTGATATGAGCAACCCTTACGGCATAGTATAAAGAGGTATTTTGTCGGGTTTAGGTGCGCGAGCTGCCGCGCGGAAAGTGAATCACGCGGTAGCTCGCGCAGACTTTGATAAAGTTCTTACAATTGGAGTTTGCCTCTATCCTCTACTTTTGATCCGGCCAAATCTACCCGAAAGGATATTTTTGTATTTAGATTTCGATTAAGAAATGTATTGTAAGAATCTAATGTTTGCTACAATGAGCGATGGCTATTAATTGGTTGGGCAGACATAAAGGTTTTTTACATAAATTAGTGTTTCAAAACTTTTTATTATAAGTGTCCTGAGTTCTATTAAGGACGACGACCTTCTGTACGTAACTTAAATTAAATTTAGGCAGTTGAAAGAGATAAGGGGTACGAATGGTTGGGGTGCAATGACGGCTGAAAAAAGCAAACGAACCCATTTGTAAAATGTGGTTGTAAATAATCATGATAGTCCTAAATTATGATCAAGGGGTGATTACCAATGTCGGTAGCGGGGGTAAGGGGTAAAGAGTAATACGACGGTTGATCCTCAAAGTTGTCTTTAGCAGAAGTACGTTACTTTAAACCTTTTCTTTGTCCATCCGCAGTGCGAAGGGAGAAGCAGAGTGGAAGTTTCCAGCTCGGCTGTTCCTCGAGGGCAGCCGCAGCCTGATCCCTCTGTTCGCTCACGACGACGGAGACAAGAGACGCGTTCGCTGCTTCAGGGGCAAGAAAGGTCATGCCGCCATCTACATTGAGGTGACTATTTTGAAATTAACTTTATCTACTACACGCGATTCTCCTGTCCTAGTTTCAAAGACAAAAACCTCACGCTATGGTTTCCAACAATCGCTACGTACCAAATCCCCGATGCTGGAGTGAGTCAAATAAATATCAATCTCATCTGATAAATGTCGACACGTGTTTCATTTTAGCAAGCAATGGCGTCATTTCTGATTCATTAAAATCGCTCAAGGATTTTACAGACTTCCTAATGTCGTAAAGTAAAATAAATCGTTTGCATATAATCTCAAAGTTGGGTTGAAAAGCGAAAGGATTTATGCACAAGATTTTTTTATTGTACCAATAAATATGTAGCGCGCTTACATATGTAAGCGTGCTGAAAATGTAACGAAACTGTATTACCAAGTATTCATTACTAAGACTAATTACATGCAAGTATCTACTAATCGGGTGCGATAATTCTGTGGCCATATTGGTGAGGTCATATAGATACAAAGGTTGTGTGGGATCAAAGCGCGAAGTTTCTTTATTCAACCCTCCACCGATTTTGTAAAATTTTTGCGCCACCAAAAACGGCACGGTAGATTAAACAAATTATATATATTTAGTCCATGCGCAGACAGTAAGCAGTTGTTGGTTTGGTATTTAATTACAGCTCCATAACAAAGAAAGTTAAAAAGAAAACTTTTCTATATTTTAGACCTTTCATTTGTCTTTTAATTACTATTTTTCTTAAGGCCCTAATGTATTTTATAAGAGGGCAATTCAACTATAAAAGAACTATTTGCAGTTTATCATTTATTAAATTTCTCATAAACAGAAATTAATTTTAAAAATCTGCCTTTACTATGTTAAAGACAAAAGATTAAGGAATCTAAATATATTATTTTTATAATTAAATATCCAATGGTTTCGACATGCCAGCCATAAAACAAAAATGGTATAATTCATTTGTGTGTGTGTGGTTGTGTATAAAATTGTTTAATGGCTATAGGTTAAACATTTCTCCTATTAAGTATGATGCTGAGGCGTAATGCTATGGCGGTAAACGATAATAACAATAGGCGTCCCTTTCCAGCGGACTGACGGACTATCGCCATCACACCAGTTTTACGACAAGCGGTCTGCGTACACCACTCAGCGGCGATAGGTTATTTGGATCACTCTGTATAACAGATCGTCTGTTCTTCATAAGTTTGAATCCTTTAGTGAAAGACGGAAACAAGCTGATGCTGCATATGCATTTAGAAGAATGTCAGCTGCAGTTACCTGTAGGTCTTTACTTAGGTAGGTAGTAAATGTGTCTCAGAAAACCTTCACGAGAGAGAAGGACAAACGATTTACTAAGCATCCCAAGTCGTTGAATAAACTATGGGTAAAATTAATCTATACTAAAATAAAGTTACAAAGCCAACGAGGGTTTCCTTCAAACTTAATAAAATAGAAAAAATACATCCAAGAACGGAGGTTGGGCTTAGGAAGTAGGAGGGGTTGGGAAATTTGCATACTTACCAGAGTACATTGCTTAATTTTTTACAAATAATAAGATTTCCACTCTTGGGTTAGAGCTAGAGTACATACTCTCCTGAAATCCGGGAAGGTAGCGTTGAATATATCGACGGCGCTCATTTCCTTAATAACGACAAATAATAAATGCTGTTTGTGACTTGCACTCAGGCCGTGGATGAGGGCGGCGACATGGGGAGCCTCCACCGGCGCGTGGCCGCCCTGCAGTACGAGGTCCAGCCCCTGAGCACCGCCGCAGACTACGACCCTTCCAACAGCGACTGCAGGCCGTGCACCCACCACGAGATGTCCCTGGCCTTTTGCACCAACGATCTAGGTGAGTCCCAACTGGTATTTTCTTCGAAACGCATAACACGCGCCAAGTTCATAGGATCCGACAGAATATGTTTTGTAGGCCGTTGATTCTAAAGAATTATGAACATTCTGTGGTGATATTTATTTATTAATGGAATTATAAATAGCGAAATTAAACATGATTACAATTAATCATGACTACGCTCATTGCCCAATTGCTCATTGATACCAATCCTAGGGGTGGGAAAAAGTGGTTTTTCAAAATTCGAAAAATCATACCTCCTTTAATAACTATGCACAAGATCAAATCAATTCCAAATGTTAATTTCAGGCATATAATTTTCCTACAATTTTTGATACGGTCAACCCTTATGGACATTTTCACCGCTTTGATACGGTGAAATCCACCTCCGCCTTCCGGCGTGCCGAAAGGAATTTTTTTCTATTCTAATACTCTAACACTTTCAACTTTAAGAAACCAAATATTTGTATTGAAACCTGGACTTCGCTGGCCGCTAAGTGAGTGACCAGAGCCTCCAAAATCCCCGGGTCTTTGCCAAAAGGCAAGCGTCAAATCTAGCGCGGCACTCAGTCAGGCACCCTTCAGCGTGCCGACGCATTAGCGGGAATCGACGTGCTCCCAAGGGACTGGGTGTGAAACGCATTTTAAAAAAAAGGACCTTAAAAAGAGGGTAGGCAAACGAAGCGCGTCGAAAATGTAATCCTTTATTTGAACAGTTGAGCGGTATCGTATTTCGCGCCATATTATCATCACTTATATTTTGTACACATATTACGACGATTAGTATGGTTTTAGATTGCAAAATTAATATTAAAACATATTATAAAATTAATAACATAATAAAAAAACCAGTGAATGCAGTAAAAATTAACTATGGACATAGATATGGGATAGATTTTTAGATTTTAGATATTTTTTAATTCAGTCTCAAAGGGGTGAAAGTTTTCAATTTTTTTTATATTATTTGAGAGATTATTGAATAAATCTACCCCCTATAAACGCATGTATTCTGAAATTTAGTTTTACGAGCTTTAATTGGTTGAATATGATTGTCTTATGTTGTGCGAATGAATATTGCTAAGTGTAAAAGCAACCTTTAGAAAAAAACATAAATTTCCATATATTGTGAAAAATTCCAAGTTCCGAGAGTGTGATTGGCAAGACTTACCTGGGCCTAAACCCAGGAAAGAAAACAAAGAAAATATAAATTATGGAATTTTATTACCCCACTTGACATAGTCTGTTCTAGGGTAATACCTAGTTAGCTGTTTTAGTTACGTATTTTTTAATCGTATGTTATATGACCTAGGTCATATAACAATAACAATACTGTTTATTATACATACTTATATACTAAACATATTTATATATTTACACATAATAGCAACACCTGAGACTTACCTAATGCATGCTGATTATTTTAATAGCAGTTTCATACAGCGTTACAAGTTATCCTATATTTTTTCATAACAGTAGTTTGAAGAAGTTTTCTGTGGTTTTTGTTTTATTTTTTATTTTTTGTTCTACCTAAAGCTTTCTTTCCGCTATACTGAAATCGTAAAACTATCCCAAATAACCTCAAAAGTCATGGCAACATTATCTGAAACGGTTCATTTGTAATTATAGAAAAAAGAAACGGTTCACCTTCGCATTTTTTTTCTCCCGGAGAAACGTGTCGGAGTCGCCCATTCTCAAACAAAAAATAGACGTCATATAAAATGTCCGTTAACCGTTTTTATGATTCTTATGAAGTTGGGAATCTTTTTATTTAGAAACACTGGATGTTCCAAAACGTATTGAGGGTGTTCCAAGACCATTCGCGAAGACTGAAGGGAGTGTTTATGTTCCCTATTACGTGTAAGAATTGTATAAAATTGATCGCTCGCGTAAATTCCCCTTTTTTGCTCGAGGGCGCTAGGCAATGCCAGCTCGGCACGGCCGAGTGATTTAATATTATCACGTAAAGTTTACATTTATTTTTTTTTTACACTGAAACCATAATCAATTTTGATATGAGGTCAAAACAAATCACGTTTAAAATCGCAGGGCAAATTACTGGTTTTTTTATCGGGAATGTTCTAAAGCACACACATCTGACTAATCTCAATTACTCCTTTATTCTGTTTATTATATTACAACTTTTCAATATGTAAATTATATCGTTTAGTTCATATTTATGTTTTTTTTTAAGATCACTCGTCTATAATTAGTTGGCAACTAGTTAAAAAATAAGAACTAGTTAACATAGTATGCTTATAAAATTGTTTTTAATAAATAAATAGATAAATAAATCTACCTACAAAAATATTCCGTTGAGTCGTTCATAATTGTATGTGTTAAAGCATGCTAATCAGAAAAGCGCTGGGCGCGCATCACTATTAGTGATGCGCTACGATGAACGAATCATATTCCGCGTTTGGCATTGCACTGATCCGTTCGAAACGACGGTGAACGAATCAGTGCATCCGAAGTGCCGGGTCCTTACTAATAAAAGCCCGCATGTGTAAACAAACTTCATTCTTGTTAATTGTTTAATTCGGTAACTATGGATTCTGGAAGGGAGGTCCCGCACATTGGCGGTATTTCGATAACTATCTTAAATCACAGTCGCATTTCAACACAATAAAATCAAACAAATAACAAAATATGACCCACATGCGATTAATCGTGTGAGATTATTACTGACTGACAATCGTCTGTTACTATTATTTCCCATTCGCCTATTTTGTTATAGAGATCCAACGAAAAATGCGCGTAAACACTGCAAGTACTTTTAAAAGCGGGGCTAGTCTCAAACTGACTCGCGGCTCGCTCGCTGTCAGATTGACGTTTGGACGACCTGCGCGTTATGAGGCGAAATCGCTCAAATTACACAGATTGAGACCTTAATATAGTGCATTCAGGTACATCGCCGGCCGTATTTTGAGAGTCGCAGTATAATTGTTTACCCTAGATAAATCTTCTTGCAAGTACACCATGACAATAAAGCACGCCAGTTATTTTGTAACCGTTTAAATATTAGGCTATTTTGAACTCGCGTATAACGTAACCTCAATTATATGATTATCGCGTTGCCGCCCACTGGGAAATCTGCACGACTTTTTTAGGAATATTTAAGCCAAACTTAGCTGCAGGTTCACACGTTCAGGTAAACCTGCAACCTTGTAACCTGTATCCCCGTGCCATACGTGTAAGTCGAATCTATTCCAGGAACCCAAACGCAAAATGAATCTATGCTTGCGTCTTGTATCGTTCACATTTTACACTATATTCGGTGAGATTGATATTCTCGATCCCTAAAATAAGTTTCTACCTGCAGCCACTGTGTTTATGTTCCCTATTTCGAGTAAGAAATTGTATTAAAAAAAATGCGAAAATAATTCATCCCCATTTTTTTAAAGTGCTGATGTCTCTGGCGTAGCGACACGCGATCGATATTCGTAGTCTTGACCGTCCGTGGGCTGACGGACGCATCACGTAAACTTTACATTTTTTTATCTCGGAAACCGGTGAATTTTGATATGACGTCAGTACGAATCGTGTTTGAAATCGCAGGGCTGGATTGTTCATTAGTAATGGTCTCGAGACGTCGTGTATTTTTTGCCGACACTTGAATTATTTTTATTTTCGGCACAATTTGTTGTTATAAATAGCCATTGTTTAGTTTTTATATTCTGTAAAGTGTTCGGTATTGAGAATCACCGTGGCTGACTTTGTAAATAAATAAATCTTCGAAAAATGCGCACACCTTTTTTTTGGATAGAAGAGGGGTGGGTAGGCAGAGTGTGGTGCAGGCGTGGTCCGCCGCTATTAAGCGCACGTGTGGAGCGCGCTTAATTAACACTGACGTGGCCCGTCGCGTCGCAGACTTTCGCGCCAAAACGTGCGCGTGTTTTCGCGCCAAAACCCATATCGAATTATTTGAAGATTCATATTATAAATGTAAATACAAAATTAAATCACTATCCGAAAAGTTTCTAACCGCAACGTGACAATACGTGGCCAATATTGGTGGTAACAATTCGCTTACCATAGTAACGAAATTTAACTAAGTTAAGAGACCAAACAAACCTTTTTTGCGAAAACTAACCATTACGAATGAATTTTAACTTTAGTAACAGATTTTTTACTATTACTACGGATCACACAACCGGTACACATTTTATTCACAACATACTAGCAAAAAAAACCACAACCTATCAAGAAATGTACTAAGTAAACTACTTATAATTAAAAATAACGCTCCCAGGCGAACGAATAAATAATTCACGCTCATCTCACAAAGGTGTAATAGAAACCGGATTTTTAACTTGGGGATGTTACACAAAATATTTTACACCGTAACAAAGTGTAAATTATCCTTCACGTACTTCACCGCCTATTTTTTCTAACTACTTTTTTCTCTTCTAAAAAAATCTTAGTAATTAATATCTATAGGTATTATATTATAATTTAATGCTAAAATATAAAATATTAAGAAGCACCGTAGCTTGCGTCAAAATGCCAAACTAATTGGCATCTCCTTAGAACAGCACATTGTGCTATTGAGGTGATGCACAAAACTAATCCATTAAACGTGATTCACAAATTACAAGATTGGTCAATAAATAAATATCAGTAAGTAGTTCTGTCAAGAGTACTCCGGCTACTAAGTTGATTCTGAAGATTGGCACGGAACTTTTAGACCGTGAAAAACGTTCTCCGTCTGTTTTATGTGTTTTTATGTGTAAATATGGTAGATTCGACTGCGTTTTACACCGCCTAATATAAACTGTCGCCGAATCGCGCGGAGCTAAAAGGGAGGGTAGAGCGGGCGACAGTTGAACGGCCCACGTGGGCGGCTGGGCGGCTGGGCGGCTGGGCGGCAGTCGGCCACCCTCGCCTCGTTACTTTAGGAGGGGCGGGCGCGTCTGAGAATCCTACGTTTTTTTGTCCGCATCGGCGCTCTATTGATAAAAAATAGAAGTTCAAAAAAATACAGTTTTTATATGATGTTAACAGAGAAAAACATTTTACAACAATTTGTTGGTAATCTAAGGACAATAAAATCGTCATCGTGTATCAACCATTTTTATGTTAACATTAATTTATTGTATCGCATGCTAATTAATTAGCGAGGTGATTTGTTTCCTACCGCACTAGATAATATCCATGTCGCAGTAGAGTTTTGAAACATAATGAATATTTCAAAAACCTGATATTATTAATATATGAATAATATTAAAATTATCATTATCATTAAAGAGATGAGCTAGTTTAATAAAAATAAAATATCTTTCACTATTTGACTTGTACTACGTTAGACTATAGATCTGTAAGGAATATATTTACTCGTATATCGAGTAAGGAATAATGTTGTATGACGATTATATGTGATTTGTAAAATACATAAGGTAACAAAAAACAAAAAAAAACGCCCTTAATTAATAAAGTGATAAAACCATGCAAACTTGTACTATTTTATTAAGGAAACTTTACACAAAATAATGTTTTTTTAGAAGTATTTATACTTAATCTAGTTTAATAGGCAGTATGAAGTATTGACGAACTTATGGTACAGCTGATAATTTGTAACAAATTAAAAAATATGAGTGAGCGTTTGATACTACTGCAACCTCTATTCCTGTAAATCCTCTCCTAAAGGAGGGTATTCGGTTTTTTTTGACGTATAAGTCACTCGGTGGCGGTAGTGGTATCAGCGCCTGCTTCTGATCCAGAGATTTCGGGTTCGAATCTGAGCGGATCGAATACGGCCGGGTCATTATTCGCGGCTGATAATATTTAACGGTGCTTTTTCTCAGCGCTGTCGACTAAGCTAAGTAATGGGACTTCCCATCCTGGGAGAAATTACCGGGTTGAGTCCTCTCAATAGCGCCTTCCCGACAACACAAGCTACACGACAACAATCAGACCTAGTCTTAAAATCACACTTTAACTTAAGTATGCCAGCAGTACTAAATTTTGCGTCTCAAAATAAAAAAAAATAAAATAGGTTTATCTGGCCAGCGCTGCGGAGGTTACCGGTGAGACGGCTCGTCCTAGAAGTGGTTGCCTTGAGACGGTGATTTATGGAGAACAGACTTAACATGTTCCTCGGGGATGCGATCCACTCAACACTTGTGTAAATAAGGGCGATAATATATTTTTTTAAACACACAATGTGTCTGTCTAAAGAGTGACTTATTAATGAGTGAATATATAGTCAGTCATAGTCAATAATAGTCTGAAGACAAGCAGTTATTTATAGTAAAATTATTAGTCGTGAAATTATTAACGTGTTTAAATTTATAATGACTGTAAATATATATCATTCCTTATAACAGGGCTTACGCTAAGTTTACGCCGACATATGTATGTCTTATAATTTAATTTACAATTTTTACTTATTATAAAACTGATACTTTGATCACTGCGGGGTTACTGTAACTTTTTTTTATGTAAACATTATATTATGTAAAATCTAACCAAGCCCAAGGGTTATCAATTGAGCGAAGCATGTTTTATAGGTCTGTACAGTTATGTATCTAAAGTTATGCGAGTATTTATCACCTATCTCAGTATTTATTCGTTAGCAAATTCATACCATTTCGATTTTAGGTCATTTTTGACGAACTTTTTTTTCTATATTTTCCATGAAATTTGCAATTTGTTAAATAGATTTGGAGTTAAGTAGAGAAGTTGTCGTTTACCATAGTAGTTATTGTACGAAAGTATAAATAATCGTCCGTTTTCTATCTCTCTGTGTTGTACAGTAAGCGTGTTCAACAATTATTTTGTGTGTCAAAAAACAATCGGTTTGTTAAAAACAATCATGCTAATTACTAAATTTAACCCATCTGCGCCCCAACGCTAAATGTTCATATGAGTTTAGGGTTTACGTATAAAGTTAGTGAAAATTCACAGCAACGGGAGGCATGTGATGTTATTTATTATTATTTTTATATAAATTATGTATATATAAGCCCGTTCTTTAGTTTTTAGTTAGTCTATGAGGAAAAGGGCAACTCTACTAAAGTCTGCTCAATAGACTATGTGTACCTACATTTACTTAGAGTACTGGGGTAGTTTAAAAGTTGGAAATTGACGCAAGAAAGACATTTATAGCAGCATCCTGCTCTATTGTTCACGTCACGGCATATTCCGACACTGGTGCGAAGAAAGCGCCGTTCACATTACTCTGTCGCTAGTCCCAATGCGGATAAACAACAAAATAATTTATTTTGCACTGTTAAAACACATTTTAAAAAAAAAAGTGTTCAGGAATGGAACTTTGTCACCTTTATCTCTATATGCTTTTTTTTTTAAATCTACGACTTATACTGGCTTTAAAAGCCCTATAACTAACAATATAGATACTGCAAGATTATTTTTTCAGGACTCAGGACAAAGGTCAATGAATATAATTGCTTTTTTTTCTATCTTTCTATCATCACTTACAAGAAATCCGTTATCTAAAATGCAAAAAAAAATGTCAACTTACGACTGCAAGCCCCTTGAAACCATAATCGCATTATTCGTCCAAATATCATATCGACACTGACGGTAGGGAAAAAACTCCCCTTCAGTTTAAAATCTCGGCCGTCGAAACCGGTTTTTTTTTATACAGAAAAGGCAACTTAAGGGAGTTTCTAATATTAGGCCCAGTTAGCAACAGGTTGTTACGATTGATATTTTCGATAAAACGAAAACATACGAATTTTGATTGCGCATTAAAATGTCATTTCCAGTTTTATTTCTATGGGCGATATATTTCAAGCGGTTTTATTGATTAATGGCGCTTTAAAACGCATTTTAGGAATATAAATAAAACCTAATGGAAGCGTTCTCATAAAGCCATTAGCTGAATTAATAATGGTGTTCATGCATAACCATCAAATAACAAATTTAAATAAAATTTAAGTGCCTATTATAATAATATAATATTAAGATGCTTGATAAAGCTAATATATTTTATGTTTTCTGTGATGTTCGGTTTAATATTTAGTACCTATAAATTTATTATTTGGCATATTATTTTTTTTTTAACCGGTCAAGCGCAAATATACGCACCGCATTTACCTCACCTTGGAAACCTACATAGTAGATTTATTAATTTAATTAATGATATCGATTATGGTTGCTATAGTGACAGCAATATTTTTTGTAAATATGATTGCGACTACCGAATCTTCAGATAACGTCAGCTGTTCAACCACGACGCCATATTGTTTTGTTATAATAGAAAAATGTTTTTGCTAAATATTATTTTAACTACATCTCTTGTTGCCATAGCAAGAAATATGATAAATCTAAGCAAAAATTATTTAACAACGTAGTAATTCTATAAGTTAATAATCAAGGAAATAAATCACCCTACAAAATAATAATTAGGTCTGGTTTAATGAAAAGGGAGTTAAAAATTCTGAATTGCTATTTAAACAGAAGTTAATGATGTAAGAGGCGTTTTTTGTGTGAAATAGTTTAGTGTGTCCATTGTATTTAAATAATAAAACATGTGTATGTAATTTATATTCACTTATTTATTTATTTATAGGTTAATTACTTTATTTTATAATATTATATTTATAGGTATCAAAGTATCATTTAATGATTAAATATAAGTCCCGTAGTCTGCGCCGAAATGCTAAACTACAAATGATGGACGTCCCTTTGGAACAGCGCATTGTGCTACGAGTATTAGGGTGATCCATTGCATCTGATTAACATTACAATAATGCACGTTATAAACAATGTTTTTATTGTGTAAACGCTATTTACTGTTATGTATAAGAGTGAATGTAAATGGTGATATAAATGTGGCAATTTTTTTGCCGCAGGCGCAAATTTTTAAACAACCAAACGTTTTACTAAAATATTAGTTTAGTTTGCTTTGTTTTAACATACCTGTTCTAAACGACGCATCTAAATGACGTGGCGCATGTTATCAGGAACGTTTCCGAGGAAAATTGAAATGCACACAAAAGCTGTTAGATAAAACTGTCTCGGCAGATAAGAGCCGCCGCGACCTGACCCGCCCGAATTGCATGGCGAGGATCAACAAGACCTGGCTTATCTCCGCCGCTTGGTAAATATTGTGGCTTCGAAGGCGACGCGGGGCCTGGCCTATCTGGACGGGCCATTGGCTCTCAGAAGGGGCCATTATCTTCGGTGACGTGGCGATATCCCGCTATCAGTGGCCGATATGGAAGATTATACCATCGGGATCTTAGACTAGGCCGAACGGATCACAGTGCAACTGCGATTGGCACTGGCGACGAACTATTTTCGTATAACTGTATTGTAGGAAAAACTCATAGAATAAAATGATACGTCATTAATGCTAAAACTGGGTCGAAATAGTTGTGAAATATTAAAAATTAATTAAGTAGTAACTGAATATCTACCTAAAAAATACCTAAATATCCTCAGAAATACTTTAGAAAAGTTCTCTCAACACACACTCAAACTCACATAATTAATAAATCTACGCACTTAAGCGGATACTTAATGCACGGCGATTAAGGAAATAAAGTTTACCTTAGAACAGATGTTAACATCTAGTTAGGTGAATATGGTACCATCTTCCTCGACATTACCTAGTGTGTTCACATCACTTTGAAATTAAACATTTTATGGTGCCTTATAAGAAACTGGGTTTAAGCTTTAGAAAAATCGTTTTTTTTTTTTTTGAGAGGAAGTGTTACTGAATAGCCAAAATAAAAAAAATACTACTCAAAGACAAATACTAGACAAATACTAGACAATATTGTTTTCCGAATTTTCAAGCAAGAAAATAATAAAATAGCTCTTAAAATATATATAAATATCAAACGTTGAGTGTCGCTGGGATTTTTCCGCTCTAAAACTCGCCACTGTTTTTATTATATTCTAACACATTCAAATAATTACCTTTTTAATTCAAATATAATTCCTTTATTGCGGAATAAAGAACATTAGGTCTATCCAAGAAGTCAAGTTGTCACAATATGCGTCTAGAGGTAGTAATGACTATGATATAAAAATATGTTTAGATACCTTAATCTTATGTTTTTAACATAGTAAAGGCAGATTTTTAATATTTATTTCTGTTTCTGAGAAATTTAATAAATAATAAACTGCTGATAGTTCTTTTTTAGTCGAGTTGCATTAGAGCCTTAGGAAAAATAGTAATTGAAAGGTAAATGAAAGGTCTAATCCATAAAAATGATTGATTTTTTTAATTTCTATATTATGAAGCTGTAATTAAATAAAAACCAATAATTGCTTACTGAGAGAGTAAAACCTGACGCCCTACAAAAAAAATGAAGCACCGAATTTGAAGGTCGATTGAGACTATCGCCCATGTCTTTAAAAGCTACAAATCGATAAAAGATCTGTGAAAAGAGAGGAGAACGGACGGGAGATACCGGACTGCACGTTGACGACAGAGACAGAGATGGTATAAACAAACTACCACACAGGAAGGGTAGAATCTTATTCATTCTGTCATGTTTCTCGAAGAAAAAAAAATGTTTTTCAAGCGGTATTTCCACAGATAAGTACAATCTACACCTCGGCGTCCGTTTAACCAGCGTTTCTGAAGATAAATAAGGAGTTGAGCCAGGTGGGTGAAAGTCACCTTAAAGTTAATTCAAAATGTCCCGCAAACACAGAAAGTTTCATCACGATGCTTTTGGCATTTAATGGAGGATGTAATAAATGCTCACTGCACATATTAACCGTTTTATTATTTTTTTTTATAGCCACCATCGAGGCAATCGTTGACCGATTCGTGAAGTGATTGATATTAGCATGCAATTTTAATATTTGGAACAAAAAAATGATTGCGCGTGCAAGCGGTCTTATTTTGACGTCTCAAAGTACACCGTACTTTTATTCAATTCTATTCAGTCGAATTCCACTTATAGATGTACCACTATTTTTACGTAATAAATAAATAAATATTTAAAATGTATGGTGATCTATCGCGGGTGCGATAACTACTAACGAACGATTATTGGAACGGCATTTAGTTTCGAGTAGAAGTCGCAACTCGACGCGACTATGTTCTACCCCATACGAATGCGACGAAGTCCTAACCCGGCGCGACTATGTTCTACCCCATACGAATGCGACGAAGTCCTAACCCGGCGCGACTATGTTCTACCCCATACGAATGCGACGAAGTCCTAACCCGGCTCGACTATGTTCTACCCCATACGAATGCGACGAAGTCCTAACCCGGCGCGACTATGTTCTACCCCATACGAATGCGACGAAGTCCTAACCCGGCTCGACTATGTTCTACCCCATACGAATGCGACGAAGTCCTAACCCGGCTCGACTATGTTCTACCCCATACGAATGCGACGAAGTCCTAACCCGGCGCGACTATGTTCTACCCCATACGAATGCGACGAAGTCCTAACCCGGCGCGACTATGTTCTACCCCATACGAATGCGACGAAGTCCTAACCCGGCTCGACTATGTTCTACCCCATACGAATGCGACGAAGTCCTAACCCGGCGCGACTATGTTCTACCCCATACGAATGCGACGAAGTCCTAACCCGGCGCGACTATGTTCTACCCCATACGAATGCGACGAAGTCCTAATCCGGCTCGACTATGTTCTACCCCATACGAATGCGACGAAGTCCTAACCCGGCGCGACTATGTTCTACCCCATACGAATGCGACGAAGTCCTAACCCGGCTCGACTATGTTCTACCCCATACGAATGCGACGAAGTCCTAACCCGGCGCGACTATGTTCTACCCCATACGAATGCGACGAAGTCCTAACCCGGCGCGACTATGTTCTACCCCATACGAATGCGACGAAGTCCTAATCCGGCTCGACTATGTTCTACCCCATACGAATGCGACGAAGTCCTAACCCGGCGCGACTATGTTCTACCCCATACGAATGCGACGAAGTCCTAACCCGGCTCGACTATGTTCTACCTTATACGAATGCGACGAAGTCCTAACCCGGCGCGACTATGTTCTACCCCATACGAATGCGACGAAGTCCTAATCCGGCTCGACTATGTTCTACCCCATACGAATGCGACGAAGTCCTAACCCGGCGCGACTATGTTCTACCCCATACGAATGCGACGAAGTCCTAACCCGGCTCGACTATGTTCTACCCCATACGAATGCGACGAAGTCCTAACCCGGCGCGACTATGTTCTACCCCATACGAATGCGACGAAGTCCTAACCCGGCGCGACTATGTTCTACCCCATACGAATGCGACGAAGTCCTAACCCGGCTCGACTATGTTCTACCCCATACGAATGCGACGAAGTCCTAACCCGGCGCGACTATGTTCTACCCCATACGAATGCGACGAAGTCCTAACCCGGCGCGACTATGTTCTACCCCATACGAATGCGACGAAGTCCTAACCCGGCGCGACTATGTTCTACCCCATACGAATGCGACGAAGTCCTAACCCGGCTCGACTATGTTCTACGCCATACGAATGCGACGAAGTCCTAACCCGGCGCGACTATGTTCTACCCCATACGAATGCGACGAAGTCCTAACCCGGCTCGACTATGTTCTACCCCATACGAATGCGACGAAGTCCTAACCCGGCTCGACTATGTTCTACCCCATACGAATGCGACGAAGTCCTAACCCGGCGCGACTATGTTCTACCCCATACGAATGCGACGAAGTCCTAACCCGGCTCGACTATGTTCTACCCCATACGAATGCGACGAAGTCCTAACCCGGCTCGACTATGTTCTACCCCATACGAATGCGACGAAGTCCTAACCCGGCGCGACTATGTTCTACCCCATACGAATGCGACGAAGTCCTAACCCGGCGCGACTATGTTCTACCCCATACGAATGCGACGAAGTCCTAACCCGGCTCGACTATGTTCTACCCCATACGAATGCGACGAAGTCCTAACCCGGCTCGACTATGTTCTACCCCATACGAATGCGACGAAGTCCTAACCCGGCGCGACTATGTTCTACCCCATACGAATGCGACGAAGTCCTAACCCGGCGCGACTATGTTCTACCCCATACGAATGCGACGAAGTCCTAACCCGGCGCGACTATGTTCTACCCCATACGAATGCAGACGAAGTCGTAAATTTAACAGCCTCGGAATGAAATCAAGCTGATTGGAGTTGGGTTGTGCGTCCGCGGCATGAGGCATTTAGTGACCGCGCCAACATAATTGCTGTCGTTAAGTTCGGATTGCTCCCGGGATGGATGAGCGGCCGTGCTGGTGCAGCCGGTCGCTGGTCCTCCGACGGCCTTCCGCGGGGCCTGGCGGCGTTTTTGCTGGCGCGCCAACTGATTAAGTAAACTTTGAAAATTTAATTTCACCTAATTGCGTTCACGCACGGACAATAACTTAAAATCAAGTACGGTATGTGAGGGATTATTATCTTTGGGATTATTATTTATGGAAAAGACTGACATTTAAAAGATCGGAGGGAAGGGGGAGGAAGTTCCCAGCTCCTCTAACATAGGGTAACTCACAGCCATTTTCACCAAACTTACCTTCCTCCCTATCTACGGAACTATTAGGGCTGAAATTTCTGTCCTTGTTAAAGTCGTTCTTAGTTAGGATCAACTTAACTTTAAAGCATGCCTTAAATTCCAGTTACTTTTTAAGATTGACTTTGTTAAAATATGTTTTCGAACTCGTGATTAGTTTGCTACTTGCCGCTATGGTTTGTGTATACAATATCTGTCGCCACTGTCGCATCACTTTTGACATATGACGCGTATCTGATGTTTTGAGGTTATGCTGTCAGCTGTAGGATTACTAGGATTCTGTCATGCGTGTTTACTTGAATCCAAGATGTTCAAAATATGCAAATCCAGTCAATTTTAATTGTTAGAAAAAATAAAAACAAGGCACGAGACAAAAACCACACACGGGTCACGGTGATTGTAGCGCCGCTAATGTACTAAGTTTGGCTTAACTAAGGCGGACTTTATGTTCGACTTTACGCTAAAAAAGAGTTGAAATACGATGTTCATGGGTTAAGTCTGACCTTAAATTTAGGTCATGAAATTTCGGCCCTTAAGCTTAAGTTATCCTTAGGAAGATTTTTGCTTTTCACGAATTATTCAGTCTCTCAGTGGAAGACATTAAGTAAAGTGAACGTTGTCTATGGATTTGTTGGCAAAGTTGTCATCTTGTACGATTGTCCGATAAAGATCTATTAAAAATACACATTGTTAGACTTTGTTATTCTTGCGACGTTTTGTAAAGACTGTCGTTTACTTTAAATTTTATATCGAAATGGAAACCGTTCAGGTATCACAGAAGCGAAAGTGATGTGCAAAAGTTGAATATCTGTTGAAGAAATCCACATCACTAAATTAGGAACGTATCTGGCCATCTTTCTTTTATTCTAGGTCTGTGTTCATCCCTAGTAATCTCATCGGTTTCATCCATGAAGTCAACCATTGAAAAAAAAAATCATCCCCAATCACGTGAAACTGACAGCAAAACCAGGTGTTTTGCTGTCAGTTTCACCTAACCTAACCTAGCCAATATGGCGGCGGTTTAAGACTCACTAAGCTGCTTAGGACGCCGTCATCGAGGTACACCTAAACTTTGGTGAAAATAACTGTAGGTAATTCCCTCCTACTGTGTCCTTGAAGCAAAGAAGTCAACAATCTTAATCTGGCAACCCTGCAAATTATAGTCTAATTTGGATGTTTATTAATAGAGTAAAAAGCATATATTATTGTCCAATACCGAATAAATAAGAATAGCTAAATAATAATTTTAATAATGCTTAAAGGGTGCGCTGAGTGTATAGTATTTATCGGTACGTTTTGCCACTGGTAGTCAATGATTGACAGCTATATGATATTTTTTACGATACAATAAAAATGAGATACAAAACTCATTTAAAATTGCTAATTAAAACTACCTTTTAAAAATGGTGTAGATTCGTATAATAAACCATAATAATAAGACATACCTTAAATAATCTCTTTGAAACGCAATCATACGCGTTCGCCTGCGAATTGTCCTGTTTGCAGTTGGCATATTAATTGCCTTGAGAGGTTTAATTATAAACGGCGCAATCCCAATCCGCACTGCGATAATAACTCGCCAGCGACAGCCGATTTAATCTCCCGGCCGCTCTGACGGGCCGAGATGGGCCGAGATGGGCCGAGATGGGCCGAGATGAGCGACCGCATCTCGCATCTCGCATCTCGCAGCTGGGCCGGATGCTGGTTAATATGGTATTGTATGGTTAATTATAAAAATTTACTTGGAATTCGCATCTTTATAAAATAAACTATGCTTCCGTAGTTTATTTTCTCCATTCTTGTAACCACATAAAGATATTTACGTCTTAACTTTTAAAAAAATGTATGGAAAAATAGAGGCTCCTAACTTTTAGACAAACTAAAAATTTAACATCATGAAGGCCTAGATATTGAGGAGATAAAATGATTATTTTTCTTCAACGCGTAAAATGATCGCAATTCACAAGAAAAACACTGCAAGCACGTCGTTTAGAATTTACTTTAGAATATATTTTCTTATTTATTTTAAAAATCCATATTTTCTAATAAACTAGGTTAACTATGACTACTTTTAAATAAAACATATTTGTATGTAAAGGTTCCTTATTAGGGTAGTACAGCTTTGCATGGATTTCATCACTTCTCTAGGCTAGTGCCTATCTTAAAGTGTTATCAAATTAAGAGGTTCATTCAATAAGGGATGTTCTTTTTTTTTTATTAAATTCACAAACAATATTCCTTACTCGTTTTATTTAGTTAAATAGATTAATAGATACAAATATATATACAGGCTGTTTGGTAGGTCGATGCAAACCTTTTAGGAGCTGATAGAAGACGTCATTTAGAATATATTTAACCATACTTACCTCTTAGTACAAAGTTTTACGGTATTAGAGATATTTACCATTTTGAAGTTATTTAAAATAATGTCGAAAACAAGCAGTTATACGCCAATTACACAACAATGAAAGGTTTTTTATTTTATTACTCTAATATGTATTTATTCTGCTCAATATGCTAACAAATATTTAAATATTAAGTAAACAATAATAATGACATTTTATTTTCGCACAATATTTTAGAATCATGGAAAGTTTTGGGATTTCGGGCAATTTTAGATGAAAAATACAGCAACCAGCAAAGTCAAATACTTTTAAAAACGTTTGTAATTTGTACTCTTTCAAACAATATAAACCACAGACAGGTACCCAGCAAATTCTTGGAATTGCAAACAAATTAACTGTATCCTAAAAGGTTTGCATCGACCTACCAAACATCCTGTATGCAACTATATATCAAAATATTTACTTATATGAATATAATAATAATATTATTATTATTTCTGTATATATGAATTAATCATCGTATTGAAAGACAAAAATGACCTAGCCAGTGATAGTCAGCGTAAGCTCACATTCTTTCCAACTTTTACTGAGCATCCAGAGCATGACAGAATATTTGTTTTTTTTTTGCCTAGTTATATCCTTTTCATACGTCTAGGAAGTTAAATTACAGATCACAAACCCCTCACGCTTAAAGGAAATGTTGATACGGAGTTAACTCTGCAGATCTTGCCCGGAAATAGCGACAATTTATGAATCTCTGCGATGCCGCAGATTGCTTCGATCAGATGCGTGTAAGATATAAGTCAATATGTGGTCAGTGCGCAGGAGTTAAGTGCCCCTCGGAGCCCTGGACACGCTCACTCAATGCGTGTGGTGATTGTCATTAGACACTCCCATAAATTGCAATCTCCCAGCGCGAATCGACGATAGGTTAAATTGCTAATATTTGCTTATTTAGAGGGGCTGTAAAATTTTATTTCTAGATGGAACAAAACAGATTGTACCATTTACTAACTGTTTGGTTTATCCATGTTCCGAGCCTGGCTAGATAATAATTGTTTAAACCTGTCAGTCGGTGTAAACGCTTAAAAAAATAATTATCCTTGGTGGTTAACAAATGACGTTTGAAATCGCAGGGCCAATTAGCTGAATTTTTATCGGAAATGGTATTGGGGGCAAATTTCACTTTTCCGAAAAAAAACCATTCCCATTCCCGACCCCTGGTCTGATTTTGCCCTTTAATGAACTTGATTGAGGTTTTGTACCCTTTTATGTATCAAATTGAAAGTGATCTGTGTAAAATTAGGGCAGTTATCATGTCCACAAGACAGTGATCTTTTTAACTGAGGGTGGTTTTGGGTTCTGTGGGAATGTGAAACGCGAAGACATAGCGACTATACGAAATTGTAACGAAATGCTTTGTGGTTGTTGCAGTCGCCCGCGGCATCATGATCGGCCTGACCGACCGACCCGAGCTGGACTCCTCGCAGCTGACCGTCAAGTTGACGAAGCTCATCCGGCACACGACCAGCGACGGCCGCGTCTACCAGCAGGACGGCTCGCCGCTGAACGCCTCCGCGGACCTGCGACTGCTGGACGAGCTCTACGACGCCGAGGAGTCCGCAGACGCGTACAACACCTACCAGCTCATTGAAGGTTTGTGTTTATTCGAAAGCTAATATTCGACACCAGCGTCACCCTTTTACAAGTCAAAAATCTGACGACGCCCAGGACCTTATTTTTAAATGTTACTCGTATGTCGGTGATTTCAACGACGACGAATTTTTTACCCTCTCGTTGTATTATTTTTAACTATAAATCTCTCTCTACCTGTCTCTGTCATTCCGCAGCGTGCCCCCATAAATACTCTTTCTCTCACACAAAATTTTAAAACACTACACTACAGACTATATATTTCACTATACTACAGTATAATTACACTGTAAATTTTATTAGCATAAGTTTACCTCCTTTTATATTCTTTTGCTTTTTTCTCTCTTCTTTTTTTTACCTCATTTATTTATAAATTTATAAAATATACAAACGTAAGTAAATGTTTTTGTGAATTTAAAAAAAAAATTAGAAACCCTATACTTCGCATTCAGGCACATTTGTAATGGAAATAGATAGTCCATCTTAGGATAGGTGCTTAGCACCTAATTAGATGGACACAGTGAAGATTCTGACATGCCTCTAAATGCATTTTTTTTTATTATTATATAATTATATAATTTTAAATAGTATGCTTTGTGTATTGTTCTTATATTCTGTAATAATAAAATAAATACATAAGTGTTCTGGAATTTGCATCACCTGTTTGGTACCATCAATACGCTTATGATAACTACGGGGAGTCATTATCCCATCACAATTTCCTGAACCTGGAGAACCGAAGGGTAATTAATGACATGACTTTATTGCACAACGTGCTACATAACCAGATAGACAGTTCCTATAAGCTAAGCAGTTTGCGCCTGAGGGTTCCGTCAGGTCTAACTCTAAATAGAGAATTATGCCTAAGTGCCTAAGTGCAATACGAATTTCGCAATGAATTCAGTTATAAACCGTATTGGTAAAACATATAACCAAATAGACATTTTTAATTTGTATAAAGGCGACTTTATACTCAACATAAAAGAAACTCTCTTTGAACATAATTAATATTTGTGTTAGTATTCTTGTCACCTCACACAAACACACACATATATGTAACATAATATACATTCAGTGTTATATTTTTGTTTGTTTTGTGTCAATTGTGGTACTTTTGTCGTCATCAGGCCGGAGTCCGAAGGAGCTGTCTCCCGGCCACCGTAGGCGACGGCCGCGTCGCAACCAGCGCCGCGACGGCCGGCCGCGCGCGCTCTACGCGCTGCTGCACGCGGGCGCGCGCTGCGGAGTGTCCGCCGGCGACGGCGAGTTCATGTTTATGGCGCGGCGGCGCCTGGGCAGGCTGTCGCTCGTGTGCGCGCCGAGGATCGACCAGTGGGCGCAGGTGCTCGCGCAGATGAACGCCGACGGCTCCGCGCACTGCCTGCTGACCAGTTAGCCGACCCCCACGACGACCTTATTGTAATATAAACTGTATACAATTATATTTCTAAGAGTATCCTCGCCAGTGGCCTGCCCAGAATTTGTACAGTGGGCAAGCCATATCGCGGGGGAGGGGGCGGTGAGAATCCACCCTAGCTGCGTGCGCTACTACTCTATTCTTGGGTGAGAGCAGGACGGCTGATGTGCGCTGACCACCCACTTGTGATGCCATTATTTTATTGTATAATTTAAACTTTAAAGTAAATCTTTAAATAAGAAACTTGCATTAACATTGTATTTTAAATACCTAACCATTGGTTAGGTTAGGTTAGGTTAGTACACATACTGCCGTCCTGCTCTGACTCTAAGGTAAGAGCAGCATAGGTTATAAGCCGCGTTTTTTAACCCCTCTCCTCGGTTTTGCCATAAACTAAAATATTTTGATAGTAAGTCATCTGTGAAAAATCTTCTTAGTTTGGATGTTACCTCTCGTACTGTGTTTCGCAGCATCCCGCTATTGTAGCTTGAGCAGCTTTTATCTCAATGTTTTTTCCTTCAATTCAGCAGAATAGCAGAAAGTGGTCTCTTGATATCAAAAAATATAAATAAATCGCGTGCACTTTTCCTCAATCTTCCGCCATTTTTCAAATAGCCGCCGACCGGTATTAATGAATACATGTTACATTTAATTTTGACCTTCGTCGATAGTGCTTTATTTAAAATTTTAAAACTGCAAAGTTTGCACTTTCTGCTAAATTGTTTAGTCATTTTTCTTAACTATTATAAACTAATTTACGCGGGTAGGTCGACCTTAAAATTCTGTGCTTTATTTATATAGGGCGTCAGGTTTTATTCTCTCCGCGGTCATTAATTGCTGGTTTTGTGTTTAATTACAGCTGCATAACAAAGAAAGTTAAAAAGCAAACTTTTATATGTTTTAGACCTTTTATTTGCTTTTCAAATATTATTTTTCCTAAGGCTCTTATAAGAGAGCAATACAACAAAAAAATAAATATTATTACTTTATCATTTATTAAATTTCTCAGAAACAGAATTAAATTTAAAAAATCTGCTTTTACTATGTTGAAGATTAAACATATTTTGTTTACCATTAAATATTCAAAGGTTACTAACTGTTATTGCTATAGAAAAAAAGGCTCTAAATGAAACGAAATTAATATTTAATCTTTGGCTTCGCCTTAAATATGACAGGGGAGTCCCGCGGACTATTTTTTTATATATACAAGGTTTCAACCTCTTGCGTCAAATTAAATCGCCATCCGTATAGGTTATTATAATTTATGTTAAACGAAATTATTTAAAAAAAAACACAAAAACAATGACATTTTAAATATACATTTATTTACCTGCATTTTTCTTATATATATTAGGTATTTTTAAAAACCCTATTTTTGTACAGCGATCTCTATGTATCATTTATCTAAAAACCTAAATATTTTAATTACGTCGAATGGAAACGAGTCTCGATTTATGTCCAGTTTCTTAGTTTGTGATATATTAATTAATTAATATTGTAACCTATTGTAAATATCTTGTAAGTATATATGTAATAAAAAAAGGATCCTGGAACGTAGCAATTTTAAAATATTAATAATAAATGCTATATTTTTTTGGTTTACGATGAAGTATACAAAATTGTTTTTTTTATTATAGTTCAAATCTCTATACGATGCAATTACACCTGCAACGCGTGATCTTTTTAATGCGACCAATTTACTAACACATGTGCATAAAAGTACGAAACTCACTCCAAAATCGTTTTATCCCAATTTTCGACACACTCTCCCGTGGAAAAGGGGAATGTACACGGGCGCTTTGATAAAATTAAAAAAATTGCGCATGAATTATTTTCGCATTTTTTTGTACACTTTCCGTCACGGAATAGGGAAGATAAACACCCCCTTAAATATTCGGGAATGGAGGAGTTGGGTTTTTCGGGTAGGGCACACGGGAGAGGGGAGGGTATGGAGTTACCCCCACTCCATCTAAACGGAGGCCCTTTTCAGTGTTTTAGACCTTTGTAAAAATAGTTTGATTACTGTTTTGTACCAGCCATATTATTGTGTTATTCCAATGATGAATTTTCCTTTGCGCTGAGAGTGTCTTAGGGGGGGCAATTGTCCACAGTAGCCCCCCCCCCCCTCTCTATTGAAAATCATTCCTTAGAAATGGCTACAAACGAAATGCGTTTATTTGTCACAGAGCCGCTCGGAATACAGCCCACGCAATGCTTTGTTAATAAGGCAAATAGTTAATGATAAGGCTTTGTCTCGCGGGGCGGATGTTTGTTTGTCGCGTTGAGATTGCGTCTAGAATTGACATGACATAACAGGGCCGCATTAGTAGTCCCACTTTACACTTTAGGTTTTTGCCTTTTACGAGGAAAATATATTTTGCCTGCTGCATAATTCAAATCCAAAACCACAAATGCGAAAGAGTTGAATTTTTGTAGGTAGATTGATACCTTTGAAATACAACGATAGCCGTTTAGATCACATCGGAGGCTGGTACAATACGTTGAATGAAACAATGACAGTTTGACAGAATATCGTATTTCTAATTTTCAACATCAGTTGGAAACTTTAGGATGCATTAGTTATTACTGGCCAGTTAATATTATTACAATTTTAGGAATGTTTAGTTCCACATTATAAATTGAAATATTATATCGGTGTTGCTTCATTACTACATACACACGGACGCTGGCACAAGTGGAGATAGGAAACGAAGCAGTTTGGGGGGAAGATGGCGTTAATGGATGCTGTTAGACGTCGGTTTCTGGTCAAATAGTTTAGTAATAATAAACAATAAATATCCAATGGTTACTAAGGATCTAAATAAATCGAAATTAATATTTATCCCCTGGCTTCGCCTTAAATTGAGCGTAGTCCTAGGTAGTAAGAGTTAACAGCACCCTGCGAGAGGTGCGAACCCTGAAAAGTCTCCATAAGCGAACCGGATGACCCACAATCTCATCAGCTCGCGTGGGCGCCTCAGCCTCCATTGTTTATGGTTTGGTTGGTGCAATGAACTCGCGCACACCCAGCCGTCATCTCCGCGCAGAGGCACCCACTCCTCGCCTTAAGCCTTCAGCAGAGGCAACCACTCGCGCCGGGTTCGAAGGCACGCGCGGACTGCTTTGCGAAAGTACCTCCCGCGAATGCGAATCACTCCTCCCGGAGGGAACCCGATCTGCCCACGCCGAGATGCCTTCCTAACAGCCTCCATTTCACGCGCGGATCCCATCTTATGCAACAACAAAATGTGTTGTTGCTGAACAAAACATGTACAGGATCACACCTTAAAAGGATAGAGCTGACTACCTGTTAAGAATTCATGATATCTCTAACTGTGCAATGCAATAGGGTTGGATGTCGACGAGTTTAATTGTGATCTGTCCTACGCTGAATTGTCCGCGTCGGTAATGTATTGAGATTGAAACGGGTGCGACTGTGTCGGAATGCACAGTCGTGGAATTGACATAAATTCGCTCTCAATTCAACGTCGTTTGTGTCAGTTAAATTAAGTTAAGAGTTTAAAAAAAAAACGGTTTTTTTTGACATAAATTTTATCAAAGTTTAGACGTAAATATCTTATTGTCTGAATACAAGACTCGAGAAAATAAAACTATACAAGCATACTTTATTTTATAATCATGCAAATTCAAGTAATTTTTTATATGGGTGATGATTTTAGAGGCGTGGTTTTCAAGAAGTTTTATTATAAAGATAAGGGTTTGCCATTATGTTTTAAAAATGATTTCGGGTAAGTGGCCGCCGCGGCTGACTCGAACAAATTCCAGCCGAGAGGCCCAATTTTCAACCACTTTTTGCAGCAAGTTGGGCCGTATGTCAGCAATAACGCGCCGAATATTCTCTTCCAAGGCGTTAATCGTGTCCGGCTTATCTGCGTAGACAAGCGACTTCACATAACCCCACAAAAAATAGTCCAGCGGTGTTAAATCGCACGATCTTGGAGGCCACGCCACGGGCAAACGTTGTTCAGGAGTAAGTCTATTCATTATGAAATGGCAAACCAAACTGAGCATAAATCAAGTGACAGCCGTCAAAAACACCAACTACGAAAAAAGTAGTGCCAGATTGAAAACCACGCCTCTAAAAAACACATAACTAACAACGGTGCAGGGTGTTTATGCGTTAGATGAGACAGAACGCTTTAAAAGCACGCCCAAGACAGAGAAGAGCGCCACCGGAAAGCAGAGCTCACGTTGTCAAATAAGACTATGTTTACTTCACTATAAAAGCTCTTAAATATGTCCATAAGCGTTACGAATCTCGATTTGAATGTCAAAAGCTCTCCATTATCCGACGAGCCGACGAAAGCTTCGCGTTATCTCAACGCATTGTTTGATAAACGACCGACTCAGAGTGCCCATATTTCCCAATACATCTTTCAAATGCCCCTCTAACACGAACACTCAACATAAATTCATATACAGAGTGTCCTAAGGTCAATCCCAATATAAAAAAAAACAGCTAATAGGTCCTACGATTCCTAGTGTTATTTGTTAAGAAACTATATCAAAATTCATTATGGTATTCGAGAAAAAAAATGTTGAATGTTGAAAATATTTAAAACCTAATTTATTCGTGTAAAACGAGTTTTCGTCCGCTCGACCTTGAGTTGCATTCACGACGTGGCGCCCGACGTGTTTTCAGCGGGTCTAATCTGCCTGGCGAACGCTGCCGTAATATTATGATTGTTTTACACAAATTTAGTTTAAAAAATAATTAATTTGGGTATCAAATATTTTTGCATTTTTTTATATAATTTCTTACTCGTAACAGGGAACATTTACACCCCCTTAAATTTACGGGAATGATCTTGGGACACCCTGTATATATATATATATATATATATATTTCTTACGTTCGCCGTTAGTTTAAATTACTACTTATAAAATAGTCTGACAGTATTGACATTTGGAAAATTCGAATGCTTTTTAATATTTTTACGGATTTAAAATTGTCAAACAAATTATATAGCCAGAATGTTCAAGGAAATATTAATATTGAACGCCTGTTTTACGAAAGCTTTTACACTCTCACCTATCTATCTGTGTGCTTATGCAATACGGTCAAACTTTCATTAAAGTAGTAAAACAATGATTTAAAAAGAAACAATAATTATGAAAAACGGTGAAAATGTAACGAATATGGCGTATAATGAATGAGAAATGAATGGTTTAATGAATATTTACAAGAAAACTTACGTTCAACGTATTTTTCGAATTTTCCAAATGTCAGTATTGTCAACCTATTTTATAAGTAGTAATTTAAACTAACGGCGAACGCTTATTATAACGCAAGGAATCATCTAAATACGGTATTTAAACAATTTATTATACATTTTTAATTTTTAATACCGGCAAATCGCCTGAAAAGATAAATGACAATATTAAAAATTTTTGAATATTTTTAATTATTTGATAAAGTGCTGGATAGCATAATATTTATAAAGGTTCTAAAGAGGTCCTGTACTCGAGAGCGCAGGATGTCGGTTTAAACCCAGCGCTGAGTTTTATAAAAATGCATTTTTAACTCTCACCTGTCCTCTTTAGTATAAAATATTGTCAAATATTATGTAACCATCTAATTAAATGAAATGAGGAAAGGATGATATTTTAACTAAAAATATAAAAATAATGGATATGTGATTACGACGAAGGATGATGGTGTAATGAGATGATTTTATGAGTGATTTATGTATGAAGTTGATGAAAAAAATAAAAATAATGGATATGTAAGCACTTTATCAAAAAATTAAAAAAATGTTCAATTTTTTTTAATATTATCATTTATCTTTTCAGGCGATTTGCCGCTATTAAAAAACAATCATCAACAATAAGTCAAATAGCTTTACAACTCGGTTATACTATTATATATAGTCCACAAAAATTGAATTGACAAAAGTAAAACAACCTGAGGTATAGCAACCTAACAATTAACAAATATGGTTGGAATTCATCATCATAAGTCATTAAAGATATTTAAATTTAGGTTTATTTCAATTTACGATACGAATACCTGATGTGAGTTTTATTTCATTAGTTCTGAGCAAGAGCGAATAAATTAAGATTTAATTTATTGAAAATTGGCCTAATCTAGTACGAACATTGAATTATATAGGGCTGTTTTTTTTAGAGGCGTGGTTTTCAATGTGGCACTCCTTTTTTCGTAGTTGGTGTTTTTGACAGCTGTCACTTGATTTATGCTCAGTTTGGTTTGCCATTTCATAATGAATAGACTTACTCCTGAACAACGTGGCGTGGCCTCCAAGATCGTGCGATTTAACACCGCTGGACTATTTTTTGTGGGGTTATGTGAAGTCGCTTGTCTACCCAGATAAGCCGGACACGATTAACGCCTTGGAAGAGAATATTCGGCGCGTTATTGCTGACATACGGCCCAACTTGCTGCAAAAAGTGGTTGAAAATTGGGCCTCTCGGCTGGAATTTGTTCGAGTCAGCCGCGGCGGCCACTTACCCGAAATCATTTTTTAAACATAATGGCAAACCCTTATCTTTATAATAAAACTAAATTCTTAGCCATAACATCAAATTATATGCGTTTTATCTCTTCTTGAAAACCACGCCTCTAAAATCATCACCCTACTTACAACAACTTTCGTATCTTGACCTATATATTGTAACGTTATTTTAATTTAAATTTATACATAATTATGTACTCGTATATTTGCATAAAAAGCATTAATAACGCATCAAGAAAATCATATTTACGCATCTACTCAAATCGTGTAGGCTGTAGGTGGGTGTAGGAGGAAACGGGAGGGGGTGGTAGGGGGTGGTAGGGTTAAGGATGGCTAATAAAACGCCTTCCAAACCTGGCTTATTGAAAAAACTGTGATCCAGAATCCAGACTTGCGATCTGAGCGCTCCATAGAGTATCAGAGATTACAAATCCCCTCGGAACGTATTTAAGTAACCTTATTTACGGACATGCTTAGCCTGCCTCAACTAAGCCAGATGTGCTTCTGCAAGAGTCAGGGGAGATAGTGGTGGTAATGAAGCGTTAGAAATGATAGCTGCCTCCCTCAGTTTGGTCGTTCTTGTTTTTTTTTTGTTCAGTGTCGCAAGCTTACGTTCATATCTCGTTTTCACTCACACAATTATCGATCGGCCTTACCGAGCGCCTGCGAGCAAAAACGAAATTTACACGGGCGCTTAGATGTCGCATTTTTTTTGTACAATTTCTTACACGTAAACCCCCTTTTAAGTCTTTGAAAAGCCTGTATAAACATCAATGCTAAACCCAACTTATGTTCTTTAATATGTTTACATAGTTATACATAATATGAAGAGTTTTTATTAGTATGTTTTATTTTTACTATTTATTTATTTTCTGTGTGAATTCGTAGTGCCAAATTTTGTTTGCCTTTTTTTTTCATCACACATTTTTAACTAGATTATTATATTATGAATAATCCTCGCTCCTAATATTGCCTTGCAATATGAATTGTTATTTTCTAAGTTTTGTGATCTCAAATTAGTATAATGTTTTTTTTTATATTACCAAGTTTAAGAATGAAATAATAAAATTATGTATCCCATTTGTTTTCTTTTAACTGTAAAGCTAAATCTTAGTGCCACATTGTCATTCAAAATCATTTGAAAAATATCTCAAAAATGTTGTAAATAAATTTAAATATTTTCTGTAAGTTTTATTTAGTTATATCCATAAATGCCTTGAAAGTGTGATATGTAAATAGATCTTATTATATTATGTTTGTAATAGAATATGTACAAAAGAATATAATTATATTATTGTAAAATGAGAATATGGAATATTACCTATTATGGCTTAGTCTATGAACAGAATGTTTATACATAGTTACTTAGAATATTTGAAAAATATGCGAAAGTTTATTTCGATGTGAAAATAATTTTTAATAAAAAAAATATTGAAGAAATTATTTGTGTTTCATTTTATAGTGTGCTCTCTTTTATTTTGCTAAAATATGGAAATGGATGATTTTTTTATGTAAAAGAATTGCTTTGCTCCAGGGCATAATCGTTTTTTTTTTATTATTATTATTAATCGTAATTACTCTGAGCCCTACTCAACTAGAGAGATAGAATAAGGAGAGATCGTTTCGTGGTTTCGAACCCGCGACCGTCGAGCCAATAGAGTGTAACTCCCCCCCCCTCCCCCCCCCCCCCCCGCCCGCCTAATAAACACCCATCTCTATGATCCGAATTATTGAACGGTCATCACTTAACGAAGTTAATATTCTCTTATCAATATTCTAACATCTCAATTCGGTTCTATATAATCAACCTAACGCGAAGGACCTCCATCCACCTGTCTGTAGACCATAAACCATAGAGTGTTTGTAATTCGGTTGGCCTGCTATGTGTTTTAATAGATTTCCTGAAAAGTTACAGGTTCAGAAAACCTGATAAACCGCTGTCTGTTACATAAAAAAACATTCATTATCTCAAGTCACAATTTAATAATTTCCATACAATTGCCGAAAAGGGCGCTTACAATGAGTCGACCGTCGAAATCGATTACAAATTGTTGAGTTGTTGAGCCGTGTTAGGGTGGCCATGCGTCCTGCAGAAACCGGGAAAATTATTTGGGAAATAAAATTGACATTTCAGTCGCCCAGAATAATCTCACACAAATAGATTGGGACTTGCGATGTAATATTATTGACCCATTAAATTGATATTGCATTTTTTGTTGCATCAGTCGAGTTTTTTTTTCAGATTTAATGAATAGTCGTCAAAACGTTTTATAAAACATGGGCCATTTTTTAATTGTTCCGTCAAATTTAGGTAATTGTGAATTGCTGTAACGAAACAGTCTCTCAAAAGAAGAAAAAATGAAAAATCTCATAGGACATTCAGAAACGTGTCCTTTAAACGGCTTATTCCTACTGCCTTCAATACTTTGAACACCTGCAAAATAAGGATCAAATTGAGCTACTAGGATTTTCACAGAGTTTTCCTTTTCGGCAGCCATTTTCCGAGAAATTGAATGAACTAATGTTTAGCAGTACCCTATTTTAATAAATGAGCGAAATAAAAATATATTTCCGTAAGATCTTTATTAAAAATAAATGTAAAATTGCATATTCGTCCGTAATTTGAAAGTCCTTTTGGTGACCCTAAGAATCGGGCGGGCCTGGCCCCTGCGGGGGTTCTGCATTTGGACTACGGGACCGGGGTCTAATATGGAACCTTTGTGTAAGATTGCTTGCATCATTCCGAGATCATTTTATCAGTTTTGATGTGCCCCGCAGACAATCCAATAAAACAAACTCTATTGATCGGAAGAAAAGAAATGCTACAATAGTTTTCTGAGAGTAGCATTTTTTTATTGGGTTTGGTTTTGTAGTGGCCTTTGACCTTTTTAGCGCCATCTACCACCATAATTTTGACAGAAATATCGCCAGGGAAAGTACCTAAAGTCAGCAAATAAATAAAGATAAAGTGTGTCTCAGAAAGTATTTAGGAATGAAGCTAAAATATAAACATTTTTGAATATGCATAGTCGCGTGGCGAGTGTAAGTGACTTAATAAAGAAGACCTGAATGAATGAAATTAAATATTTAAAATAAAAGAAAAACAATTCTTTTACAATTATGCATTGTTTAGTAAAACCGACACGCCGGCATCAGGTGAATCCTTTTGGGACAACCGATTTTTCAGATTTTTACTATGATCTTCATCACCAAAGGACCGACACATGGGACCCGGAGGGCCGGTATGAGGAGCCGAATAAGGTAAGCCATATTTATTATCAAGAAGTGATAATAGCTTGACATAAAAATATCTTATTAAACTTCTCGAAAGACCGTTTTGCATAGTGCCGCCCGCCATTGTATTTCGCATTAGGTGTCTTTTTATTTTCCTCGCGTCGTCCGGCGTCCATTGTCGTGAAAACATTTGACGTTTAAAGGCTTTTAAAGACGCAAATAACTTTTTGATTTGAAGGCAAATCGTCGAGCCGAGCCCGTAAGGCAGTGCGGGCACAGGCCACAATGGCTTTTGTGCGAGCGAAATAAAGGCGTGCCGCAGGGGTGAGTTCTCGGACCGTTTTGCTTTCGGATGTTCCTTCGATGATTTACATTTAAAAAAATGCCAAATCTCCACAATATCTATTATGAAGCGCGTGATATTATCTGTCACCAGAGAAATTATCGCATTCGAAAAATTACTTGTTTCGTATGATGGATAAGTGTATGTTTTTTTTTTCTGCGTGGTAGTAAATAAATAAACTACATATTGGGAGAATAAAAAAATTGTCCTGACTTAATAATTATGCAGCCATCCGATCATACGTTCTTATTTTCTTTGCAGACGGTTCACTTTAGGTCAAACTACCTCACCAGCGGTGGTAAAGCACCGCAGAACGTGCTCAAATCATGCCAATATCATGTATTTTTAATATTCCACCAGGCGTTATTGTATTTCTTTTATTTATTAAATTGGCATCCCTGCGAAAATCTCTCCAACGCTTATGCATGCATGAAAATGACGAGTTATTCGCGAGCACGCCTGCGCGTGGCGCGCTGCGAAATAATGACTATTTTATGCGCGTTAGACGTCGAGCCTTCCTTAGACGGCACGAGACACTCTTCGGAGTAAATATTTAGAATCGCGTAAAGATAGATAGATTCCTTTGAGAATATAATACTGCAAAGGAAAGGATACAAACAGAGAATATTTCATTTAAATCTCAAATCCAAAGTTTTTATTAAACAAATTAAGGTATCGGCAACATAATGTTCAGTTTTACTAAAACTAAATATTTCCATTAGTATATTATGAATAAAATAAAAAATTGAGTACCTGGGTAACAGTCGTGTTGGCCGATTTGATAAGGTCTGTTACCTTTCTAACTAGGTAAGAGTTACCTGCCAAGGGAGCCCAGAAACTCCGTTTCACCTACTGGGAGAATGTGGGCCCCTCATGAACAAAAGGTACCAGCTTCTAGGCAACTATCTCCTCAAGCCTGAGGAGATAAGAACCATCGCACCTAAAAAGATACTCAACTTTATCTACAGTACGGGACTAGAGGGCGAACTTTAAGTGGATTTAGAAGTACAATAGTTCTGCAAAGGACTCGGTACACGGGGGGCAAAACCCCACATCCACTAACTAACATAACATAACATACCTGCTCTAAGAAAGGTTATTTTTAAAGTGCTACAGGGTGAGTATAAAAGACCTGCGCAAAACCGTATGAAAAATAATAAAGCAACATATTTGAATATTTTGGTTTTTATACCAAATATTTTGGTTTTGGCTTTAAGCAAAAGCATTTAAGAATTCACTGGTATCCTGACTAAGGTAGGCTTTGTTTATTTCTGTTCGGACCAGTTATGACATTTCATAAGTCCCTATAATTTTCTGCTGGTATGTCTTCACCTTTATGATAAAACGTACGCTCTGTCCTTACCTTAAAAGCAAATATGTACATTATCTGGGGGTAGTTTCGCACGAGCTAACGAAGAATACCAAAACAAACCGCGCTTGACCAGTCGATCCGATACGATTGTACGGGCTGGTGTGCACGGTCCGAGTTTCACCCCTATGAATACTAGACCCCGATCGTTGGCACGTCGTGAATTGTGTCATTTTGAGATCGCTCGTGCACTTCGCTGGGTAACCAGCCCTCGTCCTGGCAAAGTAATCGCTCGGTTGCAAAAATACGAACATTATTAAAAGTTAAAGTTAAGATTATAAAAAGTTGAGGGTGTGGAAGTTTGGCAGCCAAGCTTTAGCCGCAGCAGGAACGCAAAGACATCACCATTCATCAAGGTCAGTGATTTTGTACTATTTGCTAATCCTCTGTTGAATTCCATTCCTTTCCGCTAACTCAAGGTCCTTCGAGAGAAAGTCTGAAAAGATAAATGACACAATCTTTGACAATATTGAAAAATTTTGAATAGTTTTTTAATTTTTTGATAAAGTGCTGGATAGCATAATATTTATAAATTTTTCAATATTGTCAATGATTATGTCATTTATCTTTTCAGGCGATTTGCCGCTATTAAAAAACAATCATCAAATATAAGTCAAATAACTTTACAGCTCAATTATACAATTATATAAATAATACGCACACAAATCATGTGCTTTAATTTTACACTTGAACGCTTTGAAAATATATTTAATTGGCTGCTATTATTGTAACAATTAATTCCTTTGCTTATTCTGCAGAATTATGGTTTAATATATCGATTGGTAATTACCCCATTAATCATTAAATAATTGGTCCATGCAATCTTCAGATCAGATGCGACAAACTCATGCTTCAAAAAAGGAACTACATCAAAACATGATGTTATTAAGGCCCATGCCAAAAAGCGAACGCATTTATCAATACAACTTGCAACCTGGTTGTTCTTCGGTTACGACTGCATGATTTGTGACCTTTGATACTGACTGACAACTTGGAGAAACATTGCCGATGCAGAGGACCGAGAAATAAAGCGAAGACGGTCGTGAAGCGAGGCTGCCAACTTTGCATTCGTATTTCAAGAAACCACAAATAAAATACTCCGTAGAAATGACTGCTCAGTGTCAAAGGCTGGGGAACTCTTTAAAGGACGCTCCACTGTCAGTAATTTAGCTTTAATCACCATCTTTAATATTTCCTCCGTGGACAACAATGTTAAGAAGCTTTCGATAAAGTGGATCATAGAATCCTGATAAAAAAAATATTGAAAATCGGCATTCATGGTAATCCACTTGTGTGTATCAATTGGTGAATTTCGGTCGGATTGGCTTCTCATAACCTCAGGTGTTCCACAAGGTAACCTACATGGACCCCTGTTGTTTCTTTTGTGCGTAGCATTTTCTCGTGCATTCGTTTTGCACAAGTATTACGTTATGCTGACTATTAGAAAATATTTTCCAAAATTAAGGATCCCTCAGAGTCCAATAAATTACAGGCAGACCTAAAAATGTTTTCCAATTACTGCCTTGAAAACCGTTTCTTTTTAAATACGGGCAAATATACTCTTAGTTCCTTTACTACAAACCACAATAAAATCAAGTTCAATTCTATCCCCAATGATTGCCAAATAACTTCAACTGATTGTGTTAAAAATCTTGGAATATCTTAGATGGTAAGATGCTGTATGATAAACATATTAACTATGTTACTGCAAGAGCGTTTAAACATTTAGGATTCATTTTACGAAACGGCCGGAAATTTAAATCTGTTTTATCTTTTTATTTGTTATAAATAAATAAATGCACTCTTAATATAACATAAAATAGTGTTACCATAATAAATATATTGCTTGTACATATATTATTGTAATTTGTAATCACGTGCAATGGATTAGTTTTGTGCATCACCTTAATAGCAAAAAGTGCTGTTCCAAGGAGATGTCAATCATTTATGGATCTAGTTAAGGATTTCGACGCAAGCTACGGGACTGATTAATAAACCAATAAATATATATTAATATTATAATATAAATAAAATAAATAATCTATAGATAAATATATATAAATATGCATATATACACTTTAAAGACTTTCTTTTCTCATATGTGAGTAGTGTGTTCTAAAATATAACTCCCAAATCTGGAATCCAAGTGCGTGGTCTCACATGTCTCCAAACTATGTAGTTGGATTTACAGATCGATTATTGTTAAACCGACTCGGTTGCAATAATTTTCTAAAATATTTATCAATGTAAGTACCATAAATTTTGGTTGCCTCATAATATCTAGCTATCGCTACAATAATTAATGTAATGTTCAGTCAACCGCCATTTTGATTTTAATCCCGGCAAAGTAAAATGGCGTCGGGTTAAGTCGTTTTATTTCGTCAGTTGTTCACCTAAGACGCCACATTTTGTAATGATAGCAAAATGCTTTTGCTAAAATAGTTAAATCTCTCACTGCCAAAGCAAGAAATATGGTAAATCTAACCAAAAATAATTTAAGAGTAATCACCATGTTTGCTCACGCTTATGTTCGATTAGCAAATTTCTTGCTGCGAGTGTAATTTATTTTGGCCAGCGCGTATTGCATTGGTGCTTAGATCAGTCACATTCGGGTCCAGTGCTCTAAGCCTCGAACAGCTGATACGAGCTGACCTCCGCGTGGACCCAACTTCGTTGGCAGCTCGAAGGTTGGCAGGCGAACCGTTGCAGCTGGACTGCGATTTATATTCCGTGTGTTTTGCATTGCGCTAACAGACGAAAAGATGTCCGCAATTCATGCCTCTGAGGTGCAGTTTTTACGATTCTCTTTTGACCCATTTTCAATGACTCATTTGGTAGTCATATTGACCGTGTCCCAAGACAATTTCCGATAAAAAAAAAAACAGCTAATGGGTCTGCGATTTCTAGTGTCATTTGTTAAGAAACTAAAAAAAAATCATAATGGTTACGAATCGCTCAGTGTTTGGCACAATTTGAGTTCGCCCATGCTCCACTTTGATCCGGTGAAATCTACCTCCGCCGTTTGTCGGCGTGCGAATAACATATTTTAAGAAACTTTTAGATGAATTAATAACAAATATATTTTAGTTCGATGAATGTCGCGGGGGGGGGGGAGTTCACCTAGCCATACACATACCTAATTCTTGAGACGCCGGCTCCTCAATTTGAATGCAAACATGGCGAGATCTGGACCCAGGGAGAGGAGCAATCTGCATGCGTAATGAGCGCGGTTTGACAGCTAAAATAAAACACAATGGCGGTGCGTCGAGCGCAGAAATAACAATCGATTTTTCGATCACATCGATCGTTCGTGTGATTGCTGCTAGCATGAAGTCAAATACTCCAAAACTCGCAGATCATGTTGGTCGTTTTGAATATTGTTTTTGATTCATTTTCAAACTCATATTTAGTTATCTATGCGACTCCCTTCCACGTTTTTTGCGAATGCGTAAACATTTGACATTTAAACCAGCCACCGCTGAGGGCAGTTTGAACGATTAGTATCGCTATGTGTGCATTATTTGAATTAAAAACAAAACACAAATATTATAACTAATAACACAAGCATTCTTAGTTTCATGAAATCAGATCACTACTGTTTAAACCGAAAATCTAAATACCACTTTGAGTTTGCTTTGACACTCTATCGAGTCTTATTTATGTTTAATTATTTATTTATTTATTAGAGAAATCACCAGTTTTATAAAGTTATATACAGGATGTCTCAAGACCAATCCCACAAACTTAAGGGGGGTGTTTAAGTTCCCTATTAAGAGTAAGAAATCATGTAACAAAATGCGAAAAATTTTCATCACTAAATTTATTATTTTTGTAATAAAATTGGTGTAAATCGATCTTATCAATCGATAAATCAATATTATCTGTCGACCAATAACATCCCTCTTACAACCCCAGAGAAGGGGAAAGGAGTTACCCCTTCTTCTTAGACCGACCAGCAACATCTGACAGCGATCATTTAGCTCCGCCCTAATAGGGCTTTTCGAACAACGCGGCAGGTCATTAACCTCAATCTTGACTGAACGCGGCCTAGTGACCCAGTGGCGTAGTTATCGGAGGGAAGAGCCATTGAAAATATCTGTTTTACAAGAATTAGAATAGAAACTTCAACATTTTTTTTCTCGAATACCATAATGCATTTTGATATAGTTTCTTAACAAATAACACCAGGAATCGTAGGACCTATTAGCTGTTTTTTTTATTGCGTGGGACCTTGGGACACCCTGTATGTTAATATTTTTAAATTATTTATTATACCACTAATATTATGTAGGTTTATTAAACACACACTAAACACACACACAAACATTTCCTTGCCATAAATAGAGGCACCACACACTATACGGGCATTACATTGTTTTAATAATTCGATGTTATCGGCCATATTTATATTTGTGACATTTTTCTGGCCATATAAATGTAGTACTAGAAAATTATCTTCTCGTATCGCTGTCTTTTACATTGATGAATAAATAAATAAATAAATAAAAACAGCAACAAATTGGCAACTAGCAATTAGCAACAAATTGGTGCGTGGGAACGAACGGGAAAGTCGAAAACCGACCAAAATCTCGATCGTTTTAAATTGAACGCCGCGTCGGCAGCACAGAGCAGGTTGAACTCTTAATGTTTGTTTTATTTATTATTATTTATTTATTTTTTTGATAAAATACGATTGTTTTCATTCAAAGACCTCCTCGTACATGTAATTACATATTTTTCAACATTCGACCTTAAAAATCGATAGTTGCGCGGCGTGCGTGCGAGTGATCTCGTCGAAATGTATTTAGCTTTAAATATCTTTAAAATAAATAATAAAATTTAAAAGTGTAGCTTTGCTAAGAACTACACTATTATTCGAGTAAATCATATACTGAATTAAAGCGCAACAATCCACATTTTTAATGATGCACCGCTCCTCAACCGCTAAGCATTTAGTCGAGTGGTTTATAGTATTATGTCACTGAAGACTCAGTTCGTACTTCTTGGAGGCAGATTTTTTAAGTTATACTACTTTGGGCCCGTTGTACTCGTTGGATGGGATGTTGGTCGAGAAACCGCGTCACGCGTTAGGAGTAATTTTTACGTTTGTCGAGTTGTAGGGTCCAATTGCTTTTTTACGAAATATGTTTGTCGCGTTGTAGAGTCCCATCCGAAATTTGAAGCTAGTCGTGTGTTTTTTTTTTCACAAATTATACGAACTTAATAATGATAGTGTATAGTATAATAATGAAGTGACTTATAATAATATATTGAATAACAGAGAAAAATGTCTTATATTTATTTATATATCCTGTGTGTGAGTGGGTGTGTGGGTGTGTGCGAATGGCTAAAGAAGTATAACTTCCGACGCAAACCCAATTTTTTAAAATTGATTTTCACTTTTGAAATATAAATTAAATAAAAAGATGTGTCCACTTTTATTTTTCGCTTGGCGTTCGATAATGCATCATACGATTTACCAGAAAAATAGTGCATATTATATAACTGAAAGGTAAATCCTATGAAGATACAGATAGTAATATGATATTAAAATGAACATATCTGCATCGTTTGCGGAGTGGGGAGAGATGCTGTTTGCGGTCTCTCTCGTCTGTACCGCTGATGTTAAATTTTAAGATCGACATTAGCCTGGCGATCTTAAAAGATCGATTTTTAAACCTCCTTAATATTTTAAAACCATACAACTCGTACGCAGTGGAGGAGGAATGCAAACTTCATTACTCCATTGACGGTTCAAATCCAGGTGAATCTATTAGGTACTTAATTAAACACTCAATGATTTCAAAGGCTGAACTCCTCGTTTGTATAACAGGCATCTCATGATAAACGGAGCGGCCACCAACCTTCTAGCCCTCCGGCTTTCCTTCAACGGCTGCAACACGAGTTTATGCAGTGACAAACAGCACTGAATTTGTAACTGGAATGTGGTGCAGTGGGCACACTGTCATAAGTTATCAAAGATTTACATAAATAAAAAAAAAAGATTTCTGAAGAACTTCTAAGAAATATTTAATAGATGGCATTATTTAGGCTGTTAGACAGATAGTATGTCAAACTGTAAAAGGTGATAGGTGAGGCCATTTGCAACATATCTGACCACGATGTGCCCTATCCAAAGTCTCGTGGTTTTTCAGACTTTTTGTAATTTCTGATAATTTCTCAAAATTCAGTTATATAGCTTATATTATATTTTTTATGGTGCGCAAATTCATAGTTATTAAACTACGGCGTTTACAAATTAAAATTGTCATAGCAGCTTATCCAATTGAGTGATTTTGAGAGGTAGGATTATTAACATAACGAGCCCGCAGGGCCCGAATAAAATGGCCATTTTGTTTATTGATATTTATTTCCATAAAAATATACAGAAAAAGACATCACATTAGTATATACATTTTACAAGTTTTACAATTTTAACGAACATCACAATTGAAATAATATATACTTAAATAATTTAATTTGTACATACTAAGCAAAGCAACCGAGTCTTATACAAGTATAACAATTGGTATATTAATAACTAAACAGAGCAGTAATAAAACAAAATATAAAAACTTCTGAAACCCCCTAATAAAAATAAAATTGTTAAAATTTGCCGCCTTACCTGAGACCGCCTCACTGCTAGGAGAAAACAAACTCAATCTGATCTGTCAGTGCGTTTTAAACAATTTCAATTTTGAACAATAGTCAACGTCATATTGCACAAAAACTATATATGATCATAATGAACTCTAGAGACATTTAAAACTATAATTATAGGGTTGGTTTTAGGTAATTTTCAAAATATTTGCATTTTTAACATCTCACCACTTTGACCTCAATACTACGAGGTGTGTTCAAAAAGTATCGCGACTTTTGAATTTTCGCGGGTTACGTATATTCGAGTTTCGATTTTTTTGTGGCGTTATGTTGGTACTCATGTCTCTCACTTATGCCGACAAGCTCGGCCATTTTGAATGTTCACTTAATTGTTGACAGCTGCTTTGCTTGCACGTGTTTGGATCGTCTTCGATTTTTACCTATTCAAAAAAATTGGATCAAAGAACCTGTATCAAATTTTGTGTGAAAAACGAAATTAAGTGCGCGGATGCATTCCGAATGTTGACTGTGGCATACGGAGAAGCTACCTTGGACCGAAGCAACGTTTATCGGTGGTACAAAATGTTCTCAGAAGGCCGAGAAGATGTGAACGACGAAGAGCGTGCCGGACGCCCGAGCACTTCAACAACAGACGAAAAAATTAATGAAGTGGAGAAAATGGTATTGGCCAATCGTCGAATCACCGTTAGAGAAGTTGCTGAGGACCTAAACATATCGATTGGCTCGTGCCATTCGATTTTTATCAATGATTTGGGCATGAGACGGGTCGCCGCGAAATTCGTACCAAAAACAGCATCGCATGAACATTGCTAATGAGATGTTAAACTCTGTCCGCGACGACCCAAATTTGCTCCAGAGGGTCATAACTGGTGACGAATCGTGGGTTTATGGTTATGACGTGGAAACCAAAGCTCAATCATCCCAATGGAAGCTGCTACGCTTACGTTACGCTACGCTTGACGAGATAAAGACGGCATCGAAGGAGGAGCTGAACAAGATAAAAAAAAATGATTTTTTGAAGTGCTTCGAAGATTGGAAAAACCGTTGGCACAAGTGTATAATATCTCATGGGGATTACTTTGAAGGGGACAAAATAGATATTCATGAATAAGTAAATAATTTTAGAAAAAACACAAAAGTCGCGATACTTTTTGAACACACCTCGTATGTAATATTAAAGTTTAAAATATTGACAAGTTTAAGCGTTTTCTTATAAATTTATAAAAATATGTTATAATTAAATATGGTATATTTTACTATGATAATTTATGGTACTAACATCTCGATTCTTACCCTATCATGTGTTCAACTTTTGAGTATATAAAAAAAACGAATTTACTATATTATATAAAAACCAAAATAAGTTAAGTGTAGAGAAAATTTCACGGAGATTACGAGAATACTAGGCATATTCTTATCGGACGTTAAAATCTTCTAATGTATTGGTAGGTTTATGCATTATTTTCTTTGGCACATATATATGTATATTTCTTAATTTTACCTCGACACTTGACAGGTACAAAAAATAATTAATTGTACACATATTTTTTCCATTATTGAAAAGTAAATCTTCAAATTGCAAAATATTTATTTGCTATATTATATTGGACAAAAATAAAAAATAAAAACAAATACTTGAAAGTTGTGTACAAAAAACAAACAATAAATACATTAATACAACAAAGGTGTATTTTTATAAAATAGTAACACATGAGAAAACAGACGTAAAATTTCCAAAATACACGTTTTAAAATTTACAAAAAAAATGTGTTGGATGGATCAAAGTGAAAAAATTGGTAGAAATGAAAATTTCTGGCAAATTACTAAAAACAGATTTATTTGTGCCCTAATTCTGTGTTCAGTTGAAGACTTTAGTACATTCAGTTTGCAAAATATTGACATCCACTGACTTGAAGAAAATGTTTCCCGGCGGTCTCTAGCTGATGTACAGGCATGGGCATGGGCTCGTAACAAGTTATCGTTTTACCCATAATTTGAGCGAGTAAAGAGATTAACAATTATTAAACTACACACGAAGCAAAACAAACGAAAAGTATGACTATGTTAGATTTTTTTTAAATTAATCTTAGATTGCAATCGATCAGATTCCAATCTAAGATGATATGGAACAATGAACGCCACGAAGCCATGTCCAACCACAATGGGATCACTCTTTACTCCTATGTATAAAAATAATGTTGACAGTAAAGTTTATCACGTAATATTATAGTCATTGGTACTTTTATATACTTGCCAAAACCACCACATGATATTAGTTGTATTGTCATGGAAGCACCATTTAAAGCAGTTCCCACTGTCATATTGTTGTCTTCGTGACATTATTCATTACTGATTGTATTGTTACACGCCAGACCACTTTGGGATCTAACTGATTGCAGCCTTTTTTTAAGTGTAATTTAACGACGTTTAATGTTTACAAAGAATGTTACACTAATTATATTGTCGTGTTTCCATAGTCATTGGTTATATTATATTTTAATCTAACATTTATTACATTAAAATGATTTAATCTAACAATTTTCATAGATCACAATTTGCGTACCTACCATAAAAAATACTTTATTTCTAATGGTTTTTGGAAGGTATTATAGAAAATACTAATGTGAAATGCAATTTTGAACTATTCAATTAACCACCTAACTTTTTTTTGGCTGTATAGAATAAATTTACCTTTAAATCAGTCACTTTTTTTTTTTAATTTAATGTTACGATTCTGGGAATACAACATAACATTCAATTACTAAAAGTCAATCTAGTCTAACACAGTTCAACAATATAAACCGGTTCAACTTCATTTCAGTAACAAATTTCTCCCCGAAATACATTTCCTAGGGTGAATTCCTCTCCACCGCCCATCAACTCACAAAACATAGATCTAATTACATTTTTACTATTTTTTTTTAACACCTTTTAGCAATATATAAATAACTTTTAACTCTAACTCTGTTGGACAGACAAGCGATTAATGTCATAATATTATGTAGATATCAATGATTTTAACGAATTAAATGAAACGTTTGGAAACAAATGCGGCATTCTCCAGGATAATCAAAAATTAGTTAGGAATGCCGTCTAATAGTTTACCACGGGCTAAATAACGATATTGAATTTCCTATTCAAAAGTAGCAGTCTCCAATTTGTTCCTCGAACTCTTCACTCTCCTATCCCTCAAATCTCCCTCTTGTTTAATGAATTAATTAATTGTCATGATTGCCTAAAATTGAGTAAATTTGAACGAAACGCTTTTTTCCCACGCTTTTTGAACGAAAAGCATGCGAAAAAATTTAACATGAGATTTCTCGTAGAGGAAATATTTTTAAACATAACTTTTTTATTATAGAGTTGATGGGAGTGACGCTTCGCTCCGCTCCGAAAATTAAAGAAAATAAATAAATTCCGATCTAAATGTATGTATAAAATCTGAATTCGAAACAAAGATGGCATTCTTTATACGGTAACTCCATTCTCCATATGACTATCAGAAAATAAAAAAATAACGGAATAAAACTGGTTTTCTCATGACAGTTCTGAAAAAACCGAACGTTTGAAATAAAAGCTGCTATATCTGAATTTCAAATCGATATTGATATTTCGATTTGAAATCGATATTATCAGGCACATAGAGACCAAATTACTTAAATGTGCCTACATTGTTACCATATAATAATATTAATCGTAAAATACAGACAATTTTTTTGCTCTGTTGTAAAATTGCAATATTTGTTGAATGCCACTTTTGTTTCTAGACGGTAACAATATATTATTTTCTGAGTGACATAATATGTATGTATTCATAATTATCCTTCAAAATGTGTTCGGTTGACTATACCAACAAACTGTTTTTTTTTTTATGCGAGGAATCATCACTCTTATTTTAATTGGTCAAATGTAAAGATTGATGCATCGGTCCGTAACACATTCAGCTCCGTGCGTCAAACGCGTGGACCACGCGTTGCCGCCCGATCGGCAAAGTACGTTGACCGAACAGAGTATCCCACGATTATGGTATATACAGTTATCGGGGCTGAGTGTGTTAAGAGCGCTCCGCTAAATGTAATGGGCACAAAGGCATACTATTTCCTGAGGCGCTACTGATGCATTGTAAGTGAATTAAGATTGTCAATCATGTGAGTTTAAATAAATAAATGTCATGATATTTTTGGTTTTCAGGTAACTATAAGAGAAAAAATAAAAATATCTACAAAATTATTAATATTTAAAAGAGTTATTACAAGAAACTATAAGAAATGACATTTTAAAAAGTCCTAAAATTTAAGGTAACTATGTGTAATTCCCCATAAACCACTTATTTACAAAACAATTTTTGTCAATTGGAAGAAGTAAGGATTCATACATTTAATTTATGAAGTAACATACACGTATTTATAATTAACGGCTATTTTCAAATATAAAAAATGTGAAACGCAAGAAAATAATGCTCTATTTATATGAGCCTCCTAAATGTGTATGAAACATATTAGCGTGTTCCAACTTTCGACAGTCAAATTTTCAAAATGATTGATTTTAAACTGTTATTTTTAAATTGAATAAAATTATAGCCAGATTTTTACCATAACAAAGTTGACATATTAGGTAAAGGATTTTTTTGATGTTATTAAAGATCGTGATGAAATTGAGCAAGCAATGATTACAAATAATGTTGATGACTAGGGTTTTTTTATAAATTTTATATTTATTTACTAATAAATGAAGTATAAACTGACTATTTTTAAAATATAGTGGTGAACTGATATTAGATAGATACCCTGGAGTTGAAAATGTATAGGAAGACTTATTCCAATAAAACTAACTAAAAAAAAAGATATTATTTTTTAAATAATTGTGTTTATATTAGTCGATCGTTAGGAAACAACTATCAAAAGTTAAGCCCACATTCCGCACCTTGAAAGTTATAAAATATTTTTAAAATATTGAGGCATCTATTATAATGATAAAAAAAGTTTAAGGGTAAACAACAAATTCAAGATTGTTTGCCTCAGTACATGTAAAATTACATCTACAATTACGTCGTTTTTTTATATTGTGTAAAATGTGAAATTTACATTGTTTCATTATTAAAATACACATACTACAAACAAAAAAAAGCGGAAATTAAAAAAAAACAAATACTTCAGTCAGATGTTAAGAGTGCTATTCTCAAACACGCAAACTCAGAATTAAAAGAATTTATATAAATTTTTCACAAAATAATGTGCATTGATGCAAAATGCAACAGTCTCTGTAGCATGTTTTAATTTATTAACAAACATAAATCAGACCGCACTCTAGAAAAATGAAGTGCAATCGTCAGCGTAAGGAACATACGCCAGAGAATGGCAACAGTAATTAAATATGAAAAGTGATCAAGTTATCGTTCGATAGAATGCTATCGTTTCTATTCTTTTGTATGGTTCCGTATAAAAATATAACAAATTGAAGTAGAAAATGTGTCGTCTGTCTTTCTGACTACCCACTAAGATCATCCATACACCACCCTGACATTGAAACCTGGTAAAAGGTTAATATGCAAAATAAGGTTAATATGTGAAACGGTATCAAACTGAGTATTTGAAAGATATTTACTTCCAAAATAAAAATACGCATTTAAGAAAATCTACGGTATCAATATCACTGAGAACACAACCCACTTGTAGCAAAAATCTGTTTTACTACTAAGCGGATCTGTCGTGAGTCGGATATGTCGCAATGACAGCCACGACTGACGATAATACAAATGCAAAATTGACACATTTATGTGAATAGAATCACCTCACTTTTAATAAATTATAAAGAATAACTCTTTCACTTTGAATTTTCTTAAATTATAATAAATAAATACTTAAATGATATACCAACAAAAACCGGGAATGTATTTCCTATAATAGTTACTTTAAACATGATATAAGTATATACGTATATTTCAAATACTAACAGCTAATCATATATCATACGATATAACAACAAAACATACTAAAATATATTTGAAACCAAAACATAATTTAACCAGCTGTGAAACTTAAAGTATAATAAAATTTTAACAAAACTTAAAAACTATAAATTAAAGTTTTAATTGAATATGTATAAGGTGAACAAAATTTAAACAGAATAATGCTTATGTACATTTTAACGTTCAAATTGTTTTTTTTCTTTCAAACCGAACTTAACTTTAAAATACTTTTATTTATAAATTTTCCCATTATAAAGAATTGCCAAAACACAATACACATCATAGATCGCTTTCAAATTTGGCCACTAAAGGTGCTACTACACCTGCTCGCTAGGCATGGCTGCTTATTTAGTATGGTAGTTCAATAGATGTATTCGCTGATCGACCTATTGCTAAGTGTAGTAGGAAAATATGGCCCTATCGAACGACCTCGATCGTTTGGGACAGAGGCGACTGGTTCCAGCACTGCCAATCCTACTGTTACAGTAGCGTTGACATTTTCCGTTCAAGTTCTAAAATCTACTTAAAAAGACTTATTAGACCAATAGACCAATAAAGAAACATTTTAAACAAAATAAGAATTAGGAAATTACTATTATTTCAACATTTAAACAAATTCTTAAAAATATTTATGAATTTAAAATTTAAAAAGAAATCAAAAAGACAAAGTGATAGAAGAAGGATTGTAGAAACGAACTAAGAAACGCTTAATGTAATATGAAAATAGTATGAAGTCATTAAAATTGGCAGGAGATCCTCTGTTTACCATTAATACCGTTCGGATCGAGATAGTTCGATGCCGATCGAGACCGGTTGATGCCGATCGAGACCGGTTGATGCCGATCGAGACCGGTTGATGCCGATCGAGACCGGTTGATACCGATCGAGACCGTTGATGTCGATCGAGAACTATCAAACAGGTGTAGTAGTTACCGATGATCGAGTTTTTCTTTTATAAGACAGACCGATAGATGCCGATCAAGCAGATGTAGTGGCACCTTAACACTTGTCAAAGTATGCATTTTAAATGGTATTTCTTACATTAACATTCAAGGAAAAGAATAGCGTAATAAACCTTCGTATTTTGGTGGCCTTATGCAGTCGTAATTTGGCGGCCTTATGCAGACAGGTTAGTACGCTGCGAGGTTTAAAAGTGACCATAGAAACTAACCATAAGATAATGTGTGTATCACTTTAGCAGTGAATAACGCGACTATGTATTAAAACGCAGAAGATTAACAATGGTCATTTGGCCATGATAGCCTGACTTATTTAATTAATATCTGTGACAATCATATTTCTTTCAAGTATAACATTTTTGGTACAAATTTGTTTTTGTACTTAGCGAGGAAATTAAGTTCATAATATGTGTTTAGGTTCAAACCACATGACTCCCATATGCTTAAGTGTCACTTTGTCCACTGTAATAATAATAAAACCCGCCAACCAGAAATGTTATAAATTTTAGGTATACTAATTAGCAGTACACAAACACCGAAAGATTATTTCAAGCGATCACGAGTATTGATTTGGCATAATTAAAAATTTTGACCAGCAAATTTCATTCAAAACTCGTGATCTACAGGAGTGGGTGTCAAAAATGGCAACACGACATCCTCCATGTTCGGAAGAACTAGAACTTTCTCAAACTCCTTGCAGAGTCGCTTTTCGATCCAACTCGTGATGTGCGTGAAGTTTATAACCCTTGAACCAACGATCGGTTTCGCCTTCAGCCATAACTGGGGATTCGCGCGGAACCTACCAAAATAAATTACATTTCTATATAAAAGATTCTTCACGGGCAGATAGTTCTCGAAAAGCGTTTGTTAAAAAATATTCGTATTGCACGTTTCGAATAAAGTTGTGATCAGAATAAAATAAAATAATTACATACCCAAACCATACGCGGTCGTGCGGTGGGGGTGGAAAATTAAGCGTCAGACATCCCGCCAAACCTTTCACCTCCAAGTTTAAACGCAAGTCAGTATTCGAGACGCCCTCCATCGCTCTTTTCACATACTTATTTTCAGTTACCTGTAAGTCAAATGATTATCTTATAACATTTTATAATCTTCTAACGAGGGATGTAGATCTCTCGCTAACGTGTGGTAAGGATAAGGTGAGGATAGAGATAGAGTTCAGATCAGGGTCACCAATAGTTTATTGAGTTTCACACGCGTATCGTAACCAATTTATGACTCAGTCGAAATGCAAATAAAAATTAATAAATGACCGGTAATAGCTTCCCCTTGATACAAAGTAAAGATTTGTATGTTAGTTTGACTATCTAGCAAGGAGTCTAGTTCGGGAGTGCGATTCGATTATAAAAACTAAACCGTGGGAAAGGAATTTATAACTCGTCTCAGGACGGCCTGATATGATGTCACAGCGTGTGAAATGCAACTTAGCATTTTTCCAAACAAAGCAAATGCTTGTGGCTTTTAATTAGGAATTTGCTAACTAAGTCTAGTTGCCTTTGACGTCAATAGAAAACTTCCAGTTAAACTGGGCATGAAAACTGTATATCTGGCAATTTCGCCGGTGTGCAATATGCTTACGTTAGCAACTCATGGCAGTGGCATAATCTCATTAAAATTTCGAGTTTGGAGGAGGGTTATAAGACTAGAGAGTTATTGCTGGTATGACTTAAAAATATCGCATAGTTAACAAAATGTTAATTTCCGGTAAGAGTCAAAGTTTCGTCTCATCACACTCGAAATAAAGATAATTTTAATGTTCCCAAGTACAAGGTACAAATGCGAAAGAGCCGTTTAGATCATATCGGAGGTTGGTCGAATAATATAGATATATAAAGTTAAAGTCAACTAATTTTTAGTACTAATTAATTAAACTAAGACAGTTCGATAGAGCGCCCAAATACCATATTCGAAGTTAAAAAATAAGACAGCACGGCTGTTGGAACATATTATTTATTACTGGCCAGTTAAAATTAATACAAACTCATCTATGTAAAACATGTAAAGGAATGTTCAGTGTCACATTATAAAATTATTATTATTATTAAATTAAATTGTTCATGTTGTTTTATTACTAGGAAAAAAAAACTAAAATGGTGCAAAAATTTTCGATGAATTGAAAGAATGTCATGATACCATAGTGTTTTTATTTAATTTAAACTACTTGGACCTAAAAAATAACCTCTATAGCCATCCAAAACACACATTGAATGGGCTAAAAGTGCCGCAGGCACAAGTGGAGATAGGAAATGTAGCAACTCATTACAACTTGGAACTACAGACATGCACGCCTGTAAGACGCCACATTCTGGTTAGATAATTTACTACTACTAAAGAATGTATAGAAGCTGTTGATATTATACGATAGCTGCAGAGTGTCATTCCATTAGCCATTCTTGTTTGGTTTCTGCAATTGCTATGGCTCAAATTGTCATTAGGCATTGAAATGAATAAATTTACCTGTTGGAAGTATTTACTTGCAGTGATTTTGTCCATTATTCTTATGATTCTCTTAGTGTTCGATCCACTGGCCGCCGACGGGTTGGCTGCTTGTGCGTTTCCTGAAACTGTTGCTGTTTCATTTGTGCTGCAACATTTAACACAATTATAGTTTCAGAAAATATTTTTTTTAAATAATAATTGCTAAGGCGTCTAATAAATTGAACTTACGGGTAGCAATTGAAAATCTTGCATCTTACAAGAGTAAAAAGCCTATTTTGACTGCCCTGTATGTTTACACGTAACGAGATTTTTTTTTGACCTACGTTGGCATTGATTCAAGTTTAACGGTATTCTGTTCTCCAAGACACCTATGCCCTGCGGGCACTTTAATGGCGCCGTAATATTACGTGCCATTAAAGCGCCCATTACGGCCATTACGTGCTTACAGTCCTATTCTATGAGGCAGCTTTGACGACCATCAAAGATACCCGCAGGGCTTTTTCATTTTTCTTTCTGTAAAAACTGGAGCAGCTAGGACCTGACGCATTAACCTTTTTTCAATGGCCTTTGAGGCCATAATTTCTACATTTTTTCCAATTCTACCCTGGATAATTCTGCAATAAAAAGTAGCCTTGATTAAGCTTCGAAAAGTCCTCTACCTGATAATGAAAGTCTCGTTAAAATCGGTTCAGCGATTTCAGAGATTAGCCTAGACAAAAAGACAGACAAAAAAATGCATGTTTAGGTTTTGTTTGCGTGTGAATAATCATATGAACTTAGAAGAAATTATTTATTTTGAAATTACAGACACAACTTCAATTTTATTATGTATACAGAATGTATTTATATTCACTGATGTCCTTTTAAGGAGTTAATACAACAAAACCGGTCTCACGAAAAAAAATAATAAATTCGAAAAATAAAAATTTCATACTTAAATTATTATATTATTAAAAAACTCTGTTTTTTTCGAAGTGGTTTGCGAACCGCGCAGCCGCGAGGTTATCGCCCGATCTCGCGTCGTGCATTCAACCGCCTTCTCAAACAATTTCTTTGAAATTTCCAATTCGTTTTTCTCGTAATTGGGAAACATTTTTCCAATATTTTTCGCTCATTAATTTATTTATTTATCAAACAGATTTCCTCATGTTCCCCGTGTAATATTTGATTATTGATCTATATCAACCCCTAAAAGGATATCAGTGAATATCAATACACCATGTAGATACAAACCCCGTGACCAGGTGCGTAACTCGGTTACGCACCTGGTTGGCTTTGTTTTGAAACGACCGCGTTTAACAGCGTTCTTAAAAATTAAAATGATTATAATTAAATTTTGAATTCGTTTTCTCGTAATTGGGAAACATTTTTCCAATTTTAATTTGTTTGATTGTCGATATTAAAAGCTATTTAAAGGAGCAAAGTAAATAAAAATACAGCTGTGGAACTATGACGTAGCAAATGTAATAAAAACGCGCTAAATAACAATTCTAGCGTAAATTGTAATTTTGCATACATTCCAATGTATGGTTGTGATTTCAATCTCAACAATGGTAAAAACGCTTATATTTGAATGAGAGACAAAATTTGCCTTATTTCTTTAAGATTAAGATTAGTCATAGGGCCTGTATGTCGATACCGTAGGTTCTAGAATCCTAGACTGCAATATATCATAATGCTTTTTAGATCAATACCGGACCGTCGTTACGTAATGAGTCCTAGAATATTACGTAACAAAAGTAACTCCAAGGCTTGATGCTTGAAAAGTAATATTGTGTAAAAGTAGTGATCACCTGATAGTTGCACCCTCTGCGTTCTCTAGCGACGGTGGGGGGGTAGCTGTGGGAGGCGGGCAACCCTCGTCCTCTGAGCTCGACTCTGCCGTGTCTTCGTACTCGGAATCATAAATGGCTGGCTTAGGATACTTGGGAACCTCCAAGTTTGGAACATCAAGAATCTTTGGGTCGGCATCGGGTAATACAGTCACGCCCGGTTGTTCTTGCTGACTTTCTGCATGGAGAGTCAGTTAAATTTCTACTATACAAGATGTTTTTAAATTTAGGTCACTCCTTTAAGAAGGCTGACTTATATCGATAACTAAACCGGTCTCTTGAAAAAAATCATACTAAAATAATATCAGCATATCAGCTAAATAGCTACTTGCTCAACAAACAATAATAATATTAATTATTATTATTATATTATAAAAAACTTCGTTTTTCCTCGAAGTGCTTCGCGAGCCGCACGCTCGGGGCTTACTGACCGGTCTTGTACCATGCGTACAACGGCGCTCTTAGACCGAATGCAACTTCAGTAGAAACTATATCTCTGCGCCGACTTCAACTCTTCGGTGGAATAGTTTTTTATTGTTTACCAACAATATAAAGTTTATTGAATGATTTATTAGTTTTTTGGTTGTAGATTTACTTTCTTTGGTGGACTCATCTAGAAGCACTCTGGTACAATTTGCAAAAATAATAATCAAAATAGCTTAAGCCAATTTGACATGAAACCATTTTAAACTTAGTTTTAATTATTTTTTTCTAGCTTAAACTAGACATAAATGAACTAAAATGGGACTTATCCCGAGAAATTCCCTATCATATTAAAAAAAAATATTTCAAATTGTTGAAGCCATTTCGGAGTGAACATAAAAAAGTGAAAAAAAAACATTTAAATTAAATTGAGAACCTACTCCTCTTTTTTTTGAAGTCGGTTATAACGTTGGTGGAAGTGTTGATAAAATCTAAAACTCACTTTTAAGACTCATAAGATTCATCTGAGTGGTAATCATGACAGTGAAACCGCCGTCGTAGAAAAAGTCCAAATCGATCCACACGCCTCTCTCGTCGACTCGCGGCGTCGACGCACCCCTAATCTGGGGACAGCCCAGACCACCATTCACGTCGCTCACCACCAGTGGACTCATGAATCCGGGTAACTGGAAAAATAACAATTAACCCTACTTATACAAAAACTGTTTGCGTATGAAGAATTAGGCATAATGTTCCGTTTTCGAAGATACTACACACCTGATCCAACCTCCTATGATGGATGCCCTTAAAGAATTGAAATATAATTACGAACATAGATTTGGAGGAGAAAAAAATTAAACATTAGGAAGACGTCCCCTTAACAATGGAGGACGGATATATCCGTCCTGGCGTGCGGACAGCCTAGGTCCGTTTAGGCTGTCGGACGGATATATCCGTCCTCATTGCCCGCTTGATTTTTATTATTTTTGGTATTATTTCAGTATTATTTATTAACTTGACGTTTTCACCATTGGAAATCACAACGAAACAATTTTGTTTTTTTTTTCAATTCAATGCAGTGTCTACTACTATTTATAAATTTGTATTGAAAATACACTAATGTACTACCGTTCCAATATCTATAATTTGTTTTTAACTTTTTTCTTTTTTTCGAAAACTGTACATATTTTGAAAGACTTTTAAATTGTAATATATAGTTATAAATATATGAAAATGTAAAAAAAAGTGTTGATTTTGTTTATTTCGTAAATTAAAAAAAAAAAAAAAAAGTTGATATGGCAACTTTTTTTTTTTTAATTTACGAAATAAACATAATCAAGGTGATATGGTGCAATAGAAAATTTTACGGTGAATCAGATGATACCTGATTTGTAAAAATTGAACGACTCATGCCTGCACTATGGATTTGCAAACAACATTTTTCAAGGTTTAAGGGTTAAATATATGATTATTAAGGAAGGTTTAAAATATGTTTAACTAGGAAGCCTAAACGGATTAAAAATGTGATAACGAAAAAAGCCTTCACGAATTATAAATATGATAAAAGAAGCCACAAAAGAGAAATATGAAATTATCAAAATAAATCATTTATTTCTGCTGTGTATCACGATTAATGGCAACTAAATACTTTAACATGGCATACTTTGATTGTGCTAAGCTTCTTTTGTATTTTCTGCTCAACCACATCCATAATTCTCTTATCCCTGACGGCGTCGAACAGAAAGCGAGCGAACATCGCGTTCAGCCAGGAAACGTCCTTACTCGATAGGACAAATACTTCCTTTGCATCGACGTCCTCCGATTTTTTATCCTTGCTTTCCTTGCAATTCTTGACCTTTTTCTAGAATAAACAAAACAAATCACCGTTTGATATACTCTAGCAGTGAATAATATTTTCGTTGGCTGTTTCAAAGATAGAAAAAAAAACACACTCAGCGCCGATAACGGTATATCCCGTAATCGCCGTATACGACAGGTGCCGTTTCTGAGCAAAACCGTTATTGTCTTAATGCATTTCTTTTTTTCATTTTAGTTCGGTTTTGATATTTGATTTTTTATGCAAAAAGTGCGCTAGTGAATTGGAAGTGTTTTTAATGGATTTGGCGGTAAATAATTCGTATATTTACAAAAGCTATGTCAGTATAATATTAAATATAAAAAAACAAACATTTTCATAGTTTCGTACATATTGTTTGCATTGAATTAAAAGAAATTATAACTTAAACTAAAAAACGGGTGTTAATCCCACGTGAGATATTCCGTTCGGTCAACGTACTTCGCCGATGTACGGAGCTGAATGTGTTAAGCGTATTTGACTGCACCAACTTATTACGTAAAACACCTGTTATTTAACACCCTGAAAGTCGAACTATAGCATATTTTCTAATTTATGCAAAAATGTTGAATAATATTGAAAATCCTCTACCTTCCCACAATTTCCCACTTCCACCTTTCTAATAATTCTTCTGGGCTTAGAATTTGACGTAACATTATCCATGTTTCGATTGAAAACTTCCGATGTAAAATCTTCTGGGAAATACTGCTGGAAAAATGGATAGGATTAAGATGGGATTAATGGATAGCAAAAATTTTGTAATCACCGATCAAAACTACGTTCAGAAGTTACAGAAACAACACACAAATAACAATAATTGTTTCAGATCATTATACTAGATCATTTTAATTTTAGTTTTATTTAGTTAGGATTCAGGGGAGATGGTGATGAAGCGTTAAAAATGGTATTATTACAAGCAGAACAACAAGATCTAACGACATGTTCTATCTAAATAAAACACGCACAAATTCAGGATTAGCTTTCCCTATTTACCGAATTTGTGATTTATTTCATTCTAAATTCTCTCGAATCGATCTATTTCCAATAACTTAGCAAAAGTTTTGCAACGCTGTCTTAAAATACTATACCAATGCACAAAACCACAACCAAATTCTTAGTTTAATTTCTACGTATATATAAATAAACAAATCTTAAATTGGTGTACATCATGTTCATTTTTTATATTTTTGTTTAAATTTTAAATCTTTTAATTTTGCATAAATTTAAACGCTCCTTAATATTGTTTATTATATTTTGATATTATTCTTTTTTATCTCTAACTATCTTTATTGGCCAATTGGGCTGGGCTACTCTAGTTTAAGGATTGCATACTTCAATTTATATTGTCTTTACGTTATTACCTATATTGTGTATAATTTCTGTTGGGTAACCAGAATAAATAAATAAATCATCTGTTTTTGAAATTATTTTTGTTTGCTTTATAATATTTGGTTATTTTACAGCTTGCCGGCTTTTCCAGATAAACCCGTTTAATAAAAAAAATGAAGAATGGCTGTGGTATGATTATCTCAGAATCTTTGGGATAAATAATTAGTAGACTATGTTAAAAACACGTAATTTTATAATTTAAGATAAATGACCACATAACCGCATGGTTTCACAATGTCTTACTCTTACGAAAATGCATAAATAAAACTAGTACTAGCTAACAGCCAGTCGTATTTATATTTTATTTTGAGTTATTTAAGCTTACGAACGATCATCTGAAGGACATAAATTCGAGATTTTGAAACAATCACATGATTTTTTATTGATACTCCTGTGACCTGCGAGAGCTGTGAAACAACCAATATTCTGACAGCTCAGCTATGAGCCGTAAGTAATTCATCCATCGTAAATATATAACTGTGATAATCTAAAATCATACATAGTCGATGTGTTCAATCGATATTTGGGAACTATGTCAATACATGTCTTAATGATAAAAAACATGTAATAGTACTCATGATTGACTTCTCTAAAGCTTTCGATACTTTAGAACATGATTTGTTATTAAACAGAATTGAGACATGCGGAATTAGAGGACCACTACTTAATTGGTTCAAAAATTACTTAAATAATCGTAAGATATCAGTAAAAATTAGGAACAAAGTCAGCAATCACAAAATAATAAAATATGGAGCACCGCAAGGTGCAGTATTAGCACCGATTTTATATCTTATGTATGTGAATAATATGGCCAGAGTTATTAAAGAATGTGAAATACTAAAATTCGCGGACGACACTTGTCTAGTGACAGCGGACACTGATATCGTAGAAGCACAAAAAAAAATGCAAAATGCATACGACTCAATATGTAAATGGGCTCACGATAGTGGATTAGTCATAAATTCGAGTAAAACTAATTACATTCATATTCACAGCACCCACAACAAAAGCAACCACAGTATAGAATTAAAATCACACCTCGACGCGTGTCTACATAGCATACAAAAGCCTTGCTCTTGTCCCTCCTTAAATAAGGTCGCTACAAATAGATATTTAGGACTGACCATTGATGAAAAGTTTAATTGGGGTCCACATATCGAACAAGTATGTAAAAACCTACGTGCAATACTAAGCAAACTATCGGTTTTAAGATATAAAGTACCCTATAAAATACTAAGATTATTATATATATCACTTGCAGAAACACGAATAACATATGGAATTAGTACTTATGGTCTAACATTTAAAACATACATTCTAAAAATTAAAAAACTTCAGCTTCAAATAATAAAAACTATAGTACCAAAAAAAATTAAAAATAAATTAAAAAGTGAGGAAAATAAGTTATTTAAATATTGTAATACTTTACCAATAGAAAAAAAAATTGATTATCAGGTAATATTGGAACAATTTTACTCTATGAAATATAAACAGAAAATACCGCACAGTATAAAAACAAGGCAAACAACAAAAGGAATTTTGGAAGTGGCCAAATTCAACAATGAATATGGCAAAAGAAGGCTGGAGAGAATTGTTCCAATTTTATTTAATAACCTTACGAGTAATATAAAGCAATCGAATAACTTATCTAATTACGTTTTAAAAAAAGAATTAAAAAAAATATATTGTAAATAGTATTTTTGTTGATGAATGTACTCGAAGCGACCGGTGTGAGATGTACTCGTACCGATTTCATTATAATTACATCGACGCGACTGGAAGTGACCGTCTTTTTTATAAATAAACAATTAAAGACAGTCTGGAGAGATACCGTCATGAGTAGCTCGTCATTGATAAAAGTGTTTTAAGTGAATATTGAATATGTTTTGTAGATATAAATGTTATTAAATAAGTTAAATTAGGAACGAATGAGTTCACATAAAAACCCGCAAGGGTTTTGTGAACAAACAAATTAAATATGTATTCTGTTATAATAAAAAAAAAAAAAAAAAAAAAAAAAAAAAAAAAATTGGCTCGTGATATCATTTTAATAATTCTTACATTTATCAAATTATTTTCGTTTAAGGTAGAAAAGTAGCATAATATGAAAAGAATATTTACATCAAGAGTCCTTTTAAAAAAAGTCCAAAATTCCTGTTCGACATCAATGAAATCCATTAAGGGAATTTCAACGAAGTTCACATCCCTAGAATTGTCTTTGGGTACAGCTTGCTGTAAAAAGAAGAATGGATCTATTTAATAGCCTGCTTAGAAGTACAAACAATATGTACCTAATAATCAATGGCATATTTTACGAAGGGTTGAAATTTTCAATTCATACGGGTGTGATCAAATTAACCCACATAACCACAGAAACTGACAGATGAAATCATAATTTTTCCCATTGCCTAACAATGGTACGAATAATATAAATAATGACATTTAATTAATTTCTAAAGTAAGATTTATATACATACACTCACGCGCTTATCTCTGATCTTGGCAAATTTGAGTTTAGCATCGGTGCCGTCAAGTGACGTGTTTGATTCCCTCGATTCATACAAGACGGACATCTCGTTGTTGTTCAGAGCTGGTTCCTGTGGCTTAACTGCTGCGGTTTGGAGCTGTTCTTCAGCTTTCACACGCATAGCTCTCTCTTCACGATTAAGTACTGTATAAATTCTTCTATACCTGGAAAATTCAACATAATATACACAACGCAGCCTGTAGAAATCTTTGATAAGATGTTGAAAAATTAAAAACAAATATGTACAGAATGTCCCGTAAGTCATGGTCGAAACAAGTAAAGATGATAGAGGACACTGTTCTCTATTAAACCTTTTATATGTGGTTATCAAGTTATGGTTAGTTCAAATGTAATTGATATTTTTATTGTGATTTTTCAAAAAAACGCTGACCTTGTCTAAACATTTTTTTTTAAATGTACAGATAATTTGATCAATAAATGTTTCTTAATTTATTTATTTATTTATCTTTATTGGAGAAACCAACAATTTTACACAGTACATATAAAATAAAAAATACATTTGATGGAATGATAAAAAACTATGTAAAACTAAAAATAGGATATAATATGCTAATATAGGATTAATATGCTTATTAATAATATAACATGCCAATTATAATAATTTTAACCCTCTAGTCTACATGTTAGTAAAGTAAAACCAAAATACTTTGAATCATTTTGATTCTTCATTGAAATAACGATGTAAAAAAAGATTAATACATAAAGTTGTCCAACAATTTGAAAAACTCTTACATTTTATGCACTTTCTAAAATGCATATAATATATGATTTATTGTACAGTCGACAAGTTGTTATTTTTTAACTTTTCAACTAACCATAAACTGAACCACATATTTAAGGTTTAATAGAGGACAGTGCCCTCTAACATCTCTATTCGTTTCGAGTATGACTTACGGGACACCCTGTAGATATAATCCTAAAGCCATGACATTGATCTGCTCTTGGTTTATAATGTTAAGGATCAAAAAAATATCAATTGTGTAAAGCAGTAGTAACTACCTGACAAAATGTTGCATTATTTTTTGGAATATCTTTGTCTTATAGTTTAGAACCGAGAAAAATCTATATTTTTTTATACATTTTATAAAAAAATTAGACGTAAGTATCTTATCGACTGAAGACAAGAATCGAGAAAATAAATCTACAGTGAAATAGTTGTCTGTGTCTGTGCTGTTGACCGTAAAGGAGTTCCTTCGTCAGGAGCCATTCCTGGATATAGAATCAAGTCATGCTTACCATAAAAATGCACTGTCATTGGAACTAAACCAACATGTCAAATTTCAACTCCATAGGATAAGAGGAAGTGGTTCTAATTCAGCTCGCAAGATTTAACCTAGACCGATGTGCAAACATTGCAAGCTAAATAAAAGCATGTTAAAAAAAAAGTTGTTTTATCAATTCGAGAAATATTACATATCTCATCAAACTTAGCTAAACTAAACAGCATATTAATCATGAAATAGCATGATTTACGACCGCCCCCCCCCACCAAGACAACAGCTCTTCGGGAAGAGCCCCTTTAAATTTCATCCACGAGTCAAAGGATTTTTTATTGGAAAGGTAAAATTGGGAAAGGAAGAGGAAGGGCGGGGAAGAAAAGAGGAAAAACAGCTGTAAACGAGTGCATTTACTTGCACTGCCAAGTAAATGCACTCGTTTACAGCTGTTTTCACCTCTTTTCTTCCCCGCCCTTCCTCTTACGCATGCATGAAGTGGAAACTCACCACTCGTGTTTCTCTCGTCCAGTTCTGGCAAATATATATAGGAATAGTTGAGAATCATCTGTCACCAAAGGCTGTATGTTGTCAAGGAGATCGTCCAAATCTATTAGGTCTGATGCGGACGGAGCGGCCATCTACAAAAAAATAGTTAATGAATTTAATTTTAAAGTTATTGGTTAGTATCGTTTGATGATTAACCGTGAAACTAAAAAAAATAGCCAGAAGAAGCTAGTTTTTACATTCTTGTCTATACACACTGTACAAATAATACTGTATTTTATGAAATATAAGTTTCTTACGAAATTAAAAAATAATATTAAAATTATGTGACAAATGAATGCACCAAAGAGTGATCATAGCTTCCAGACAAGCTTCAGCTAAATTTACTAGTAATATGATTTTAAAAATTAACGCGATACAAAATGGAAATAATTAGTTTTTCATTAAGTATATTTGGAAATTTTGAAATTTTGGAAATGCGTTTTTATTAAAAAGTATGTGTTCTATAAGCAATGTGCGTCCTTAAAGAGAAATCTGTCATTAAATATTAGGAAGAAAAGTGATTTTTTTAATTATAGTATTGAAATATTTATGTAAGGCTTTAATCTGTTTTCATACTACTTTCTCTCTACCACCCCCCCTCCCTGCCATCGTAATAGACTAGACTCGACATGACTAATCTATGTTTTTTTTTATGTTATCATTAAACCTCAATGAAAACCAGGTCAAACCCATCATCACAAAACCTAGTGTTAACTTTGTTTCGTTTAAGAGTTAGCTTCGTTTTTTTTTAAATGGCCGTTACATGTTTGTGTTTTACTTTTAATGTAAGGCATTTAAATGCTTTTAGGAATTTCTTCGACTATTTCATAACAAATTGAAACATTTAAAACTTGAAATTCTCTTCTGATTTTGACAATATCAGTTTTAATAAATGTTGTTTTAATAAACGTTTGTAATTGATCACATTGAATTTTTTAAAAAGGTCAGAAATATCACACAAATAATGCGTTTATAAAAGTGAAGAGTGTTCTGATCTTAAATACTATATTATTATCAAGCTATAATAGCAATACTAGCTATTCAACCACGGGCAACGCCCCGGGTTGGAAGCTAAGCCCTGCAAGCGGATTTAACAGTGCCTTCGACGCACGACGACTCGTCCCTGCTGCCCTCTTTTTACTCTCTTAGGAGAAGAATTTCTAAAAATCCTTTCTTAGTGGGTGCCTACGTCATAAGAAGAATATACCTTTAAAATTTGATATTCCTAGGTTAAGCGGTTTGAGCTGGGCGATGATGAATCAGTCAGTCAGTTATATTTACATTAGTGTAATGTAATTTTGCTTGAAAAAGAATTTTCAAAATAATGACATCAATCTACACGTCGAATTACGAGAAACCAATACTAATGAATTACCGCCAGTTCGCTCATTACTCTTGTTTCATCCAAGTCCATGGAAACTTTTAATGGATCTGAATTCGTTTCAGGAACGATAATTTGCAAATGATCAATTGCTACCTGAAACACTTTGGATCCCTGCAAGAATTTCACTTTAGGATGGATATGCTTTGAACGGGAATTGACACGGGAAGATGTGAGACACACAAAAAGTAAATGGAGATTAAGCGCAGCACAATATAAATACAGGAGGATCATGTAAAGTGCACTTAATAGTTAGTAATAGTAGTTTTATTATTAGTGATAATATTTCAATATATTTTAGATAAAGTTTCCACATAAATCTGAAAACTATTGACATGAAAATAATAGTTATAAACTTTAAAGCTTGAATACTATTTAATAATAAAATAATTTACTAAAAAAGTGATTTTATAATAAAGTGTATTGGATACACTATCAAAACAATAATTATAACTTAAATGTGTATTTATATTGTGACAACACGACCTTTCGTTGACGATCGGGGCTGTTATGCGCCCGACGAGTGTCGACTTGCACTGGGGAATTGTTTGTACGGTAAGGTCTTCGGGAACTTTGGCTTTATAGGATCCGTTTCCAGCCTTTCCACTACTGTCAGATTCACTTCAAGATTCAGGATTATTAAACTACGAAATCAAAGATGAAGTTAGCGCCTGATGCCGAAAATGATTTTATTTTCGCTGTCGATGGAGCGGCGGAATACAATTATAAAAAAGACACAGATACTTATATAGTTTTATCGATCCTTTACAACACTATAAATCTTACGCGACGGCAGCAGATTAAATTAATATTGCCGGTTAAATTTATAAAATAAATCAAAACCTGACAGACCACTTTTACCAAATTTTTCTTACTTTTTTCAATGTCTATTTTTTTTCTTTATTAAGAACTTCATTGTTTAAATAGTTTATGCTTTTTTACCTAGATTCTAAATTCGCCTAGGAAACTATTATCAGTAGCCTGTTAAATTAAATATTCTTTATTTAATAATAATTCGATAAGAGTATTTTCTTAACAATATATAATATATTTCTGTTTATTGCATATGGCTGTGGCGGCTTTATAAATGAAAAAAACGGAAGACTAAAAACAGTAAAAATAAATTGTTATTATGATGTTCCGTTTATATCCGGATTCAACTCCGAGGTCGACGTTTTTCAACCAGAATTGATGTGCATCAGTACAATTTAATTGTCGAGGGTCTTGAAAAACTGTATAATTGGTCAAAAATAGTTTGGGGTTATTCTGATTGGCTAGCTCAATACCTATAATAATGCTACCATTGTATATCCAGGAATGGCGAATTTCAATATATGACATACCATGTGCCTATGTATCCTGTATTAGGAAGACGGCTCATAATAAGTATGATTATTGTATAGGTTGTGAAAACTTCGTTTTTAACTGTAACTAGATATCCGCTCGGAGCGAGAATATCTGTTTATTTAATTTTAGACATTCTTACAGCTAAACATAAAAACAGTTACATGAAAAACACATTAATTACCAACTTAAGCAGACTTAAACATGAGTACATGAACTAGTGTCCATTTATATGTATAGTATATAAGGGTGTGCCATGTAAGAGTGTTAACGTGCATGTATGTGGTGTGGTGGTGATGAGAATAATATTTCTGTTCAATGAGAGTTTCTTTTATGTATATTCTAGAACATTTTCTAATTATTAAGGGAGCCGTGGGTCCTAAATTGTGATAAAGGGTAAGGCCAACATTATTACTAAAAATATAATTGTAATTTATTCAGTGCTACCATACCAATGGTGCTAAACCGGTCTCGCTGGCAGATTTACAAACAACCACTGGTAACTCCATCTCAACCTTCAGACCACGAAGACTATCACAAGACTTGGTTTCTTCATCTGTCGAGAAAAAAAAGAAACAGTTTGCATATTTATGAATCGTCAAAATTCAGAAAGGAGTCCACGGCTGTAGCGCGAGGATAGATCAGACTTCTCCAAGTGTAACTTTCATTTACAAAGCTTATTTAACCTGCAATGTTTGTTAGTCTGTTTAGGTCGAATTTTACGAGCTGAATTAGAACCGCTTCCTCTTATCCTACGGAGTTGAAATTTCACATATTGGTTCAGTTTCGATGATAATGCATTTTGATAGTAAACATGACCTGATTCTACAGCCAGGAATGGCTCCAGACGAAGGAACTCCTCAACGGTCAACAGCACAAACAGCACAATTTTAAAAATGTTTTTTTTTACTATTAATTTATCTCCATTATATCTGCTTCCCATTTGCTACTATATTTTACTTTCAAATAATCAACATTATATTCATACCAATGCTTTCATTTTTATTCAAATGTCTCTTGCGTAATCCTTCATTTGTTAATATAACATCGGATTTCAATTCATTATTCCTGAAAAAAAAAGGTTCATACATAAATAGGAGGTATAAAAATTGGTTATATTCATAGAAATAGTAAATGGCATAGAAGCGCCGTAAGCGAGCGTCAGTTGAAAACTAATCTCTGTCCCTCCACCCGGTGTTAGACGATGATTACGTCGGTGTTAGTTATGCCTGTTTATCATCTCCAATACCGTTCTGATGTCTGAAAATGGAAACACTCAGCCGTACGATGATTTGACTTAGGCCGAGTCTACTCAATTTAAGTGGTCTGTGGTTATATTTGTGTATTAAGGAAAAATCTATACAGAGTGTATTTTTATTGACTTTGCACCTTCTATATTGACAATCAAACAATACAGCACAATTAAAACAAAAACTAATACAAAATTTAATCTAAATCGTTTTAATGTTTGAGATCGCTACAGTGCATACATACATACAGTAACTCTTTCGAGTAAGTATTTGACAATTTCAAATTTTTGATAGTAAAAAAATAAGCTTTTGCTTTCAACGTGAACATCAGATGGGCTGTAGTGACACAAATGTCAGAAATGAATTTATTTTCCTACTAATTACTGATCTACATTGAGTGAGATGGTGGTAGTATAATTCTTAAGACGTTTGACTATTGTCCCAGCAGCTGGGAGTTTGAAACCGCACATTGCAGAATTAGCATTTTTAACACTTCAATACCACAATATACACACACTAAACACACACAAGTAAATTTATCTTTGTTGAGTAGAGCCCAAAATTATTGTATACGAACTAGGTCAAAGCAAATGTTTTATATATAATAGTATCTTAAGTGTTAACTTACTGCTCGCTAGGAGTTGTTATGCATTCAACATTGCTGTCCTCTTTAATAGATTCATCCGAAGGGAATATATTGATAGGTCCAGCTGCGCTCTCGTTGGAACCTATTTTCTTGGGACTCAGCGAGGGGTCGCCTCCGAAAATAATGTCGGGCTGCTTTTCCTCCACTTTTACTTTGTTGGAGCCCCTCAATATCAGACAGAGGGGATACTTTTTACTCCATAATCTGCAAAAAAAAAAATACTTTTGAGATGAAATGTTTAACAGTAGAGTGGCACATTTTAGTTTCATTGGTATTGATTTAATGTTGAAGATTTACAAATCATATGTACGACCGCTTCTTGAATACGGTTACCAACTGTGTAGTCCTTACTTCGTCAAAGATACAACGAAAAGGTACAACGGAGGTTTAAAAAAATTCCTGGACAATTGAAAAAGTACGAAGAAAGGCTCTCAATTTTAAAACTGCCAACATTGCAAGAGAGGCGGAACATGGTGACTTTATTGAGACATTCAAAGTGATTTCAGGGTACTACAATTATGATAATATGAAGGACATGTTTACTTTTAATCGTAATCTTCATCTCCGCGGACACAAATTAAAAATCTCAAAAACCCTTTTTTCTACAAACACAAGAAAATACTTCTTAGCTAATAAAATCGTTGACACGTGGAATCAACGAAGCGAGAAATAACAACCAGTTTAAAAATCTGGACAAACACACTGAATTCAGTTGTCATCAATGAAGTTGTGATCTCGATATGGGCAAATTAGCTCTAGCTGCTCGCCCATTGACCAATAATAATAAGAATAAATTCGCAGCGTTATGTATTTATGTCACTGTGTGACTTTATAAATTGAAGAGTGTATTCAAAGTTGTTTCCTACAAATAAAATACCTTTTCGCTACGAGACCCTTGGGCAACAGGGTGATCTTCGCTCCGGTGAGGTCATAAGTCTTTGTTTCATAGAAAAACACTTTCGGTAACTTTTCATTCCAGAGATGTCTCTTGGGCACTTTTGCCCTCGTGTATGAAATGCTTAAAGCAGTGCCTGAAAAAAGAAATAGGAATTCTTGAGTATAACATATTTGATTCGCTGATGGTGAATCATACCCTAAATTTTAGAGATTATAGATTGGCTACTGTCTCACATAATACTAACATATGGTGAAGAGTTCATAAATCTGGATATAAACACAATTCGATAAAGCAATATGTGCAAATTCAAAATATTCATTGCTTAATGATAAGCCATCCTTTCTAAAGAAACTGCTCAATGCTCATGATCCTTGTTGAACCAGACTTGTAAGAGCCAAATTAACGTAGGGGATCAAATACGATCAGCTTACATTGCCGAAATCTAAAGCCAATGTTTTTAACCAAACCTGCTTAGTGCAAAAATTAAAGTTTTTAAACAATGTAATTCTTAAAAAAGAAAAAAACAGACATTGAAAAAAAGTAAAAAAAATGGTCTGTAAGGTCTTGATTTATTTTATAAAATTTAATCGGCAAAGCACGCCAAGGTCGAACGACGCAGCGCCATTTGTGAAATTACTTATTTTTCACACCTAAATTTAAGCACATAACTACTTTACTAGGTAATGTGTCACAACAATTCCAATTTCGCATTAAAAACACAGCGTGATCAATACGTGATTGATAAGCTTGCGATAACAAATGCAGTATGACAGGTGTCAATGCACAGCTGACTGATCGAATGTAGGTCATGCGCGTACGCTGTTCTTTTGAGGGTTGAAGGGTGGAAGATCCGCTGCACGTGCGACTTCCGACTTTTGATACCTAAATCTTAAGGCAGGTATCACAAACTTTATCGATTAAATTTTAATAAATTTTACTGATGAATATCTTCTAAATAGTGCATATTAAAAATATAGTTTCTTAGCAAAAAAAACATCTACACATCGGGTTCAACACCGTATTCAAATAATGGACGATGGTCATTTACACCCTTAGCGTAAAAAAAGGAAAAACTCAAATATATATATGTTTTTCATATTAAACAGCTACGGCGAATTTGACACAAATGACAAAAGAATGACACAATATGAATATGCAATGTTTTCTCTTCAAGTAATACACCTACCTTGTAACTTCATAAAGGCTGTTTTTGTTTGTGATATGTGATACCTCAAAGGATTATATGGACCATCGGTAAATTCATTCATCCATCCCTACAATTAAAAAAATGTATCATTATTAAGAAACAGAAACTGAAAACTAAAAATTAACTAACAAATTGTATTAGATTTCAGTGCATTATAAAGAAAACAAGAATGGCTATGACACCATGTGTGTGTATGATCAAGATATCAACTGCTTCTATACGTTGTTTAGTAGGAGCAAATTATTTAACCAGAACCTGACGCCTTACAGCATCTTATAGCTTAATTCACCTTTAAACAACATATTTTTAATATAAGAATTCATAGAAGGACATTACTAACGACAATTTCTACCTCATAGAAATCTTTATGGACTCACCAAAGCATAATTTCTTTTTATATAATTTTATAGCATATTGAATAACTTTGGTCCTAGATAATTGTTAAATAAAAGATAAAAGCTGTGTTTATTGCTCGCACTTAAACCATCCTATGCAATTAAAATATAAAATACTCATATAAAGTAAATACAGAAAAAAGCCAATGATTACCTCATACACATCAGAATCGCTCGGTCTGTGTTCCTTAACGGCCGAAATATTTGAGAAGAGCAGGCCAGAAGATTCAAAACCAAACTTCTTCACTTCGGGTTCCAGCCCATAGCCCAGCATGATGCATATCCAATCCTTACAACAGCCCACGAAGGTGACCGACCACGAGCCGATGACGAATGCATTCCACACAGTCAGGGTGTGATTGAATATCACGCTGATTAGGAGAAGAAGAGTGAAAAACATCATTTGGAAAGTGAAGAACGATGACACATTGACGCTGTAGGCCGAAAGACGCTCGAAATCGAATAAGGAACTGCGATTGGGCATCACACCCTCGCTCGGTGCTTCAATGTTGTCCGTAATGATTGTAGACTCTTCTATAGCCTCCACACCCGACTCTATTTCTATAGAATCATCAACATTGACTTTTGCCGTGATTGCTAAAACAAAAAGTTAATTGGTAAATAACTTAATTTTGACATGCTAAAATAGAAGTTAATCTGACGGCATCTAATTACTGCAAGAGTCCTGTAAACGATGAATTTGGCATTCTTTAGTATATGCTTCATTGTTTGTGTTTGTTGGCATTTACAGAGAAGATCTTTCTGATCTTTCATAAGAGATATACACTCTCTTTTTAAGTGTACTTAACGATTGTAATCTTAAAATTCCCAGCTTGAGATAAACGCGTTTGAAATTTTTGAAACAAAAATATGATTATAAACATTGTATTAATTTGTTTTGTGTTGCAAAGTCAGTTTTTGTGAATAATTTATAAAAATAAACTAACTCAAATGAAAAAAAAGGATGCGGTAAAATGTAGTCGACTTGATGCATCCTAAAAATATATTTCTGCAGTTACGTTTATTTTTATGCAAATAAAATCATTAAAAAATGCCTTCCAAAACCCGTATATGAACTTCCATCATGATTAAACACAGATTAAGTTTGTTTAGGAGGGAGGGTGATGTACATAAATTAAAAATGGACATCCTTGGTGGGGTCCATGATCAAGGAGTGGTTGCAAGGAGTTTGGAATAGCTACTTTACTTTCCAATCACTGTCACTGCTTTCGGGGAGGAAATCACCTCGTAAAGTCAATGTCAATCTATTAAAATGTGCATTGCTTATGTAATAATATCTGCAACGAGGAGCAGATATTTGGTTTGTAAATAAGAATGTATACATACGCTCATCCACAGGGGTATTTTTGTCATTCTCGTCTGAGATGGTGTTATCACTGTCGCCTAATTCCTCGGATGCTTGGTTCATTGGAGTCATATTGATCGGTAAGTCATCAAAGTTCTGCAAACTGCTCGCTATTGATGACACCTAAAAACAAGAATGGTTATGACACCCTGTAGCTATTATAACCACAAGTCTCATTAACGGCATCTTTCACCGTTAATGACGCCCCACAAGCGTCATTAACGGCATCTTTCCCCCAGACTACTCGCACCTGTGGCACACTGACTTGTGATGGGTTACTTCATTTTCTATCTCCACATGTGCCCGCGGCACATTTAGCCCATTTAATGTACATTTTGGATGGCCATAGAGGCGATATTATTATTATTATTAGTTTTAGGCAGGCGGCTTATGCTGATAAGCCTAAATCTGCACTTGTATCGTCTTTGATAAACTATTCAGTCTGTTCTTAAATTCGTTCACATTTTGGCACTTATCACTGCGCTTGGTAACTTATTCCGTGCATTCAACACTCTGTTTGACATGAAATTCATCCTCGGATTAGAACTAAAGGTTGTACTTGAGAGTTTTAAATGATAAATTTGTATTAATAAAGTATATGGTTTCAAAATTTGGAAGATCATAATAGCAAGTCAATAGGATCTCCTCTCGCTTGCCTATAATTTAATGTTGTTTATTCAAGTATGTTTAACCATTCTTCATATTCCAGATTTTTCCGTTGACTTGGTATTTTCGTTGCGCGTCTTTGCATCTTTCCTATTAGATAGTGGGTTATTTTTTAAGTATGAATAGACAAAAAATAAAAAAACATACAATGGGTTTAACAAGTCCTTTCAGAGGTACATGGATTGCAGTCCACTGCAATCTCTCAATCAGCGCCCAGCTAGGAACATCGGAGCTCGCGAGTAGCTTCTGGGCAGTAAATCACCGCTCTAGTAACTACGTCAGTACCTACGCTGTTGAAACCTTCCTCGAGCAAGCTTCAATGGTTTATTTATCATATATGTAACTAGTTAATAGTGTGAGCCTTGTGAGATAATAAACCACTTCTTCATCAACCACTCTCATTATTAACTTTCAGTGCTTATCTCTTCGAAAGGGTCTAAATTACACTACATAAATTTTAATACCATTTTAGTTTTTATTTGTAAATTTTGACTTGTGGCTAATAATGAAATAACATGGACACAATATTTCAATTAAATAATAATTATAATGTGGCACTGAACATTCTTTTATATGTTTCTATTTACATAGATGAGTTTGTATTAATTTTAACTAGCCAGTAATAAATAATACTTTCCAACAGACGTGCTGTCATATTTTTCAAATTCGAATATGATATTTGAGCACTCTATCGAACTGTTAATGTTTTATTAATTACTACTAAGAATTTGTTGACTTTAATGTTACAAATCTATATTATTCGACCGACCTCCGATGTGATCTAAACGGCCATGCTTGTTTTCAAGAACATCAATCTACACACACAAATTCAACGTTGGACGGATGGACGGACAGACAGGCGGCCAAAGGACAGGGATAGTAGAATCTTACACATGAATGTAGAAGCTAAAAAATCCATTAGATATTTCTAAAAAATTCATTAGATGGCCATGTACTTACTTTTAGTTCTGGAAATATACCCTATTTTTGCCTACTAAGTAGGTTTGCACAAAACAAATGTTCACACACAATCGCTCCATTCTAAGTATCACAATAAAGTTATCAAACCTGATTATCGGTGCTCGCTAGACTAATTTGCTCGAGTTCATTTTGTATTGAGTTCTCTTCGGAGTCGGAAATAGAGTTTTCTTTACTGATGTGCTTCTCGTAAATCTCAGCTGAAAACAAAATGTGAAAAATATTATTCTACCAAATTCACAAATGAACGGAACTTTAAATATTTAAGGTGCTAAATAAAAACTAAAAGTTATTCAACAAAATGATATAATATAAAAATATCCACAAACACATACACACACAGTTCTTTATTTTTTTATTAATTGAAGGACCTTGACAAATATTATTATTATTATTCACTGAGCAAGCATCTATTTAGCTGATATGCTCATATCTCGTTCTCAGCTACTAGCGATTTTCCTAGGCAAATCCAACCAATCGGGAAACCTATTTCATAAATAAATACTTAAATAACTGGAGAGTTGATCACCTTTTCGCGCTTGCATTATCCGACCAGACCTGTAGGAATATATTTATGAAAGCATTCGAAAAACTGCTTGGGCAATAGATACAAAAAAAAATGCTAGATTTATTTATCTTATTCTAACTGCCCCTTATTGTTCCTACTTATTTACTTATTCTGACATATCCATTTTTGGATATCGCTCCCTGACCCCATTCTGCAAGTCATTTAAATTAGGGGGGAGTCTGCGGATGATTATATTATTTATAATACATATGTAAATTATAATATAGAAACTTTACCTTCTGTAGCTCTAGCTAATTTCATATCCTCAACTGCCTGAGATATTTTCTCCTTGAAACCGGTGAAAAACTTCCATGTGTCATTCCCAGCATCCTTCGCACTGTCGCTAACGGGATCTGTGTAGGTTGCACGCTTGCTTATCCTGAATAACAAAGGCAAAATAACATTTATAGTTTAATAGCATTAGGCATGGATGATTAGAATTTATGGTAACTGTTGATATGATAGTCATTGCAATAATTATCCACCCATTGTAAAGGACGTAATCCATTTAGCGTCTTTGATTCACGAGTGGCCGAACCTGTGTGTGGTTGGTGATTCATGGTTAAGTGATTTCTTGATGTATCCAGGGGTGGATACAGAGGAGGGGGGGGATGAATGCATTTCCCCCCCTTGATCCACTCCCCTGAGTCACGACCAAAGTAGAGGTTAGGCTGAAATGACCCAATTGAACATTTTGGAAATCATTTTTAGCTAAATCTATGCAATTAATTGCAACGAGGAAAAGATATGTCATATTCACAATATTTGACTATATTTCTGACAAAACTATTGTTTCCAAAACACGTTGAGGGAAATTTTCCTAAATAGAAAAAATCCAGTTACTTCTAAAATTTGCACACAAAACATTTTACAGACTACCTAAATTATTAATAATGTATGTTGATAAAATTATCAAAATTTGCCATTGTTAAGGGAATTATTGTTTCATATTTTTAAATTAGTATGTAGATTATATTTTGAATAAATTTCGTTTTTTGTTCAATTTTGCCATATTCCACATGTGATGATTTCGTAAGCGACAATTTAACGCCATTTGACAAATGTGCAATATGCTCTGTTTAAATTTTGTAATGACTTATATTATGTATCGCACCTTTGTTTATTCGCAAAACTAGTCATATGAGTTCCATCTCTGTAGTGCTCCTCTCAGGCCATTGCAAAACGCATCGCTTAACTGTTATATCTTGAAATACTTGTACTAAGATTTGAGTTAAGTGATGCTTCTGCGATTTGGAATAGCTCAAGAGTTAGCACAGCCCGTCTACTTTCAGTTTGTTTGATAATGTCATTCACAACTTAAAACAATGATTTTTCTGAATTTAAAGAAGATTTTGCTGAAAAATGTCTTATCGAGGTAACCTAAGTAATTCAGTCCCTTGCAGTATAGAACTAGACATAATTCATCTACCTTATGGGTGGCAGAACTTGTGTGGTTTGGTATTTATTGTTGCTCTTTGGAAAGTTGGAAATGTTTGAGGTAATCTGTGGCAATATTCATGACCTTCTGATAGTTTTAATATTTCTTTCAATAAGAAGCATTAAAGCAATCCTCTTACCTCTGGCGATTATAATAAAAAAAAGGGCAATAAAAAAAAGGTTAAGATTTACTTCATGTTTCTCTCTAATAAATCCTTCTTAACAAGTTTTTGGGCAGTCGGTGCAATATGGAGGAGGTTCAATGGTCCAACGAGCAGGCAGATGATTATAAAATGCACATGTAGTACCTTGACAAGTAGTCGCGCATGGGAGAGCCACTGCTCTCACTCTTCTTTGTGGATTCTGTGGTCTCCTTAGAACTCGATTCGGCAGTCGATTTCTGCTCCTCTTCGATTAGTTTCTCAGAGACCTTCGCTCCTTTGAAGTATTTTCCCAGTATTGACACGTGCTTCTCGGGTTTCTTCAAGACATTGTCGGGAAAGGGCGTTAGCCCATAATCTAACTGCGGCGTTGGAGGATCGTCCTCATTACATGAATACAACTCCTCCAATTCCTCACTATTGGCATTGTACCGTATCGAGAATGGCGGTACTTTACCTGCAAGAATAAACAATATATTGTACAAATGTGAAAACAGCTTATCATGACTACATAGATAAATCATCACCGATCTTTAACACAGTCTCCGCCATGACGAGTCTCAACATTGATATATATCTCCAGATGCCACGTGCGCTTAAAAGTGTCATCAGCTTACTGCATTTGTATTAATATTTAAAAATACATTATGTAGCGCATACCTGAATTCATAGACTAATTGACGATTTTTTTTTCATTTTAGCTCCGTATTAACGTTTAATTGTTTGTGTGAAAAGTGCGCTAGTGAATTGAAAATGTTTTTGACGGATTTGGCCGTAAATAATTCGAGTTTTATTTACAAAAGCTATGTCAATATAATATTAAATATAAAAAACAAACATTTTTATAGTTTTTTACTTATTATTTGCCAATAATAAGAAACTAAAAATGGGTGGCGGCCCCGTGTGCAATATTTCGTTCGGTGAACGACCTTCGCCGAACGGCGGCATCGTGTGGTCCGCGCGTTTTACGTACGGAGCAGAATGTGTTAACTGTCAATTAGTATGTATCATCATGCCGCCCCTCCCCCAAACCACTCAGCCTCTAATATAGTAAAATTATTTATTTCAGTTCAAAAAACGGCTTTCCAGTTCGTTTTAACTTAACAGCCCAAATATTATTCACTAAACCATTCTTCCAAATATTTTTGGGGATATTTTATGTTAAAAACACGGTATTAGGCACACATTGGGAAAAAATATGCCTAATTTTTGGAAATCTTCTTTATTTAGTTATTAAAATTCTGATTATAAGCTCTCTGTCTAAATTCAAGTTAAAAGAAACATTCTACCTTTAATTATGCTTAACATATTCTCATTAGCACCATTATATGATATTCCACAAATAGAGGGATATTGCAGGAAAGGAAGACAGCATGGATAGTAAGGCTGAAAATTAGAAGGAATGACAAATAATAGACAAAATGAAAAGTGAAAATCAATATTATAAATGCAAAAATATCAAACCGCTGGCTGAGGGCAATCGTGGGTTAAAAAAAAAACAGTTTTGAGATATCTTCATTATTTGGTGGTGTTTTACGCCAAAAATTAAGTGCAGCAGAGCAGAGGGTCTTAAAAAAAATATAGGAATGAGATATTTTAGAAAGGCCGAACTCACTAATAAAATTAATAGATATAAATAAAAAAAATGAATAGATTAATAAATAAATAAATAAATAAAGATGAACGTTACAAAACTCATAAATCATAAAAGTAGCTATTTACAGAAAATGGCTAAATATTTTTTTTCGTAGCTGTTGGACTTATGGCCAGATCTAGAAAAGTGGTTAGATCTAACTAAACTGACAACAATGCATCTGCTATTAATGGCAACTCGAAACTCACTAACAACTAACGAATAAAAAATTGTAAATATTGCTGAGTTGCTAAATTAAGAAATTGTGGTTCTTTACAATTTCGTCTACTCCGATGTTGACGAATTAATAAATAAAATGTCATGGTATTTAGTTAATAAAAGTAAGTTTTTTTTCATTTTGTCGACCTTTTGATCTGTCAATGTTTTGATTTATCGATGCCTTGATTGTCGACCTTTTGTTTGTCGACATTTCGTAATGGACCCCAATATTATTATTAACCTATATACTTGGTTTTGATATTAATGAAAGATGAATTTTGGTACCCAATGTACCTAAATATGGGGAAACCTTAATAATTTCACCCTTCAATATCATAGAAGAAAAAGGCCATACATGTTGGCTTGCAATATACTAGTTGGGTATCCAGTTTTAACCAAAAAAAAATTTTTATAACTTATAATCATTTTCAGTCATTTTATCTTTACATTACCACACCTATTAATATTTTAATAGTTATTATTAAATGTTGTTTCTCACCCGGGTCCATAATGAATGACAAACAAAAGACAACCGGCCAAAAGTCCAAACGACTGACTTATTCACGAAGTCATATCAAGACAAAAATGTTTTCATAGGAACATTCGATATTTTCATGTGCACTCGGTTGTATTCTATAGTAATTCTTTATTTAACAATTTAATTATGCGCCTTTCGCTTTTCTTCAATTGTAAGATCAACAAACATCACGAACTAAGCAAACATATGATAGAACTGTCAAACGTCAGTTAACTCGGGTATGTTTGTTTTTCAGATTTATTTGCAATAAAAAAGGAAATGCCAAAATATTATAGTTGTGCTACTTTCAGTATATCATAAAATATTTAATTACTTCCTCATTTTTTATTACACATATTTATATTTTTTAAATGATAGTGCAACTTATGAGTCGTGTGGTGAAATGTTGTTTTTTTAAGTTTAGGGGGCCATTACAAAGTATTAGAGCCTGTGCACAAGCAACAAAATAAAAACATCTGTCGAAGTTCTGTTACCGTATAATGATCCCCTTATCATAATCCAAAATATGTCAGTCAGCCAAATTATAATAACCAGCAGCTGTCACATTGCAATAAAGACTTGTATTTTGTGAATAATGCGAAATAAAAAAATATTGTTTATATGTTTATGTTTAAGTAATGAAAATGTTCACCCCTAATATGCTATTATTAGTAGCTTTTGTGCTATTTAGTGTTAAGTGTTTCGGTTCAGAGGGAACCAATGTAAACAATAAGGTTAGGTTTGATAATAGCGTCATTCACATAATGTAATTGTAGTGTAGTGTGAATTACTACTTAATATAAATTTATTTTTAGGAATATACGGAATTGGTTACTGAGCCCGATGACAGGCCTCTTATATTCGCTACCTTGGGCGGCGGGATGGTCGCCTTGGATCAATTAACTGGGAATGTTATATGGAAATTGAAAGATGGTAATGTCGTTTTTGATCTCTTGCATTTATGAATTTGATAAATCTAACCATTGGAACTCCCACAATAGAAAATCAAATGGCTGTAGAATTCGAAATGTCTGTTGCAGATATAGTCAGATGAAATTGTATTGTTTTATACTAAATGCTCCTACTAATATTATGCCTGGATTCATTCAGAAGCTTTATTGTATAATTTTCCGGTATTCAATAAATTCCAAGGAGAATAGAAAGGCTACTATTTACTTAAATCATGAACTAATAAGGATATTTATGGTGATTCTTAATAATGATATAATTCTGAAAGGGCTTAATAAGCCTTGTCTGCTTTAAGCTCCCAACTCTCTAAGCCTTCTTATATTGGCCGCAATGATCATCCTTCCAAGATAAAACCTATATTGGAAAAACGCAACATGGTTCAATTCTCTTCTTTCCAGAACAATTTGCCAGTATAATGCTCTTGATAGGCCATTATTTGACCCTTTTCCTCGTTCCAATTCTGTTTTTAAGCATTAATTATCCTCACTACTACTAGCTCCTAAATATTGTAATTACTTAATAATAATAATAATAAGCGAGTTAAGATTTATTGCAAATATTAACTTGATATGTAAAAATTACCGGATGTAGTGGTTTGTATTTACCTACAAAGATTTCTGATTCAAATATGGCTACTTAGCTCAATCAAACTACTACCGGCCTCTTAAGTAAGACCATTGAGAAGTATTAGTATGACCAGTTCTTAAAAACAAACAGTAAGTCATTCCTTCACTAAGATTCCAAAACGTTTGAACCCAATAACCCTTATCAAGTTTTTATGATGCATTGATCTAGCAATGCACTTCTGCGGCAATATCCCCCTTTGTAATTGCCATTATAAAAGTTGTCAAGAAATACATCTACCATGGACACTAAGTTTCATTATTTCCTCTGATAAGAATTCTTTGCTGTTTCTTGAATTAGAAAATGTTTAGTTTGTTGTAATGTATTATATAATGACATTTATATAATTTATTGTTTACATCATCGGGCATACTAAAATAAAATAATTTAGAATGCAAGAATTTAATGCTTTTTTTTCGCTTAAAATTCAAGTTTTACAATTGTTTATTATGCTATTTCCGGACTTCATAGTAAACATTTCAAGTGAATCACAGGACCCATCATCAGGCGTGAACTCCTATCTCTACTACTTTGCACATTTTTCAACTGAACTACTTAAAATAATAATACATTTAAATTTATTTTCTATTGAAATTCTTAATTGTTGATTCAGTTTCCCATATTGCTGGGTTTTTACTTATTTTTTGGTTATGTCCATTTATCTCACTTCTATTGATAAAATGGCAGCTGCTTATAAATTTGCATAAATATGAGTGCGTATGCAAGAGAATACTTCCTCTATTTAAATCTGCTTTTAAACATTCACAGATAGTAGACATTATTATTGATATAGTTCCGGATCATACTCTGTAGAATTTTTAAGGATTTGACATTTTGGATGTGTAACAACATCTATGGTCACGAGGACATTGGCGCTAGTTTTAAATTTATCATTAAACTAAGCAGTTTTCTAACATGTACGGTATGAGTACCACATCACTGTGTGGTCATCATAAAAGGTAAAGTCAGCCGAAGAACAGTCATGTTTTACGACATTGCGACAATTAAATAAAATGATTACTCATTATATTAATATTAATTATTATTAGAATAATTATTTATTCATCCTTTGCTTATTCATCATATCTAGATTCGAATTCTACAACAATACAAGACAAATTTCTGATTATCAGCTATGCTCACACAAGAGATTTTATCTGTGTGTTTGTATTTGTATTTTATTTGTATTTGTTTGAAATCACATCAATTACTTTTTGTGTTACTAACGTTGACGTTCCTTTGTATTAAGATGCCATTGTAAAATAAACTTCTATTCTTTACTGTTTATTTCAACGTCAGGATATAAAAAAATGAGCATGGTTTATCATTCATTCTTTACCATAAATGCCTTAAATCAATTAGAATAACTTTATTTTCTGCAAGCGACATCCATATTTTCACGATCTATCTCGATGTTGGAAAATTTAATTTGGGTTTCCGGCCACTTGTGCTAAGCTTAGATTGAAGAATGAAATAAATTATTAAAATTTATTTGGTGCCTTGCTAGGTTGAGACAAAAATATTGAGACAAGGATAAAGGTACTTCGAGTCAGATTTAAATAGACATGTGTGTGGCTTAGCTGCAATGATTTCATTCCCCAAATTTCAAATTTGGGAATGATTTCCCAAAGATCTCACAAAGGAAAATACTATAAAAACAGATTAACACTTTGCACTAAGAATGAGAGAAGTATAATTATGAATTTTCTTTGCAAGGTAGACTAATAACCAGCGGGATAATTTATGACCTAAATGGGTTTAAGAACTCATTACGGTATCAACGTCCACCCCACTGACCACTCTCCTTTTTTCCGTATGCAGATGTGGAATGATGCTGTCAAAGCGGTTTTAGAAGGTTTTTAAGGAGATGGCGGAGAGATTTGGGTAGGAGGTGTTCTTACCTCGACCGCATAAAATTATACTCGGTAACCATTTTTCTCGAGTGAGGTGATTATACTTACTTTTGACTTGAAATTGTGGTCTTGGGAGATGTTTTCATCCCATTTATGAGTTAGGTTGAATATATATTTTTGAAGTCGTTAATGGTATGGTGAGCCGTTTTAATAATATCTAAAACTGGAAACCAAGCTAAATAAAGATTTATGTTATTATCTGTTAACATATCAAAATGAAATATTCCAAAATTAATGAGGCCATGTTTTGACAAATGTTTTGATTGATTGGCAATAATCCTTTATCTAATCTTACCAAATGATGTTTCAATACCACTGTTTCAGGTGGGAAGCATTTAATAGATACGTTACCTGAGGAAGTAGTATTCCGTTGTCAAATTATAATAACAGCCTATCTATTTTAAAAATGTGCAAAAAAACATATCGCCTCGATTCCCACATTTACCCAGTCAACAGCAGATTCGAGATCTCCAGCTTCAGCTGACTGAAGTGAATAATTAATGTTAGAGATGATAACTATTGTGGAATTCTAAAGTGATCATCTCGAAATATCGGAGAAGCTTGCTGAATCTGTGGCTTATATATATTTAAGCTTATCTATTGGTTCACTACACGTGAACTTAATTGACGATTACAATTTAATTTAATTATGTGACGGTGACCGGTCGTCCACGCACCACATATACACTAATTGGCTAAAGATTCAGGCAGGCCTTGCTGTCACATGCGTAGAACCTTAATTGCGTCTTCAGAACCGCCCCTAAGTCTTGACTCTATAATAGTAATATCAAATGTAACATGGTTCTTAATTTATCTTTCAACTTATAAGGTTTGATTTATCACCATGATAGTGAAAACCTGTTATCAGTCAACTTTATTCCGTTATCGTATGTACCACATTCTTATATATTGTACTGTTGATTTTCCAAATAAAGAATAAATAAATAAAACCTATTCCCAAAAGAAGTAAAATTAGTCAATCTGTCTGTTTGCTCTGTTACTACTGAAACAATTTTAATTGAACTTTATTATTTGAAAAAGAAACTAAATGCGTGTCAACCATCACAGCACAGTGCCTGTGGATTAATCCGTCAGTGAATTTGACAAAGCCAGGTCGTAAATCTAATTTCACTAAGATCATAGAATTACCTAAACTAAAACATTTCTTAAAGCACATACGACGTTAATAGAACTAACAGTTTCATAACACATGCAGGTAATATATTAAATAAAGATATATAATCCTTCTATTATTAGAGATTATGCGTTAAATAGGTTTTTATCAGTACACAATATCTGCATTTTATCTGCATCCAATTGAAAAAAAACCTTCAACAAAAATTAAACTTTTATTTCAGAATTAATATTTTTTCTTATCAATTGTTGAAGTTACCGGTTAATATTGTTCATATAATATTGTGTGTATAGCCACTATTAAAATGCGAAAATAATTCATGCCCAACTTTATTAATTATATCAAAGCGCTATTATAAATTCCATTTTTCTCGCACTTGCTCAGCCAGGAAAATGACCCGGCGCGGCCTTGCTAGTGATCGAACTTATGACCGATTTCATATTATCGCGTGAAGTTTACACATTTTTTACTCGGAAACCATGATGAATTTTGGTCAGGTCAAAACAAATCATGTTGGAAATCGAGAGGCCAATAAGCTGGATTTTTATTGGGAATGGCCTTGGAATAACGTGTATTAATTTCACTTCATTAGGTAGACTTTAGTGATGTTGATTTTTCTCAGGATCGTTAACTTAAGATTTTAGAAAAATATACTTTCTAAATATACGTGCAGTGAAGCAAATAAATGCACACCGAATCCTGATCGATCACTACTCAGACGCCTCATATAAGGATCCCGTAGTTCATGCTTACACCACAAGGCAAGCACAAAGACACACATTGAAAGTTCCTCGTATTAACAATTACTACGGATCATGTACTTTACGTTACTTAATCCCTAAACTTTTTAATGAGCTAGAAAATGACATTAAAACATTTAAAAACGTGAAGACAATAAAAAACGACATTAAAATTACACTCATGTCAAAATTATAAATTATAACTTATAATTTATAAATTATTACATATGCTGTTAACGTTGTTGTTTATGTTGTTTGTCTATTATGTATGTTTATTATGGTGAATGATTACTCAGCAACTTTTGTATATATATACATTTGTATACGCATTATATTGTATAAAGGAAGGATTACTTGGGATTGCTGTCAGCGCGCAGTGTTTTAATTTTAATTTAATTAATGTGTCGTGAAAAGTGTCACCATAGTCATAAGATCAATGTGTCATTATATTGAGTCGTTTAATTGTTGAATTTGTATGCTAAGATACCTACGGAAAAGGCACCAGCCTTCGTGGGGTTGTATATGGTGCATTACTCAAAATAAAAAAAAAACATTTTTGGTTGAACTTAAGCTATTTATTGAGTATATGTATTTTATTAACAGTCCCTATTTTTAGAAAATTTTACTATATTAGAAATATTAGAGCACAGGGGAATATCAGTGCTTAATTTAGTGGGGTAGAAAGGTCTCATGGGTGTTTAATTTGAGGATACAATCATATGATTTTTCTGTTATAGAGTTTGGAAGGGAGGTTTTTAGATATTATGAGGTAGCCAAACATTACTAAAGAATTCAGTAGTTACCAATTTAAATAAAACAATCCAAAAAGAATATAATCAACTTCCAAGATATTTATTTCTGTAATAATTTTTACAATATTGTAGGAATTATTATTTTTTTTCTTTTTGATAATCGCTATGACCTAGGTCATATACAATTATTTTGGGCCCTACTCAACTAGACCAAATGTGCCTGTCCTAGAGTCATGCACAAGATTTTAGAACAAGATAATGAAAAACAACTACGAAAACAATTTTAAATTTGTGAATTTGTACATTCATACATAAATACATACTTACTTGAATACAAATAGAAGGATAATAATCAAAATTCATTAATATTATATAAATTCAAATTCAGCAAATAGCCATCATGAATGTTTCCGTTTCACATATTTCTTAAGGTTCTCGGGTAGTTGGTTGTAGAATTTAAAACCCAAATAAGAACTAGTTTTACTAAATTAGTTGAGTTTGGTCTTATAGGTTGAACATAGTTTATTTTATTTCTGGTGTTCTTCATTCATTCGCTTGGTAATGGCTTCTCAAATTTCAGGAAACTTCAGGATCTTTTTAAAGGATTTAATTAAAGCTGCAGGGGTTGAGTCAGTTAAACACCAGTTTGGTCCCATTTTCTATATTCAAGACTTCTTAGGAGTATATAATTCAATAAGAATTTTACAGTATTGTAATGAAAATATATAAAAAGTAAAATGAATATCTAAACGTTGATCAGTTTTTACTACAATCTATTTTTTCACCAACTCTGCTGGAATGTGATTGCAAGATCGATCCACAAACATTCCCCTAATGCAGAACCCGAATATTTTTTTTTCCAGAGCCTGCAGTGAAAGTGCCAATTCAGGATGATAGCTTCACTCCCCGTTTCCTGCCGGATCCGCGCCACGGCAGCCTGTACATGTTCGGTCCAAGGGGCTCCGAGAGACAGGTACTTAAGAAGCTGCCCTTCACCATACCGCAGCTCGTTGCTAATGCTCCATGCAGGTCGAGCGATGGAATACTTTACACGGGCAAGAAAAGTGACACCTGGTTCATGATAGACCCTAAGACGGGTTTTCGACAACCCATTTCAGGTAAAACTACTTTTAAAATAAATAAATACCTAACAAACTGTACTGATACAATAATAGTCTACAAGTGCTATAAGGGTGCAAACAGTCTTTCGCAGATGACCAACGCGTACTTTCGCGACGGTTCATAAAATACATTAAAATGTATCAGCACATGCATTGTGACGCGAATGCGTTAGACTGTCAATTTATTCATCCGTCGCGGATGTTGTCTGCTCGTCCGCGTACAGTCTATCTGCGAAGGACTGTACGCAGCCTTAGTATTTATAAACCACAATAATCGCCATGATAGTTCAGGTGATCTTTTTTTGAGACTTCCACAATTCCTTTTAGAACTTCAGCACAAAAAAGGAGTCTCAGTTATGCCAAATATCATAAAAAATTGCTACTTCATAGCAATAAATATTCCAGATTCAAATCTACAATATAAATATAATTGTGAAAAAATAATGTTTGTATAATATAATAACTGATTCTACAACCTCCAAATATTCTCCTGTTCCCCAGTGTTTTGTGTAAATTCAACGTCAACATTTTACATTGTTTCTGAATTCTAATCACAAATCTTTAATTTCTTCTTATACTATTTTTCCTCTACCCTGTAACTGACTCCGATAAGCTGACTCCGATCAGTGACTCCATAGCAGATACATTTTTAGCACGCATACGAGGGTGGTCCGATAAGTACTTAGCCTCGCAAGATAAATTCTCGTAGACGGCTACTGTCAAAATTTCAACCGAATTTTGAGAGTAGTTTTGTTTTGACATTTTAGACAAGCGGATGTGTCAGCGGATTTTAGAAAAATGGAAAAAGAGCAATATCGGTCGTTGATTCGATTCTTGTTTCTGGTAGGGAAAACGCGCAGCGAAATCAAAGAGCGCTTGGATGCTGTATACGGTTACTCTTCCCCTTCGATGGCGACCGTCAAAAATTGGTTTAACAAGTTTCAACATGGTCGCACGTCGGTTTTTGATGAGCCGCGCCCAGGTACCCCGAAAACGGCTATCACGAAGGATAACATGACACAAATCCACAATCTCATGTTGGCAGACTGCCGATTGAAGGTGTGCGAGGTGGCTAAGACAATAGGCATCTCAAAAGACCCCGTCGTGGGTCATATGATATTTCCTGCATGAGACCACTTCAGATCAGTGTTTGACGCTGTTTAATCGCAATCCGAAGGAGTTTCTGCGTCGTTTTGTGACCTTCGACGAAACATGGATTCTCTGTTACACACCAGAGACCAAGGAACAGTCGAAACAGTGGACTTTACCTGGCGAACATGCTCCGAAGGAGGTGAAGACTGTGCTATCGGGCGGAAAGGTGAAGGCCACCGTTTTCTGGGATTCACAAGGTGTGATCTACATCGACTACCTGGACAAGGGCAAAACGGTCACAGGGCTCTACTATACCGAATTATTGGGCCGATTCGGCGCTGAATTGCAGAAAAAACGGCTCCATTTGGGGAAGAAAAAAGTGCTCTTTCACCATGACAACGCCACGACCAAATAAGTCTACAAACTGCTGCTCTATCCACCGTATTCTCCAGATTTTGCCCCATGCAACTTCTTTTTCTGAATTGAAACAAAAAACATTTGAGCAGAAATTTGAAATGAGGATGTCATCGCCGCCACGGAGGCCTACTTTGCAGACCTTGAGAAAAAAAAATATTCAGACGGGTTAAAGAAGTTGGAGCATCGGTGGATCAAGTGTATCGAGCTAAAAGGAGACCATGTTGAAAAATAAATTGCCACTTTTCCAAAATTTTTCGTTTTTCATTTGTAGGCTAGTTACTTATCGGACAACCCTTATACATCGGTGATTACATGGATCATGTCAAGTCTGGTATCAATACACTTAATTTGAAAATTTATTACTTAATTTCAGAAATTCTACATTATTTGCATTTTCCCATTTTAAACTGGTGGCTTTACTAAGTATATTCCTATTTAAATATCATAGTAGTTTTATAAAAAATCTCTAATTCTAAACTTTATTTTATTTGGTAGGCTTTGGAAAATCACACTTTTTCGATAACGACAATGATAAGGTCTGTCCGATTGATAAGGAGAATGCGATTTACCTGGCGAGGACGGAATACAACATACTCATGTTGGACTCGAAAAATAGAAATGAAAAGTGGAATGTCACATTTTACGACTACACATCAAACACAATGGGGCAGGAAATGACCGATGATTATGGTAATACTCTGGCCTCTATTGTTATCTCGAAATTAATGGCTCTCGCAACAACTAATTTGCATACCCATATAATTAATCTATTGTGGAGCTAGGATTATCGCACGATAGGGGCATCAATTATGAGGCTTCAGTGGTTCTGGTGTTGGATTACTAAAACAGATATTGTGGGTTTGAATCCGCATTAATAACCACAGCTATCTCAGCTGACTAGTAAAAGCAATTTAGTTTAATTAATCACAGCCAACATTATTAGTGTTTGACCTTGATCACAGAAATTTATAATAATGCCCTCTCAGCTGTACCAACAAAATAGTTAGATTTATGACTATAAATAACTCATATGATGTTGATAAAAAAATATGCGGAAATTGGGTATAATCGGAAAAAATGTTTATTTATTCTTTCATATTAAAATGGTCTCCTTCAAAGTAATCACTACCAGATATAATACACTTCTGCCAATACGGCCTGGTGCAGTGGTATAAGCGCCTGATTCTAAAATTCAGAGGTCCAAACAAAATCTTGTTAACATTTCATGCTTCTTATACCTATAAATTATATTTTGAAAATCCAATTTTAAATCCATAGAAAAGTATTATTTTTATGACTTACACCTATAATATGTCTTAAATGAGAATAGTTTTCTGATTATTATTTACTGTGTACGCTCAAATTCAAATAAATCCAGCTTAAGAATATCTATTTCGATCAATTTTTTTTTTTAAAACGGTGGCCCGAATTTCCTTAAACTTAAGTGAACTTATAATAATTTGTCCGTGGTCATAAACTTTATCGCCATTCATTTTAATAATACTTAGGTACTAACATTATCACCTCATTACAAAATCGTAACATTAACTACATATGTGCTATTTCATATTTTATTGCAGTTTTATCACAATTTCAAAGGAAAGTAACGGTTTATTTTATTACAATAGTTCTAGTTAAATAAAACCACAAATGGTTTATAGTTAATAAGTAATAACATACAAATCTTGTGGTAGCATGTTTGTGTTTACTGAGTTTCATCGGTTTCCCTGTAAGAAGTGACATGGAAAACTTAAAATCTAAAATTAAATAGTCAAAATAGTCAAAAACATTGTAAGATTACTTGGAGAGTAATTAGATTAATTCTTGTCTCACCCTACCAAGCCTCTGACTTCTACATGGTTCATAATGAAAAGGTCTAATTTGGCATGCAGACCGAGTATTGGGTTTTGCAAATATTCTAGCAAAAGTTTTTACCAATTTTTTTTTAGAGCCACTGGAAACAACAAAAGTAAACACATTTATAAAAATATTATTTTTTTTTTATTTTGCATGTGTTGTTTCTTTAAAAAAGTTTTCATTGAAGGTATATAAATATATTTTTTCATACATTTATCATTATTTTAGACTAAATATCTTATGGACTGAATACAAGAACTGAAAAACCACAGTATACCTATTTCATTGTAAATAGATGCAATTCTTTTTCCGTTTTTCAAGATTAAAATAAGTTGATTTATCATTTTGTGGCGCACTGTTTGCTTTTGAAAATACCTCATGTCTCATCATGTTTAGCTTTCATTTCAACCGTTAGATGAAATAGCATGATTTATCACCGCTCCCAATACAGATAACAGCTCTTCAGGAAGCGGTGCCTTACGCCCAATATCCAAGGAAAGCCTTTCCGATGAATTATTGAAGGAGTTCTATCTACAATACTTCTTCATGTAAAATGCTTTCTTTTACTTTTGCATTTTCACAGGCGCGATAATAATGTTCACATAATAAATCACAACAATTAACAAACATTTTTTTTATTACAGGCGCCATTCATTTTGCATCAACATCCAGCGGACGAGTTACATCGTTCAACAGGAAAACGGGCGAGCTGGTGTGGTCTCATGACCTCGAGTCTCCCGTCATTGCTGCTTATTTGCTAGACAGAGATGGATTGCTCGCCGTACCCTTCAATTCCATCGGAGACAACACCATGGATCATATCATTGATGATGCCATGAATATGAGGAGGGGATTTAGGCATTCCAACATGCAGCTCTTGTAAGTTCTTAACTCTATTAAATTAAAATAAATTGATCATCATCATTAAAATATGTACATTTTATGACAATATTGTGATGTTTTTTTTTTCAGTCCAACCTTATATGTTGGCGAGCACCATCACGGTCTATACGCCCTTTCTTCGTTGGTAGACAAGCAAACAATAATTATATCAACGGACCCACAACATTTACTCCTGGATGGACCCTTAGGAGAGAACTACTATTCCAAAACCAATAATAATAAAGAATACACCGAAGGCATTGATATGCATTACAAAATGAACGATATTAAGAATGACGACAAGCAAAGCAGAGGATACTTACTTTTGGGGCATTACAAAGTACCCGACTATGCGAATAACTGGATTCAAGTATTCCCCAAGCCGGATCTATTACCGATCACAAGTTTCGACGACGGCAAGCTGAAGTTCATTGAGGGATCGACCACGGTGACAGAAATCAAGTGGACCGGCGATGTCACACCTGTGATCCACGCCGAACCGGAGAACAAAGCCCAACGCACAAAAAATGGTAGCAACGACAACAAGAAGACCCATTCGATGGCGGTGCAAACGGACGACAACGAACAAGATGAGAAGCTGCCATTCCGCTGGAAGCTTCTGTACAAGCATGCTTATCTCTGGATAAACCAGCAGGAAAATAAGGGATTGAAGTTTGCGCTCATCATTTTGGTAGGGCTTGTCATAACGCTCTTCTGGTATTTGCGAAGTCAAGTGAGTTTAACTGTTTTGAATTATCAACTTGTATAAAGTTTATTATTTCTCCATAAAGAGTACTTCATTATTTATTTTATTATTAGCTTATTATTTTCATAAGTCATGCGGTAGGATAAATTGTTCACATGTTACCAATAGTAGAGTGGAAACTGCTCTAACAACTTAATTTTGTCCAAACCAATATTATGTTTCCGAATGAATCTAATTAAACTTCAGTCACACGAGAAAAACATTTCCATCTACCAGCCTAAATTTCCCCTTTAAATTAAGTATTCCCATTATTTAAATTATAATTTTAAAAATGTTTTAGCTTTCTAAACAGTGTCAACTGTGATTATTTACCACACTTGATAAGGTGGCTTAATTTTAATTTTATAACATTGAGATTTGTAATCCCTAAAAATATAGAACTTTTTTTTAACAAAAAGTTCTGTATTTCAAATTAATTGCAGTAATATTATTTTTAATTATTATTCACTTTGAAGGCTCGAGAATTCCAGCAATTATCCCAAAATGGTTCCCGCTCACAGCACTCCAACTCTTCGTCAAACGGACGCAAGGGCACGGTGACCGCGCACGCGGAGGACCACGGCGACGGCATTGTGAAAGTTGGGAAAATTGCATTCTATACAGACCAAGTACTGGGAAAAGGCTGCGAGGGAACTTTCGTTTTCAGGTGTGTGATAGTTTCATTCTCGGTTATCATAGTTATTTAACTGACATTGACAGACTATTAAAAAAGGAACATTTGAAATCACACAAAATTTACAGCTCGAAACTCATTCGGTTAAACTATAGTATGAATGTTTTATTTTATTCAATTCAATGTATTTGTAACACATACTATAGATAAATTTTAGCTTTCTGCACTTCTCCTCCATATAAACTTTAACCATGCCAAATCTCACTCCTCCGTGCGCGCAATATTCTTAAAAAAGGGTGCAAAGTTTTCTCTTCACATATTAATATATAGATAACAATATTCATTTTTCTATGCATTACAGCTTTTGCATCCATAGAGGTTAATTTAAACTTAATAATAATCAAAATGTTTTAGACTAGCAGTTCAAAAAAAATATTATCATTTTCTAAACATTATTTAAGTTCTATAATAAGGAGCATCTTAGGCTGCTAAAATTACCATCAATTTAACAATGCAGAAAAAGAAGACATCTCATACAAAATTCCTACAATTATGGTCTTGAACTGATAAAACACCTTCACAGTCTATATCTAGCAATCACAATTTAAAAACTATTTTTAACAAAAAATCCCTTTCGGCACACCGGAAGACGGAGGTAGATTTCACCGAATCAAAGTAGGAGATGGGTGAATTCTAATTGTACAAACTTGTATCAAACATTACATGAGCTGCTGCGCGATCCACTCCCCACGAGGCACCACAATCCGCCGTACCCTTATCAAAAAAGACGCCATGCTGTCAAAAAAGATTACTTAGATAAGTTTTAGGCCCTTATATAAGGAATAATATAAAAATTAAAGGAATTCGATATCTCATATACTAAGAAAGTTATGGCTAAATTTCACTTTTTCGTAAACCCCCCCCCCCCCCCATTCCCGCCCCTCTGGTCTGATTTTACCAATTAACGAACTTGACTGAGATTTTGTGCCCTTAAATTTTATATATCAATTTGAAAGTGATTGGTGTAAAATTACGGCAGTTATCGTGTCCATAAGAAAATAGATAGATAGATAAACTTATATATAAACTTTTAAACTGAGGGTGGTTTTGGGTTCTACGTGAAGATATGTCGAAATTTTCCGGAAGTGATGACATGGTACCCATTGCAATAGGTAGCTTTTCTAATAAAATCTACCTAAATCTTTTCTAATCTCCAATTTAGAGATTATAAATTCCCTATTGATAGAGCTGATGCAACAGCCTATACTTTTATCTAGGTGTAGTAGACATGGCATGTCATGGTTTGGGATCTAAATCGCTTAATTTGGGCTTAACTTCCTCCTAAAGAAAGCTTTTTTGTGTGATTCTTGTTCAAATTTTAGTGATAACCGTTGCGTCAATCCATCGGTTTAAACTATATTTGATCTGCGATGCGGAGCTACTAGCTTAGTTTAGAAATAATTTAGTAATTCACCTAATTTTATATTTTAGAGGCAGCTTCGATGAGCGGAACGTAGCAGTTAAACGCTTGCTGCCCGAGTGTTTCACTTTTGCTGATCGGGAGGTCACGCTACTCCGGGAATCTGATGCGCATCCAAACGTTGTACGCTATTATTGTATGGAACAGGACAAGCAATTTAGGTAAGCAATTTCCACCCATTGAGACTTGATTGTGGGGTTAGGTCATATATTTGTTACTGAAGAAGGTATACTGGTTGAGAACCATTAACTTCTCAAAAATGTCCTTTTTTGCCCAGGAACCTTACAATGACTCCACAAGGGCACAAATATTCTACGTAAGTATAATTATATAAGTCATGAGTTCATGAAAGGCATAGACTAATCAACATTTTTTTTTTCATTTTAGTTTGATCGTTTATGTTAAAAGTGCGCTAGGGAATCGAAGTGTTTTTAATGGATTTAGCGGTAAATAATTTGAGTTTTATTCAGAAAAGCTATGTCAATATAATAATACTAAATATTAAAAACAAACATTTTCAAAGTTTTGTACATGTTGTTTGCCATTAATATGAAATTATAATTTAAACTAAAAAACAGGAATATCCCACGCGGAACTAACCGCGTGGGATATTCCGTTTGGTCTACGAACTTCGCCGATCGGGCGGCAACGCATAGTCCGCGCCTTTTACGTAAGGCTCGGAATGTGTTAAAGTGTTACCTACTATTTACTGGACATCCTATAAAAATATTATGCAGAATTGACCAATTTAGATAAAGTTTGAAATACACATAATAAACCGCTACGATCTTGCCAATTGAATTTTCTGTTCTTGAATTTGAAGTTTCTATACACGTTTCAGATACATAGCGCTGGAACTGTGCGCAGCGACACTTCAAGATTACGTTGAGAAGAAACTGAAATTCGTATGCGATATTAGCCCAATCGAAATGCTTTATCAGGCCACGACTGGCTTGGCGCACCTTCACTCGCTCGACATAGGTAAGCTATGACTAAAAATGTGATCTCAGCACCTTCGCTCATATACCGTATCTCATGACCTCATGCAGAAAAAAAACAGCTTATTGGTCTTGCGATTTCCAATATAATTTGTGAAGACAGTATATTAAAATTCATAATGGTTTCAGTAGGAGTGCAAAAGACTGAAGACTAAAGTTCCGTCTCCAATTATGAAAACTAAACCGTGAGAAAGGAATTTATAACCCGTCTCAGGACTATCTGATTTGACTTCACAACGTGTGAAGTGAAACCAAATAAAGTAAATGCTTGTGACTTTCAATTAAGAATTTGCATACTAATTAAGTCTAGTTGCCTTTGACTTCCAGTTAAACTGGGCATGAGACCTGTATATCTGGCAATTTCGCAGGTGTGCAAAATGCTTACGTTAGCAACTCGTGGTGGCGGCATCAAAGCATTCTTCCTGATGGGATTTGGTGACTAATAAAGATAACCTTTTGTGCCGATTCGGTGATCCATGACAGGTAGTGTTATCCAATGATCCATTGATCAAATGTCAGGAGTTATTGAAACTTAGGATAGAAGTTATTGGAACTCACCGTTAGTGATATACAGTCATCTTCTCATCTGATCATACGCTGACTTTCTATAGTAAATACTTTCCATAATTATTTATAATATTTATTTTATAATTTTTAATGTTTTACTGGTGTTATTAATTTATTTTATATACACTAGCAGCTTCAAGCTGATGCGTATATTTCTCGTATTGAGTGCACTTAATAGTGTTTTTAGTTTTTGTTATTTTTGTTTTTTAAGTATTTGTCTAATTTGTTTTTAAAACTGTTCATTGAAATAGCACTTATCACTTCCTGAGGTAGTTCATTCCAAGAGTTCCTTTTTATTCATTGCCAGTGCACCGCGATATCAAACCTCACAACGTCCTACTGTCACTTCCGAGCGGGAAAGGCGAGGTGCGCGCTATGATATCGGACTTTGGCCTGTGCAAGAAGCTCAACCTAGGAAGAACCAGCTTCTCTAGACGATCCGGTGTCACTGGCACAGAAGGCTGGATCGCTCCTGAAATACTGAACGGAGAACGAACAGTAAGCATGTTATAATATTGCGTATTATCCACATTTTAAAAGATTGATCCGCCAATGTTTGGCTTACGATCAAACATAGTCATTGCAAAGGGTGGTATTCTAGACGAGATCTAAAAATTATAATAATAAATATTTGTGTTTGTAAAATAAAATAAGAACCTTAGTACTTATGAAATAATTGAGTGATTTGTTAACAACTTTTAAAATCCTCACGCTGGCTAATTTTAGTCTGGAATATGGTCTGTTTAGTTAAGATATTAATTAAAAGAATTATAGAATTGATGTGTTAATATTTTTTTCAGACTACTTCCGTTGATGTTTTTTCTCTGGGCTGCGTCTTTTATTATGTCCTTACCAAGGGAAAGCATCCATTTGGAGACGTGCTCAGAAGACAGGCTAATATTCTGAGTGGCGAATACAATTTGGAATATCTCAAGTAAGATTCACAAAACACAGGTGTTATATTTATGAATTTTAGTAGGTTTATGTTGTAATAAAATCTTTTACCGACCGGTTTAGTTGTCAATATAGATCAACCTCCTAAAAGGCCAGTCGTGATTTTAAATACATCCTGTATATTTTTTTATTTATTTGAGTAATGCACCATGAAGGCTAGTGCCTTTTCCGTATGTATCTTACTAGCTAAGTAGAATTATTACAATTTAAAATCGAAGGAACACTCCATATAATAACACTACTAAAAATGCACAGGTACAAGTTAAACTTAACAGAATTACACACTGCCTTATGACTATTCCCTTTTAGCGACTATGAATTTAATTATAACTCAAATTGTGAGCACTGAGAGCGATGCAAAGTAATCCTTTCTCTATTTTAGTCATGCATATTGAGTATAAGAAATTTAGTACCCATGTTAGTGGACCAATTAAATAAAAAAAATAAAATAATAATAATATTAATAAATTTGCATCTAATTAATTTAAAACATATTTATAAATATGTAGTTATAAACATATATTTTATATATATATATAAATATTTATATTTACCATACTTTCATATTAAATAAGGTAATTGAATAATTTATACAATATATTTAGTATTTTATAAAAAATATATAATTTAGATAAATGTATATTTTTTATATCCTTTTATCTCTTATATTGTGTGTGATTTACGAGAAAATATATAAAGGAGAAAATTAAATAACATAAACAGTTTTATTTTTTGTACATAATGTATAGAAATGGTGAATGTGTGAGAGTAAATAAATGTGATAGTATGAGTGTTAAAATGAGACTGTAAATAGTTAAATTAAAGTAGAGTGCTTTAAATTTTACCATAAAATAGACATTGCCAATTCGCTTTCTGTTCTGCCTTTTTTAATAACCATGTGATACCATTTTTTAAGTTGTGTTAGTATCGCTGTTTTTTTTTTTGCATAATGTATCCTCTAATTTTTATTGATGCTCTTTCAACTGCTTTATTACTTTAACTTTTCTCCTCAGATTTACATTGTCCGAATCTGATGTGATGATAACGAGGCTTCTCATCAGAGTGATGATCAGTTCAGAACCTCAAAAGAGGCCACCGTCCTCAGCAGTTATCAAGCATCCCATCTTTTGGTCAAAGCATTCCATAGTCACATTCTTTCAGGTATAGCAAAATTCTCCAAAATCATTCCCGCTGATATTTATTTAATTATTTTATTTCTTTCCGAACTTACTGGATAAGGAAAGTATTGTTGATAGTTGACAGCTCTTCGCATATTAAGGTCCCTTGAAGCCATTGCAACCATTTTTGGAATAACTGTAGGCAACATAAAAACAGTTATCACACAGAAAATGCTGTGAATAGTTTTTAATAATGAGACATCTGTCTCTATATTAAGCTAATCGCCAAAATAAGAAATAAAAGGTGAAAGGTGCTGGAAAATAACAATCTTTCCTATCTTGTTTATTTTCGTTGTTATCTTCTTAACCTAACCGGTACCCTTCACTTGTGTACGAGGTCATGTCAAAGTTTTAACAGATCGATACCCCGGACGAGTGACAATAGATTTAATTAATATGTAATATTGGTAATATCGGGTTTTGAACATTATTATTATTATTATTATTATTTATTATTATTGTTTGTTGAGCAAGCAGCTATTTAGCTGATGTGCTGTGTATTTATAAATAGCTTCAAGATTTGCTGCGGAATTATGCGTCAATACCAAAGGGTCAACCTACTTATAATGTTATCAACAACACAAAACAATCATAAATAACATCTTTTATTTTTATCAGGACGTCAGCGATCGTGTTGAACAAGTAGAGCCGAATGCGCCAGTGCCGGCGTCAGCAATTTTGGACTTACCGCACCACAATGCGGTTTCATCTGATGACCCTAACAATAAATCAGCTCGATGCGGAGTCCTCTCTGTGATTCGAGGGGATTGGCGCATTCGGATCGACCCGACAATTGCTGCTGATTTAAGGAAGAGAAGGACATATGTCGGCCATAGCGTATGCGATCTGCTCAGAGCTATAAGAAACAAGGTAACTTCCATTAAAGCCACTACCAATATTTAATGATCGTTGATAAACTTCCTGATCAACCCTAGGTGCTTAGATAACCACCACGTTAGCGTTGTTCCACAAAAAGGAAGACGGGTTTAGTAGGGTGAACTTTAGTGTTACATATATAGTGTTCATTGTTTTTTAGGGTTAAGGAAACTGTATAGCTTTGTGCTGTTGCCACGAGTTGGTAACGTAAGCATATTTCACACCTGTGAAATACCAGATCCACAGTTTTCATGCCTCTATAAAATGACACAAGCATTTGCTTTGTTTGTAAAAATGCTAAGTTGCATATCACAGTACTTTTAGTATTCAGTCTTGTTTTACCGCGCTCTCGGACTAGATACTTCGCTAGTCAGTCAACTAACATACAAGTCTTTATCTTATTGTCGAGTCGAAGCTATTACCTGTAATTTATTAATTTCTATTCGTATTCATACGGAGCCAGAAACTCATTAGGATAAGTGTGTAACCTTAATAAACAACTCGGTGACCCTGTCTAAAATCTATCTCTAATCCTCACCTTATCCTTACGTACATGTTAATGAGGGCACTTAGACCCCATTACAGCTTCTTAGTCCTTTTGTGGTTGGGATATTACTTCAGTAGGCAATTGCTCTGGCAAATTTTTCTTAGTCCACAGCCTAAAGTAACAGCTGAATTGGAGATAGTTCTAACCACTGGTATATGAGGTTTGGTTATTTAAAAACTATGCTAGCTATTATAAAGACAATGTGAGCCCCATGTAGTGGATAAGTGGGGATAGTTTGACCGCTAGAATCACACAAATCGAAAGAGACCACTTTTGTTTCCCATTACTTTTTAGTCCTTGTTGGAAGCGGTCACTTATTTGTTGTTTTGCCAGAATAATGCATTTTAAAAATAGAGGAGAGAATGATTTGACATGGTTTGCGAATATTGAGGGAAGTCTACGGTGATCATGTCACGAAACTGTGCAAGTCTTCGAGTGGCACAAAAGTTTTAGCGACGATCGGGAGGAGGTTAAGTGGTATTGTTTGATGTGATATTCTGAAGTGTCAAACTACCTTATGTGTTCAGCTTAAGGTTCTCTCTAAATAACAAAAGATCCTTACAGGTTTGCCAATATTTCTTTATTTCTTAGACACATTCTTTTTATTTTAATTCTTGTGATTATCTTTTCTACATTTTTGTATGATCTTTTGTTAAATCACCTTATTTGTTTATTCCAATTCATATTCTTATCCAATCCTATTTAGATGTTAAAAAATGTTTTTGTTCGAAATGCACAAAGATCTTTAGCTTCTTGAAGTATGATTTGAAATTCCCTACAGAAACACCACTACAGGGAACTATCTGCCGAGGCCCAAAAGAGTCTCGGCCCTCTTCCGGACGGCTTTCTCAAGTACTGGCTCGATAAATTCCCGTTGCTTCTTCTGCACACTTGGATCCAGATGCAGGCCCTCCGAGAGGAGGACACCTTCCGCGATTACTACCACGCTAAGTACGTTTACTTCAGGGAAGACGTGCCTGAATTTGACGACGCTAGCTACAAAAACGACCTCGATCCCGACATGTGCAATCCCGAAACGAACCAGCTATTCCTAAAGAGCAAAGTGTATTACGACGACTACGATCCAAAGAACTTCAATAAATTTACGAATTGGCGACAGCGCGACGACAGCTCGAACAACAAACCGTACGATAACGCGGGTAGGTTCTCGCCGAAGAAGCAGAGTCCGCGCTTCGTAAAACACGACCACTACAGGCAATACAATCGCGAATCTCTTAAGGAAGGTGACACGGCGCCTAACATTCGCGAGGACAATTGGAATACCAGAACGCCGAAGGGTCGAATGTCTCCGAATAGAAAAAAGGATGGAAAAAGGAAGAATGACGTTCAAGAAAATTTTGTGTGGGGTCTCCCGCCTAAGTGAGATCTTATATAGTCGTAACGTTATTCACCGTTCTGATAATCGAAAATTATCATTATATTGATCACGCTACACTTAAATGCCACATGTGATATTTGTGTATATCACAGACATTAGCAATCAATTTTTCACATGGACTTATTTTAAAAAAAAGACTGTTTATTTAGTATGGACGCGTGAGTTATTACCAGAGCTCATTAGAAGTAATATTTATGAAAAATCTACAAATGATTATTTATACAAATACTTATTTGTGACAACAAAACTAAATAACAATATTATCATCCTCACAAATACGGACGTCATAAAATGCTTTTAAATGTGCGACTGTTAGCTCAGTCTATTCACGCAATGTTTTCAGATTACTTTTAAGCTGTTTTTTGAAAGTAAAAACTTCATTAACGGCCGCTATTTTTTGAAAAACATACAAGATTTCCTTCCAAGACCATTCCGAAGACTCAACGGGGTGCCCTATTACGATTAGGAAATTATATAAAAAAAAAATGCGGAAATAATTCATCCCCGAATTTATTATTTTATGTATGTGAACCGATCTAATATTTTTATAAGTCAGCTGAACTATAGCGCTACTCTTACAGCACCTACCTCTTTACCCCTTCTTACTAAACCGAAGTCTGTTCGACCCATACCATTTCGGTGACCATCTGACTTCGCCCTGAAAATGCGTGACGGACATTCGTGGCGGGATAGTGTCCTCGTTCTTAACGGATCTTTACACACTGACCTACTACCTTAGTCACCCGAGAAAGTATGGCAGGTTTCACACAAGCTAATTGACAATTAGAATAGAAACTGTGATGAATTTTTGTAGATCATCTTGTACTTGAAATCGTAGGTTCTATCACTTGGCTTAGTTATTGGGAATGGTCTTGGAACATAGTGTATAAAAAAGTAAATTTCCAAAACAAAACGTTTTCGCCATATTCTTTACACCGTTTCTTCATTATAAAGAAAATCCTAAGGTTTCTGTTGCAATTATCGAGCCTCTCGATATCGCGATTACAATGTTTCTATCTCATCCGCACACCCATTTCAGAGTCCGACTCTAGTACTCTTAAATATCGCTGTAAAAAAGGCATTGGAGAAAAGGATGGATGCACGCTGGGTCCAATATACTAAAAAATCTTAATGTTACGACAAATGCATATCTATTATGTATTAGCCTAAGTGAATTTTATATTTAGTATTACTTATGTCAATGCAATCAATACTAATTGGTAACCAATTTGTTATTTATAATAATTGTTTCAAAACAAGCAAGCATTTGTGTGTGATTATTCATTACATTAAATTTCGCGAGAATGTCAAATTGTTGTAAAAATATCAACCTTAAAAAGCTTATTAACTAATGGCAGGAGTTTGTATATAACCCTAAAATGACTTCACATGGCTTGTATGGACGGTGAGGCAAACGCAAACCCGATTGCCTCGTTACTGTCTTTGTGATGCAAGGTTGTCCATAGTTGTATATATTTTGTTGCTTTAGTCTGTCGGCGGTGATGAGGAAAGCTCCATTGAATATTCTCTACTTGGCCGGAGTGATCTCATTGGAATTCAAACCATGACCTGTGGATCAGAAGCTGGAGTTCATACTACTGTGCTACCGGGCTAATAATCGTCAGTAGGTCATTATTATTATTATTAATTTTAGGCAGGCAGCTTACGCTGATAAGCCTAAATCTGCACTTGCATTGTCCTGATAAGTTTGTTCAGTCTGTTCTTAAATTCGTTTACATTTTTGGCACTTATCACTGCGCTTGGTAACTTATTCCATGCATTTACCACTCTGTTTGACATACAATTCTTCCTCGGATTAGAACTAAAGGACCGCAAATGCGAATTTGTATTAATTGTGTATATGGTTTCAAAATTTAGAAGATCATAATAGCGAGTCAATATATTGTAGGTCTCAATGTGGTCAAAGGTCAATGTGATCAATCCAAGTATATTTAACCTTTCTTCATATTCCAGATTTTTCAGTTGACTTGGTATTTTCGTTGTGCCTTTTCTATGAGATCTACGTCTTTAGTGAAATAGGGATTCCATACTTGATATTCCATATTCAGCATATTCCAGTATTGGTTTTATGTATGATTTATAGATCTTTAAGCAAACGTCCACTGTCAAATTATGGAAAGCCTTTCTTATTAAGAATAGTAAGGAGTTTGCCTTTTTAGCGATTGAGGTGATGTGCTGCTCCCACTTAAGATCTGACTACACACATCTGATTATCTGATTACATAAACATTTTTTTTTAATACATTAACAACCAGCCTCATGGAGCAGTGGTTTGCACATTCGGTGAGGTCTCTGCGATTTCTCAGTATAATACAATACAAATAACACTTATACAATTGTCCTCACATTGTATCTTCATTTATTGTGCATATGTTAAGGTCGCTTTTATGATGAAATAACACAAAATTTCAATTTGCTGATGTTAAAGAGGCTGCAGAGCATTAGTCAGATGACTATACAGTATTAAAAAAAATGTGAAATATCTACGGAAACGTAGATATTAACAAATGTAGACAGTAGATTAGTAGATATTAGTATGTTTTAAAGGTGACCTAATTACATAAATAAGCAGTTCGATGGTAATTTCCGTAACGAACAGTCGAAAAGTATTTATTTTACTGCAACGGACTGAGCCAAAATAGCGGGTTTCACATCCACTGATCGTTTTGTATTCCGCACTCTCACTTGGATGGAAGTGACAGTTAGTGGTTGTCACCTTCTTTGTTGCCTGTGTTTATGCAATGGCACAATGCGGTGGCCAGTACATACACATTTACTTGTCATAAACCGTCCGTTGTGATTTATAAATTGTTTGGAGCCACAAAAATTATGATAAATATACCACACAACACAAAGAATTAAGTTTAATCCCCAGTTAAGCTAATATACAGGATGTTCCAAGACTATTCCCGAAGGTTTATGTTCGCTATTATGTGTAAGAAATTGTATAAAAAATTGCGAAAATAATTCATGCCCTAATTTATTAATTTTATCAAAGTGCTTGTGTAAATTTCCTTATTACTCGCATGCGCTTGGCCAAGGCCGGTTAATGACTCGACGTCAAAACAATCATGATTGAAATCTCACGGCCAAGTAACTGTTTTTTTTTATCGGGAATGGTCATGGGACACGCTGTATATTTTGAAATTTTACAACAATTTGTCATTTTAACACATTGCTAATTTACATTAAAAGTGGCTCATTTTCTTTTCATATATTTACTTTTATAAACTTTTAATTATTTATTATTTACCACTAAAATTCTCAGTATATGCATAATATGAAGTCAGATATACGTATAACAAAAGATGAAAAATTAATTTGATGTAAAATTAATTTCACATCAGCATGTTTTTTACACATCTAATGACTGATCTGTAATGATTTGGCCAATTTCTATATTTTTTTATCTGAAATATATTAATTTTGTCATTTATCAAGTGCCTTAATTTATATATTCAATAGACATGTGTGTAAACCTGCAATATATTTCCGTGTATGTTTCTAATGTTTGTACACTTTACACAATTATGCTTTCTAGTTTGGGTAACTTAATTTAATGTTATAATTAAGATACACCTTTTGTTCTGGATTATTAGGTAAGTAAGATAATATATGTTAAATTATTACCTAACGGATTATTAAACACTTAATTAATTCTAAGATGAAATTCTATAAATATATTTAAAAAATTAAATAGCGCACATAAGGTCACTTTGAATAAACATATTTGGACGTCTCGTAGGCCTGCACATATAAAATGAAACACAAAAGGTCCCCACAATAAATTCATTTTAGGGTTAAACAAAAATCAAAGCTGCTGTTTTTTTACTCAAAATATTTAAGTCACATTGTAATTTTTATGTTTGTGCTTATTTTAAATATGTTGTTTTGTAGCATTTATTGCGAAAAAAAATATTGCCTTTACATGGTTAGGAAGCAATTAATGTGTTTTTGTGTAATATATAAGTTTTGCGTGGTTTTTTTATATTTTACACTGTTTTGACTGAATTTCCTGTGTAAATTTTTTTTTATTTGTGAATTACGAAATTGTTTTATTTTTTCAAAGTTGTATTTGTTTTTTATATGAGTAGACTTATATAAGTGTGTATAATTTGTAATTAATTCAAATTAATTTACAAAATTAGTAATGAATTCACGATAAATGTGTCTAGTTTGCAATTAATTAATATTAAGTGTGTATAATTTGGAGTAACATTTACATAGCTGTATTCAAAAATATTTGTAAAAATATATTTTTATACTATTTAATAAATGTAATTTACATTAATCATTCCAAATGGACATATTCATAAAAATATGCACAAGAGGGTTATTTTTGTATGTCAAGTAACAAATTCATTATATAATCAATATAAATGTACAGAATGCTATTTTCTACAATATACTGCCAAAAATTCTAATCCTACAAAATAAAGGTCATTCAAAAAAGGGGGGGGGGGAATAAGTGACAATACTTTCTATGGTTAAACTTATAATTATTTATTATACAAATTAGATTTTTTAAATCTACATTCAAGCACCTGCAGATAGTGCTGAAATCCAAAACCAGAAACGAAATCGTAGTTTTATAATTAGTTTGAATCAACAAATGATAATTATCGTACCTTGGTTGGGTCATTTTGAAGGTTAAGAGTTAACAACTCGAAACAACCTCGAACAATTAGTCACTGAGTGATTGCGGTGAGCCGTTTTCATATAAATGTCCGATCATCGCGAACATTTGAATCATTCAGCAACTTAAGCCTCAGCTAAATGTTGCCCCTTATTGGCCCTATGATGCAAAAAATATAACCGCATGTAATGTTGTGACCAACGCTCTTTTCAAACATATGGATACGGCAACTGAGGGTGAAAAACGCACCACGCCCAAGTACGCCACTCTGCGTCGAGTACACTGCTCGCGTATCATACGCTTGCTCGCGTATGTCATCGCGATAAGTCTCTGTCCAGTATGGTGGAGTGTTGCAAAGCACGGAATGGCGAGGGGATCTACCGTTGTCGGGTTTTTACAAGAATGATTTGTATGACATGCCGTATCTATATGTTTTAACCCCTGGACTCCGTAGAACGCATATATGCGTTCGACCACTCGGACACCTCTGTGTCCGTTGACACCGTAGGACGTATATATACGTCCGCATTAGCCGCTTGATTTTGATTATTTTTGGTATTATTTCAGTATTATTTATTAACTTGACGGTTTTTTCATTGAAAATCACAACAAAACAATTTTGTTTTTTTTTTTTCCATTTTAATGCAGTTTCTACTACTATTTATAAATGTGTATTGAAAATACACTAATGTACTACCGTTCCAATATCTATAACTTTTTTTTAACTTTTTTGTTTTTTCCGAAAACTGTACATATTTTGGAAGACTTTTAAATTGTAATGTATAGTTATAAATATATGAAAATGTAAAAAAAAGTGTTGATTTTGTTTATTTCGTATATTAAAAAAAAAAAAAAAAAATGGCAACATTTTTGTTTTTTTCTTCTTTAATTTACAAGACAAACATAATCAAAGTGATATGGTGTAATAGAAAATTTTACGGTGAATCCGATGATACTAGATTTGTAAAAATTGAACGACTCATGCCTGCACTATGGATTTTATAGTAGTGAGTGATTTTTCAAGGTCAATAACTACGGAGTCATCGGCTTTTGGCGCCAAAATTTTTGGCGGAAACTACGGAGTTTACGGGTTAAAGGATCGTTGGTTGTAACTATTTTTTGTAGATATAGAAGCAAAATGATACTGGTTATCATTTTATCTAATTAGATAAAATGATAACCAGTATTTTTTTTATTCTATATAAATCCAGGTAACCTGGATTTATAAAGAATGAAAAAGGTACATACCTACTTTGTCTAAAAGTTAAGAGCCTCAAAAGTCTGTATTTTTCTATACATAGTGTCAAAACTTTAGGCGTAAATATCTTATTGACTAAATACAATAATCGAGAAAATATAATTACAGCGACATACCTTTTTGGAGATTATCCTATAAAGAGAAGTCTTGTTTGAAAATGTGTGTCACGTGAAGCTTTGCTTAACTAAACAGCCCTTAAATGAAAAAAATATTGACACCCAGCAGACATCTCTTCGGGAAGAGATGTTATCTTAACCGTGAAATACAAAAATAACTGTTTTTGTTGTATTTTGGCACAAATATTTTTTCCAAAAGGTTCTAATTAATAACTTTCGACCACCAGTTTACATTTATACCGCACAATGTTTTACAAATAATGTAAGACCAGACCTTAGTTTAGAAACAGTATAAGAATAATGCAATAGTAATTACAACACAGAAAACTACTTACAGTTTTTCATATTTAAAATGGCTGTCCTGAAAATTTGCTTTTCATGACATGACATTGTAATCTTTAAATCCCTCACACTCAACCGAGTATTCGAACACAGAACCGTGGTAAAACTTATTTTATATAATACCATTTATCCATATTTACTAATAATATTAGTATTATTTTATCGTGTTAAAAATGATTTGACTATGTGAATTACAAACCTGCAACCCTGGGCATAATGTTATTATGAACAATTTATTATACTGTAAACAAATATTAAAAATACTGATGCTTTTATTTTAGATCTCTGAAAGTAATAAATTTATGTAACTACATTATTGGTACGTATAAAATAAAATAAAAACTGATCAAGCATGAACCTGCCCATAAATGTTCCTATTTTAATATGGAACCCTAAAAATCGAAGAGATTTAAGGTACGCCAGGCACCGTCTGTTGACATAACTGACATCTTTTTTGTGATACAAGTATGTGCATATGTGTACATAGACCAGCTATTTGGTTTTTCATATTGAAATCTCCAATACAACAAAACCGGTAAAAAATTTTTTTTTAAGAATTTAAATATTTGTTTTGGGTAAATATTTTTAATTCTGTTTCTTAGGGCCGAAATTTCATCCCTTGTTTAAGTCGTTCTTGGTTAGGATCAGTTTAACTTTTAAGCATGACTTAAATCGAAACTATGGATTTCAGTTACTTTTTAAGTTCGACTTTGTTAATAATATGTTTTCGAACTCATGATTAGTTTGCCACTCATTGCTATGGTATGTGTATACGATATCTGTCGCATCATTTTTGACGCGTGATATGACGATTTGAGGTTATGCTGTCAGCTGTAGGATTACTGCGATTTTGTCATACGTGTTTGCTCGAATCCAAGGTGTTCAAAACATGCAAATCCGGGTCACGGCGATTGTAGCGCCGTTAATGTACTGAAATTGTTCCTAGCAGCGTATTTTAACACTAACTTAAGTTTGACTTATGGCTTAAGTCGTCATGGTTGTTTTGATTCTTAGCTAAGGCGAACTTTAAGTTCGACTTAATGGTAAAAGTGAGTTTAAATACAATGTTCATCGGTTGAGTCTAGCTTAAAATTTAGGTTAGTCTTGTTAACTGACTTTTAGTTGTGAAAATGATTCTGTAGGATTATTAAAAACAGGCCGAAACACCGGAAGACAAGTCCGATTGCCTTTCTTTGGTCTGGCTCGCACGGAATTAAGACACTACATATATTCAACATTCAAGGGTATGACTGATAAAGTAATGCTCATGCTTTAAAGATAGCTCCCCTGAGATCTGGGCAAAAGGGTAAGCCTGAGGATGCTTGGTGGTAGATGCGGTCCAGCTAACTTGTATTTAGAATCAACCTGTGAAGAACCGAACGTAAAGAGTATTTGAATTCCATTTGCGCCCACATCAATTTAGAAAGCTTCATAATCCGACTCGTCATGTGTCTTAAGTTGCCAATTAAGTATGGTATGATTCTTCAGATTTGTTTGCAGCGCTAAAAGATTGACGATTCTTTTAAATTACTCGTTAAGGCATGGTTGTAATTAAGAGTTTCCGATTCAAAAATTGGAAAAGTCTGAGTAAATATCTAGATCATCATAATAAGATCACTTTTCGTTGCCTATATTGTTTTCAGCCTACCCGATATTGCATATTTTTCTAGCAGGCTTGGCATTTTCTTGTTCATCTTTTTCCATGATTTTGATATTACCTATACGTATGATTATATTATATCTTTATGAATACATCTACTGCCGAATTGTGGATAACTTTTTAAGAATAAGAAGTTGTTGAATAAGAATAAGAATTCAAAAAGCAACCCACTGCTGATAAATCATAAAGAAATTGTCGACTTTGCAAAGTTTGATCACAATCGGTCAAAAGATACAGGAATAAATAGAGAACTCTCAACCTCCCTCTCATTTTTAGGAAAATTCTATGATTAGTGTTAAGAGAAACTTTGGTCTAAGTGGAAACAAAAGGGCATATAAAGTGATGAAATGTTTACAGATTAATTTTGCACTTTTGTTAATAATATTTTTATAGTCCGGCAGTGTCAAAAATCTATAACAATAACGATATCTCTGAATTTTAATACTACGAATACAAATAACTGTAAGCGGAGTAAAACACAGGCAAGCAAAACATAGAATCTATTACTAAAACGCCAAGACTTGCCAAATCGTAAACGTGTGCCATCATTAATAAATATGTTTGATATTTTGTTTCAACGAGCACCGGAACCCAACTCACCGTTATAAGACTTGTGACAATAGCAACTTGGTATTCGAACAGCAGTCACATTTTAATTTGAAACTTAAACTCGCACGGTATTTATGTGGACGTCTGTAGAAGTCATGATATTAAGCTCACAACTATCATATCACAATACTAAATGTAAGTGTGTGTGTTAATGGGCAAACTTCTACTGAAGATTGCAATACCTACCTACCTTAGCTCCTTCATCTGGTCTGAAGCACTGATCTGGTCTGGTCTGAGGCACTTTGAAGCAAAAAGATTCCGTAATAATAAATATTATTTATAAAATCAAAATTTCGTTTACCAAATTTTTCACATTCCACTATAAAGTTTTTGTTTGATTTATTTAATCTTATGAGTGTTTATTATTTAAGATTTAAGTTTAGCTTTAGAAACTATAGATAAGCATAAATGTGAGTTGTTTTAGGCATTCACACTGAGTACCGATATATTAATGGAAATTTGCCTTGCTTTCTAAAATCATTGATACTGTAAAGTGGAGTTTAAGGATAGTTCACATAGTGTGATCCGGCTTACCAATAATATCTGTTTGATTTGTTTTTGTTAGGGCTGTGATTGTCTAAACAATTAAATATTGTTTAATTAAATATTTATAAGAAAAATATTAATATATTGTGTTGTTTGGATATGATTTTAAACAAAGTTAACAATGTTACGAAAAAAAATGTTTGCATAGATAGCTGTTATGTATTTTATCCAAATATCTTAGAATGTCGATTTATTTGCAAAGATATGTTAAATGGACACGTTAATTGTAAATAAAGAAACAATAAATGTTACATTGAATACTAACCAAAATAATTCTAATTTCTTGTTTATATTCTATACTGGCAATATTAGTTATTCGAGCTAAACTTATCGTTAGAAATTAAAAATGTCATTAAAAGGTAGATTAATGAGTCCTCTATTACGAAACGGCCGCTTTTCTTGTATTAATAGAGCTAACTTCTTCATTTAGAACCTCAATTTAAATACAAAATCCTTCACATAAGAGTTAATTTACTATTAACTCTCTTCAGTGAGTAAAAAGTACAATAGTTGTCCACAGACACAGTAAGCGAGGAGTGCACCTTATATCCACCACCGAACATTGTAAGTGCATTTGACGTGAAAAGAAACTCATGAAATGCTTATCGGAGCGAAGTGTATCTCCCATGGATCGACTCCAATAGCGAAATGTTTGTGATGTCAAATCTCAATGATTTCACCACCAATTTTAGAATTTTAAAGTTTTAATCGAAGCTACATCAAAAATGATAGGTCGTGATAGAGCCGGATTTTAAAATTTGAAATAATAAAAAGGTTATGTTTAAAAATATTTTCTCTATGTGAAATCAGGTTCATTTTTTTTGCGCGCTTGTTCAAATTTTAGAAAAAAAAATAATATTTGAGGTTTGCATTTCTCCGCTCCAATATGCTGCTAACACAGGTTTCACCTTTGCGACTGCGGCTACCTAGTATTACATTCGCTTTGTGTATTTTTAGAAATGTATTACTTTTATTAACTTTATTCCCCTAAAAGGAGAAAATGTTTTACCGAAAATTGTGCAAGTTTAAGGTTCAAAGAAAACAGGTTTCTGGTAAAAAACAACACGTTATATTCATTTTTAGCCATAGTGGCCTATTTTCTCTTTCAACAAACAAATATTAAGTTTTTTTTTAATTTGCACAATAAAATTGCAAATTAAAAGTATCTCAAAAGTAACATCGTGATTTCGCGGACTAGTTTGTTTTGTCATGTAGCGATGTTCTTCTTCATTTCAACAGTATATGGTATATTTTTTTACGTTAAGTATTTTGTAAGTTATCAACATAAACTGTTCACTATAACCCTGCTGTGACTCCCATAAACAATCTGTTGTCGTTAAACGTTATACTTAGGTCACTTTGATTAGATAGTGCATCACTTTAAAATATTACTTACAAAAACTGAACTGTGCGTATGTCTGTATGTATGTTTTTTTAACCTCCATGTTACCTTTAGTGGTCGCTGGTTGGTTGTAGTTATTATAGTCGCAACCCAATCCACAAAATGAACGACCGTTGCGCCGTGGGGCTAGTCTGAAGCCGACTCGCCAATCACTCGCTGTCAGTTTGATGTTTGTTTAATGCATTATTGCATTAGACAAACGTCAAACTGACAGCGAGCGATCGGCGAGTCAGCTGCAGACTAGCCTCGCTGGTTTGAGGTGATTTTAAGTGGACTGTATGAGCGTTAGGTGAAAAGATGATTTACCCGTTTAACCGTTTAAGACAAAATAATAATAGCAATAATAATTTTATTAAATTAAACTATTTGTCAAATGTAACGGCTTAGAGATGAGAATAGACTGCGAGTGTTTCAACAACAACTATCGCAGACAAGTATGTTCACACCAAAGTGGAAAAAAGATGGCCGCAGCCAAAAAATCTATCTGTCCACACACACAAACACACAGGTACGCATTGAACCAATATCAAAATGAAGTAATGCGGCATATTATTACCCTTTTTATTATTTTTATATATTATTTGTATAAATGTGGCTTACTGTAAATTACAATTGATTAAATTTGTAAAAGTTGTCATCTTACCTTCCTAAATATTTCTGTATAAAAAATCATTAAAAACATAGACTATGGCAATGTGAGAAACAAAATAAAATATGCTTTATAATCCACATTGTAAACTATATTTTTTTTAATAAACAAGCAATAAAAAACAAATATTCCATGATTGATTTACTTTTTTACATTAGTAATGTAATATTTTGTTCCTATATTTTAATGAAATTTCTTTAAAAGTGTTAATACGAAAATTCATCAAGTTTTAATGTTTATAACATTGCATATAAATATCACAAAAATAAAATAAAGTTAAGAGTGGTGTAGTTGGGGATTATTTGCCTGTAACTATAAAGCGTATGTACACATATGGCAACATGAAAGCGTTAGTAAAGACCAACACTTACATATGAAGTTATTTTGAGGGTTTTATTATTTATGGTACTGCTTCTGTTATCGGCGCAGTTTCAACAGCCTCGTGTTGCAAGGCCATTCTTAACAGGCTGCATCTTGTATTGGACTAGACTTTCATTTCTTAACTCAGTCGACAGTGAGAAAAGCGCTGTTAAATAACATCAGCGTTGAAAGATGACCTTGTTAAATTTGGTCTGGTTCCAACCCGAGACCTCTAAATCATTTATTTATTTATCGTTTATTCTGAAAACAGTACAATATATAAAAAAAGCATAAGCAGATATTGTTTCCATCCGCCACTAGACTAGATATTGGGCCAATATCAGAAATGGTCAGCGCTATATATGGTAGAGCATCTCACAAAGAAGGCTCGATTTGATTGCTGAGGAAATGTGTCAAATTATGGATAATTATAACGTAATAAGTAATAAAAATATTGGGTGAACTAAAGGATCAGGCGGGTTTTAAAATATCTTCCCTACTACAGCCACGGTTTCTCAAGACAGAGAATCCAGAGTTGACTCTTAATTTCTTTAATTTCCTAATTGTCATCCTTAGTGACTAGAAAAACCTACTTTGCAGAAGCCAAGTTTTGTACACGGAAGATATTCAACAGTGAAAGCTCAAGAGGATTTGAAGTGACTCGAAGTACACAAGTAAAATTAAAATGAAGCTGCGAGAAGAGGTAGGTAGATAAAGGAGAGAAAAGTAAGGGAAAAAATGAACAGCCGTGCTCGAAAATCACAAACTTCAATAAACACTTTTCCTCAAATTTACAAAAATTAATAATCTAATTACTATACATTTTAGCCAATTCCATTCAAAGTAACAAAATAACCTCACTTTTAAGCAAAATAAAAAATACATTTCAACCACATGCGGCTCATCGCTATAAAAGTAGGTTTCTATTATGGACCTAAAACAATCATTAAAATTACCCACTGGTTTGTCATCAAATTAGAACATTTGAATAACTTCACTTATTTTAGGATATCATCTTAGTTCTAATGAAATCTTATATTCTAAAAATGTTTCTAAATGCAGTCAATTAATTACTTAACATATTTTTGGTTTTAACAAAATAATCATTTTCATTTTGAGTATTTGGCTTTAAATAATATATTATGGCAACGCTTACGATAATATTCCAGATGAGAATCGTATAGTTACTTGCTATGGTATAAATTATACAAGATAAGTAACATTGTTCAATGTGTGTTTTAAATAAGGGCTAATATAGCTAAACTGATTTTGAAAATAGTCTTGTAGTAGCGTCTTGTGTAGGCTTAATAAAAACCTATACAATCAGTTACAAAGTGACAAAAATAACAGATAAGCTATCAGGATGTCCCAAAGCATTTAACCATATACTTAATGGGGTTTTTGTATTTCCAAGTAAGAAATTATATGAGAGATGAGTCGCAAATTCTTAATATTGTAATTAGTAAATAGTATATTTAACACACTCAGCGCCGATAACGGTATATCCCTAACCGCTGTATATGATACGTGAGTGAAAAGTGTGGACATGACATGACATGTCCTTTGTTTTTCATTTTAGTTCGGTTTTGACATTTTATTGTGTATGTGGAAAGTGCGCTAGTGAATTGGAAGTGTATAATTCGAGTTTTATTTACAAAAGCTGTCAATATAATATTAAATGTAAAACAAACATTTTCATAGTTTTGTACACATTGTTTGCCAATTATAAGAAATTATAACTTACACTAAAAAATGGGTGTCAGTCCCGCGTGGGATATTCCGTTTAGTCAACGTCAATGATCTTTTAAAACTTATAGTTACGGCATATCATATGAATCGTCGTTGTAAAAACCCCACACCAACGATTCCCCCCGCCGTTCCGTGCGCCGCAATACTCCACCCTGCATGTCTCTCTTGCTCGGAGGAGTGTACTCGACGCAAAGTGGCGTACTTGGTGTGGTGCGTTTTACACCTTCAGTTGCCGTGTCTAAGATTTAAAAGATTGTTGGTGAACGTAATTCGCCGATCGGGCGGCAACGCGTGGTCCGCGCGTTTGATTTACGGAGCTGAATGTGTTACTGTTAATGGGTACATAGAATTCCAAGCATACCATAGCAAGATAACGTTACTTACCCATCTTAAATCGATTTTACGATAGATAATAATAACGAATATTATAAATGTTAATCTAGTGTTACGTTACCTCGAGAGCAATATGTCTCTCAAGCATACCTATGATAGTCAAATATATCCTTTCTTTCGCTTCGTCTAGGGGTGTTCTCCCATGAACATTGGCAACATTTGCATTTGCACCTTTGTTTAATAGCAATCGCACAATAGATATGCACCCAACAGAGCAAGCCATATGCAAAGGGGTATTTCCCATTACATCCGCCATGTTAACATCGGCATTAAAGTTAATCAACATTTCACAAAGCGAATATCGCGCGTATTGCGCTGCTACATAAAGAGGCGTCTGATTATTTTTATTTCTCAAATTGGCAACGGCGCCATTTTTTAAAAGTATTTCGCATAATTCAGACCGATCATGCTTCGCTGCAACGTGCAGAGGAGTGTAACCATCGGAATTGCACATGTTTACATTTAACTTTTGCTCATTGGGCGCGTTGTTGTTGTCACCTGAGCAAATTACGCAATCACAGAGAGGATGACATAAAACTTTTGCAGCTTTCGATTTTCTATCTTCTTCACGTTCGGACATAAAATTAACATTCATATAAAAACAAGCCAATTTTGAGTCTCCGTAAACAATTGCCTGAATCAGTCTCTCGACGCTTCTTATTTCTTCTGTCGTCTGTGGCCTAACAGGCTCAAAACTAGTCATTTTGTTCACACCGTTTGCGATCGTAATTTCGTCTATGATTGAGACATTATTGACCTCAGAAGTAGACGCCGGAGAAACTTCGATGTGATTTCCGTTTTGATCGGAAGGACAAAAATTTATAACAATGTATTCTTGAAGATTAGGCTGATGGGATTTTAGAATTCTCAAAATATGATCATTATTTGCATAAACAAATGAAGTTTTCCCTTTAGAATTGGGAATGTTTGGGTCGGCTCCGTAGTCAATCAGCAATCGGACTATACTCTCATAACCCCACTTTGAAGCCAGGTGCAAAGCAGTGTTTCCAAAGTCATTAATACTATCAATGCCAAGAATACTTTTAGAATGCTCGGAGAAATAAACCAAAGCCTTAACGCACGATTCGTGTCCATTGTTAGATGCAAGATGCAACGCCGTATTTCCATCGTTGTTTTGCAAATTAATAATGGAACCGGCATGCAATAGGAGCAACAGTGCGTTCTGATGGCCCCTCAACGCTGCGTAGTGTAACGGAGTATACCCATTGTAATCAGTACCATTCACGTTAGCTCGTAAATGGATTATTAGTTCGACCAGCTGGGTTGTTCCATTAACGGCGGCTATATGCAGAGGAGTGAAACCATGACTATCCCTGGATTCCACTGTGGGTGTTGTATTCAACATCGACTTCGACACAATTCGGTGACATTTCCTGCAATCGCATAACGGATGACATAATTCTATGGGAACTTCATCGTCCCCTCGTAATACTTCGTCCAGAGACAGCGAACTGGTCAAGCAGTTCGAAGAATGTTCTTTTATTAAATTGGTCGTCTCTTCATTAGACGCACACAATTCTCGACCGGGATTTATCCGATGTTCCAGTATCGCTTTCACTTCATTATAATTTGACAATCGAATTTGTTCAAACAAATAAGCGACGGTGTTTCGCTCCACACTTTGATCGGTGTCCCTCGATGATTCGGTTAAACTTTGCAAACTCTGAGGCCGTGTTGAGAAAGACGTATCGTCCGTTATGCTATCGTCATAGTAATTATGTGACTCAGGGTATGAGCACCCACTCAATATTCCCGATTTGATGTGTTCTATAACCGCCTCCAATGTCGTTATCAAGAAGGAAGTCTCGTCCGCGTCTATAGCCGAACTCGAAGAGAACCTAAACTCCTTCATATAAGTCATTTGTGCGATCCAATTGGGGAGGCCGCATTTAATAACCAAAAATACCATGACCGGTAATAAATCGTCAGCTGTCAGCAAATTTTCTCCAGATATTATTTGATCACTTTTGCTGGTTTTTTTTGTAATGGTGTTAACAGTGTTCTTGATGCATACAACTTTTTCTAGAATTGTGTTGCAATTTTGTAGATTTGCTAAACATTTCTTTGCCTGGGGCACCCGGTCGTAGAGATCCTTTCGCACATCCAAATCTCGAAGCTGAATGTCTGAAAGGTTTCTTATAATTTTGTTGAAATATGAATCTTCATATGCCGTATACGCTCTAATAGCATTAATCATATCCGCGTACATCAAATGTTGTAAGAATGTTTCAACGGAAAGTTTTAAATTTTGCATCATATGTTTACATTTATAGCTCTTCTCCTTCAGACGTTTGTGTCTGAAAGCCTTTTGTAAGCAATTTGTGTATAAGGCCCCAACCAAATCTTTCTGTTTAGTCAGATTAGCATTATCAAGACGATTCCTCTTAAGGAATTCTTTAATGAGAACTTCAATACTCACTAAGACATCTTGCCCAGCACTCTCAGTCCACAATAAATCAATGCAGTCTCTTAGAGAGTTCACAGTTTGGTGATTCGCTGGTGTCCGTCCATCTTTCACAATGGTCGGTTCTAACAACGATTCGAGACACCATACGCGGTGTTTATGAAAATCTTCCGTATAAAATGTTTCTTCGAAAAGAATATGGCACTGAAATGGTATTCCTTCATTATCGAGCGTGATAACTTTATTCAGAACTTTGACGGGTTTCTCCGTCAATGTCGAGTAATGCGTCTCCGGAAGTTCCTCGTTTTGTATTAGGACATGTCCAAGAAAATCCTGTAAAACAAAAAAATGACTGGTGAGGCATCCGATTCGAGGAACGCATATTATCCAACCTTCAGAGATGCTGTGTTGAAATAATTCGGGATGTTCATTTTTAAACTCGATGAAAAATGGATTTTCCGACAAGTCCTCGTCGTATGTTCCGTCCATTTCTTTAGTGAAATAAAACTATAAAACAAAATATTCCACTTGGTCTCCAGTTACACCACATTAAAATATTCTTTCCGTAATAGATAATTTTAAGTATGTAAATTCTTATGAGAGAAACCTGAGGTTAAAAGGCTACTAAAGAAAACTAAAAATTGACAGTGACACTTGCAACGAGCTTGACAGAGGTGAATTATTTTGAATATCTTCTTTTAGCGTGATGACTTTTGAATTTTACCATTTTTAAGAAAACCATAAAAAATATTTTAAATGCTCTATTGACCGAAACATGGTAATGAAAGGAGAATACCTAAGTAAATCTCGGTAAAATAATATATTTATATTTTATTTCTCTTATAAAAACCTCAAGTGAATCAATCAGTTTTCACCTTGGAATAATAATATTATTCTAAGGTGAAAACTCTAATTAAGGCATTTCTCTCTAATTAAATAATATAAAATTTAATCTTTTAAAAATAATTTGAGTTTGAATAATTCACAGGCTAGTAAAACCTTATTTTGTAGTTTTAATAAGTAATAAAAACAGGTTATTTTTAAAAAATTATTTATACATTTAACTCCACATTTCACACACATTACATAAAAATAAACTCATTTGCCAATAGCATTTAATAAGAATATGATACTTCAATATCTTTTAAAAGACTACACATTTTTTAATAGTATATTATTAGAGCGAAGCTCTCATAAGGCGACTCCAATTAGAACTTTGTCACGGGCTAACTTGGTCATTCCTTGACCGATTTGAAAAATTTTTGATTTTGAGAGAATCTACATGAAAAAGTGAAGGTCGTGACGGAGCTTGATTTTAAATATTGTCAAAAATAAAATTTTTGGGGTCAAAAGAAAATTGTCTATGGGAATATCCATTATAAAAAAGTCACGCGCTTTTTTGAAAATTTTTTATTCGAAAATAATTAATCTAATTTTATTTTAAATTATTTAATTTGATATTAATTTAATACAATTTAACAATAATAAATCGTTTTTAACAATAAATAAAAATACAAAAAATAATTAGGTAAGTTTCACGCATAAAAATAGTAAAAAAAAACAAAATTCGCTCGAAGGTCACGTCACTTTTTTTCTTAGCGATTTATTCTAATTTCGATTTAATTTTCTAAATTAAGCATTAATTTTGAATAATTTATCAAGTTTTTTATTTTTAAAAACCATCTCTATGGTCGTAGTTATAAAGAGAAAATAGCATTCATCCAAATTATAAAGTAGTTAACTTGTGATGAGCGAACATGTCTTTTACTATGGCTTAATCTGCTTATGTTTTTTTAACATCTAGAATAAGAGCAATGCCTCCCATAAGAAGGCGACAATTCGGTCGCAGGACAAATGACGCTTTACGGCAGCAGTTATCAAGGGCTAAGTTGTCGATATTGGAAACATAGAATTTGCACTAGGGTTATCTTATGTTGCCTTCTCAAGGGTTAGGAGTCTTGAAGGATTATTTATTTCTCCATCGTTCCCCCTTGAAAGACTACTCAAAATCAATGATAAGAAAGGATTACCTTCCAAACGTCGAGAACTGCAACGCTTGATTTCATTGTCTTAACTTTAAACATTTCTTTAAAATAAATTCATTTGTCTTATATTTAAATAATTGTTAAATGAATTTCTCTTTTTGTATATAAAAGATTTCAAGAACCTCATTTTAGAAAATTATCCATTCGTTGAAAAGTTATGTTTTCAATTTCCCGATGAAATTCTCTTGTACATTAGTATTGAAGATATTTTAAGTACCTCATTTTAGAAAATTATCAAAATCTATCCCGTCGTTAAAAAGTTATGCTGTTGATTTCCGGATGAATTTTTTTTGTGCATTTGTATCAAAGAGATTTCAAATACCTCATTATAGAAAATTATCAAAATCTATCCCGTCGTTAAAAAGTTATTGTCACAGACTAAATTTTATTTAGAAAATTTTAGTAAATCGCTTCGCTCTAATATGTGCTGCAGCGAAGCAAAATGCGAGCGACTGCGGCGACCTAGTAATGTATGAACTTGAACCTATTTAAGTTAACTGGTTGAGCGAACGATTTTTAAAAACATACTACGACGTAGACATAGACGGTAACTGAGGGTGAAAACGTATTTGGAAAACACTAAGCAAACAGATCGTAGTAGACTAGTGGTTAAGCTGTTAAACTATTGACACAAAGGTCGCGAGTTCGATTCCGCATATGGTCATAACAATTTTAACGCTTCATTAGCATTCATCTCTACTGACTCTGGGATAGGTGCATTTGGCCTAGTTGATTAGGGCCCAAAATAATTATATATCACCTAGGTCATAGTAATTATAAAAAAGATTATAAAAGATTAAAAAAGATTAAATAAATTATCAAAAACCTTTTTCATTACCCAGTATAAGGAAATCAAAAAGACCTGATAAGGAAAACAACATTTAAAAAAAAGTTTTCAAATTCATAATTGGAGCGGACTCAAGAATAAAAAACGATATCCCGTATGGAATTTATAATATGAGTACTGTTGTAGTTCTTATATCTAAATAAAATACGAGTACACCGAAACAATAGTTTATAAAATGAAAAAGATATTTTATCAACTTCTACTTATTATGTTGCTTAAATAATAAAAAGTAATAATATAATAAAAAACACCATTATGAGTAGATAAATATTATTAATAATATGGGTATTTTAAATCCCTAAATCGGGTAAAGTGACCATTAAGATTGGCAGCCTTGTCACCTTACTGGCAACCTTTAACCGTGCATTTACCAACATGTCAATTGTCAAAAGGAAAACCTAATCGGACGGTGATCGGTTGTTGAATTTTCTATGGCATTGTTTTATAATGAGTATTAAAGTTGTGATTTTTAAATACGGCTTAAGTGATTTGAATCAATCGTTATATTTAAGTAAAAATGGATTTTATTTGTAAAGATTTAGCTATTAATGAATGTAATGTCAACGCTTGCAAAACATCTCATTATTTATCAGCAGTTATTCATTATTCGTGGTTAAAATCATTGTTGAAACTCAAAAGGATTGATCAAAATCACAAGGATTTCGTAGCTCCTAAATTGGAAACTGGCGAGAATGTGGTCCCGCCATGGAAGAAAATTTTTATACAGGTTAGTTTTAGTTTTTCCTACCCGCTTTATTATTACGGGTAGTTAATAGCTAATATTAATGGACATATATTACCACATACTAAATAATATACATTGTAAACATGTAATGACTTGGAAACTGTTATAAAAATGTTAAATTTATTATTTTTCAGACAGTTGAAAAGCGAAGAGGTAAAGTTCTACCTCTTGCAAGATCGAAACTGACCAGTAACAGAGCAGATTCCGTGTTGTCTTATTCTCAAGTTTTACAATATGTCTCACAGACGAATCACAGGAATTTGTGGAAGGAGGCGTACAAGAAATATTCAAATCCGGTCGATGCCCGCCATGCGAAAGAAATATCCAGCGTCAACTTAGTCGAACATGACCAATTAATCGCTGAAATTATCGTCAGACTCTACGGCTGCGAAATAATCAAGGTCACCAACGATCAATCGAGTTTGATTGGTGAAAATCCTGAAATGTTATCAAATAAAAATTCTAATAGAACGTATCAAACGAATCAGAACCTTCTTTCGGCGGCATGTGCTATTGAAACTGATAAACATTTTTATATTATTTATGAATCTTTCCAAGATTATAATCTATTAGATGCATTGATGTTCAGCCCTGCTTTGTTGGACAATAATCAGTCGAGAGGCTTATTTATCACCTATCAGTTGGTGCACATGTTTAGGTCGACCTATGATCGAGGCCTTCATGTCGGAGATATAGGCCTTGAGGATATCTATCTCAGTGAGGACCTTTGGCTTCAGATTATGCCTAGAATATCAAATAGCATAATAAGCATCAATCCCTCACTAGTTGCTGAACACAACAAGAGTTTTTTACAACAAACCAGCAAGGTTTCAAACAAAGGTGATATATCTCTTTTTATAATCCCATATACTATTAAGTATGCGTGTGCAATGGCGGATAGTGACATTGTTAGTCGTGAGTGGTGTATAATAAGTATTTCAGTTTTTCCTCATTTTAGTTCTTAGTTTGACTTCATTTGTTTATGTTTTATGTTCTTGCAGTGGCGTGCCCAGAATTTTTACGTAAGCAAGCCATATGGTGGGGGGGGTGTGTCCATCCTAAGCACCGGAGGCGAAATTTGTTTCGAGATATATAGTAATTATTAGAACTATGTTAGAAGCATGTATTATGGACTAAAATGGTTTGTAGGACTTTGTTAATAAGCGGTAAAAATATAAAAATATAATTTGTGTGTATAATTCTTGTGCTTCTTACCCATTGTTTTGTGCTTGGGTTTTATTTTTTGTTCAATTTTAAGATGGCGCCTTCGACCGTGAAAAGTTTGTCGGCCTGGAAACCACGTGCAACCTTTGGATCCGAGGCAGGATCTCTAACCTGGATTATTTAATGCACTTGAACAGTTTGACCGGTCGAACGCTCGGAGATCCCCACGTTCATCCTGTCATTCCATGGGTTACGGATTTTACATCCAGATGTGGTAAGGCCATTTCAATCCATATGTAAGGATAGGGGTTTTTTTTTATCATTTATGTGAAATGATTAAACGTCAAAGGAGATTTATAGTAAATGTAAAGGTAAATTTTCTAACATTTCTAACATTTTCTAAATCTAGAACAATAACGACAATAAAAATCTTTAAAACACAAAATTAACACTCAAAATAAAACACATTCAGGAAATTCATTCTCCATAACATTTATTTACATTCTTCGAAAAATCTCCTTAATCATAAAACAGGTATATTATACTTAATATGGTCACGCTAATTTTATTTAAAATAAAAAAAAACTTATCTGTCTTATTCCACATAATTTTTTTTTATTAACATAATGTTAATCTATTCCAAATCATGGACCCAACAGATACACATTTCTAAATAAATACCATTTTAATTTTTAACAACAATTATTTATATATTTTTTAACTAAAACAGAATCTCAACCTCTTACTCAATTAATAATAGCTTCAAAATAATAATCAGTAATTAACCCAACTATAAGTGTTTTTTTTTTCCGGTAATAAGGGATGTGATGTCTGGATTCAATTTAGACCCACACGTCAGTAATATAATTTCAAAGGCACATTAGCAGAATGACCTGCAACATTCCTACACTCTCCCCTTTAAAAGTGTGCAAACAAATATTATGCATTTAGAATAGTTTCAGGGTAAGGAAAATAATAACATATTGCCTGAAATAAGATACTTTGTTCAACATATATTTACAGATTTGTGTGTAAAATTACAAAATTGCAATAAGTTTTATTGCCTTTTTATTTTCATTTATCTATCATTTTCATTTAAAGTTTATTCTTTGAATAGATTGTAAACTTTTTTTAATAATTCTTTTTATTCCCTTACATGGTTCTTTAGGAAAAGTGGACCTCTATATTATCATACTCTCAGACTAACATAGCCAGTTCAGTTCATAGGTAAATTTTACATCACTTGGAATTAATAATATAAAACTAAACTTTATTTGTGTTTGCTCCTTCCGGGTAGCTGGAGGCTTGAGCCATTGTATTAACTCCTAGACCAGTAAATATACTTAAACCAGCACACCAAATTGTTACATGTCACACCATATAGGATGTTTTAAAGTTGATGACTCACACGTAAAAGTTCTTAAACAAACTCACATATACTGTGTCAATTTTACGTCTTATGTTTATAATTTACTATTTATTGTCTAATTTATTTAATAATATTTTAATTTACTAAACATTGCATGACCGATTTCCAATCTTTGGTAATTAAGAAGCATTTTTCCAATTTTTTTTGCTGATTAATGTTTGATTATCATCCTATATATCCTATATACCATACCTATATATCTGTAAGATCTTTCTAGGACTTTACTTTTCTTAATATATACAGGGGGTACTGATATCCTTTTAGGGGATTGATCTATATCGACAACTAAACCGGTCTAATGAAAAAAAAATAATAATTTTGAGAAAAAAATCATACTAAATAAATATTTATTTATTTATCGTTTATTCGGAAAACCAACAGTATAATATGTGAAAAAAGAATGGTACATACAGTTGTTTGTAAAATTAACTGATGAAAGGTTTTCGCAAAAGTACAGAGATACATGTAAAGATTAAAAACTAATGTAATATGTTATTAAAAACTTTGTTTTTTTTTCAAAGTACGTTGTGAGTAGCACGGGCGCGATGTCACAGCTCGGTGTCGCTCTATGCGTTCAACCGCCTTCTCAAACATTAAAACAATTACTTTTAAATTTTGAATTAGTTTTTCTCGTTATTAGGAAACATTTTTCCAATAGATTTTGCCGATTAACGTTTGATTGTAGATATAGATCAACCCCTTAAAAGGACATCAGTGAATTTAACTACATCCTGTATGTTGTACGTCTGGGGAAGGTTTCTCATTATACTTTTTTAAATAAGTTACCTAAATAGGCTACTTGTGAAATAAAAGTAGCAAACACTATAACAGATAAATGATGACTAAAAGAGTATCAGCCGTCTTAATATTTTTTTAGCTCGTCCTATCCTTTTTACTCTAATTTCTCAGTCCCAAATTTTTTAATTCGAATTCGCCAAACAGAATTCCTTTGAACATTCAAAATTATTATCCATCTGGCAATTAATATCTTGACGCTCTAAACCGTTACAGCTTAAGTTATTAACTTACCCAGCACCAGTGGCGAACGTTGCCGATTTCCGCTGGACGGTCTATGCAATTATTAATATATTATATTAATAAGTAAATCTAACAAATTCCTACTGTATTTAGTTCGGAAAGTATAATTTTATATTCATCTTCAAAGGTAAAAACTGGAGAGATTTATCAAAGTCCAAATACCGCCTGACGAAGGGCGACCGTCAGTTGGACTTGACGTACGACGCCATCAGCAGGGAAGCTACTCCGACGCAGCCTCTTCCACAGCAAGTGCCCCACCATGTGTCCGATGTCCTCTCCGATATCACCTACTATGTTTACATGGCGAGGAGGTAAACCCAACCAAAGCACAATCATTTTTCGTAGCAACGGTGAAACATACTTTTTAAAGTAAAACTTTTTTGTCTAACACCTGCAATTACTCAGTACTTCAGATGCTCTAATGGTTGACTCTAACAAAAAATGTGTTTTTTGGAGTATATGAAGTGATTATTAAAAATGTATATAAATTTTATTTGTTAACAAGTGACATATTGTTAGAAAGCACTTTTGTTGCAAATACTAAAAACATTTAAGATTATTTTTTTTTTACATTTCGAATGTCATTTTATAAATATGTCTGAGAATTTTTTTTGTGTACCCTGTAATGAAAGTATACCGCTGATAATAAAGTGATAAATTTGGCAGAAATTGACGACACATAACCACTGCCTGGGCAATCTACGATTAAAAGTGGACGATTTATACTCTACTTCATGAGCAACAGGCTAGTGCCTAATTAGCAAGGGACTAATTAGCAAAATTAGTGTTAAACTGGATGCCTCTTACCCAAATATTATTATCGTTAACGGTAACTTGATGATAAAAATACATAGAAGATTTATTTTATTGTTTATTGATAAAACATTTAATTAGCATAAAATGAAAGGCTCTAAGAAATGTTGTTCTAAGGCAGATTTTTCAAAATATCATTGGGTTTATTTTAAACATACGTTTCTATTTCAAGTCAATTTGCTTTTGTGAAACCTGTATACCCTCCCTCAAGTGACTAGGTTAGAAGATTAGTGTGACGCGGGGCGCTATTCGTGTTTTGTGTAACAAGGACTCTATCCCACCACGTGTATGCTACTACAGTACGCGTGTATTCTCATAATTAATGGATGAACGGACTTCGGCTTAGGGAAGAAGGGGTAGTAGCTATAAGAGTGGCGGGCGGCGTTGCCACGATCGGCCGGCACATAACAACATCGGCCGGCTCATTTCATTAAAAAATAAGGAATTCATTTTACACTTAATTTCTTACTCATAATAGGGAACACAAATACTCCATTAAAGCTTCGGTAATGGTCTTGGGACATCCTGTATAGTTTGAAGTTTTACCTTTCTTTCGTTCTTCTTAACTAATTTAGCATACTAATGTGTATAAGTAGGCTAAATCTTAATTGTTTAGTTATTGTAATAGTTTTTGAGATGAACCATTTAGATGAAAGGAGTACTATATTCACTATAGTGAACTGATACATACGTAAAACCAATGTTTTCCTTTATAAACAAACTGAATTTTTAATGTTTTTATGTATTTTACACAGGACACAAAAGAATACTTTATGTAATTTTGTAAGAAACAATTGGGTTCCAGCCGAGTATCCTATTTCTATTCAAAGAATGCAGGAATGGACTCCGGATGAATGCATTCCGGAGTTCTACACCGACCCGTCCGTGTTTAAGAGTATCCATGAAGATCTCCACGTTAGTATGTTTGTATTAATTAAAAATATATGTAACATTGTAACTAACAAAAACCTAAACTTTCGATAGTAAGATACATATATCTTTTTCTTTTAACTTCGTATGAAGATACTGTACCCATGTTCAATACAATTTTACCATAAAAAAAATGTATATTCAAGTCTAAATGAAAATATTTTATTTAAGTTGAACTTTTGTTAGAAAAATCAACAATAACCACCTTCAAAATTCTTACGATCTCGTATAATCGTAAAATTAATTAGACAGTAAATACGATGTTATCCTTTTGAATAAACCAAAATTTAAAAAATTACATTGCAGGATTAAATGTGAATTACATTTATTTTCTAGGTCTATGGTTACGATCTTTTAGAAGTTTGCCAAAAAATTCAGTAACAATGTTGAATGCAATATTTTGCCTGGAAAGGCTCATTATTACTAAATAATTACTAAGTTACTCATTATATCTTAGGGTAACCTACTGATGGATTGTGTAATTATAATCGCTATGAAGTGACCGCTTTTATTTCGATAATGTCCAATCAGCATTATTTATAGTTTTATAAAAAAACACTCTAAATTCCCGCACTTAAACAATATATATACTAATTAGGAGAGAATTCCTTTTATTTTGCGCAGATTGTTTTTTCGTTACTTTCCCCGATCGCACTAAAAATCTGCTTTATAATTACACCATTGTAATTAATTACATACATTGTGAATAATTTGTTATTTTTTACTTGAGTGCATTATTATTATTTTATTCTAGATGCCATGTGTTTTTTTTCTACATGCGTAAACTTTACTCAATTATTCTAAATTGTAAGATTTTTTCTTAACCTGTTTATTGCCTAAGCGACTTTACGAATTTGCACGTATTTCGCCCCACAAAATTTTCAAAAATGGCGTAAGTAAAGAGATGCCACCTGTTTTTTATTTTTATTTATATTTTTAGTTATCAAATAATACTAATTATATGTATGAAGTTAGATAAGACGTCCTTTTCAAACACCCCAGAAAGAACATCAAGCATGGAATGGATTGCCAGAAAGTGTCATAGATCAAAGACAATAAATCAATTTAAAAACCGTTTTGATGAACACTATAAAAAAAATATTAGGAAATAAATAAAACTGAAAAAAAGTAATAATAACTTTGATACTGAATAAGATCTTATCAGCTTATCAGCTATGCTGCCTGCATTTTAAGTAAAATAATAAAATTTTATATTTTTTTATCAGTCACTTGTGCCATGACAATTATATTTAAATAATTATTGTATAAAAACTACCAAATTTTATTTTTGTATCACTTGCTTTATAATTTATTCTTTTACTTATTTAATTTTTTTCACTAAAATTATGTTTATCTTTTTAAAAATGTGAAAAAAATTAAATCTCATATTTATTTCGATAAACAATTACATTTCTAAACAAAAAAAAGTTAAAAAAGTCTAGTTAAAAATGATGTTATAATATACAGACCATTCCTGAAGACTTAGGAGGTGTTTATGTTCTCTATGAGTAGGAAATTGTATAAAAAAAATGTGAAAGTAATTCATGCCAAAATTGATTAATTTTACCAATGCGCTCTTGCAAATTCCTTTTTTGTATTTCGCTCTTTCATTTGCTCGCTTGCGAGCGGAAGAACTTATCACAAGGGCGATTTAATATAATCACGTAAAGTTTAGATTTTTTTTTATTTTTATATTATTTTGATATACGTCGAAACAAATCATTCTCGAAGTCGCAGTACCAATTATCTGGATTTTGTTATCGGGAATGGTCTTGGAACACTGTGCATATCTAAACATTTACATTTTGAAATAATTATCCAAAAATATTTGTAAATGAATCTGTCAGGCCGCGGCTGGGTTGTGATATTTATCATATTAGCATATTGGAGTATATATATTTAAGATATCCTTTGTGATTCGCTATAGAATATTATTCAAAATACTTCCGTCGAATGTTTTAACCCTTAAATATATAAAAAAGAAACTAAATATCTAAATACCCTATATTCTTGACAATGGCGGATACGTTGTTGTAAACAACACAAAAATATTTTTTTTTTCAATTCTATGATACTCTGATATACAAAAACATATGTATAATAATTTCGACACTATATTTACATAATATTATAAAAAAAAACAATAGCTTTTAGTCACTTTTGTTAGTCTAAAATATACAAAAAACCATGATTAATCTATTCAAAACGATAAAATTTAAGAGATATGCAAGTCTACTTTCCAAGAATTATTTTCGATATTAATGATATAGTGATGAACGGATTGGAATATATAATTTAATCGATTTCTTTCTCAACACCCGATATAGTAACTAAATCGCATTTTACGCATATATGCATATTGGGCAAACATCAGGTTTATAACATACTTTTTTGTTTAAAAAAAAAAAACATTGTAAATCCTATTTCACTATCATATGGATCCTATACTGATCTATAATATTACTCATTCTTATTTTAGGATCTAGAAATCCCCAGCTGGGCGACTTGCGCTGAAGATTTCATTTACAAACATAGGGAAGCTCTCGAAAGTATTCACATTTCGGAAAACTTACACCTTTGGATAGATTTGACGTTTGGTTACAAGTAAGTTAATTTGACTTGTACAATTTTTGTTTATTGACAATTAAGGATTGTGATGATGTCAAATTATGAATTTTGAAATAATTAACGTAAACCGCAGTTGCCTTTGCAATAGTGCATTAATATATTTTTTTTTAATATACACTAGCAGCTTCAAACTGATGCGTTTATTTCACGTATTGAGTGCACTTAATAGTGTTTTTAGTTTTTGTTTCTTAAGTATTTGTCTAATTTGTTTTTAAAACTGTTAACTGAAATAGCACTTATCACTTTCGTTCCAAGAGTCCACTCGGTTGGTCAAGAAATGCTTTCTTGGGTTTGATTTACAATTATTTTTGTTTAGTTTCAAAGAGTGTACACAGAGGCTCTCGTTTGTATCCATTGTGAAGATTGACTCAATATTTGGTATGTCGTAATGTCCATTTAAAATTTTATAGGTCCCAATCAGGTCTCCTCGCTGTCTTCTTTGTTCCAGGGTAGTGAGGCCGATGCCTCTAAGCGATTTTCGTACGATTTGTACCTCAGGGCATTACTATTTTAGTAGCCCGTCTCCGTGTTCTCTCTAGCCAGTTGATATCTGTCACAAAGTATGTGCTCCAGATCTAGTAAGTGTGTGCAGAGGACAAAATTATGTTTAATATAGTCTGAGAAACAAATCGACTCTCATATAAATATAAGGGTAAAAAAAATATATTAACCTATCGGGGTGCCCCTCTAAGGTCAAGTTAATACAAACTAATAGTGCAATAACTTACTGATATATTAGAAATTTTGTTTAAATGCGTTTTATGTCAAATAAAAAACAATTTTGCTATTCTCATAATCTCTGCGAAATTTGCAATGCATGATATATCTAAAACAAACAACACTAAAGAGAAGTGGTGCAAAAAAAATGCATTTTTATTGCACCACTTCTCTTCTGATGTTTTTTTTAAAAACATCAGAGCTGAGAGCTCTCATGTTTTTTTTATGACATCAGTCATTACAATTATTTTGGGCCCTACTCAACTACGCCTAATGTGCTTGTGCTAGAGTTAGGGGAGATAAATGAATAAGAACATTCAATTCACATCTAACATTTTTTGCAGCAGATACATAAATAATGTTTTTTTCCTCAGATTATCAGGCAGCGCATCTGTCAAGGCTAAGAACGTATGCCTATCTCTAGTGGATGGCCATGAACGACTCCGGCGCGGCGGCGCTGTTCAGCTCTTGAACACCCCTCACCCTATGAGGAGGTCGAGGCCTATACCGCCGTGGGCAGCACCATCGCCACCGAGGATATATCGAACCAGAGACAGCAGTGAGATATATTACTTTATTATGACAAATTCTTTAGCAGTCCTCACCGCACAATCTTTTTGAAATAAAATGCGTTCTAATAATCACCGTACCAGTTTAATTTTCTTCCGGTAGCCTAATCTGGGTGGTTAACATAACATGGTGGTATAACATATCCAAAAAAAAAATTGCCTTTGTTTTTGTTTCAGAAAAAACTCCTACTAGAGTCAATGAGAGTTCCGATGAAATATCGGAAGAAGAGGACACCAGTTTACCAAAACATATAACTAAACTTCAAGGAGAATCGAAAGTTAAGTCTAAAAGTGGCAGTCGGTTAAAAAAACACAACGAAAAAGAAAAATTGTTAAAGAAAAGTACAGATGAAAATGCACACGAGTCAATTGTGGACAAAATGCTCCCAAACAACAAATATTTGAAAACGCAGAAATCTGAATGGGGCAAAGATACAATATATTTGCCCAAGGATTACAATGCCGTTGGGTCGCTTGCAGTCATTGAAAATTTACATACGTTCAAATGTAAAACGTTTTACAACAGCAATGAATGCACCAAGGATTATCAGCCGTCTGATTTAACAGTCCATCAGCCTTCTGATATTCCAGTCCGTGCGGCCTCTAGCAAATCAGAGGCTACGAATGACAGCATAAATAGTGGCTACAAGGCAGACATCAATTCCGACGAGCACTCGTTTACGAATCATATGTTTGTTAAATCGTATGAGCAAATGTGTTTGAAAAAAAAACCCAGCCTATCAAGCGATGTATCATTGCGAGAATGGAAGGATCGAAGTTTCAATTATAGAATGGTCACTGATTGGTTCCACTACAAGGACATAATTTTGAAGAACAGAAAGAAAGATATGCACGTGCTGGGCTGTTTGATCGTCGAAATATTCCTACATCAGCAATTAAGACCGCTCCGCTCGAAGATGAACATGCACTTTGAGGAGAGGCTAAAATGTTGCCGTCTTGTTTTTCAGCACAACGCCGGCATTTTTCCCAAGTTTGCGTGTGCGACCGTCAAACTCCTATTAGATATGGAATCTGCGTGTATCACGTTGACAGGATTGCCGATGCCAACTTCCTCGCAACTTCTACAGCCGTTGCTTTATAACCATCTAATTCCGTTTCCTCAGCATTTTCCAATCCTCTACTCCATGATCACCACAATGAGTGAATTCTCAAAGGCTTTTGACGAGCTGGACATATTGTATTCTTTTAACTGTGATGGTGTCCACTGCTCCCAGTACGAGCACTTAGAGAAGACGAGGTTCAGAATGAGCCAAAGAATTGCTGACGGAAAAGTGTACAGCTTCTCAAGCCATTTGGAGGTTTTTACTAAGCAAATAATGTGCAACCGCTTTGAGTCATTCGATCTTTTCTTGCCCTACTTTATGGATCTGTTAGATAGTAATGATACGGCTATCCTCGCAGCGTGGTATCTATTCGATCCCGTTTCTCAGATCCTTGGCCCAAATGAAACATCCAAAAAATTGCTCAGTCTAATTTTAAGGTTATACGACGACGATAACTCTGTGGATCGCAGTGACGTTTATTGCAAATCCCCCGAAGTGGAGTCGCCGACCGCCGCAAATTGCTCTGTTTACGTCAACCGCAAGTCTATCAAATTGTATCACCATATATTCCTTCTGCAGCTTTTGGTCAGATTTGGATTGAAATGTTTCCTGGACAACTTTGCGCAGCGACTCGTGGAGGCCGTGGGCGGTTATAAAGATTTAAACGTCAATGATTTTTCAATGCACTCCCACTCAAATGACTTATCCGGGAAGTGTGTGATCCGGCAAAAGAAGCTGCGGTGTTCCGACGAGTCACTGAAAGTAACCCTGACTGGCCCGCCTGATATCCTCTCACCGGACACCTCTTGCGGCTCTGAGATTATTATTACACCGAACGTTGAGCACAGCATTGGCGGCGGTTCGAAGAATATTCCGCACGATGTTGCGTCTATAGAAAGTGAAATTTTTAATTTTGAAAATGAGCCCATCAAAGTTGACGTTCACAGGGCATCAAGTGACGCAGGAGATAGACATTCCATAACATCTGTCGACAGCCCTGTGTTGAGGTCGACATCGATTAATGTTGATAAATCTTTAGATGTAACCGATGTCGAAAATCGTACGCCCATAAGCAATTCGAGTCCTTTAAAAATCGTAGATGAACATAGTGCGGTTTCAGATTTTTCCGAAAATGAGAATGTTGACGTGAAATCACCGAGATTGGCGATTCCCGCTGAAAGAACATCATTTACAAGTTATATCAGTGACTGCTCCGATGGACAGACTATATCCAACATAAATAATCAATCTAAAAGTTTAGACATGGGACACGTTACATTTAGAAATAGTGTGAATGGTGATAAACTGAGTTCCAGTGCATCTTTAGGCAACCAATCGAGTATTTATGCGACGAACGAGTGTAAGATATCCGAAGTTAGTTCGGAGAGTTTAATTTGGCTGTCACATAGACTCGGTCCAGTGCTATCTTGTATCTATTTAACAAAAAATCTTTTGAAAATGCTCACTCTATGTTACATAGGACATGATAACTTGATGTCTGTCCGAACGAGATATAATATTTCAGGATTAGAAACTCTCTCAGTTGCTAAAAGTCAAATTGTAGGCGACCTCAACGCAGCTAAAGTTATCGAGTGTCTCACTTCGATTGCGGGTAAGCGTTTGTGTCAGTAACAGTCTTCTCTTTCCATCCTACTTTTATCACTTTCTAATCATCATTAAAGGCTATGACATAACACAGTTTAGTTTTCCATATAGTAAATATAACTCGGAATACCAATATACTAACACAAATTCCACTTACTTGCTAATATTTTGTTTGCCCTCGTCGGATCATCGAATACTTCACTCTGAGAAAATATGCTAGGCTGTGTCAAATATCACGTTTTAACAAATATCATTTAAATAACATCTTTTTATTATTTTGAAAGTGTCATTGTATGGCGTCGTTATATACCTTACAAGGTAATAACTATGTAAACATTTTTTATCAACAGAAGTGCTTCTAAATTATATTCTTATGTAATGCTCCGCACGTCCCCCACGTCCCGCACGAAAATGAGCCCGTCAAAGTTGACGTTCACAGGGTATTGAGTGACACAGGCGATAGACATTCCATGACATCTGTCGATAGTTCTGTTATGAGGTCCACATCGGTTAATGTTGATAAATCTTTAGATGTAACTGATGTTGAAAATCACTATATTATATATTACACATTTTTTTATAGTATATATAATATTTGTTCAAATATTTATATTCTAGTATACTAAGTTAAGTATCTATTTGATAATATAATAAAATAGTTTATCATAGTGCATCAGTACCTTTGCGTGCAAAAGTGACAGCAGTACCTACAATGACAGTTTAATGAGAATACCTTAATACGGGCGTTAGTCCAGTTTGGTAAGGATTTAAAAGTTTAATTGTTTATATGACGTTTTTACTTATGGGATCTCTTCCCAAAGAGGTGTTGGGTGTGGTCATAAATCATGCCATTTCACCTAACGGCTGTTTAGTTTAGTTAAACTTGATGAGACATCCAATATTTTCAATCAAAAACAGGGAGTTTTTTTGTGACACCCTGTTTTAAATTTGCCTTTAGCAGATAACTAACAATATTAGTATACTTTTAAAGTGACTGATACTTCTAAAATGATTTCACTAATACCGTGTTAATTTGACAAACTTAAGTGGCCTTATACATAGTCGCATTAGTGCTAAAGTGCCAGTCTAGGCGTTTTCTTATGGTTGGTGATGACTTAGACTCTGACTCGACTCTGACTGACTGATTATGTGACTATTAATATCAAGGATTAAAATTATGTGACTACGGTTTTGAATCATTAGCATATTAAAGAAAATTTAAATTGCTTTTGCGCAGATTGGTGTCTGGTTTATGATGTGTAAGAAATGATGTATGGTAATGTTTCAGCCCTATATGGCGAGCAATTGATTCTGCTCCAATATCTGCCGCATATGGGCAAATTAATTGCGTCGTGTCGTCGCCGCCTCTCACCTCCGCTAGAGGGCGGCCTAATCGCCTGTCTGCAGCTCCTGCGCTACCTAATTCCATACATGTCCGATGTCAAATTGATGGAACAGTTACAGGTTAGATTTTTGTATTTGTTTTCTTCAACACTTTCAACCTGGACATTAATGTAAATGTCACTTTTATTTTTAAAGTTAGGAGGTTTAAATTTATCCAGCCTCTATGTCCCAGGAACTTGAGTGAAAAAGTAATGAAGTTTGTTATATTTGTTACATCTCCCAATTTGAATTATTTCTAAATAGTATACTTTTTATATTACCATAAATCTGTGGTTTGATCTTATCTCCTACTAATAATAATAATTTGAAGCTATAATAAAATTAAAATAAATTAACATTTTTAAAAACATTCTCTTATTTAAGTGGTTGAATGCGTATACAAAATTTCGTGTCTTTGCTGTTGACCGTTGAGGAGTCCCTTTGTCTGGAGCCAATTCAACTTGCAAGATTTGACCTAAACATTGCAAGCTAAATAAAAGCTTGTAAAATCACATCAAAAATTTTGTCCGTCACCAGTGGAGCTTTCTAGGTAATATTGGTAACTGTAAAAACCATAATTCTTTGCAATCCACAGGATATACTTCTGAAAAATATCCTCCACCCGACGGTACGGCTATTGTCTTCGACCCGCTCCACCTTTCCCAGTGGAGCCGTGGCCCGTTCCGCTTTGGCCAGGAAGTTTGTGGACGCAATGTACGTGGTTGCTCTGAGGATTGGACCGGAAATGACAAGGAGACACTTATGTGTGCCGGCACTGCAGAGGTTCTGACAGATTTATTCTTATAGCCATTCAAAAGTTGTAGATTTACAATGCCAGGAGTCGCATGTTGTACAACCTCATTATGGCATGTTTCAGAAGTTTTTAAAAATAAACATTGTATTGAATATTTTTTTTTATGTTAGCTGAAATTTTTTTGAAATTAATTTATATCTATAGTGAACTTAGCAAGACTTTAGCAATAGTAAAACTCATACATTCTACTTGACATTTAAATTTTCATATAACTTTACGGAACATTTCAGTTATTGCAAAATTATGCTGATCGACATACAAATAAAATATAAATTTGCTGTAGAAAAAGTCAAGAAATCAGTCATTTGTCAAATATAACAGTAGAGCTTTTTTCAGTGATAAGGTGGCATAATTACTATGGAGAAAAGCAATTAGATGTTAAAATACCCCAATCATTTAATCAATTACCAAAAGAATTTCAAAGCGTGAAATCAAAAAATCAAGCTCAGTGGAGGTAAAAAGATTTTCTTTTTAAGCTCATTGTAACTAAACCACTCTTCGCTATATATATTTTAACTTTCTTTTTCTTTGTTAAATAATATTATTTTGAATTTGTAGTTTGATACTATTTGGAAAATTTCATTTGCGTATAAAAATTTATTGTAAAAAATACCAGCGACCTGGAAAAAGAATATATACCTACAGCTAAGATCATGTGAACTTTCTAGGTTAAGTGATTTACATAAAATATATTGTACTAAGAAAATAAAAAATATCTAAAAAATAGTGGATATTGTTTGTAATCATATTTGTTTTAAATATTTTCATTGCATAGCTAAAATTGCAATAATATTTTTTAATTAATTTAGCATGTTGCAGACATAGCTGCTATTGTGTAAAATAGGTTGCTATTTTACACAATAGCAGTTATGTCTGATTCGGCAAAAATTCTCATCATTAGCAGCGAATGGTGCTGCCTCGTAGCTCAATGTGATTATTCAAAAATATAAAACTGAATTCTGCTTCTGAAAAAAATGGAATAGTGTTTATCCATGTAAATATATAGAGATCCCCCAACATATTACGTCATATTTCACTTTTGACAATTTTATATTAGACAGAAAAACATGTTTTTTTCAAAAATATGTTATTGTAAAAAAAATATAAGGATTTAAGAGGTCAGTCTTCGATCCGAATGTTCGTAAAAACGCTGTCCTTAATTCACAATGTAAACATTTGACATAAAATTATTTGTTTTTATAAAAGAGCTTAGCAAAATCTGTTTGTCTAAAATGATGTTTGCTAAAGCTAACAACAAAACTACGACATTCTGGTTGTGCAATTAACCAATCACACGTCATGATATATGATTTGCCTTGCAGGTTTTTCTTGGCGTTCGATAAAGCTTCGGGCAAAACCGAAATATGGACAAAAAATGATCGTGATACATCGCACAGTCACACTAAGGTATGTTTTTAGACTGTGCTAGGCGCGGTCTTAAATCATTCTAATTTATCTAACGGCTATTTAATTTAACTAAGCTTGATGAGACACGTGGTATTTTCAAACAAAAATAATAAATCCACTTATCTTAATAGGAAAATCTTGAATTAATGTATTTTTAAAAACATGCTTGAATTTGCATCTTTATGAAATCAACCGTCGTTGCAGTTTACTTTCTTGATTATTGTTTTCAGTTAATAAAATATATATGCATAAAATCAAGTCAAGTTCATTTCATTTATTGAGGCATTATAAATTCTATACAAAAGTTTAAATACAATAGGCTAAAATAAATAAAATAATATCTCAATAAATAGGCTGTGCTCAGCTGCTTTTCTCATTGTCAAAACAAGAAGGCACCGGTTTTCAGCACAATCTTTCAGTTGGTTTTCAATTCCAATCTGTAACTTGTGAATTTCTAGGGTGAAATCAGTAATGAAAATAACTCGAATTAATTACCGCCAAATCCATCACAAACGCTTCCAATTCATTGGAGCACTTTTCTCATAAACAATCAAACGTCAAAACTGCACTCAAACTTTTAAATATTAATAGAAATGCAATAAGACGAAGACGAAAACGAAAACCTGTCGTATACGTCAATTACGGGATATCGGCGCTGAATGTGTTAAATCCTTTATCTGTTTTTAAATGGTTCCTCCTGGGCCTTACCTCTATCACCGTTAATTACTCACCTTTAAAATATTCATTCTTCAGTTATGCCTAAAAAATAAATGATGAATGAATGAAGGCAATAATGAACATTCTCCGATGCAAGCAAAACATTTAAGTAATAATTACATTATTTTATGTTGCCCTGGATAAAGCCAAATATTGGGTATGGTTAAATGCTTAGTGTTTTGAAACTATTTTCAAGTACTTATTAGTTTGTTTTCCGTATTTTCAGCACACCGAAGGCAGTTCATTGGAATCCGGCGACGAAGCCAGCTCTGCGTACCTTGAGATTTGCCGCGATGGCTCGACCGCCGAGTGGCGGGTGGTTGATGGAAATGTAGTCGGGAAGGTTCTGGGCGATTCGAGTTGCTCACCGCCGCCGATGAACGGACCGAATGAACCTGAAAATAGCGTGCGTTTTTTGTTTTTATTCGAAATATAGTAGATGCACTTCAATTGCCTAGTACTTCAATTTTTCTCATACTCGACTGGATTTTACATAAAAATATGTTCATTGAGGTGCTATTAGTAGAAAAAGTCTGTCGCGCATTTTCTTATGGTTAGTGGTCACTTTTAAGTTAAGCAGTGTACTAATGCGACTCTGCATAAGGCCACCATTATTTAATGTTTATATTTCAATAAGCAGAACATAAAGTATCATTTGACACTTACCACGAAGCTGAAGATTTCAACCAAATTCCCAGTTTGGATATCGGAAGTCTTAGGGAATGGTTTAAAGACGCCACAGCTGAGACTGTTCCATTCTCTGATAGTACGCGGAAGAAAAGAATGAAATTCGACATTCTTTCTCTAAAAAATTTCTTTTATTTTGTGTGAATGATGACACTGATGCTGTTTTCCTATATCAACTACTCAATAATTTAATATACTGTCCAGAACTTATCACAAAGTCTCACAAAAAAAAAAATATTATTTTTTCATACTAAAATAAATATATTGCTAACAAAGTTTAATATTTACTGACCGCGGCGAATAGGTACGTGCATCCGGTGCGCGTCAAGTAAGGTATTTAGGTCACTAGTGTCCTATATAAATATAAAATATATTTTTAAAGCTTGACATTTTTTTTATATATCGCTAAAAAAAATTGGGGGTCCATGAAATGAAAATGGGGTCCACGATAGTGGATCTCAACATACACTGATAGCACCTATTTACTTACATTATACTATTTTATAATATAAATACGTATACATTATTTATAAAAGTACCTATGAAGTAAAAAATATATAAAACAATATATATATATAACTAGCTGACCCGGCCACGCGTTGCTGTGGCTAAAGTTTTTGTTATATTACATTATAGTAAACAATCTAAGAGGAACAATAAGAGAACATCAGTCACGGAGTCCACTATGCTTTTTCACACAGATGGTATTTGTAAAAAAATATGGTGATCTCCTTATTTGACTTTCTACTACTATAACCCTTTAGTACAATGAAATTATTTACGAACAAAGACGAAAATGTTGATGTTGGTATACAAATTCACTGGATTGAGATTTGAAGGGGAAGTACGTTGAACACAATTAATTAAAATGTTCTTACACTTGATACTAAGCAGAAATCAATAGGTAAAAAATAAAAATTTATCAGATTTATTATTTCCATTTAATTTTATAACAAATATAAGTATATTACAGTATAATACAGTAAATTACATGTGACGCTTAAACTCATGAATGAGGTAGGCAAGGCAGACAGTCTTAAACTTTTAAACATTAATATCTTTTTTTTGAATTATAAATACTTTCAATTTCAATTTAATTTAACACCAATCGGTGCACAATGTTTTTGGTTAACCTGTCTTTAGCTAACACAAATAGATTCGACGGTTTCCCAACACGTGAACACGCAACATATAGTTGCCCATGAGAAAAACATGGATTTTCCAAATCTAAACCACAAATGGACATTGTTTGACCTTGAGATTTATTTATAGACATGGCGAAAGCTAAACGAATTGGAAACTGTAGCCTTTTGAAGGGTATGGTAGAATCTGATGGTATCATCGGAATACGTGGCAGCAGGACCACTTTTCCTTTAAACTTCCCAGCCAAAATGGTTGCTTCAAGAATGTTTCCGGTGATCTTTTTGATGACCAAACGCGTACCGTTACATAATTGAGGTGGATTCAAATTACGGAGGAGAATAATAGGGGAACCAATCTTTAATCGAAGATTATGTGGTGGCATTCCAGGGATATCTAATGAATTTAAAAATTCAATCGGAAAATTTACACTTTCATTTTCATCAACAACAGTATCGATTGATTTAAAAGACATCAGATCGCCTGGTAACAACTGTTGTATCTGGAAGTTAATTTCGTCAACATCAACGTTTTTGGCTGCCAAAATCGCCCGTTGACTAAGCCATTCATGATTCAAATAATTACTCTGTATATCCGGGAAAATACTCTGAATCAATTCAGTTTTATCCTGAACAACAGTGCAAAAATTGTCTGGTAGTTTAATGCATTGCGTATTTGGTTGCAGTTTTATTTTACCGTTCCCAATATCTAGTAGTTGTTCGGAAAATATTAGTGCTGATGGATCATTTTGCAATTGTACTCGCATATTTATGGTCAATCGAAGTGTTTCAACACTTCGCCATAAGAATGATTGTTTCAAACATGCATTAATCTCATCCGCGAAAGTAGAGCGAGGTATAACCGGTAAGGTCTGCCGGAAGTCACCAGACAAAAGTAAGATAGCACCACCGAAAAGTTTATTATTGCTGTTTAAATCTTGCATAGTTCTGTTTAATGCTTCAAGTGAATATTTGTGTGCCATTGTGCACTCATCCCAAATTATTATAGAACTCTTCCGCAACACTGCAGCTATTCCACTATTCTTTTTGATGTTACACATTGCATCTGGTTTATTATGAACGTCCAATGGCAGCTTGAATGTTGAATGTGCTGTTCGCCCACCATCCAGTAAAGTAGCCGCAATGCCTGACGATGCTAATGCTAATGCGATGTTTTTGTTGCGACCGTATTTTGGCAAGAATCAACGATATTAAAAATGTCTTTCCGGTTCCACCGGGTGCATCCAAGAAAAAAAAACCGCCTTGTTCAGCAGCAACAGCCAGCATAATCCGATCATAAATAATTTTTTGTTCTGCTGTCAGTAATGGTTCACTGTTCATGATAATTGTTGCTAAACTTCCATGGTCATATTGATTTTCTCGTTGTAAATCGGTATTGACTAAGTCGGTGGCTGGACGATTAGGTGATGGCATACCATAATGATTAAGTGGTAAATTTGAAATAAGAACACATAAATCCTCGATCAAGACCAATGCTTCATTGTACATCTCTGGTGTATAATCTATGTTTTGGCATTGATTTGTTTGTCTAATTCGGTGCAATATGTCTTCTGTCATACAATTTTTATATTTTTCCCACAAAGTTTGTGCTTGCGAGGGATAACATGTCGCCAAAATAATTGCAAACAACTGACGAATGTTATTCGGTGTTGATGTCAACGCAGCATCAGCAAGCGTTAAGTCCCAATGGTTATCGTCTTCTAGCAATTGCAGTTCACGACATGCATCCTGGTATGTATTGAATACTCGACCATTAGCTGTTCGTAAAAATTCAAAAGACGTTGGTCCGGGAACATTCACCAATAACAAACGTAAATAGAAGCACTCACGTTGCTTTGGATGTACCGTGTAAAGTCTCCCCAATGTCTTAGCTTTGAATATGCCTGTAATGGAAGGATGTGGTTTTCCTTGTTTGCGTGGCTCCCATTTTTTACTGGATTTGTTCCATGTGAAATAACGTGGAACATCACCATACACCAATGTCTTCGCGAATTGGCCAAAAACATCAGGTTTTTGACACAATGTAAAAAATTCAGTTAGAGTCGTTTTCGGAGCTTCGAACGCTCTTTGGAGAACATTTTCTTCAGTGAAGTATACACGTTGACCGTTTTCAAGATGTATTGCCAGATGTTGGACAGCAGGATCTCTTTCGTGGATGGGAAAGCTGAGAATATGCCAAATAGCTTCATTGCTGCTAATGTATCTGCCCATTTGGTATCGTGCTATTTCGTCATTTTTATTTATGTTTTTTACTTCAAATATGGCCAAATCACTGCCTTTGTTTACATATTTACAAATATACTTAATTGATTTAACAGAACTGCAAAGCTCAACATTGATATGAGCTTTGTAAGTTTTTGAAAGTAGTGGTGAGTAAGTCATCGCATCTTGTATGTATTCCTGCATGTTCCGTGGACTGCCGATGTAGCTTGAAGGTAAAATGAAAGCATTACCGATGTCATTGGGATTTAAATTTCCATCGATGTTTCCAGCAACAGCATCTCGTAAGTGAATATATTCTTCCGATCGTAGTTTTGCCTGGTTGAATCGAAGGAATCGCAAGCGTTCGCTTTCGACCTTAGCATACATATCAACAATGTATTGATGGAACAGCTGACGATATCGAAGGATATAATTGTCTTGATGTTGTCTAACCATTATTCGGTGTGCGTAGTAGTTCATTGAGCTAACTTTATTATTTCTGTAATCACCTAAAAAAATAAAAAATAAAATGCAATACGAAATTAAAATCTATACATACAGTAAGAAAGTAAATAGATAATTGTCAAATTTACCGGTATTTGGATCATACTGTTTGATATTAAGGTGATATTCATCTTGTCCTTGCCAAAATATCAATGGATATTGTAGTGCGTCATATGAACGGTGTAGATCCGAAATCGTACTGACAGTGTTGTCTCGCCGTGTAATGTTTATAGATCTTTTGTCAACTGGATCACCAACCATGATAACAGCAACCTCATCAACAGTTGGAGCGTTGAATCTACCAGCATGTTCACCTAATGGTACTTTGTCGGCTTTTATGACGATTTGATAATTTTCATTTTGCAGTCGTGGCGAAACTCTTTTGATCAATTGAATTAGTTGATTTAGTTGGATAACCATCAATATCCGTGATCGTGTCATTCGTATGTGGCTTTGGGAAGTTTTTTTTACATTTTCCATTTTCCATGCACGGTGAGGTCATGTTGAAAACACCGCATGGCCCATGGATCATGTGTTTGGTGACAATATCAAATAATTCTTGATCAATTAATGGGTCTGGAATTTCGGCTGAAATTATTTGATCGATTTCTTCAGGACGGATTCTATCTTTAAGCCAAACCAAAATGTGGGCATGAGGCAAACCTCGCTTTTGCCACTCTATCGTATTCAGCCAACAACGTGTGATACCAAAAATTGTATATTTTACAATAAAATCAATTAAGGATTTCAATTTTTGTTTAAACACACGTGCAGTTAAATCATGACGATGAATGGCTTGTTGTCCTGGCAATAGTAAAGTTTGTATCTCTTCCCAATTCGGATTACATGTGAATGTAATAAATAAATCCGGTCGGCCGTAATGACGTACGTAAGTCATCGCATCTTGTATGTATTCCTGCATGTTCCGTGGACTGCCGATGTAGCTTGAAGGTAAAATGAAAGCATTACCGATGTCATTGGGATTTAAATTTCCATCGATGTTTCCAGCAACAGCATCTCGTAAGTGAATATATTATTCCGATCGTAGTTTTGACGTTTGCGTTTTGACGTTTGCCGCTCGCGTTGTTGAGGTTAGATTTTTTCGGTGGCATTTGACTGAAAATAATAATTTTCTTGTTCTTATGATATTCTCTTGAAGACGTTCGTTACACTGTTCTTGAGATTCTTGTGCATGACCTGCTGTCCTGATTCTTTGAGCTAGATTTCTTGATTCAATTTGTTTTGCCAACTGATGGGCTCTTTTAATACGTTTGCGTCGAATAACTGTCACTGTCAAATAATAACAGACATTAGCGCCATCAACCCAGTCGAAAGGTATCGACATCTGTCAGTTTTATGACTGCCAAATAATAACGGACAAAAAATTAGCGATAAATTAAAATTGCGACTATAATTTGAGATTTAAACTATCCTATCTCTCAAGTGCACATCGAACTGCACATGGTGTTCAAATTTTATTATAATCGGTTAAGTGTTTTAGGAGTCCATTGAGGACAAACATTGTGACACGAGATTTATATATATTAAGATTGTGTAAGTTGTAGGATGTAGGCATTCGCTTTGTGGTCGCAATACATTTTGAACTAGTAAAAACCTGCACATAATTATATACCAGTATCATCTTGTTACCAGCATACGCGCAGTCTCAGAGCTTCGCGAACTTTAAGTTTTTAACACTAAACTTCACTACAGTTAGAAATTTACAAAAAATCAATATTAGGTAAGTAGAGAGTCTACCGAAAACCGAAAAACATGGCAAGGGGTCTACGACACAAAAAAGTCCGGGAACCTCTGCACTAGATCAACAGCTCTTTTTTATTGAATAAAACAAACACAAAGTATGCTCAAAACGCAACACTTCACAGACTACGTCATGAATATAACAGTAATCTCTCCGAATTAGTCATTTTTATTGTACTTTAAATTTATTCAAAAACAAGATAAGTAAAATATACTCGTCTCATACAGGTAATTAGAAGGTAACAGTTCTAAATATTTATGGTTATCATAATAACTCCATATTCCCCATATTCTACACTCCAAAAAACCCATATTCTAATTAATACATATTTTTATCAGTGTAAATATGCAAAAACTAAACTATTTTATTAACGTGTCTCATTTTTTTTTTATTTAATCAATTCTAGGTTAACCTGCTTTTCAATTCAATTGTTCAACAATGGATTCATGTAGTTAGCTAAATTAATAACTATGTATTTGCTATTTTATAAATTAAGTTACGCTGTATGTTTCTCTAAAATATATTAAATAAATAAATAAATAAGAAACTGTTGTTTTTCAATTTTTTAAATAAATTATTAAAATAAGGCTGTATTTTCGTGTTATTAACGTATTATATACGCACTAAAACAATCACTCTATTGTATCATATCATATCTCCTCTCTAATATATTATTTTAAACCTATGGTAATATCAAAGATTTAACTGTTTAAATTACATTCAATTTTATACAGAAATTTGCTTTTAAAAAGTAATAGTGGAATAATTTTCTTTGATTAGGCTCTTCAAGAGTTGCAGGAGGTGTTCCACGTGAAACTGGCCCACAGGTCGTACATGCCCTTTATGAAATTTGTCGGCGAAGAAGCCATGGAGAGGAGCCTCAAGAACGTGACTACCCTTAGGGCAATGTGTCAACAATATCACGATAAATACAGGTATGACCATTCACAGGATGTTAAAGTTGTTTGTTTATCAAATCACCTCTGTCTTTCAGGTGGTTATCAAACATTAATCAGCAAAAAATATGGAGAAATGCTTCCCAATTACGAAAAAACCAATTCAAAATTTAAACAAAATCGTTCAAATGTTGCGAACGCGTTTATAAACAAAACTGCATGCGTTTAAATAAAAACTTACCTTGATTAATTACGCAACTAGCAGCGGAGAGAGCAGGGCAAAGCGCGGTCAGACTTTTTTTTTCCTTTTAAACAATTTAGTTGACGATAAATTGACCTTCTGAAAGAACATTAATGATTTTAAATACACACCGTATACTGAACATTCGTGAACAAATAGAATGTCTATCCCCTCCAATGGCTCCTCGGTACTTTACCAACTTAACAAATGTAGCATATATTGTTTGCTCTGAAATGTTAGTCACAACTTGTTTTTGCTACCCATGCTCGACCAATCTTTTTTTTTTTCAATTTCTTTGTATTTGATTTTTCCCGTTATTTATTTTTTTTAAGTGTAATATAATATAACTAGATACACATTCTACTAGTAGCCGAAAATCAGAAGGCTAATGACGATTTTAATTTATGTTTTATAAATTTTAGTCAGCGCGTATTTGAACATATAATAATTTTGAATTGAATATCTAAATTCTACTAAATTTGAAGATAAATTGATGCGTGTTTATGTAACCGATGTCTGTTATATTTTGAACTAAATGTCATTATGTAAAATGTTCTCAACTTTGCAGTTCCAACTATGAAAGACAAAACGAGAAAGAATCACCCACTCAGAAGGAATCCCCTTCAGATATCGGCTTAAACCGTAGATCGCTCGATAGATCCACAGAACCAGTTCGAATTGGCTTGGATGTGCACCTGGGTCGGTCACACGGTAATTGCTTTTATTTATTTTTTAAATTTTGAATTGGTTCATTTTCAGGTTAATCTTATAGCATTCTTACAATATTATTAGGTCGATGGGCAAGCAGCATATATCTAGTAGTAATTTGAATCAAGCATAAATTTTCAAGTCAATAACACTTTGTGACAGCTGATCCCAAGTTTTCACAACATGGTTTAAGGAAAATGCTTCCTTGGGTTTATATTAAATGCTGATTTAGTACATTTTTGCAAATGACCACGCAATTGCGGGTTCTGATCATAGTTAAAATATAACTTTAATATCAACACAATTATAGTGGTCATTAAGTATGTTGAAAATTTCCATTAGATCCCCACATTTTCTTCTTTCGAGAGTGGAAAGTTTTGGATATTTGAAGCAATCCTCATACTTAAAATCTGTCAAACCGCTTGGGATTTTAGTAAATCTTCTTTGAACTCTTTCTAGTAGTTCATATATTTCCTCTCCATGATTGAAAGCCATATTCAATTGGGGCCGTATATAGGTTTTATAGATTCACATAAATTCAATTCCCAGTATACCGCTTAGGATATCAAACAAAATATGACACCTTAATGCGTGGAACGATTTGCAGGTATTCAATGCCACCGAGCGAAGCAGCTCGACGCCGAGTACGGCTCGAGTTCAAACAGTTTCGGATCAAATGCCGCCCTCGTCGGCAACAGAATTGACATGCTCTCATTTGACGATCATAAATTCGAATACGACCAGGCTTTCGAGGTTGTCTCGTGTAAGATGGAAAGTGGCGAAAGAGCGAGCAGGTAACGCATATATTATCATTTTCTTATATGCTTTGAATCAATGTCACATAGTATATAATAAAACATATATTTCCCCTAGTCTCGGGAACCAATAGATGGATTGAAATGGGTAAAAGATTATAAACAATTTTAGGCTCTGGACAAAACGGTTGTTCTTTTATATATGAATAATGTGGAGGTCCACTAGAGAATGTAGAGGTCCACTTATAATGTATCAAGTTCAACTTGGTAATTATGTCATAAATTTCTTGTTATAATATTATAATAAAAACAATTATAATTATATTACAGTTATAATTTAGTATAATATTAAAAATATTATTGTAACTAATATCAAAAGAAAATAACATTGCCTTTATCACTACGAGAAAAGGGCTCATTTTGTCAATAAACATTTGAAACTGTAATTATCAATTTATTGTCGAAAATATTTTGTACTGATAAAGTAGGCCGTTTCACATTTGCTTAAAATTCTCTTCTGATCCTATAAAACTAATTCTTAAATAGAATAACTCAATAAGTCAGAGATTAAATTTATGTATAATTTTAAAATGATATTTTTGACAAAAAATATCCTACTTTTCGTAAAATTGACCCTATCTCAGAAACTAGAATTGACAAAGTGGGACTTTTTCTGGCAGAGACATCCAGAACTACAGGTTAGCATTAATTTTACCACTTTACACTTCTGCTGCCTGTATTGAAGTGATACTAATTGAGACAAGTTAACTGCGGTATTGCCGGCTCTGGTGCGGCATGAAAAATTCTATTTATAGAAAATACCACTCGCATGGAGTATGTTTCGGTAGTATAGCGCCATGTTATATAAATTATGAAATTTGGTACAGTCGAGGGCAAATGAAACTTTACCCTGAAAGGTGATTCAACAGTGTATAGGTATTTATATGCAAATATTAACCTTATTTATGCTCATACAGAGATACAAAAGTGGTAGTTCTCGTAGATACACTGCACACACATACTATCTCTTTTTTTTACGTGTTTCGGTTTAACTTAAAATGCTCGGAGTAAAGCTCCGAGTGCCTTTGACTGTACATCATGGTTTATTTTCATTTTTCATAGATTTAATAATTAGCTAAAATGGAATAAACACATAAATAATATAGCAACCAAGGTGCGAAAACTTATACACTCATTTAAGCTTATAAGAAACATTCTATCGAGCAGATTATTAAAAATAGTATATTTTGCTCTAGTACATAGTCAGTTGAGTTATGGTATGTTAGCGTGGGGTGGCAATTATTAATCAACAAAAAACCAATTAACTATCTGTCAAACCACCTATTTAATGAGTTTAAGGCTTTGGATGTAAGGTATGCAGAGACCATTATTATGTATTACGAAAACACGCGAACCTGCATAAACTGACAATCATAAGATTGTAACACGAGGACCTAGTTCTAACCGGCATTCTGTTCCGAAAAGTAAACAAGTTTTGGGCAAAGGCACTTTAGTTTTCTCGCACCTAAATTGTATAACAGAATAAGGGTTGCAGGAATATTAGTGTCTCTAAAAGCAAATTTCCAAAGAAGAAAATTATACCTTTGCGTCTTGGGCTGTCGGTTGGTTCTGGTAAAACCGGTTTCTATTAGTATTAAATAAAAGTAATTGTTTATTTTCTCTTTATATACCTTATCTCATTTAATTGAGACCGATGGCTAGGTGACCCGCATGTCAGCTAGAAATAAAGAAAACATGATAATGCAATTAATCGCTACGACATGTATCAACTTATTTGCTTTTTAATTAAACAAGTCCAATTTAAATAAACTTGATCTATTTATTTTGTTTTATCAAGTACAATCACAAATATAATGTTTACAAATCATTGCACATTTAAGTTTTACAATGGGATGAATAGAGCCATAAATAATATCTATTTTTGGATGTGAAGATAAAACTATTAACCCTTCATCGCTATGGTGTTTTTAGCACCATAGGTGTTTTAGTTTTGGTGCTGTTTAGAAACTGCCTTCCTTAGTTCCTTAGTTCCTTAGTACTCTAACCTCCTAACTAGACAAAAGTCTGTACTTTTGTCTAGTTAGGAGGTTAGAGTACAATATACAGTGAATTGTATACAGTACAATCACATGTTTCGATTTTTGAAGTGCTTTCTGTATTTATCAATATCTGTGTATTATTGAAAGGTCTGTGTTATTAATATTGTCAAATAATTCAATAAAAATTTAGAAAAAGGCTAAAATCAGTTGACAGCCATTGACTTTCAGGCCCGTGTTATCTAATTGTTTGCTATTATTAGAAATACACACTGTAGAGCGGCAACGAAACTAATTATCACTTTCAAAAATTTGTAAGAATATCTCTTATGCAGAAATATGTAAGTCGACGTAAAAATAAGCAATTGCTTGCTTTGTGAATGTTTTTTTTTTCAGTATTAATTAATACCTTTTAACACTAAATAAATAAGCAGTTTGCTTCCGCTGTACTTAGAAGTTAAAGATGATGATAATTAAACTTTAAAAGCCGCATTTCCAAATATGGGTATAAACCCACACATCTGCACTACGTTTCGTAGACCACCTTAACCTCTAGCTAGACCACACAATCTTACTTTTCGCAATAAGTCCATATTTTTTTTTACTGTTTATATATTATGATTTTAAAGGGTTAAGAATCATCAGTTTCTTTCATTCATTTTTGTTTGATGTTCACCTTCAATTCAATAACTTCATAAGTATATTATATCTTTGAAGGTATAGTTATGGCTTTGCTAAACAAATCTTATAAATATTTTCAAAACACGAGGAAACTTTTTAAAGTAAATAATATTCCTCTATACTCTCTAAAAACATTAACAACTTTTAGAAATGATGTCCCCCATCACGTAGATATTCTGATCATTGGCGGGGGAGTAATGGGATCGTCGGCGGCTTACTGGATAAAAAAACGAGCAGAACATAACCTGAACGTCCTCGTAGTGGAGAGAGACCCTACTTACACTTGCGCGTCGACCGTTCTTTCAGTCGGCGGAGTGAGACAGCAGTTCTCCCTGACGGAGAACATACGCATGTCGATATTCGGCGCGGAGTTCCTCAAAAATGTGCACACGCATCTGGGCGACGAATGCGACGTCAACTTCAAGTGCCATGGCTATTTGACATTGGCGGAGGACAGCTCTGCACATATCCTCGAGCAGAATTTCAAAATCCAAAGTGAACATGAAGTCAAAAATGTATTGCTCACCATTGGGGAAATAAACAAAAGATTCCCATGGATAAATACAGATGGCATCAAACTGGGTTGCCTGGGATTGAAAAATGAGGGTTGGTGTGATCCCTGGTCCTTGCTGAATGGTCTAAAAAGCAAAGCGCTATCTTTGGGAGCCACTTTTCTGAAGGGTGAAGTTGTTGGTTTTACGTTTAAAAATATGCCACCGAATAACTACAAGTGCACAGGTAAAAATGGATTAGATAAAGTGCTCATTAAAACTGACAATGATACTGTGATAGATATCACATTTGACACATGCATACTTGCAGCTGGTCCCAATTCAGGAGCTATTGCAGAATTGGCTAAGATTGGCACCGGGCTAGGCCTTTTGAGTGTTCCATTGCCAATAGAACCACGGAAACGATACGTCTACTGCTTTGAATGTAAGGGCGATAATCTGCCGACCGTTGGATCTCCTATGCTGATAGACTCCACTGGTATGTGGTTCAGAAAAGACGGAGCATCGTATATAGCTGGAAAATCTCCTCCTCATAACAACGACCCCAAAGCGGAAGACTTTGAAGTTGATTATGATTATTTCGACAGGGAGATATGGCCCCTGCTTGCGAACAGGGTTCCGGCATTCGACGCTGTCAAGGTGCGAAGTGGTTGGTGCGGACATTACGAATACAACGTCTTCGATGAGAATGGCGTCATAGGGAGGCATCCTTACTACGATAATTTATTCATAGCGTCTGGTTTCAGTGGGCACGGTTTACAGCAAGGTCCTGCCGTTGGCAGAGCTATATCAGAACTGATATTGGACGGTCGATACGTGACCATAGATTTAAAACGGTTAGGTTTCGATAGATTGGTTAAGAATGAGCCAATGCTTGAGGTGCATATAATATGAGTAATTTTATATTAAACGTCTAACTATTCGAGCTATTGACATAAAACTTTTACCTATCATCGAGCACCCTAATACAATGTGTGAGTAGATTGTGAAAGTAAATTTGAACCTTAAATTCTTCAATAAAGGTGCTAATGTGGATGAGGTTATTTTTAACAAGCAGATTGATTATTTTATTTATAAAATTTTCAACAAAATCACATAAAATATTAATGGCAGTAGATTAATACGAGAAAGAAAACCCGTACCTGTAAAAACTAGACAATATTTTCATATTAAAACATAATTTCCACAGTATCTCCTAAATATAAAAGTTTTACATATTTTTTTACATTAAAAATGAGAAAAACATACAAAAAAAAATTTTTTTTGTTACCACTTAAAGAAACTTGTTTTTTATTTGTAAATTTTTAATAAAAACCACTAATCAATATTTATTTATCATTAATTCCATGAGTACAAAACGGCAGTGGTAAAAGGAGTTTCAGTATAAATACGTTGTCTAGTTTCAAAACCCGCCAAAAAAAAAAAATTTTAATATGAGCATCATAGTAAATTACCTGTTTTTGATCTTACTATGGTGTCAAATCCCGCCAAGTGCAAAATTCAAAATACGACATAAACGTGACAAGTAATTGTCAAACGCATCTTTCTTCCATCCAGCCAATCAAGGCACACTGTTTGCTAAATGTCAAAATCATTACATTATTCATACAAGACGAGAGTTGGGTTCCGCAGTGTTTTACAATTGTTCAACATTCACAATGGTCTTTATTTTCAAAATCCGCCAAAGTCAGTATCAGTTTAGTAACAAAACCCACGAATTTTCAATGTTGGTATTATGGCGTTATATTTATATATATATTTACACAATCACATAAGGTATGTGAGAAAGTTTTTACAAATCTATTGACTGTTTAAAGATCATAGCGAAAGAACAGAAATCATACACAAATAGTAAATCCAAAAGCGTGCAATTTAATCCCACTTAAATGCATGGATATAAAGGAGTCAAATAGAATTTAGTATTTTAAAAAATTATGGAAAAAAATGTAGTGATTAATATTTTAAAATTAAAAGTCTGTTAAGAGTCATACAAGTATGAAAGTTTTAGTTTTATAAATAACATTTATGATTTATTTTAAAGAGATACTTGTTATAAAAAAAATAAATAGTAAAGTTGAAGTGTTATTTATATATTATTGAAGACTGAATTCAAGGAAAAATAATTTCAGATAACAATTTAATTAGGTAATTAAACACATCATAATAAAAATCTATAAACACTCATTTTTTGTCTATAATTCTGTGTGTTATATGGTTTACAAAATGCAAAACAAATACCAACCAGGAAAATGCGAGAGTTAGGATCTACCTTTCTGCAATTTTACCGATTGTGCGGCGATCGACGAGTGAGCGAGCTGCGATTGAGACGTTACAGGCTCTCAATTTAGTACTACATATTCGTTACATTTTCACTGTTTTTCATAATTATTGTTTCTTTTTTAAATCATTTTTTTACTACTTTAATGAAAGTTTGACCGTATTGCATATCGCACAAATAGATAGGTGAGAGTGAAAAGCTTTCATAAAATACAGCGCTGTATTTAAACCAGCGTGCATTACCTCAAGCGATGTAACTATCTGTGTGTTCGGTATTAATTTTTCTTTGAACATTCTGGCTATATCGTCAATACTGTCAAATGTCAATACTGTCAAACTTTTATATAAGTAATGTAAACTAACGGCGAACGCCTATTATAACGTAAGGAATCATCTAAATACGGTATTAAAGCAATACATTATACAATTTTAATATATATATATTATAGATACGTGATCTGACAGCTACTCCTCGCTCAATGATCGCAATCGCGGTTCCGACTTACCCTGCAGAACGGGGACATAGTTAATACTGAAGTTGCATACAATGTGTTTCTGCATCGACCAAACGTTTTGGTGGATTGGTTTTTTTTATTGTTTACTAACATTAAGAAGTTTATTGTATTATTACCTAGTTTTTTGTCTGTAGATTTATTTTGAAGATATTACTCCATATTGTAGACATTTAAAAGGGGACTGGCTGCTTTACTGGGAACATGAGATTGGTCGTCCGGATAAAGACAACCGCTTTAACCTCAAACAGATCAAGCTGCAGACGTTCTCCGGTCACACCCACTCGGTAAAGAGTATAGTCGTTCTAGACAATGAAAACTCCTTCATGTCTGGCTCCAAGGACAAAACTGTCAAATTATGGTCACTCAGAAATTCGGTAAGTGATATTTTCCCTTTGACTTCTGTATGCCATGTACTACAGTGATCCCTCAGATTTTTGCAGTAGCTTTTTTCATATGTCAATATTACCATTGTTTTTTAGGGTTCCGTAACGTTCTTAAAAATAATTATAATTATTGACTCTCAGGTAGAGTTATTCTCTCGTATTTTAGGAAGTTATTAGGGTTTCGTATCTCATAAAAAATATGGAACCTTTATAAGATCACTTCTGTTATGTTATGTTTAATCATAGTGATGTGCACATATTTTGACAATTAAAGAATATGAAAAATATATAATTGACTTATATTTGAAGATTGTTTTTTAATAGCGGCAAATCGCCTGAAAAGATAAATAATACAGTCTTTCACAATATTGTAAAATTTTGAACAATTTTTTTAATTTTTTGATAAAGTGCTGGATAGCATAATATTTATAAAGGTTCTAAAGAGGTCCTGTACTTATGAGCGCAGGCAGGATGTCGGTTTAAACCCAGCGCTGAGTTTTATAAAAATGCATTTTTTTAATGAGGGTGAGTTGGGTTCAAAAAAATAAATGCTAGGTTCTTTAAAGAATTTCAAAAATCATTTTTTAAAATTTTTGATAATTTGGTTGCAAAAATGTAGCTAAAAATATGTGAATAAACTGCTGTTTTTTTCGCCAGACTCATAGTTGCTAAAAAAAAATAAAGTTTGAAGATGCCACTTTTTGAGCGCTTACTAAATAATAAAGATACACCAAATTAATAGTTTGATTAGATTTAAATATACTTATATTTAATTGATCGATTATCGATAAAGTTCTGGTACGGAAACCTGAATGAGCAAGCTCGCTCTTGACCGGTTTTTAATTATAGTGTCACAATTTCAGGGAGATGGAACCAGTGTTTCCAATTGTCAGTGGACATACACTGCTCACAAGAAGGGTGTTCTGTCGTTGACGTTCGTCAATACACTCCGTTTGGCTGTGTCGACCGATTCAAACGTCCACATTTGGGATCCTTATATTGAAAGTGTCGTGTCTCAGGTATAAATATTATGACATTACGATACAGCAGGTACTTAACCGAACTTGTCAGAAGGAAAGAACTAATTTTTGCTCCGTGAGGCACGCTACCTCGTTGAGTGCTCAAATTAAAAGAAACTTAGCTTTTCCGTTTTGTGAAAAAAAAATCTTCTTAGGTGAACTAATCAAAAATTCTTCTAAAAGAAGAATTCGTCTTATTATAAAAAATATGACGTGACTATTCCTTCTTATGAAAAAAGGCGAGGTTCATGTTGACAGGTGTAATAATAATAGCAAATTGGAAATAGTGTTCACGTGATAAAATTTAAAAAATACTATATATAATAATTAATTTTTCAGTTAGACAATCCTAAAAATGCCGCAATCAGTATTGTGGAATCCCTGCCTGCGCCGTCCACTTTGGTTGTTGCCGCCACCACAGATAATATCTTGAAAATCATTGACACACGGACATGTACTTTTGTACAAGATTTGAAGGTGACTTTCAATTTTAATCAACATAATTTATAAATATGAGCACATATTACATATTGGAACAGTGTATTACGAAGTATTATATAAGTACACATATAACTTGTTCTCGCGCTTATTATGTATATTAATGTAATGCCTAAAATTCAGAAGAGGCGCCCGACAATTCGTGCCTGCAGCACTCGGGAGAACTGAAAATAGTTGCGTGGCCTAGAAATTCCGAGATCTTTCCAAATTACCCAAATAATCTTCTATTTCACCGTCTTCGATTTTTTTTTTTAATAGTAGCCCACATTGTTTCCCAGGATTCAAGCTGTCTACATACCAAATTTCATCAAAATCGGTTCTGAAGCTTAGAAAATGTAACATTCATTAATGTTAGTATGGGTATTTATTTATTTAACAGGTTTCCCCATGTACTCATGAACTCACTTTCAATAATATTTGTTTAGGCGTATAAAAACATTACATAGATAAATAATAGGAAAAATCTTTTTATTTATGAATTATTTTCGTGAAGTGCGTACACATGTTAAATACACATATTATATTTATATTAAACATTGATTCAGATTCTTTTAAACCTACTTTATACAGCCAAGAGAAAAATGTTTGTCTTATGAAAACAAAATATGATGTTCGTCGTGACTGTGAATTTAATTTGATGCTTAATCACGGTGCTAAACCCAGTTTTTTAAAAAATATTCAGCTATTTAGCTGATATGAGCATATCAGCTAAATAGCTGCTTGCTCAACAAACAATAATAATAATAATAACTCATATCAGGTTTAATTACGATAATTTATAATGTTGTAGAGTCATTGACCAACTTATCAACACATTAAGTTCATATATTTTTTTATAGAATCTTATGTGCATTCTTACAAATCTGTAAGTTCATTAAGACTAAGACATTGTCATGGCATTTTAAATATTTACGTTATGGACAAGAGCTGTTAGATTTTTGGTCTCATCGAGCCAAGTTGCTTGTTCTCGAAATATGTCTGATAATAGACTGATTTTGCACATAGCCGGTGTTACATTTGACAGTGATTCAAACTATCATAAAACATTACATTTCAAAACTTTTCTAGGTAGTGGGCACCGGAGGCGGTTCCACATCAGCGTTCGGCTCCATTCGTTCCCTGTGTTGCTCCCCGTCGGGCAGATGGATAGGTATAGCGCTCAGCGGAGGATCTGTGTGCGTGTTGGACGCTCGCACGGGGGCGCCGATAGCCTCGTGGCGAGCGCACGAAAGCGAACCGTTGCGTGTCTGCGCTGCCAACGACGGCACCATAGTCACTACTGGTTTGGACCTTACCGTCGCAGCGTGGCGACCGCACGATGGCAGGCTGCTCGCACACCTCAAGTGGGTATTATTCTTATACTACATCGCCTGCAATCTATTCCTTAATTTTTTATATTTGCATTTCAATTGCATAGTATATAAAATACCAGAATAAATCCAAAGTGATTTTGAATGATACTATTAAGGGGCCTTTTCCCGAAAGCACTCTTCTCTGTCTTGCGCGTGGTCATATATCATTCTATCTCATCTAACGGCCTTTAAAAAAAGAAAAAAATAAATTGGAAGATGTTTCTTCTAAAGAATTTTTAAAGATAATTTTCTTACAAAAAGAACTTTCCTAAAATATTTGCATTTACCTAGTTATAAAGTGAGGTATATTATCTACTGCGCTATCTATAGCAATTACAAATTGACCTTACTGCATTAAATTACACTTTCTATGCCTAAATCGTGGAGGTCTTCTTAAGGAGTTTGACCATTGATCCATTGGTCGCGGATTCAAATCCTCACATTAAGGTCATGCCATTTATAATGCTTGATCTTTCCTGTTTCTGGTAAAGTTAATTTAGGTCAGTTATGCGCGAAAATTATAGATCTAGGTCATAAAAAATATTTTTAAAAAATTACAACTAATACATACTTTTATGATTATAACTTTGAAAATTAGTTTTAAATAATGATTATACGAGCACTAGTAATTTTCATTTTTACTGACGCCTTATAAGTTATTCTCCTACTTATTTATTTTTTTTCACTAAAATTATGTATAATTTAAAATATTTAAATAAAATAAGGCATGGCTTAAAAAAAATGGAATATCTCTTCTAATTATTTTGATTAACAATGACATTTCTAAATAAAATCAGTTTGAAAGATGATATAATATATAAATCTAAACATTCATATTTTTAAAAAAAATATCGGTGTTTATTTGTAAACACGTCACAGATTAGAGTAAAGAAATCTAAAATGCGAAATTTACCACATCAGCTTAGAATTCCTATTATGTTTTGCGATAAAATGATATTAAATGTTTTAAAATAATTCCGATGAATATTTTTACTTATTTTCATATGATGTTGATACTCGAACTATGGCCGCAGCTGTTGTGTTTACGTAAAAAAAACATTTATTTTTTTAATTTTTTAACACTTCAATGCACAAAAACACTTGTATAATACTCTCGATACTATATTTATGTAATATTATAAAAAAATAGAATATTATAAAAAAATAGTGGATTTTATTTAACCTAAAATCCACAAAAAAACCACGAGTAATCCAAACTGACGTTCACTCCTCGAGGGGACAAAATTGAAGAGATGGTCTACTTTTTTGATTTATTTCCGTTTATTTGCAACTAATTAATTGCCATATATAATAAAATCCAGTCAATGGTGTTTCTGCACATTTTCATGATGGTCTGGTTCAGTGCATTTTGACAAATGCGCTGCCAGGTTTAATGTTTCCAGAGCAGTCTAGGTTCTGCTTCTCGCTTTGTTTAATTCTAAAAATATGTATTTACTATTTTTATTATAAAATAAACAGACGGGGTTAATTATTTTAAAAAAATAAACAAATGGGTCAATTATTGAACCTTTCGTAACTACCTGTACTTATGTGCTGTGATTTTGATTTTATTTTTAATTTTCTTTCATCTGGTAAGTGAATTATTCATTTTGGCTACTTCACAATAAAAATGTTTTCAATATTATTATATTATCATACAAATTAGTTATTTGTTATACTACTCATGTTTGTAAAAACGGATACCGGTCAGTAGGCTGATCTTTGGCACCGTAAACAATTCTTAGACTCATTTAGGAGATTCTTAATGCTAATTGCTCCAATTTTTAATCTGTTATTACTATATTTCCTCCTCCCTCTTTCATGAATAACAGTGGGCCTAACTTTGGTCAGTGATTTTCATGGCAACCATATGGTCTAGCTACTTAATGTTATATTTTTTTAAATGCAAAAAAATTAAGATCTCCTAAAGTTGAGGGTGATTTTTCGGGTAATATTTTTTTTATTTTAAGTGTTGTAGCCATTTTAATTTACTTACCAAATGAAGGAAATTTCTGAAGAAACTAAATATTTGGAGCAATGAAAGGGTTAACAATGATACCCTAACCTAATTATTGCACACCGCTATGCACCAAACTTACTCTATTTTAATATCCTCATTCCTACACAATATAATATCGCTATGACGGGCTGGGTTCCTTATACGATATCCCTTGTAAAGTTTTACGCTGTCTTCCAGAGGCACATCGGAGCCCGTCCACTGCCTGGCCACGTACCATAACGAGCTTATTACGGGCACGATCAACAATCGCATCGGCGTCCACACGGCCATCGACCAGGACGCCTCTTTCTCTAGCACCAAATTGAGGAGCGAAGTGTTCAAGGGGGCCCTGACATCGATGGCCGTTTTGCCCATGAATCGGCTACTGCTGCTCGGAGGTGACAGCGGACACGTCAGTCTTATCTGTTGATTGAAGGTTTCTATTTTGTGGAGCGACAAAAAATATTTTTTTATCAATGTAATGTATATAGCAATTTCCTGAGTAACCTATGAAAAAAATCTTACATTCCCTATTATACACCGTGTCCCAAGACCATTCCCGATAAAAAAAAACAGCTAATTGGTCCTGCAATTTCTAGTGTTATTAAGAAACTATGTCAAAATTCATCATAGTTACAGGGAAAAAAAATAAACTTTACGTGTAAATAGTAAAAGAATCATGTGATAAATGTCTTTGTTTTAAGCACTCAGCTTATATGCCGTAACGGTGTCAAGGTTATTATCGATCGGCGCAGTATTGGAATCTGCACGTTTACTGATTTTACACCATCTGTTAAAAATATAATAAATTTGGGGATGATTTTTTTTGTATTTTTTCATATCTTATCTTACTCATAATAGATTACACAACACCCCCTCAAGTCTTCGGGAATGGTCTTAGGACACTCTGTATATATACAATTACCATTATCTCTTAGTTGTAAAATTATATATTGATTGTTATCGATACGTTACTAGAAAGACATGGTGTGAACGTACAAAATCCGGTGTTCCGACGAAACTTTCGACCAAGATTCTGGGCTTCGATCGTTTTATGTTCTAATCTACCTAGGATGTATTGTCTTACGTCACTGAATCCACACGGATACACTGGAATCTGTAGAAGAAAATTGCACATTATGTTCTTAAGAAACTTGTTTAAAATGGACAACTGCCCAAAGCATGCATCTTGGTGATGGGGGTATAATTTTTTTTACAAATAATACCATTATTACAATTTTCATTGAAATGATTAATCATCTAGTATAAATATATTGAGTTGACCACTATAACTTTAAACACGTTTAAGTCATCCTAGAAACCTGATATCCATTGAAAATAATCTACAGTGTGTCGCAACAGTTGTACCTCTGAGAATTTAAGACTCCAGTTTTATAATAAGATTTTTTTTTAATATGTTATTAAGTACTCAAAACAAAACATGTCATGAGTCAAAAGGAGAAAAAAATTAAAGGGAGGGGTCCTATTTTCTATACGTAGCAACAAGGCTTCGAAGTTCTTGCAACATCTAATTATATATGCTGTAGTTTGTAAATGCCTCAATTTAAGTAAAATATTTTTTTATAAAATATATAATTTTTCGGATTACATACCGTGTGTACAAAACTGCTCAATCCCGACGGTTCAAAGGTGATCACGCATCCCGTCCTCAGGGCAGATTTCGACAGGTCCATCATACAAACTAATGACTGAACTGATGCACTGTTTGACCAACCTTCCTATTTAAAGCGCTGTCATAAATGACTTCAAAATCGCGCCAATCAGTGGGAGAACAATTGATTTTTTGTAAAAATTATATTTTTTATAAGTAATTATGTCATTAATTATGAAATCAAGTGATAAAATCAAAATAAAAATATTGGAATCCCCTTTTAACATGGGTTACAATTAAATTAAATATATACAAAATCACTAGTGTCTTTTCAGGAACTTGGTCTATTTCAACAATCATACATATATCGCAAAAAATATTGGAAAAACGTTTCTTATTTACAAAGAGCATATAAAATTGTATAAGAATCTAACTAAACCTAAAAAAAACTATGACCTGTGTTATGTCAAGTTCAGTTGCTCTGTGATTGGGGATAGGCTTAGGGGTTATTTCCACGCGGTATTCAAATCCTATATTCCTGTATTGCGGTATTTCCTGTATTGAAATCAACCTCCTAAAAGGACCAGTAGTGATTTTAAATACGTCATTATACATTTTTATTCTGAAACATGTACATGTACTTTTTTACCACTTTTATATGTACTATACTAATTAGGCATGCGGCTGCTCGCATTTTAGAAACTGGAATTACATACAGGCACCAAGCAAAATGTATGTCATATGTTTACCGAATTCGGTTTTGTATACCGCTCAATATACGTAAGTTACAATTAATAATACCGAATTCAAGGAGGTAAACGAGAATCGTGCCAACTTATAAATATTATTTTGGTTTGGGATATTATTCAGAAGCGATTTAAATTTCGTCTGCTGTCTAGGAAAACCATAGTATATGCAAGACTCAACAAAATAAACCCTTAGATGACAAAACTTTGGACATGTTTAACAGAAAAATCATTCGATGAATCTACTGCGGGGTCCGAGGGGGAAGGGGTGAATTCGAAAAAACATGGAATCAGCCGGATCAGAAGGAACAGATAATCAGCCGTCGCCAAAAGCTTTCCTAATCTAGAGGTATGTAGTAAGTGATGACTTGATTGCGCTCATATGGAGGATGACAAGACCCACTACCGAGGTGTAGTGGCGCGAGTGATCATGATCATAAGGGAGATCACTGAGAATAAAAATATGTCGCCACCAACCTCACTATTATGACGAAACGAAACAGATGTTAAACTGCCGGTTGTCCGAATGTGGTTCACATCTGTTCGTATCTATGAAGAATCCCCAATGGTTTGAAGTTTCAATGGAAAATTTATAGAATAATCGCAGGTAAACTGTAAGTTAGTTATTTTTAAATGAAAAATTGTTCTTTTCTTTAATGGGTCTGTCGACGGATTCAATTTTGATGGTCACAGTCTCCGCCATTGTTCAAGTGATCGTAGTCCAGCAGTCTGTGACTCGTTGTTCCTATATTCCCGTTATTATTTTCAAATCTATTTTTTAACTACTGCCTCTTTTACGTTTAGATCCATATTAATTCTGAGAACCGTAAGTTAAGAGTAAGACCATTATTTCTCTTTCAAATTTTACTTTTGACAGGTTAAATTAATACGTTGCTTGCCTGCATCCAACTTTACAGTGCTCTGGGTCCCGTCTATGAAATTGTGAGACATGACATGAAAATGGATGTTTTAAATTTGAGATCATCAAGTATGGTTGATTGGTTAGTTGGCCAGGACTTCTGCTGACACGTAAACCTCTTGTGTTTATATTTATTCTCCGATTTAAAAGAATATATTCATAAATCCTCATTCCTAGGATTGGCAAATGGTTGTCTAATCTCGCAGAAGAATGATCAATTAGAGTTGATCATAAAATATAATGGTTTATAGATTGCTCTGCTCCTAGGAAGAAATGGTCAACCATTATATAGTAACTAAAACAAAATGCAGATGTCACACCAAGTTGCAAATATCATAATTTAGCGGAAATGCACACAGTTTCATAATTTAAAATACTTGTCAATATATTCAGTAGCTTTACAAATTAAATAGATGACAAGGTAGGCATTAGCGCCAACTATGACTTGGCAAGATTATCGTTTCTAAAATATGAAGAAAGGCTGTCTGTCTTAAAATTGACCTCATTACAGGAGCAACGTGATAGTGGTGATCTCATTGAGACTTACAAAGTGTTAAATGGATATCATAATTCTGCAAGCATTAAGGACATATTCATGTTAAACCAAAACACGCAAAATTGCGGCCATTCACTGAAGTTATCTAAATCTCTTTGTTCCACTAATCCTAGGAAGAATTTTATCTCCAATAGAGTTGTGGATAATTGGAATCGGCTACCACAGGAAGTGATGGAAGCTATAAGTGTAAACCAGTTCAAGAGCCGCCTTGATAAATTTCTTGAATCTAGGCAAATCGCTAGTAACTGAGAATAAGATATGAGCATATCAGCTAAATAGCTGCTTGCTCAGCAAACAATAATAATAATAATAATAAACTGTAAACATTTGTTAACTTTGAACTTGTACTCGGTTTGAGTTTCACCAATCTGACATCAAAATAATAGTTTCTATAGAAAAAAATACTGGTGTGTATGACGATTAGCTATCTAAAAACCACTATAACATAGTCAATGATTTTGATGAGGGGTTGACAATATCTCTTAGATTTTGACTAAGCAACTAATTCAAATTTAAGAAATATTTACACTGTAGTTAATAATATAATGTTTGGAAGACTCTATAATGCAAAAGGAAATGATTAGTAATTTAACGGAAATAAAAAAAATGTAAATATTGTACTTAATGATTTATTTTTCTCAAAACGTTAGGTTTCATCTGTAACGAAGCATTTTTAAGTTGCGGGGGTCAAAAGGTGTGTACACAGAGAAAAAAACAAGATCAATTTAATTTAAATTATTGGTGCGAAAGTTAAAAAATATAATATAAAAATAAAAAAATATTTTCTATGAGAATAAATATCTTAATAAATAACTGCAATAAATGAATTGAAATAATTGGTATATAGTACCAATTTTACAATTTTATATAATAATAGCATAAATTGTATTTGTATGTATTTATCAAAAACAATTACTGTTACGATGTTTAAAATCGAATCAAGATGAAATAATAGTTAAGAACTGCAAATTCAAAGTTAATTTATGTTGCTTTAGTAAAGGTGTAAAATAAACTGGATGAGAATCTATCGGTGGAAGAATCTATTTTCATTAAAAAAAATTATAAAAAACTCTCAACGCGTCTTCTGTTAAAGAACAAGTCATGTGTGCAAACATTTCCATTGATGGAAAAATATGTAAAATTTAAAAAATATATTGTGATAATATTGTAATTAAATTAGGGTAATTTAAAATATTTATAGTAAAGATGCTTATATATTGGATTTATGTCAAATTTAATAACGAATTTTGAAGTATAAAGAATGATTGCATGAAAATAAGTAACAATGTGTGTTAGGAGCATCCAAAAAAAAAGATGGGTTATTTGTATGGGTAATTAGCAGATAAAAACTCATTAATTAACCCATTCCATCACTAATAATATGACATAATTTGTTCATTAAAAACACTATTTAATTATTACAACTTTTATTATGGCCATTTTGGAAACACTGCTGGTTGTCAAAATAGAACTTAAAAATAATACGTAAAAACTTTAGTAATTATATTTTTTCATCAAAATATAATTCGTAATTATTTTATCAACGATATTTACATGAATAAAGTTGTCAATGATTTTTTTATACATAAAATGGTTACGCACAGATCGGCGATTCTCCGGCTTAGTACTTTAATACCATAATATAGTTGACCGGCGATTCGCCGGCTTCGTGTGTCAATAAGTTAAATATTCAATAAATTCTAATAATTTAGCCGTGATTGGGGTTTAGAATTCAGATGGATATACTAAACCCCTTAGCTATGCCTTGTTCTGAAGCAATTAATCAAAAAGTCCATTGTCTTTTAGTGGAGAATGCCAACTACCTGATGTTTGTTTTACCATTGACTAATATCCACTCCAATAATTTCCACATTAGCTCTAATTTCCACTCCTTATGCATCGGCTCTAATTTCCACGCCTTATGCATCGGCTCTAATTTCCACTCATTATGGATCGGCTCTAATTTCCACTCATTATGGATCGGCTCTAATTTCCACTCCTTACGCATCGGCTCTAATTTCCACTCCTTATGCAACGGCTCTAATTTCCACTCATTATGGATCGGCTCTAACTTCCACTCCTTACGCATCGGCTCTTATTTCCACTCATTATGCATCGGCTCTAATTTCAACTCCTTACGCATCGACTCTAATTTTCACTCCTTCTGTTGGTTATTAGTATTGATTAAATTTTAAAGTATTGTTTTTTAGCACAATGGAAAACGTTTCTCGATCAGTGCTTAAGATGGCTGGCCGCTTATGTGTTTGTTGAGCGACCCGAGTTAGGCCAATCAGCATTTAATACTCTGTCCTCCTTGTCTGCGAACTCCATACCATTTGATTTGGAGTGGTGGTACGCGTGGATGTATTTTATTTTTTTTGCTCTGGTGGTGAGCTAATTTGATCATAGAGTGGTGGAAAAATGTCCAGTATTGAAATAAAATTAATATCACTAGTTTATTTTATTGTTTATATTTTACAATAAAAAAAATCCTACGAAAAGCATAAACAATGTTTATTCTTTTATTTCCCAAGACCCAAGAAATATTAGTTAAAAATAAATATAGATTTATATGTGTAGACTGTGCATTTATATTAAAGCACTCTAATCTTAATTTCTTTTTAATATAATATTTTTTTGATATAAATCATGATTCCAGTTTTCAATTTGTAAACTTCTTATTATTTAATGAATTAATAATTATTAACTTTAATTTACCTAAGTATACGATAAAAAGTATTATAGTGAAACATTTCCAAAGCTATTTACATTGTATTATATTTTTCGGTATTGGTTTATTGCATTTTCATATTTCCTTTGTGATAGTATATTTAATTAAGTAATCATGTATTTTTTATTATTGTTCCTTTAATTAATATTAGAACAAAAATATTTTAATTATTTGCCTCATTTTATCTCATATTTTACAAGCGAATTGTAAGTATAATCAAGAAAATAAAACACAATTGGCTACTTTGTCCTCACTTTTTCAGTTATTCCCACCCATGTCAAGAAAATTTCAATGAAACCATAAATACATTTATTTCCCTGTCTGTACCCAGAATACAATGATCTTTAAAGATCATTGCCATAATACAATACATATATTGAATCTCGAACATTTTCCATCTTTCGAATGTAAAATATATAAAATGAATTTATTAGCATTGTTAGTGTCAATTTAGTGAACTGTGTATAATTATGTAGATGTCAATTTTGAAGGTTTATATTAAAAATTAAATAAAAGTATTTTCAATTTAATGCTTGTTTCTAATCTGATTTAGTCATACCTTCAAGGCATGGTAGCGTGTATGAGACCGCTGTACTTTAGGATCTGCTAAGAAGTAGTAAGGACCCAACAATATCACCGGAGCTAGCTCCTATATTATAATGTCTTACTAACTACAATGTTGAACTTGGTCAAGCATAGGTTGCCAGATGATAATTTGAAAAACGAGGACTGATATGTCAAAAGGAGTATTTTCTAAAAAAAAGGAGGCCTTTAACTAATACAAAAGTAAAACTCGCAGATCTTGAGCAGTTCCGAGAAATATTCAATGTTTTTAACAGTTTTAAATTAAATCATCGCTGCTCTTGCAACTTCAAATCATATTTTTCTTCAGGATCACCATTTGATTTCGAATTGAGAAATGAAATCAAACTACAAAATCTATTATGCAGTTAAACGTCATCAATTTCAACACTTCTGTCGCTCAAATACTCAATAAACGGATGTGACGCATCACTCACCGTCCACGTCGCTCGTCACCCCGACGGTCGGCACGCATGTACACCCGTCTGACCACAGCGCTGTGCTACACACGGCATTATTAGATGTATAGCAAAAGGAGGACATGTTCGCCTGTAGGATACCATCTAGCAACCCTAGTCAACCATAGAAAGTTCTTTTTTGAGCTTTATGATGCTTAAGAAGTATCACGTTTGACCATATAAGGCCTATGTTATGTTACGTATGTTAGTGGATGTAGGGGTTTACCTCCCGTGTATCACGTCCTTTGCAGAACTATTGTACTTAGACCCGTACTGAAGATAAAGTTAAGTATCTTTTTGGATGCGATGGTTCTAATCTCTTCTGGCTTGAGAAGATGGTTGCCTAGAAGCTGGTACCTTTTGTAAATGAGGGGCCCACATTCACGCAGTAGGTATAAAGGGGTTTCTGGGCTCTCTTGGCAAAGTCTGCATCTGTCGTCGGTCGATAGGCTTAATTTGTGCAGGTGTTTATTCAGCTTGCAGTGGCCTGTTAAGATCCTTAGTTGGTTTCGGCTTAACTTCAATAGCTCCGAGAGTCTTTTTTGCGAGAATCCTACTATGAGTTCTTTGGCTTGCTTTTGTCCGGGCAGTCCTTGTCAGTATTTTTGGCTTTGTTTCCAAGCCCAGATCTTTAGCAGTCTGCTGGTAGTGCTCTTAGCTATGCCGCAGGCCGGTTCCGGGCCGATCATAGGCATTCTAGCACCTTGGCCAGTTCGTCTGCTTTTTCGTTGCCATCAATGCGTGAGTGGCCTGGTACCCACATAAGTGTGACCTGCTGTGTGTTACAAGGGTATTGTGTATTTGTACACAGTTTAGCACTAGCTTAAGGCTTAAGAAAGGAGGTTCAAAAAAATGTGACTTTCTCAGACCATTGCCTCCACCCTTAAGAATCAAGTCCACAATATAGTATTCAAAGATTTTTTTTTGCATTACCTAAACTTCTAATGTAAACTTACAACGTACCAGGAAGGGTAGTGTAGTCTAGTCTAATGCACTCCATACCATTTTCTACTATTACAACACAGAGATACCTAGCTCGATTAAACAAAAGCGAAATAAAATAATAATAATAATAATAACAGTGCAAGCATAATGCTGAGAAACAGATAGTTGTTACAGAGAATGTAGAATTTTAATACTGTACTCCCCGTGTACCACCGCATCCTACCTAGAGTTCGCCCTTCAGTCCTATACTGTTGTTAAAGTAAAGAATCTTTTTGGGTGCGATGGTTTGTATCCCTTCAGGGTTGAGAAGATGATTGCCCAGAAGCTGGTATCTTTTGTGAATTAGACGCCCACATTCACCGAGTAAGTGTATAGGGGTTTCTGGGCTCTTGGAAGAACTTGCACTTGTCATTGGCTGATCTACTAATTAAGTGCAGCATCCGTCGTTGTGCCCAGTGGGTATGTGGCCAAGGTATTTAAAAGAATGAAATCTTCTCAATAGCACCCTATCAATAAAAACTGCTGGTATTTGATTTAGCTTTAGCGAACAGGTGTACTACAACTGATGTGGCACTTCTATGGAGCAAACTAGAGTACCGTGTTGCGACACAAACCACTCCAATAATTCCATTATTTATCATCTTATGAAGCACGAGAAATTTGTAGGAATAGGTGTTTTTAATATGAGTAAAATAGTATTTTTAAAGATAGTTCAAGCCTCTATGAACATCCAAGAAAAAGTGGATCCTAGAAAAAATCCTCCAACATAAAAATAAATATAAGTTTGTTCTTCCTCCCACCTTTTACCTAATTACCTTATTAAATTTCTAATAATTTTAGTGATAATGGAGTGGGGAAAGTAGGTAGCAAAATAGTTTTTTAAATGCAGGAAGCGTGAGTCGTGGAAGGAGTCCATTACCCTGGAATGATCAAGTCAAATTGACAACTTGATCCTCCGGTTGCTACATTCTGGATTGCTCAATGCTGTAAAAGATTAAGGAAGTTTGTGAAGACATGTTACCTAGAAGATCACACCGCCTGCAATGAAGCAATGATTAAAAGTTTTAAAATAAATTGAAAACTTCGGAAAAATAATATTTAATAAGAGGAAATCACTAAATAAGGCCAGCCTCATCGTTAAAGGGTACAAAAGATATAGTATATTCTATTCAATTCAATATTTTTTTAATAAACAGTAAGTACATAATAAATAAATTGTATTATGTTATACAATAAACAAATTGTAGTAACAGTATTACATTATATATAACTTTAATACGATAAGCCTTCAATGAATGCCATGTCAAGGTGACGAAGACACGAAGGTGAGTATCGGATTTTTAGTCCTTAGATTTAGGTTACAAATGTAAAATGAATTGAATGTACGGGGGGCCCTGAAAAATAGATGGAGGAGAGTTAAAGAACCAATTCTTTATGGTACAAATATTTGCCCACTTACCAGTCTCCCATTTTCGGTATTCTGGTCAGCCCTAGATCTCTTAGTATGTAGTAGAGAAATTTGGCTTTGGGTGATGCTATCTCAAGTCTCAACCGCATAAAATAATACTTGCGAGGTCATTTATACTAATAGATGAAGTGTATTTAGTCACTAAAATTTCACTGTCTTATAAATCAAGTTATTTAAAATTAGGTAAGCAGCAGTGTAATTCATTAAACTAGTTATCAGAAGAGCACGTAGAGTCCTTAAGGGGCCTCTTCCAGTGGCGCTCTTCTTTCTCTGTGCATTTCAATCATTCTGTCTCATCTAACGCAAGAACACTCTGTACCGTTGTTGGTCAACAATGAAAAATAGAATCAACTTATGTCTAAAACCTTACTTGAATTTGCATCATAAACTGTGCTTCTTTAGTTTTATTTTCTCGATTCTTGTATTCAAACAATAAGATATTTAAGTTTAAACTTTTGATAAAATGTACAGAAAAATACATTTTATGGCTCATAACTATTAGACAAAATAAAAATTTAACTTTCTAATTCTATAGAAGCCTAGATATTTAGGAGATAAAACAATACCTAATATTAATTTTCTTCTACATCGACAAATAAGTCATAAATCTACAGCGTTTGTATGAAGAAATGACCGGGTGTAGTCCTCTTAAATCTTTATGCATAAACATGTCAGTATTAAGAAAATGCATAGGCTCTCACTTTAGCAGTGCACTAATGCGGTTATGCATGAGACCGATTTTTAAGAAGGAAGAAGAGAAAATGATTTATTAAAACAAACCACATTTAACCTTAATGTAATTTAGTGGTGTGAGCGCCGGTCGAGCAACATCACCAGGCAGTTATTTGTTCACACTAAAAATATTCGGAGCGTTAGACCCAACGATCTCTTAATAAAGCATTTAGATACGGCATGTCATACAAATCGTCCTTGTGAAAAGCCCCGCCGTTCCGCGCGCCGCAACACTCCACCATGCTGGATAGAGACTAATCGCGATGACATATGAGAGCAAGCGAGACGTCGCGAGGAGTGTACTCGACGCAAAATGGCGTACTTTGGCGTGGTGCGTTTTTCACCCTCAGTTGTCGTACCTACAACGATTTTAAAAGATCGTTGCGTACCTATGTTTTAAAAGATCTTTGGTTAGATCATTTTACAGCTTTATTAAATACGAAAATTGTCCTAAGAACTCCATATAGTCATTAATAAGCTGTTAAATGATAATCCAACTTAAAAGAAATTTAAATTTACTGCTTTAAGTTTATAATGCAAATAAAATTAGAATGCATAAACATTATAGTCTTGGTAATTACAGAAGGAAAGCATCAGGCTGGGATATTGACCTCTGCAGAAAGATGATTGTAACATGAATCTCATGATGATTCATATTATGTTTTAGAAGATCGTTGATATTATGTAATTTAATTTAAATTTTGTAATTTAAAAGAAAAATATATATATATTTTTTGTTCTCATTCGGTGATAAATTATTGCAAATTATAAATATTAAATAATTAAATGAATAGGTACTGTTTCAGGTTTTGATAAGAACTTGCTATGTTATTGGCTTGGTAACGGTAATGAAAACATTTTTTAGCGGCCTGCCTAACAGTAACACCTGTCATGCGCATTTGTATTTTGTTATGTCAAAAGTGACAGGTGTTTGTATATGTAGCTATAGTAAGATAGTGTGATTGTCAATTAGATTTTAATTGATTTAGGTTAAGATGTGCGAGACTTGTCAAAATGGTTTAATTTTACTGTAAATATATATATATATTAATAACAATTGTGATTTTAGTGATATGGAAAAAAATGGAGAGTTACATTCACCCGGCAAGACGAAAGAAAAGTTATCGTTACGAAAGCGTTTGTTCATCAAGAAATCTACGAAGGTCGGATGCTTGATTGAATCCGAATCTGCCGCCGACGGCTCCCGAGATGTTAGAATATTTTCCAACCAGGTTCCAACACACAATTCGCACAGCACACAGGAGAGTCCATCGAGCGTGTCGTCAAACGAAGCTGTTTATCAGGTTAACGGAGCTCGACTAACGAAAAGTTCGTGTGCGCTGAACTCTGATGCGACCAATCGTAATGGTCATTATAAAATGTTGTCCAAAATGGACAGGCCTAGGAGTTTAATTGAAGGCCGATCGCACCAAACTACATACTGCAGTTTCCTAGATAATGAGTGTTCTGTAAGCCCTTCGGGCGATCCTGACCATCAGACTACGAAAGTCAGTAATAAAAGACCCCTATACATTCCGCTATTTAACAAGCACTCCCAGATAAATAACATCAATGGGCAGATCCGCGAAACGAGCTCGCTACACACATCCCCAAGTTCAATAAAGTCTTTTCCACAAACACGCAATTCTAACATTGTTATGCCGCAGCGTTCCGTTGACAATCTGATACAGCTGCATTCGGAAAACACAGACAAGAATGATGCATCATCAGACAGCAGCAGGGGTTGTTCTCTTGACCGAAAAAGCAGGTTTGTAAGCTATTCAATAATCAACAAGTTCAATAGTAAGCGTCGGGCGATTGGCAATCAGAATACGACCCGTTTTTTGTTACCTCCAGATACATTTTTAAAACGTTTGGAAAATTTAATTCCCCTATGTTAAAATATTTTCAGATAAAAATTACAGGAACGAACTGAACCCACTGCATATTTTTAGGATAGCATGCAAAACGGCCTTAATAATTAAATGAAATTTTACAGTCATATTCAGAATAGTCAAATTTATAAATCATAATTTCAGATTAGTATTTCAGATAGATTCAGAAGCTCCGCACACCTAAATTTCACTACAATCTGAGAGAAAACTAGCGTATCTGCTGAAAATAACCGTAATATTTTTAACCACTTTGGGTGTTAATAAAAATATGGTTATTTAATCACAATCTTCAAAGAATTCATTCAATCTTTCATATAGAGGCCGCGTCACAATCCTTTTCTGTGTGATAATTAAATAATGATTGAATATTTGTATGAATATTTTCATACAGTTTGTTTCTACAAGGTATGGCCTTTTCACGTCATCGTCCTTGGGCCGTGTGTCTGTGACAAACGTCTGTTCGTAAAAATAGATACTGACATGTATGATCTCAAGCCACCAATTTAAGTTACATTGCAGTTGTCACCGTTGGAACTTTAAAAAGTTATTCTCAGATTGAAAAATTGTACCCATTTTCTTTAAATATAATATTTTGTCCAGCGACAATGCATTCGATGGGAAAATGTGTCCCACATATCAAATTTGCCCTAAAAACAAAATAAAAACATTTTTTTGTTGATATTTCATTTTACTTCACAATTTAGAGGTTTTTAAAAAAAAAACGTATAAGATTTGTATAGATCTCATTAACATTATCCATCGCTATTATAATCAATACACTTTTTTATTCTGCAGAATACAACGCCAGTCGTCGAAGATATGTCAAGGAATAGGTAGCATGGACAGCTTGGCTCGGAACTCCCTTTTGGCAGGACAGGTCTTGAGACTTATACCCACGGAGCAAGCTAGGGAAAGGTACCATTTAGGATGAAACAATAATGATTATTTCTTTCAAATTAATGAATTGGCAGACCTGTGTGGATTTTTGTAATTAGTGTGCTTTGGAGCATCTCAGTAATGATAGCTTAAGGCTGTAAAAAAACCTAGTTTTTATTAGTTCACTTTTGCGTTTTGAAGACACTATTATTAATCTTAGCCAGATTTTTAAAACATTTCAATATGTGTCTCTATTATACGACAAGAAAATGGTCTAGTGTGAAGTACAAAGCTTAGGTAAAATAAAGGTAACTATAATTGTCAAAATTATACTTGGCATAATAATGGACATTTTAAATATCAGGGCTGCCACACCACTAAATTAAAATCATCGAAGAAGCAAACCAATCCATGGAACATAGTTCCAAATTCAAATAACAGATTATTATACTACTTTTTTTTTGAGATTTTGTTGCAACATACAAGCACTTTTTGGTATAGCCTTCAGCTCATCCAGCGATGCGGTCTTTATGTCCTCAATCGTTGCGAAACGCCGTCCTTTCATGGGTTTCTTGAGTTTCGGGAACAGGAAAAAGTCACAGGGGCTGAAGTAATCTGGTGAATACGGTGGCTGTGGCATGATTACAGTGTTGTTCTTGGCCAAAAATCTACGAACAAGCAATGACGTGTGAGCTGGCACATTATTGTGCCACACGTCTCATGCCCAAAACATCGTTAAAATTGCTTGGCACAAACCAAATGAAATGCCGATATCATCAGCAACTTCTCTTATGGTAATTCGACGATTCCTCAACCCTATTTTCTTCACGTCTTCAACGTTCTTATCAGTTGATGACGTGCTTGGGCGTTCAGAGCGAGGTTCGTCATTGGTGTCTTCTCGGCCTTCTTGGACGAGTTCATACCACTTGTAAACATTTTTTTTACTTAAAGTAGACTCATTGTATGCCACTGTCAACATTTCAAGAGTTTTAGAGCACTTGATTGCATTTTTTACACAAAATTTAATGCAAACTCATTGATCCATGTTTTTCGACAGTATGAAAATCGCCGAGCACGCAAAACACTTCTAACCTTAACGTCTCTCACAAACAAACAAAAAATGCTATACTCTTGAAACTTTTCACAGATGTTAAAAACAAGCGTACCAACATAACAAAAAAAAAAAACGACGATCAAACGGACGTAGCCCGCGAAATTTGAAAAGTCACCTTACTTTTTGAACACACCTCGTATGCTTGGTGATATCACATTTTGTCATATGGGGTCTATTAAACCTTCTCCTTAATAAAATGCATACGTAAAAAATGATAATAATATTGGCTTTCTGTGGTTCTTACTATTTTTTTTTTTACTCTTTCTGTTATATGAACAATTTTTAATAAAATACGATTATTCCCTTGCATGAAAATTATTATATTGAGAGATGGTTTTTGTTGGGTTTGAGTCGTCGCTTTGGCACTAGTGGTGGCCGTCATTCTGGTTGCCACATTATTCTAGAATAAAAGATGTTTGATTGTGTATTGAACCTAATAATCTTAATATGGTGATGGGATTGATATGCGCATGATTTAATATAATTTACACGAATTAAATAAATCTTGAAATTAACATTAACAATTTCATATCTAGAAATTTCCTACATGGCCGGCTGGCTACTAACTCCTTGTTAGGAACAGTGGAACTTGAGCACGTCTTCCCCGATAGGGAGGTCAAGATATTTGTGGGCACGTGGAATATGAACGGACAACCGCCGCCTAGGTATTTTTATCTATTCATCTCTATCCTGTTTATAAATTACGTTGCAATACACACAATGACAAATTGATTATTTTTTGATAGTTTATAGCTTCATTTGTGGTTTTAGCAAAATGAAAAATTCGAGAATATAGTACAGTACTTATATAAAATGCTATCGGCTTCAGTGCAGTTTTGATAAAAAAAAACCCATCTTTGAATTGATGACTGGGTAGTTGTGAACCTTATTTTGACAAATATTAAGCAGCAATAGATCACAAATTTATTAATTTATTAATGTTTATTATTATAATTATTAGTTTTAGGCAGGCAGTTATGCTGATATGCCTAAATCTGCACTTGTATCATCTCTGATAAACTTGTTCAGTCTGTTCTTAAATTCGTCCACATGTTTGGCACTTATCACTGCGCTTGGTACTTGATATTGTTTTTTTTTTTTGTCAAATTGCCATATTGTAAAATATTGAATATGATTGTAAATTTTAATTATGAAATAAATCTCAAAGTTTTGGACGATTTATTTAACTCATTGATATTCTAAAAAACACTACCGCAAAGGTTGTGAAGAAAAATACTACACATCAAGTATTTAGAAAAAATAGCAGATAATAAAGACACGCTTTTCCATTATTTTAATTTTTTACTATTTTGTTTACTGAATTTTATCTTTATAATAAATGTACATAAACATAATATTGTCTTTACATTTTTTTGTCATTCATTCTCTTTCAGAGAGTTAAACGATTTTTTATTCCCGAATTCAGTAACGTATGTACCGGACATTCTAGCGATTGGTACTCAGGAATCTTTCTCTGAGAGGCAAGAATGGGAAATCAGTTTACAAGAGGCCCTTGGCCCATCACACATTCTTCTACATTCCGCAACACTCGGTAAGAATGCTATTGTATCTTCATATACTCAATTGAAGTAATTTTGTGACGAATGCACCAATCGAACAAAGTTTAAAATATTTGCGCAAATATATAAATTAGTTTACTTAATTATGCAGCTTGAAAATGCAATGAAAAATTTTTTGGAATCATAAGATGCATAAAATTTGGCACCATTTGATACTCTTCATTAATTTTTATTGTAAAATTGCAGTTGAAACATATTTATCACTTTCTGCTTGAATTAACGACAACATACATTTTGACTGCTATTACTCGAATTTTTATAACAAAGTCAACAATATTTGCATGAGCAGCTTGTGTCGAACTGAAATTCAGTAGTAGTCACATTTTCTTATCTGAGTTTGTTAAAATTATTTTGTTTTTGGTAACAGTTTTGTTTTTGAAAACACTTTAATTTTAATAAATTCGATTCAATCCAACACGAAAGATAAAAATTCTCGCAATGGCTTTTTTTTCTTGCAGATATAAAAAATACTTTCATATTAGTCCTTGAAGCGGTTACATAAGCAAGGTTATTCTAATTTCAACGATAAGAGAAAAACGATAAGTTAAATTTTTCTTCTAGCATTTTCCATGACCTGTTTCGCTTAATTGGAAATTTTCGAGTTTATTGTAAGAAAACTATGTAGTAATTAAAAAAATAATAATAAAATAAAATCAATATTTAATAAAATATCAATAAAGAAACATAAACCTTACCTATCTGATTATGATATTCAAAAATGGGTAGTTGTTTTTTAAAAATTGAAAAACAAAGAGAAAATTTGAAAGTATTATGGCTGATTGAAAATAAAGCTATAGGTGAATTAGCTAAATTTTCAATTAAATCAATTAAATATAGGTTGTTTTATTTTAATTTTTATTCACTTTTTCAGGAACGCTTCATTTGTCCATCTTCATCCGTAGGGATTTAATATGGTTCTGTTCTCTGCCGGAAGAAGCCAGCATGTCCGTCAGACCCGGGACTGCTTTTCGCACTAAAGGAGCTGTTGCCATCTCTTTCTCTCTCTTCGGTTCCACATTTCTCTTTGTCACGGCTCATTTAACAGCCCATCAAGAGAAGGTTAAGGAAAGGGTGCAAGACATAAAGAGAATTATAAGGTCACTCGATTTGCCGAGGAACTTGCCTTTGAAACACAAAAGTAAAGGTGAAAATATTTAAAGACATGTTACTCTTTTTAGGATGTTGATCTATATCGACAGTCAAACATTAATCAGCAAAAAATCTCCATTGCTTTCAATGGGGATATAAATAGTTCAATGTAGTCCAATCATTTTGGCATTAGTGACTGCCTTTCGAACTGCTTCTCATCCGATTTGGCACAAAAGTCCACTGGTAGCAACCGTGGGAAATCGGTTTTGGAATATGCAGTAGTTAATTAGTATCTGGTTATCCTCGGTCCAGCTCTCTGTATGATTAGGTCTTTTGGCCTCTTCAGAATAGTGTAGAAAAAGTACAGTATTCATTAATCTTCTCTAAAAAACCATATATAAAAACAATAATTCTATGTCAGTATTTTAAATATTTTATTATTTTGAATTTTCTTGTAAGCAATACATAATTGATATTTAGTTATTTATTTAATTTTTAAAAGAAATCTACAGACTCACATAGTAGTTTAATTTACATAGAAAGAGAAAAAAAGAAACAATAAACAAGCAACAAAAACAAACAACACAAACACAATAAAAACAAACATCGTGTTATAAATTGTGTGTGTAAATTATGTGATGTAAAATTAAATATTTATTACTTGTATATAGTTTTAAAGTACTACTTTTCTTCAGATGTCACCAACAACTTCGACTATGTCATGTGGTGTGGCGATTTGAATTTTCGCCTAGGAGAGCCAAGATCGGCAGTTATGAAATGGATGAAAGAGACACAGGTTTGTGACTCTTTTTTTTTTCATATTTTATGTACACCATTATTTAATATTTTTATATAAGAGTATAAATAAAAGTTGTAGCGACTGCGCTACCATAGGCGGCGGTGCTCCTTGAGCTGGACAGGGGATAGGGCCTCACCCGCATGATACTTTAGTTGGTGCTGGTTCCCCTCTGACACAGTCGTAAGGTACGCTCAGGCACTAAACCCTTAGCTGTTTCCACTCCACTCAAACCGGCAAAGTTGATCAACGGTTTCTTGAGAGCCAATACAATACATAATGTAATCTATACGTATCCATTTTTATTCACATAATAATTTATTAATCACAAGACTCATAATTGCAAATATATGTAATTATTTTAATAACATAGGACGAGTTAAAAATTAGAATATCGGTAACACTGTGTAGTATTTATATATATATATATACGTCCTAGTATTCTCCGTCCTATACCTTGTTGTCGTATGCATAAAAAAGCCTTTGTTACTTTTAGGGATGGAGGTTAGAAAAAAGGATTCTCGCCTTCGTATGGAACCTTTTTCCTCTCATGTAGACATGTAGCGACTGCGCTATATTTAGTCGCGACGGCTGGCAATGCCATTTGTTGCACGCGGTGTGATCCGCAGATGGCTCGCCAACGCAACAGTTGCCGAGTAAACCCAATCAACTGCGCCGGCGCCTCAGAGCGAACGAGCGCCCCGGTCGGCAGTCAGCTGATGGCAAGCTAGCCATCGCTCGAGCGGCTGATGATTTTATTATTTAGTACCTGATTTTGTACTTCGCTTTACTGTTAATTATTTTTCGTTCTACACTTGTTATTTAGTTTTAATTCTTGTATGACGCAATCGTTGGAGTGATTCCCTTTGGAATCACTTCAACACGTAAATAAAATAATACCACCGGCCACTAGCAGTTCAATGATCATCTGAGTTCGCCTTTTCTTCTTATCCTGGACCCTAGACTCCCGGCATAAAATGATACTTGTCACCAGCTTATAAACTATCTGTTGAATATAGATTAAACATTCAAATTTAGCAAACAATCACAAGACCAAAATATGTAGTAAATGGTGAAGTTTGTATGTGTAGTATAATCATACCTTTACCTCAAGTCTCCTCCTTTCCAAAATTCATTGCCCCTTCTGGTGTAACTGTCAAGTTCAGTGTTAACTAGCCAGTCGTAGCACCAACAGCTCACTCCCAGCACTTGTTGTAGCTAGCAAGAAAACTTGTGAATTCATGCGAGGTATCAGCGTTCTCCGCAACCTGTAAAGACAGTTGCAGAGGCACCTGAATTCCACAATCCATCAACAAAATTTCCAGCACCTAAGCTCGACCATTAGGTAAGTGATTTGCAATTCATTTACGAATTTTGCCGCATTTCCTATACTATCAATCGATTTTCAGGTGTTTTAGTACATAATTGCTATTATTTTAATGAAAAATTTAAATGATCAATATGATTTGTTCGCATGATCTAGGTATATTTTAATGCTGCAAAATCCTACTGGCAAACACATTGTTTGTACCCTTTGCTTTTTGCCTTCGAACATTATGAAAAAACTCATCAACATCGATAAAATATATAAAATTAGACATCGCAAAGCTAAAATGGGGCCCAGACCTTTGCACACGCTCGATAACAGAAACGTTGGAACAGTAATCCGGTGTTTTTCACTCGATCATCACCCTTGTGTTGTGAAAAACAGATGATGCTGTGTCCAGCTAATTTGTAAATGATTGGTTATATTTTTGCATTTCAAAATATTTTATTATTTATCAGTTTCCATTGCCGCCCCACATGCCACATGGTCTCTTACACGCCGACCAACTGACTGCAGTTCTGTCTGATGGAGCTGCATTTAGAGACTTCAGAGAAGCGGCCATCACTTTTCCACCTACTTATAAGGTATCACTCTTTCTTTCATTTCGGCGTATAATATAATTTAGCAGCTATTAGCTTCTATCTTGACACTGCCTCAAAATACCCTGTTTGGAAAGTGATATTAATTTATAAGCAAAACCTCCCATTCGAAGAAATTTACAACCAATTTTAAAAAATTATAAAAACTCAAATTACTTGTTTTCCTACAAGCTACCGAAATTCATAATAAAATTTATCAATAATGTGTTCATTAGCATTAGTCAGATTAACAATTATACAATAAAATTAATCTCGTTTTGTAATTAATGAGTAGCATGTATCACTAAAAAGACACCAACAATATTCAATATAGTACTCAATTAAACCACGGATAGATTTGAGGCACACTCCACTATATTGGCGCCATTCCAGATTACGTATGGATTGCTCGTCCATTATAGTGGCACCTGTCCGACGGGGGTTAAAATAGACTAAATGTGTATTATTTTTTTTATAAAAGAATGACTATATCCTAGGCTATATACAATAATTTTGGGCCCTACTCAAAAAAGACAAATGAAGCATTAAAAATGGCATGACTATGATGTGCGGATTCGAACCCGCGACCGCTGGGTCAATAGCAAACATTTTAACTGCTAAATTATAAATATGCTTTGTGGGTTGAAGTAAAAATGTAGTTGTTATTAAATGTATATTTTAACAACAAGACAAAGAGTAAACAAAATATAAAGCGGTGTTGCCAGTATAGTTGCATAATCAACGAAGAGTACCGTCTTCAAAAAATATTTAAAAAAAACAACTTCAAAATTGTTGGGAGTCAAAAGTTTTTTGTTGCAAATGACCCATTTTACTTCCTTTTAAGTTGTATCCGCTATTTACTGGACATTCTGTATAACACATATCCTAAACTGGGCCTGACATGAATGAGGTTAATCTCAGGTGATATTGTGTTCAGCAGTGCTACTGGTTGTGTCACCAACAGTCATTACTATTGGTAAGTTAGTTCTCAACAGTGGGAAAGAAATCATTCTATGCAGAAAATTCATTATGTAATTAATTATTACATATAGACAAAATACAGGGATTTGTAATATAACCTCTTATTAGCCGAAAGAAGTAGATAAGTAGATAGCTACTCTTCCTGATCTCAAGTCGGTGCATGTCAAGCATGCCCAAAATAATGAAAGTAGGATAGAGCAATGGATAGTAACCATTTTCTCATGAGTTGACCCATTCTATTTTAATCAAAGAGAATGGGTCAACTCATGAGGGTATAAATAATATTAATGCCGAATAGTTTATGTGCAGACACTCACCCATCAGCTTCTGTTATCTATATATTTTTTTTTAGTATGATCCTGGTACCCAACAGTTTGACACTTCATCCAAGCAGCGTGCACCGGCTTATACGGACAGAATCCTTTTCAAGTCAAAAACTACGCACTCACCGTCCTTCGCGAGTATTCCGGGTGAGAATTTAGACCTTTATTTAAACAGTTTCTAACTTTTTGAGGGCCTACTGGCATTTGCGGATGAAAACACCTGCCTTTGTATTTTCAAGTTTTTTTTTGCCATTAATGAAAAAAAATAATCATTGAATTATAGTTTTATAACTATAAAATATGTTTCAAATTGTTGTTAGCATACCTAGTTACGTTAGAGGGGGAAAGAAAAAGGTAGGGAGCAGGCTGAAAATTCCCTTCTTTGATTTATAAGAGCCGAGTAACTTCCTCTAATCCCAAGGGTGAAATATGATGGAGAGGGGAAGTAGACCACTTTGATGTGTACAATCTCCTTTCTTTTGACCTTATAATAGATTCAAGACAAATATGGCAGTTATTTTTTATGACTACAGGCCTAAAAGATGGAGAGCAAAGTAATCCAGCTCGAGTGCTGCAGGATTGAATTATTTGAATATATCTGTGGGATTTTTTATACCTTTTTTTTAACATTAAACAACTTTAGTTTCATTGATAATAAGATAATTATATCTAATACAGGTTTTTTAAAATTTATGGTACTCTTTTTAGGATGTTTATTTATATCGACAATCAGCAAAAAATATTGGATTTTTTTTTCAATTATGAGAAAGACGACTTCAAAGGTGTATAGAAATTGTTTTAATATTTGAGAATATGGTTGAACGTATGGCGCGAGCTCGGTCAGTGAACTTTGACGAAAGACAAAGATTTTAATAATTTTAGTATGAAATTACTTTTTTCGCGAGACCGGTTTAGGAGTGTCCTGAATTTAAAAACACCTGTATAAAACAAATATGGAAATTTTACTATCAGGTTTCCGAAGGAATAGCAGTTTCCCAAGCACAAACGAAAACCATACGGGTATGGTCTGTGTGGCTTACAACTCTACCCCCTCCATTTGCACCAGTGATCATAAGCCCGTTTGGGGGTTATTTAGTGCTGCGCTACGACCTGGCACTGATATGTAAGCACAGTCATTTCCTTTCACTTTTACTTATGATTTTTTTGCTCAGGAACATTTGTGATTCATAGTTACTCCTGTTCCTACCGTACAGCGCTGTTGGATCGATCGTTTCTTAAATCAACATTTTGATTCTGTAATTCTGTCAGGGATTTTTTCTGTCTAAACTTTAAGAGCAAAAATGGGTCTTAAACTTTTTGGATATCAAGAAAATGAGGATCCGAAAAAACATACAAAGAGATCCGTGTAATTTTTTAAAGCTGGTCGAAATGTGGAGCAAGACGAAGATAAAAATCCTCCTAAGATATACTCAATAATAAGCCAGATAGTAATAAACTTGCTGGAAGGAATAATCTGCAATGTTTTAAAAGTGTATTCAAGGACTAACGAGTCTACAATTGGAGTGAAATAGCAAAGGACAGGGAAAAATGGAGGAATATCCTTAAGGCGGCAGAGGCTCACGCCGGGCTGTAGCGCTGATGATCATATTTTTACAAACTTTTATTTAGCTTATAATGTTTGTTAGTTGGTTTAGGTCAAATTTTGCAAGCTGAATTAGAACCACTTCCTCTTATCCTACTGAGTTGAAATTTGACATGTTGCTTCAGTTCCGATGGCAATGCATTTCTATAGTAAGCATGACCTGATTCTATATCTAGGATTGGCTCCGGACGAAGAAACTCTTTAACGGTCAACGGCACAGACACCAAATTTTGTATACGCATTCAAGCACTTAAATAAAAAAAATGTTTTTTACTATAATTTTTTTTTATCGTTTACTTTTGTGTCTTTCAATTCATAGATGTTAATATTTAAGTAACAGGGGTATATTAATTGATTTGTGTCTTATGAATACTTCGTTTACGCACAGATTAGACTGCCCTAAATTGCTTGGCTGGCTTGGTTTTAATCTTCCATCTGAGCACCGCACTCATACACTTAATGTATTCCGTACCCCACATTGTTCCACAAATAACACTTTGTTTTCACCATCAGGTATTGGACAAGCGAGGTATCGCTTGTCCAATACCTGCAATAAATATCAATTGTCATGATAAAACTTGGTAAGTACGCTTTCAAGAAACATGCGCCAAATTGCATAAAAGAATTTCATTCTAAAGTTTATATAATTTATAACATGTTATATTAACCCATATATTTTTGGTTTTGGTTTTTAGATTATATTTAAAATTATTAACATCAATTTTATCATGAAAATACAATTTGTATGAAAAAAAGTTGTACTAAACCAATCGCTTATCTCACCTATCACCCTTACCGTGATAAAATTTAATTACTATATAATTTATTTTTGTTTGGCCAGTTCTAATACTTTCAAGTGTTTTAAAATAATAACTTTTTTGGCTACAGAGTACCTCTGGCAGCAGGACTTTTCAACCGGGAAGTCTATTTAGAGGGGATAAGAAGGAGGGCGGCCATATTGGATCCAGTTCCAGGGACGTCCGTCGTTTGCTCCCTCCAATAGACTACTAAATCTTTCAACTGTGATAAATGTATGATATTTTTCTAAACGTTGGTTAGCATACACAGAGTGTGAGAAGTTAGAACCGACAAACTCTTTCGGTACCCTATCATATCAATACAGACATTTTTTCCTTTAAAAAGCAATTAAATCAATATTAATAATGAAAATACATAAGTAGTTTTTAAGTTGCAAAACTACTAAGTTAGGTATATTTTAAATATTGTTTCGCATCTCATCTCGCCTAACTAAATGTTCTTCCTACTTACGGTTAATAAAATAAAAATTTTGCTTTTGTCGTTTTTAGCTTAGCAGCATACTAACGTGATTATGGTGATTATGCATAAAACCATAAGAGTTTGTCGTCCTAAATCCCCTTACAGCTTGTATAACAAAAAAAAATACAAAATTGAAGAAGTTGTTTCTTGGTAACAAACAAAAAATAATCATATCCAATACGATTTTAAAGTCGAGAAACATCTTCATTTTAGATGTATTTAATATAAATAAAAGCATTTTTATACAAAAAAAAAACAAATACCAAAGATTTTTCAGAAAACTGGTTTTTTTATGAAATACAATAGAAAAGTAGATAGTAATATGACTCTTTTTGTGATACTTGAATAATATCTCTATATATTTTTATTCCGTTTGCATCTAATCTTTGTTTCTGACATCTGCAGCACCCTATCAAGCCTCCCATACAGTTTCAGGTGGTAAATATACTTTTACTTCCAAACATCTGGAAAATTTATTTCATTAATAAATAAATAATTAACCTAACTTCCACCATCTTGGAGGTCGGTCCTTTGATTACATCATTTGATGTATAACAAAGATTGTTTTTTACATTTCATTGTTCTTTGTACCAAAAATATACCAGTATTTTAAATATTATTTAAACAGTATTTTAAAGTATTATTATTCGTACGTTAGTATTTAAGTTATTTAAGTCACCGTGACTAAGTGACGAAGCAAGTTAGAGACAATGATGACGAAGTCTATAAATAAAAATGACCGTCAATGGGATTAAATTGATACAATACAAAGTTCAATAAATAGCTTCCGAAAACGATTGTTTGATTGTTTCATACAAAAATAGACAACTCGGTCTCGGTCTGAAATTTCTTATTTTTCCTACTCTTTTTCGTTTTATTTTTACTGAACTAATTCAATTTCGGCAAAATAAAAGTTTTTCAACATTTTCCATTAATTCATTTTTCGTGACTCCTATTCTATGATTTGCTCCGTCTACGTAACCATTTCACGGCACTCTTTATTCATTATTGCAAATAATGTTGAAAAATAATAGGAAGCAATCAGAATTTTCTTAGATTTTTTTGATTTCTGAATATTTTGAAATATCTGAGTTTTATGCTTTGTTTCTGACTTTGTTCAATGATTTTTTAAAAAGATCCTCCTATTATAGTCAACAGTAGGTGCTAGTCTTGTATTATTAAAATTGCAGTATTAATTCTTTTTTAGAAACTATTTTGTAATATTTATGAATTTCCTTAAATGTTCGTAGTCATATTTTTTTTTAAGGAGTCATTGTAACAGTAAATTGTCCCTCATATTGTGTGCTTTCTTTCACATAATTTTATACTTTTCAACTGTCATCAGGTTTTAGGGTGACAGTTTAAAAGAGTCATAGGACACTGCCTATGATGACTCTTTCAAATTGAAGATATTTGTTTGTGGACTCTGTAAAAGAGCTCATACACACATATTTTAAATAGGTTATACTGTTATTTAAAGCAAACTTTGCAAAAATCCACAAACTATTGTCGCAAGATTATAAATTAATTTAATTTATATAATTATTTACAACCTAGTCATAAATATTATCGTAACCTCTAGTCACAAATTATTATAACCTACTTCAACATTGTCTGACAGTTTTATAAGTATTTGTAGGTAATGCAAAAAACAATATTATTTTTATTTTATAACTTTATTTACACTTTTTTTTTTTAAATCGTATAGCTAATTTTGATCCTAACAAAGGCAAGTCCGATGTAAATATACGTCAAGTTCAGATGTGAATTATCATAGTCACAATTATTAGTAAATATTTACTTGTTTACTAATATAATAGTCAATTTTGTAGGTTCATAAAACATTTACAGAATCGTGTTTCGTTCCAAATCATATCTTACGTAATTTTAATAGTGGATAGCGGATTTGCGAAATCTGATATAAAATGAATTCTTTCCTAAATCCAGTGTAATGACTGATGTCAAAAAATCCACAAATTCATATATTTGTAGTTTATAGTGATTTAGTCATTATTTATTCTATAATATTTGTAAAAGACTTCTTCATTTAATGTTTAAGTCATCCTTAAAGTAATGTAACTCTAAAAGTTATTGGAGCTTTACCATGCCTTCTATATAATGTAGGGTGCTCGTAATTGTAATTAGTATTATAGTGGATCATTAAACTGTTGTATTTTAGTTATTTTACTTTGATTTTTTCACAGTTGACGCCTAAATTTGCTACAGGTATAATTACTTTTAAATTATGTATTATAGTGATAAGAAATAGATTTTCGGATTGAAATGTAAAGATAAATAGAAAATTCGGTAAGACCGCTGCTGCCATGGAAATCACTGGCTTTGGCTGACAGACTATTGGCGTGAAACACTATAAATAAAAAAATATAATCTGCTTCTTGACAATTGAAAAAGTAATTCATTCTCCTACTCAAGGGTTCCTGGGCTTGAGATTGCATAAAATCAGATCAAACCCAGCTCTGTATTTTATGAAAAAAAATCTTTCAACCCTTCAGTGTGAATATTGCCAAATAAGATGAATTAAAAAAAGAAGTAAAATAGGTCAAACAAATTGATTTCAGAAACATGAAAGTTCATCGCTAAATAAATTACTTAAGACTACAATGTTAGTATAAATATAAATAATGAATGGGTTGTTGCTTTGTAGTAAATTATTTGATTTCTCTGGTATATGATAAAAATATATAATTATAAAAAAAATATTTTAGAGAGCGACAGTCACACCCTGGCCTATACAAATGATATTTTCTGAATTCTTTCTGGTTAACGGTTCTTTTCTGTGCTTTCCCATTCGATGTTATTTAACATTCAAAATTCTTCATACGTATGTTAAATGACAAATAACTTTGAAGGGAGGCCTTTTTTATAAAATCTTTTAATATATAAATATTAGTAGATAATGATACTTCACTCAATTTGTACCTCAAACATACCGAAATACAGCCGACCATAGAAAGTAATCTGAAAGCACCAGTCGCTAAAACGCGCAGAACACATTTTGCCGCCCGTTCGACGAAGGTCATTGACCGAAACAACCATTGGTTATTGGCCGCCAATCATTTTTTAGTACAAAACTATGAAAATATTTGTTTTTTATATTTAATATTATATTGACATAGCTTTTGTTATTACCTAATCCATCAAAAACACTTTCAATTCACTAACGCGCTTTTCACACAAACAATTAAACGTCAAAACTGAACTAAAATGAAAAAAAAACGACGATTAGTCTATGCCTTTCATGAATTCAGGTTTATGCGACATGCTACGCTTTTAAATATTAATAGATAATTAGATATCTTGGCATAGGCGCTGACTGTGTTAATACCTCCTTATCTCAATGGCAGTAAAAAAAATATTACGGACTAACTATATAATAATATTAATCTGAAAATATGTTTTTTATAAATAAATATCTAAAACTTTTATATATTTCTCTAATTCTACGAGCTACTAACAACAAACTGGTCAAAACTTTTGAGCTTAAAAATAAGATTTAATTCAGAAACATGTGGTTCTTAACAGGCAGAGGCCTTGCTATTCTGCTGTCCGTAGCGATCCCTAATAACCAGCATTTCAATCTTTCTGAAAATTATTTTTTAAAGTGATATTGCGAGGTCCTATTTTGATTCACCGCGGTGGTTTTTTTTTTTCATATTACACTATTACAAATTGATCGTCTCCGGATAGAGCCGTAGTTGGATAGAATGTAATAAATACATTTCTCAAATATTCCCTATAAAATCTTCCTCGCTGATGGATTATCTTTCACCTGTATTTAGATTACTGTCTCTTCTGAATGGTTCTGTTGAATTATGATTTCCGTGGAACCGTTTTGTTTCTGAATGGATCTGTTAAAATTCGTGTCTTCCAATTTGAAGTCTTTTAAACCTAATTTCAGACGAGGCTATCGATAAAATTTATAATGTATGAATGAGCCCATAGGTATTACTAATTTGATGGAAGTGTCGTGTGGACAGCCTGGTTATCAGTGCCTCGCGCTTGAACATTTGGGTTACCGTCGAAAGCTAGTTCTGCGGGCGGATCATATCTGAAAACAAGGTAGGATGGAGGTATTAATCTGCCTGCCACTCCACGCTACTCCATTTGGCTGGCCATTGTGTCAGCTCTATTAATAGATACTGCAGACTTGCGCTCGGCACAGACACGTAATCTGTCGCCTAAATGCTGTACATAGACAAGATGGTATGGCTGATCTTTTACCACCAGAATGAGAGCTTGAGTACTCTCTCTACATTGTAACTGATTAATTTAGCTGTTCAAAATGGTCTTTAGACAAAAAACTTTTAAGATTTCATGTAGGCGTTCTTAAAAAAAAAAATTTAGTGTTTATTGTCAGTAAGTGCATTAAAATAACAATTTAAACAATAAAAGGTTAATTGTAATTTTGTGGTTAAACAACCTAGTAATTATTGTTTTTTCTATTTTTAAATTCATTATGGTCTCATTTAAAATTGATAAATTGTGATTGAAACGCATGTTTGAGTCTAGAAGTTTGTAAGCAAAATCATTGTTACTATTGGAAATCTATTTTTATAAAATTAATCTTAACCTATAGGTTAGGGTTGTTATCCGAGCAAAATACCGATACTATTGTAAATAATGATCCCTTCCGCATCTCCTGTCACCCTCACTTGAACGTCAAACAGAACGCAAATTTAAATTTAAAACTGGCGTTAACTTCGCATTGACAAGGTAGGCGCCTAACCTAGCAAAATTAAATGTACTAAGAGTTTGTTGGCATTACCATTTATTATAAATAGATAAACTTTTACGATTCTCATTCACCAAGCATTATTTGGCGGTTTATGGAATGCTCAACTTCTAAAAAGAAATTATCAACCACTCTTTAGTTACTAAAACGCATTGTAGGTACCGCATTTAGTCCCAAACATTGTAATTTAGTATAAAAAGCATAATTTTAAAGATGGATGTCAATAATTTTGCAAGTTTTAACTGTAAAATTGGTTTTAGCATGTAAGCAAATATTGCAATCAACGTTAAATCCTAGATTACAAGGACTAGATTAAAAGATTTAAAACCATTAAACAAAACCAAAAAAGACACATCTATTTATTATACACTATTAACATAAGGAAAAAGCACAAAAGAAAGTTCAATTGTAATCCCAAAGTTCGCCCAGAGTTTCTGAAATTTAGAAACCTGTGATTAAGCGCCAATAAATATAAAACGCACACAGTCTTAACCAATAAATACATGAGTATAATTTAGTATCTGCTCAAACACCAAAAAAAATTGAACGTATATTAAAATCTTAATACTGTAGATTTGGCATGAGACTTTTCCAGATTTGCATGTACTTCTAGGATACAATTTTTTAATACGTCCCGCGGGTTACCCGACCGATTTACGCGCTGTCACACATGCAGCCATGTAAAATTTTCGAAAATGGTGTAAATACGGGCCCTTAAAAACTATGTTTCTTATGTTAAAGTACGTTTTTACACGCCTAAATACTAGTTAAAAGATAACTAATGTTATTACTATTTCATATTAAATATATTAAACACCTTCATCAAATATACAACTTTTCCTATTGAATTTCACTTCAGATACAAGTTGTGCCAGTCACATACTGTTTTGTATATTTTATATTTTTTCAATTTGTAATATTGTATAAAAACTAAATATAAAATTAAAAATCTGAAAACGTTATTGAAAACGTTTGTTACGTTAGGTAGTTGTTTACTAAAAGCTCATTGGTTTTTATATTAAAATAAAAAACCTTCAATGAAAGAATATTGTATCATAAACAAATTATTTTTATTTTACAAAAATTTCATAGTTAAGGGACAATAACATGCAAGTACGTTCTCCTCATTTTGCCATTATAAATTACCAAAGTAATTCCAAAGAAAGTTTCCAGGCAAAATAATCACGGGTAAGGTGGAAGTATGTCTGTAAATATACTCTTAAGTTAATTTTTGGTTTGGCTTGTAATTATTATGTTTAATTTACAAATTACAATTTGCAAATGAACATTTATAACTTCTATTTAACGTCTTGTGCCAACAGTCATATTTGACAGCCTAAATGGTTTCATAGTTGCACAAAATACAATTTAGGACCGATTTTAACCATATTATTTCATGGTAACCCAAGGGAAAATGAGGAATTGAGGATTTAAGGTGACGTGTCTACCACACAACCTATATTGAATTATAGACCCCAGATTATTTTTCTGGAAAAGGTCATTTCTAGTTTTGTTTATATTATGTTTATAAAAAATGTTTGCTTTACGTTAAATTACAAAAACTTCTATTTTTGTCTTATATATATATATATATATAATAAAATTGTATAATATATTGCTTAAATACCGTATTTAGATGATTCTATACGTTATAATAGGCGTTCGCCGTTAATTTATATTACTTATATAAAAGTCTGAGAGTACTGACATTTGGAAAATTCGAATGCTTTTTAATATTTTAAGGATTGAAATTTTTTGCAAATAAAATATATAGCCAGAATGTTCAAAGAAAAATTAATACCGAAAGCACAGATAGTTGCATCGCTTGAGGTAATGCACGCTGGTTTAAATACAGGCCTGTATTTTATGAAAGCTTTTCACTCTCATCTATCTATGTATAAGTAATAATGTAAACGAACGGCGAACGTCTATATATATATATATGACAAAAAAACTACATATATGTGAGTAGTTTTAATATGTGAATATACAGGTGAATTATTTAGGCGGGGAAGTAAGGGTAGTTAAATGAAGCAATGGAGAAAATGAAACATTGTTATCTTGATTTAAGCAATGTTTGTCTGAATTTGAATGCTATTTAACATTCTAAATATCTAAGCTTCCACTATTGGGACATTTTATTGTAAAGTTATCTAAAATAGAAGTTGGATTTTGATTTCTGCGCCATTTTGTTTCTGTCAAACATACAGCGCTTATTTTAAAGAAAACGTCAAGTACAAACATGGCAATTAAATACGAAACAGACTAATAGATTTCTCTCGTATGACACCATCCTTTTATTCAACATTTCCAGACATTTTGGCATGATATCTAACCAAAATGATATAATTTCGGCTGTTCCATCACAAAGAAAAACCTGCAAAATACCTTTGTACTGAATGGTCAGAAATCTAAAATCAACAAAAGCTTCCTTCCAATCTTTGTTCTTGACAAAGGCGACGTTTAAATTATATACGAGGAGTGACTTTTCAAAAGCCAAAATGGTATACACATGAAACTTTCTATCGTCATCAGGTTCATATAACTGCCCTGCTCAAACCCGCTTGTATAAATGAATGCATAATATTACTAGGAAATACAATAGTGCACACTATGTTAAAGTTGCACTTTAATCTTGTAAAATAATAAGGAATTGATAACCTTGCGTATGTTTCGCTCTTGCCTTGATTCTATGTAGTTTTGGAAACTCTTTTACTGAAATCGCAAGGCAATCAAGTAGATCTAGCAATAAGTATAATAATCGAGTAAATGTACCACATATTAGACGTTCATTGTTGGAATTATTTCTAGTTGTTTGTGTTATTTCATTAAATGTTTGAATTTATTTTTTTATTTTATTTAATATGCCTGTTGACAAAGCCATTTTTTCTATGAGTATGAATCATATTCATTTTCAACAAGAAGTTGAGAATATCCGCTGAGTTTCTGGTCGGTGCCATATTTTCTACTACAAAAGAGCAGGAACAGAAGCAACAAGTTGCTATGGAGCTCCAGATACAATCATAACAAATCCATTGACTGGAATCCTCGGATATAGAGAAGTGGTATAAGCCTGTAATGTCATTGTTGAAGGAAGCTGGAGAGGTGAGCAAAATCTTTGTAATAAAGAAAAATCCCTTGCAATAAAAAGACGGAAGGCGTAGGTAGATTTCGCCAGATCAATGTAGGGGAACTCCAATTGTACGAACTTGTATCAAACATTGTGCTAGGTGCCGTACCCTTGAGCAGTGAGAGTGCGTATACTGAATCCCTCCTTATACTGTGCCGTTAGGGTTACTCATATCAAAAAATGTTTCAATCATAAGTTGAAGGGAATTTATAGGCCTACAATTTACATTTTGAATGGATTTAATCTCGTGCCTATTAAGAGAGATATGATTTTTTTAATTTTGTAAAACCAATTTTTGTTCGTGCTATCATAAAAGTTTAGTTAGTTGAGTTTTAGGCCCTTATCTAAGCAATAATATAAAATTTAAATGAATTCGTTACCTTATATACTAAGAAAGTTATAGCAACATTTCACTTTTTCGAAAAAACCCTCCATTCCCGCTCCCTTGGTCTAATTTTGCCAATTAATGAACTTGATAGAGATTTTGTGCCCTTAAATTTTGCGTATCAATATGAAAGTGTATGGTGTAAAATTACGGCAGTTATCATGTCCATAAGAAAGTGCTATAGATGAATAGATATATAAACTTTAAAACTGAAGGTGGTTTTGGGTTCTAGGAGATGTGAAACGCGAAGATATTTTTTCCTTTGCACTTTTCCATGAAAGCAAAGCCTTCTTTCCTTCCAAAGCAAAGTTTCCTTCAACAGTTATTTCTATGGTAGCAAAGCTTTTACTAAGCCCAGGACTAATCCGTAAACTCTCGTAAATACTCGGGTCTTTTGCAACCAGTTGGATAAATATGATAACAATGGTCGAAAAAAATTCTAGCAGTATGTACAACATTCATTTCATGTTTGTATTTTCTTAAAATATATGTAGTTATTTGGAAAAAATATCCATTGTAAATGATTTAAGAAATTGCATGGCTGTGATTTAAAATTTCTATATTATTTGTTAAAAAGCTGTTCTGTCACATTTTACCTCCTTATTTGCTTTGTATTTGAGATAAATAACAATCACTTACCTGTTTATTAAAAAAAGGCCACTTTTAAAAACCATTGATTTACAAAAAAGAAGAAGAAAAGAAAGAAGAGAAGAAAACGCTTCTTTATATTGAATATACATGACTGTCTCAGTTTTTGTACATTTTAATTACGAACACTGACTTAAAACAGACATAATTTACATAGTAAGTTGTACCCTTGATCAATAATCAATATTTAAAGAGTGTACGCTATAAAATGGTTTGCAAACTAGCATAATAAACCTTAATGTCTTATACACTTTTTCAACCATATATTATATATGTTGGTCATATAAAAGCTCACTATCTAACACCAAGACCACTTACAAAGACTCTCGGAGCTACTGAAGTTAAGCCGAGGCCAAATAAGGATCATAACCAGAACCTTAACTGGCCACTGCAAGCTGAACAAACACCTGCACAAATTAAGCCTATCGTCTGACGACAGGTGCAGGCTTTGCCAAGGGAGCCCAGAAACTCCGTTACACCTACTGGGAGAATGTGGGCCCCTCATGAACAAAAGGTACCAGCTTCTAGGCAACTATCTCCTCAAGCCTGAGGAGATAAGAACCATCGCACCTAAAAAGATACTCAACTTTATCTACAGTACGGGACTAGAGGGCGAACTTTAAGTGGATTTAGAAGTACAATAGTTCTGCAAAGGACGCGGTACACGGGGGGCAAACCCCCACATCCACTAACAAACATAACATAACATAAGACCACTTACTCATCGTAAGCACTTTATCTCCTGTATCATGTCCGTGCCGATAGTATAAGCATGCCTAAGTAAAGGTGGTTTGTGACACGCTCAGCATTTAAGTTAATTTATTAACCGGGCAGTAAACTGAGAGACGATCCATATCATCTTGTATTCGATGACAGTCGCCAGCGTTGCCGACTTGGGAATATATCTTTAAATCATCTGCATAAAGGTCATATTCTGTGTTTTTGAAACAGTTGCCAATATCATTGATGTACAGTATAAAAACGTACTATACTGTTGAAGATGAGTCGTCTGAACTAAAAAATTGCAGAATTTATATAGAAAAGCCTAATCGTTTAAGCCGAAATTTAATCAAAATGATCAAAACTAAACATTTATACAAACAATTATATTATTCAAGTATCACACATTAATAAAAAAAATAATAAACTGGAATATTGTCGGTTATTTTTCTGTGTTTCTGTACTGCCATTCTGTGGCACCCCAACCGTCAATGCCGTTCACCTTAAACTTGGCGAAACGCTCGTGGATTTTGGCATCTCTTTGCTGTCCCAAATAAAAAACGGCTTCGTCAGCAACTAGCACCGACACAACAAAATGTTGTCCATCTGTAAACAGGACATCACACTTATACATGGTTGTAAAATATGTTTTGCAATAGTTAAATGACTATTTAACAAAATACTAATTCATTTTTGTGTGTAGAATGATGCTCTTGAAAAATAACCACAGCCATTTAGATCACATCGGAGGCTGGTGGGATAATATAGATATATAACATAAAGTCAACAAATGTTGAGTAATAATCAATAAAAAACATTGATAGTTCGATAGAGCACTCAAATATCATATTCGAATTTCAAATATATGACAGCACGGCTGTTGGAATGTATTATTTATTACTGGCCAGTTAAAATGAAAACAAACTCATCTATGTGTGCAAATAGAAATGCGTAAAAGAATGTTCAGTGCCACATTTTAATTATTATTATTTATTTGAAATAATATGAATATTTGAATAATATCATAAAATTGAAATATTATGGTCAAAATTTACAAAAAAAATCTAAAATGGTATTAAAATTTATGATGAATTGGGAGAATGGCATGATACCATTGCATGTCTTTTTTATCTACTCAGACCTACAAAATAACCCACTTTCGCCTCTATGGCCTTCCAAAACGCACAACGAATGTGCTAAAAGTGCCACAGGCACAAGTGGAGTTAAGAAATGAAGCAACCCATCACAAGTTGGTACCACATGCGCGAGTTGTCTGGGGGAAGATGCCGTTAATGACGCCTGTAGGGCCTAGCTGTAAGACGTCAGGTTTTACATAATTTTATACTACTAAACCATGGATAGAAACAGTTGATATTATATGACAGGCTACAGGGTATCATAGTCATTCTTGTTTATTTAAAAAATCACACAAATCAAACTTCATCGGGTCGCAGTTTTACCAATGTCCATAGATGAAACCGTTTTGCTGCTTATCTGACTGACAAAGGAATTTTTAGGGTAGGTGTATTGATATAAGTATCGGACTTGCATTTTAAATAATTACCTGCTTTCACTTCAAAGGCATAGTCTAATGGTGGAGTTTTATTTTCGCCATGCTCATACAGTTTCAAATTGCACCAAGTGACCGGATGAACTGAAAAAGCTGCCGGATTGATTCCTGCGTTACGACAATAGTAACCAATGGTGAGGCTGGAATAAAAAAATATCTAAAATGTCCATTGTTTTGTTTATTTTTGTATATCCATAAATCCTCATTTAAACGCTTTTAATGTCAATGCCTTATTCGTCCAATACTAAAAAGTGGGTTTTAAATTATATAAAACCGTTGAGAAATTAATACTTTTTACATTTGAGTTGTGTTAATTATATAAGAAGCTTGTGACGGAGTTTGGTGGTGCTAAGCAGCTATTTTTTGCTATGAAGACATTTCAACCAATCTGACGCACAGGCTTCAAGCTGCAAAATTCAGCTTTCACGGGAATCATTAAGGTTAGGGTTAAAAACACCAAAAAAAAATACAGACTTGTAAACCCTTCAAATTTGTAGTCACAAATGAAGATTTGCAACCTTTCATGTGGGTTAAGATATCTTTACAGTCTCTTCATGGTCCTGATGATCCAATCTATCCTACATATTGTATTGTAACAGATCAGAATGTGTCGAGCTATAAAGATTTAGATAAGGTTGATACCAATTTATTATAGAAGATAATGCAGTGAAAACATAAGTACGAATCTACTGTAGGAAGATTATCGACGCGATACACAGTGGCTGCTGCGTCTCTGTAGGCTTAGACTGAAGAGGATGACCCTTCAAGAGCTTTTCGTATGTAGATGCTGCTTGCTAGCACAAACCGAAAACAACGGTTTCAGGAGCGACTTCGACTTGACTAGTGATGATAAACGAAGACTGAAGTTACCGAGTGATTGACTGTGGTGTGGGCCGCCATTTACATCGGTGACCGATGCGAGGTAGCAGGATAAAAGGAAGGAAAATTCATGTCCACCTTGATGATGCACAGAACGACTATGAGTCGTTTAACCGGAAAGCCTTTCATTATGGCACATGTATGTCGGAGGTTAAAGCGTTTGCTGGAAATCTCCCAAGGTTGCAATCATGCAACCCATGTCCGTTGCAGCTTCTCGGACACGTGGACACTAGAAATGCTTTTTCTAAATCCACAAAGCAGGAAGAGAAAAATCAAAACTTCATTGACTGCTCAAACATAATTTTCAACTAAGTTTTATTATATCAAATAATCACATGATATACCTCCTAGGTGTTGTTCAACCTGTCTGACGCAACACATGTTGATTTTGGCAGAAATGCTATTTGAATTAAACAAAGTTGACATCAAAACCATTGCAGTTCAATATTTTAGGACCTCATTCCTGAAATATTGAACCGCCATTGGCTTCTCAAAGACCGAAATAAATCTTAAAAAAAAATAGGTAATAACTTGACGGCGTTAACGGGGCGGGTTAGTTTATTTTGTTATAATTATTATTAGCCTGATTGCTTCATTCTATTGCTTAAAAACAATGCCAAAATGGATTCTTAAGGACAAAAAAACAGATACTTACTCTGAGAAGCCAGCTGGCATACAAATCTTTCCAACGGCCAAAAACTCTCCATTTTGCAACGATATGAAATGTAATATATAACGGTGAAAATGTTTCCATTCCCTGTGAGGCCCTGCAAAAATATAATCTTAGTATTTCCAAGTATTCCTTATTTACGCATTTATGAAACCGCAACAAAAACAGTTGAGACCAAATAATACTTAGAAGCGTAGCTGCCATGGAAATTAATGACTGGTTCAGGCCTATCATGAAAGGTAGTAAGCTAGAAGTAAGCTCAGGGGTAAGGTGTGGTGAGAAGCGGTGCATTATTTTCTTACCACACACAGACTGCAACTGAGATGTCTCACAGCAATGTTGCTATTGCTACGATCCATCGTCGGCACTATACACTACAGATAGTTAATGCGATAACTAAAAGATCGGCCAAAATTTTAACTGTCACCTGATTTCAATAATATTTAAATAGAATATTAACCCTCTTATTGCATACTTGGGAAATGTAGTGCCAAAATACGTAAGATTCTTTCTTAGAGAATAGTTTCTGTACAAGCATACGGTATAACAGTACAGAAATTATTCTAATTGTGCAGTATAATTTGTACCGCACAATTAACCATTTTGAACAGTAAAGGTGAATAATCAGGAGCTATGAACCTCGACTGTGTGAAAGAAAAATGAGGTATCTCTTGTGGCATCCCAGAGATAGAATCATGCTTACTTCAGACAGGGGGCACATATGATGATTATTATCTTCATTGTATTAGGGAAATATTTTAGGAACGAATGAAGGGTTTGTGAAGTATAAGGTTTGATGTACAGTAGAGCGTTGATAATTCGAATAATTGTGACCGGACCCTGTCCGGATTATCAAAATGTAGTCAAAAGACGTCGCATCTTTTGACTACACGCTTTTTGACGTTTGAATTATCGACGCTCTACTGTATAAATATTTTAAAAACTTACTGTAAAAAATATAAGCGACTCGGAAAAAAAAAATATACCTACAGCTAAGACCCTGTGAACTTTGTAGGTTAGGTGATTAATATAAAATATTTGGAAAAAAACATGTAAAATTTACAAATAATGTATCTGTAGGTAAGACAGCTGGACGTTATAACCTCCTAAAAAAGTTTAGAAATTTTTACAGTACCTTATTCACCTTACTGATTAGTCTCCCTTTCATATGTGGATGTGGAACGATGGTGCCAAAACGGTTTTTAAAGCAAGTTCGAAAGGTGGAGGTAACAATGTGGCTTTTTTACCTTAATTCAGATTAGCGATTTATTTTATTTATTAAAAAAATTCCTAATTACAATACCTATTAAGGTCGCGCGTCGTCTTTACACGTCGAGCTGGCCCGTATCTTCATACGTTGGCCGACGTTATGTATATAAGCCAAGGCACCGATAAAAATGCAATGATAAAAAAATATAATCATCATCACTAAATACTCTATGGAAACTATTTAGTGACATCACGGCATAATCATTTTTTCATGATTTAGAAATTTTTTTTTTCAAAAACTACCTTTTTTGAACAAGTTACACATAGTAATGTGTAAAAGTAGCAAATAAAAGTTATCAAAAATAGTGGAATAAAAGCAGCTTTTTTCAAAAACAAATTTTTAAGACAAAAGTGACCAGAGTGATATTTTCTAATAGAGAATTTTATGGTGAACCAGATGACATAAAAATTGTGGCAATTGGACGCCAAACGTCAAAACTTCAGAAATCAGCTGCGATTTAACAAGACACCAGAAACTATTTTTCGATACGAGTTGGACATCCTCAATGCTTTAAATATAAAAGAGTTACGTAGAAAACATACCATAGCTATGATCCCTGACGCACTCCATATCAAAACTATGGTCCACTCCGTCTATCACAGCACTGCCCTTCACATATCCAAACTGTTCATAATGGTTTTGGTGTAATCTGTAATAAAAAAATATTGAAGTCACCTGTGGTATGTGCTACTTATAAAATAGAGGTCACAATGAATTGTGCAGTTTTTAATACTTCTTAACTCCATCCATCTTCTATATATGAAGGGGTCAGGGGAAAAGAAAATAGTATTAATTAAAGCCAAATAAATAAGAAAACGCTTTTACATTGTGAATATGTTTATTGGTAATGTATTTTCATCTGATTCGTGACTTTGCAATATTATCTTCTTGTTTACTTACGACATTCGATCGAAAATTTTACTAGACTTTTCACACAATATTAGAACGTCATACTCTTCGGCTGTCATTTTTTGTTAAAATCTCACAATTCAAGTAAATCAGACGGGTTATTTTTATCCTGTACAGATATATTAAGAACAGGATAAATCAGTGACTATAAATGTTATTGCCTGTTTGTTTTGGGCAGAACATAGAGACGGGTATATTCAATCCGACTACATTGCCAGTTCAAAAAAAATAAAAATATGACAAAAGTTATTTTTCCCGTGATAAAAATGAATGTGTGTTTGGCTGACTCCAATTTGTTTTTTTTTTTTAAATGTTCGTAATAGCGTGATGGTTTTTAGGCAAAAAAACGAAGCAACCCATCCCGAGTGCCGCAGGCGCAAGTTGTTGCTCGTTGAAGCCGCCGTAAGAGTCACATGCAGGGCCTAGCTGCCAACCCGGCGCAAAGTTAAAATCATGTTTGACCATGTTGGCTATAATGGATTCTTTTACTTTTATACCAGCTGTGCATCCTGGTTTAGCACGGGAATTTTTTGAGACTGACTAGTATACGTTTAATAAGATGTCTTCCTTTTTGTATTCACATATACTTCAATGGGCCTCTAAATTGAAGTTTTTTTTACATTTAATTTTGTAATTAATCATATTTTTTTTATTGTTTTTGGTAATAAATTAATATTAATGAGGAAAAACACAAATATTTTTTATTAACCCTATATTTCAGTTTAAAATGTTTAATAGTTTTGATGTCACTAAAACTGTAACTTTATTAATTTCTACGTGATCCGTCATGTAACTTGCAGTTTAAGGATTAATTACTAGATTGTTCTATTGATTTTATATGCTCATAATATATATTTCAAATTCAATGTCGCTGTCGCGACCTTTATTTCATATATTTTAAGTAGGTCAATTTTGGCAATTTTGTTTTAGCGTCTATCTTGACAAACAACAATTTGTGTGGCCCAAACTAACTTTTAGGATTCTATACAATTTTAGATACCTCATACTTGTGTACGCTTGGAACTTACCTTTTTATAATTTCAAAGTAATCACGGCTCCATCTTTCTTTGGCGAGCGCATCTGCCATGACCAACGGCGAGCAGAAATTGAAATCAAAAGGGTCCCATTTTGTGCTCCATGTTAGGTTCAATTTTACGTTTACTCTCTTGGTAGGATCCTTTTTCAATCTAAAAACCATGTGATGATTTAAAATACACAGCATCATATTGTGGACTAAATCAGATTGTCATCTGACTCTCTCACAGATGATGACTCCCAAATCATTGCTTACTATTTGTCCCTGTCTTCTACCTAGCGGGATGGTGTCGTTTAAAGAATAACTTTCCGTCTACTTGATCTGGTCTATCACATAATGTTGGAAAATTTACCATGCCTCTTCATCAAAATAATTGGATAATAACACCTCATTTTGATGGCACTAAGTAAGTCGCTAATTGGGATGAATTTCTTACGCGCTGTGAATCTAAGTGAGGTAATTGAAAAAAAAAATAACTGCATGAATACATTTTTGTTTCTATAGTAAGGTAACAAATTTTTTATGGCCAATGGCTTTTTCGGGTTTCGGGATACAGACCTTATTCTTCTTACCTTACCTTATTAGACCTTATTCTTCCTCCAATTAGAACTTAAGTTGGTAAATGATGTCCTCGCAAGTGCAAATTTGTATTAAATAATGGTTTCAAAATTTGGAAGAACATAATAGTGAGTCAATATCTTAAAAAAAAAAATCCCTATAAGATCGCCTCCCGGCCACCTATGCTTTAATGTGGTTAATTCAAATACTATTATTATTATTATTTTACAATAGGCAGGTAGCATAGCTGATAAGCCTATATCTTATTCAGTATCACAATTGTTATTATTTTTTCCTTAAATGTTCATCTAGATTGTTTTTAAATTGGTTAATTGTCTTTCATCAATATGCCAAGTATGTTTAATCTTTTTTCATATTTCAGATTTTCAATTGACTTGGTATTTCCGTTGCACGTCTTTGCATCAGATCTATATCTCGAGTGAAGTAGGGATTCTGTTAAGAGGACGTAACCCGGTCATTTCTCCGTACAAAAGATCTAGTCTTGTAATTCTTTTTTATAGAAGATAAATAATATTTGATATTGTTTTATCTGGCTTAACACATTCCGCTCCGTACGTAAAACGCGCATACCACACGATGCCGCCATTCCGCGAAGGTTGTTTACTGCACGCGAAATATCGCACTCCGTCACCTGTGCATGGTATTTCAGGTATACGCTACATGTCGCACTTTTAAATGTTAATAGAAATGCAATGAGCCGATGATATTTTTAAGCGTCACACTGCATCTGGCATACACAGCAATGACGGGATACCTGTCATCGGCACTGAGTATGTTAATATAGAATGAAGTAATTTAGCAGTCTCAAAAGTCTGCATTTTTTAAAATTTTATTGTTAAACTGAAAAAAAAATTTAGAAAATAAACTACAGCTAGATAGTTGATTTTGTAAAGATGCAAATCCAACCGAGTTTTTTAAAATATGTTTATTTCCAGATTATTCTATAGTTATTTTGTGATTCTGTTTTTGTTTGAAAATATTGCGAAAAAAAACTAAACAGCCGTTAGATAAAATAGCATGATTTATGACCACAACACGAAATAGACATTTTTAATATATAAGAAGATAGTGCGCTGAGCAGCTGTGTTAAAAAATTAGTAAGTTCTATAGGTGACACAAAACCTCTCCGTCCAGCCTGACGATAAGACTGCGAACTTAAGAATGGATGTGAGTAAGAAATGGTCATGAACTCAAGGTCAACAAAATCCCCCGCTATCATATTGTACGATGCTAAAAAACGGTAATATCAATATGCTGTCCTCACTTCATTTGGCCTTCATACTCGATATTCCACAAACGCATGGCTATCGTTGGAAATATGTGCAGCCCGGATGCTTTGTACTTCCCAGTCTCGTCATCTGCTTGAGCCATATACGTGTCAGGCAGTGCCAGTGACTCCAATAGGTCTCCATTATCTGTCTAAAATAAAAAAAACTATTTATGGCACCAGCTTAGCTATTGTGGGGATTACTGATATATTTAGGCAGTCAGAATTGGTAGAAAGAAATAACAGCTGGAGAATTATATTTTTAAATATTTTTTTTTCAAAGAATTGCTATAACCAAGGGGCAGTCTATATATATAACGTCATTTGAAATTAGGGAGGAGTCTGGTCTGCAAATGATGGTAAAATGACTAGGAGGGGCCTTCCAAAATTGACACAATTGTTAATGAAAAATAAACAGATAGATTTTAGTTGTTTATTATTGTAAGACATTTTTTCTTAAAACATAATAAATGTCATTACAATTATTTTGGGCCCTACTCAACTAAGACCATTATGCTTGTGCTAGAGCCAGAGGAGATGGTGCTAATGAAGCGATAATATTGATAGGACGGAGTGCAGATTCGAACCCGAGACTGCTTGGTTTATAGTCAAACGTCTTAACTACTAGAATACCATAATCTCAGTCTTATCTCGTGAAAAGATGATTTTTAAACGGTTTTAAGAATTATTTACGGTACCAACCCTACCGACCGGTCTCCCTTTTACGTATACAAATGTGAAATGTGGCTTTCACTTAAGCTAACAAGTGAACTTTAACAAGTGAATAAAAAAGGCACTTAATAACCAAGTTATTTTAAAGAAAATAATACCTTATTAGATAACATTTTTATATATTTTATAACATGTTTATTTTTATTTATAACTAATGTTGTACAATTCAATAATTTTTTAAAAAAATAAGGAAATTTAACTATTTAAATTACTTTTAATTATGATAGGAGCACAACAAATCACTAACATGTTTTTTTTTATTTATTGAATATGTAATATTACATTATAAATATAAATATTTCTTCAGAAAAACTGTTTTATTATTCGGAGGTAGGTGTAATTCATCGATGGAAGCTTTAGATTTAGAACTGTAAATAAATGTGAATCACAAGGTGTTCAAAGTTTTTACTATGCAAAATAAGGTTGACATTGCAATGTTTAGTTTTATCTATAGTGAAAAAAATGCAACTATATATTTGTTAGTTACAAAAAATTTAGCAATCGCATAGGTACCAGTCATGTTAGCATATTTAACAAGGTTAGCATATTTAAGGTCTGACCCTGCCGGCTTTGCCCGTAACATATACATCATAATCTTCTTTTGAAATAAATTTCAATATATAATGTTATATATCAATACATTGGGCATAAACATAATTTCAAATTACTTGTTTATCAATACTAGGCAAGCTATTAATACCTTTAAATAAATAAATGACTCGCAAACACCTTTCTGGCGCCTTGCACAACCACAAACCATCAAGGCACCTTCTTTTGATGCAGCATTGAAGTAAACACCGTCGACTGCCTAAAACAAAAACATATATTTAGTTAGAGATAAGATACCTTATAATGGATGTTGCCTAGTAGAAGTATTGTTAAAAAACATTCTTTTTATAATTTAAAGGAAAATAAAAAATATTACTATCATTATAAAAATCCACAAAAAATATAAAAAAAAGAAGAAATAATTCTTCATAATTAAAAAAAACATAATGTTCTTAAGATTATACCAGGCCTAGCAGTGTATTAAAATAGTAGAGTTAGCGGTTATAGCAACTGACGGACCTCATATTACATAGAATTAAAAGTTCATTCTTTTCCCCAGTTTTCTTATACAATTAAAACTCAATAAAAAAAACGAACTGAATAACAGTGGCGACATTCACTCATTGGTGTATTTGGAGATGATGTCCTTTGCAAATTATTTTAGGGGGGAAATTTACACAAAAAAAAACCATTATACCAAACCAAAGATATTGTATTGTGTCAAAATAAGTAAATATTTTTAACACAGTATATTCAATAATTTGTGTATTCTTTTCATACATTCATACGTTAAATTTATGTTTAATAAATTGTTTAAAAAAGATTGCTATATATCTAAAACATTGTACTCAATAGTTGGTTTGATTCGCGTCTAACATTTCATTTGCACATGCGGAGCATAGCTACGCGTGCAAATAAAATGTTGGGATTCGTGCTCCGAACCAGTCGATCTTTGAATAAACTGAAATCCATCTCGCTTTTATACTGCACGTTCGTGAGAAGCATATTGGAGTATAGTTCCATTATCTGGAGTCCTCATGAGGTTACTTACGGTAATATCCTGGAGGTTATTCAGAGGAGGTTCCTTAGATACCTTTATCTCCGTAGGTATGGATATTATCCAGAAATGTTTCCTAATACGTATCCATCAGCATTCGTATTAGGGATGTTAGGCTTTAACACACTCGAGTTTAGGCGACAAGTCCATACATTGTGTTATTTTTATAAGGTTATTCGCGGTTTCATCGAGAATCCCGTAATACTCAGTGATATTGGTATCTTTGTTACGGACCGTCGTACTAGAGCGCGGAAGCATACGTTATTTAAGCGGTTAGCGTGTCGTACCGACGTATACAAGTATAGTCCGATTGGGAGAGCAGTCGAATTATTAAATTCCATTTCCGTGGAGATTGATATTTTTGTCTGTTCGCCCAATGGGATTAAAAATCTGCTTTCTATTACGCCGTTGTTGGATCGGCGTGAATTATTTATGCATTAATGTTTGCCTGGAGGCATTATTTTAATTTTTTAGTTTAGTATGTTTCATGCTATTGTTTTTTGTTTTTAATGCTTTTTGTTTTTCTTTTGGTAATTTAATTTGTTTTACTGTAATTATAATGTACATGGGGAAACCTGTTAAATAAATAAATAAATAAATAAATGATGGGGATTGCCTTTGATGCTTTTGAATGGTTTGAAGTATTTCTTTTTTAGCAATATTTACATGAGTCATGTTGGTTTTGACGCAGTTACCCTAGCTGATTATCACATAAGATAATATTGATACACATTAGGCAAAATAGGTCTTAAGTGTAAAAGGGTGCAAAGTATATCATGTTTTGAAAATGTAAATGTCCTAGGGTACCCCTTGCGGGTAACTAAGTTCCACCTCTTTCTTAATGTATCATAGTATTTTATTATTTGCATACATTTTCTATAGATAACTTTCATACATGGTTACGCTGTACTATAGATTTCACATTCTTAAGCAAAATTGGTCTTGAGATTGTATCGAATACTTTCACCAGGTCTAGAAACACGGATATTTTATATACACTAGCAGCTTCAAGCTGATGTATTTTATTTCCCGTATTGAGTGCATTTAATAGTGTTTTTAGTTTTTGATATTTTGTTCTTCGGTCCCCATTCCCCGACGAACGTGGAGCTGATTACCAGATTACGTAAATAAAACTAGTGCCTTTAGGTATGGTAAGAAAAATATGCCATAAAAACCTCACTTTGTTTCTTTTTGGAAGTAACGGGCTTTGTATCTTTACACGTCACATCAATCATATTTTGATTCACAAGATTAGATTTGATTTTCAAGATAAAAATACAAGAGAATACATTTTCAAAAATATAATTATTTAATTAATTGACGTAGTAGATTATTGTAGTAAACTATTTAAAAATAATAATAATACCTTGGGAAAAGTGCCAAGTTCCTGTACTCTATCCATCTCGCTATCAAAGTCATGGACTACCAAAGATCCATCGTCACTTTTTCCGGTGCGGACAGCCCTCCGTCTCAGGTACCTTTGAAACCACTAAACTGACTTAATGAAGAGGCCAAAATCATGTTTCAATGAAAATAAAATGGAGCATACCTGTCTATAAGTGGTGATCACATATATAAAAATATACTTAAATATATAGAATTTATTCGGTCGTTGGTATACTCCTAATATGGCCCGTGGATCGGGCTTATTAATGTAACGCAGGAATAAAATCAATGAAAAACCGATAAACACTTCGGTCGGGGCTCCGAGACCCAGCATCGTGGCAATACGTGTGTGAACCTGCACTGATAATGCGAGACTAAATCAACTATTAAATCACGGCAAGTTTGAAAGGTCGAGCATTATATTGACAGGGCTTTATCTAATCTCAAAGTGCTCATAAGCTGGAGCGTTGACGTAATCAATCATGCCTAAACCAAGATTATATTTACACATTAGTATTTATTAACCTACGTAAATCTCTGATAAAGTTTATGAAAATTAAATTAAAGTACCAAAACCTTCAAAATGATAAAGTATACGACAGAAAATAAATTAGATTTATGTCAGTGTAGTGGTTAAAGAGTTTCACTCGTAACCTGGATAACTATAGCCTGGTGGTGCAGAGCATGTTTATTTTCTATACTTAACGCACTTAAAGTAAACAAGAATGGCACCCTGTAGCTATCACACAATATCGACTGCTTCTAGAGATTAACAAAACCTGATGTCTTACAGCTAAGCCCTACAGGCGTCATTAACCTGAGCTTCCCCCCAGACTGCATGTGCCTCTGGTACCAACTTGCTTTGGGTTGTTTTTCTAGTTTTAAAACCCCATTTGAGTTTTGTAAATTTTGAGGCGCAGCTAGTTTATTGAATTTGTGGTATCTTTTTTCAATATCTCGCCTCGCTTACTTAGATCTTCTAGAACTATACAAGTTCTTTATCTTTAGTATATTTCGCATCGTAATAATCAAGAAAAGTTGTCCTACTAATAAGGCACAATAATTTTTGCTCTTCAAAAGAATTAAGTACACTAATTTTCTTATTGTTATTGCGATTTTCTGATAAGAATAACACAGTTCAAAGTTTACTTTTATTGTTAAGTTGAGTGAAATTTTTGCGAAACACAAGCATGATTTTATAAGTTCAGCAGACATATAGGATGCTGCTTCTTATAGGAAGCCTGCTAAGTCAGTTCCATGGTTTACTATTACAGTAGGACCTTGATAATACACATGGATATGAAGCGAGGCATGGTCAGATAATCAAGGCGTCTAGATGAAAATTACTAATTAAAATATATATATTTTTTAATTAAATAAGGTAATTTTATTCATGGTAGAAGCATCTTTATAGTTTTCAAAGATAAGATTTTGATATATTTTTTTTTTAAATTGTTAAATTTTTGATATTACCTACATATCCTTGGGCCGCATTCCCTGCCCGTAACATACTTCATTATATGTTCTTTATTTCACCTTCAACCGATTTTCTTATTCCATACCACTTCGCGGTTGCAGGATAGTTTTCGCTGTCAATATGCTGGAAATTCTGTTTGTCCTTAATTTTTAACGTTGAGTGCTTATGCAGAGCTATTTCTTAAATTCGCCTACTACGAGTACATGCACATTTGGGGTTAGAAAGCTCGCAAAAGTCACATGTCATCAGTCTAAACATGTTGTTTATACAGAATGACGCCTGACTGGGCCAGGAAATGGAAGCAGCAGCTGTGGTTCGATAAAACACCCGCCTTTATCACCAATACTGACAGCCGTCCGGATTACCGCATCATCCGGATTATTAAGGTTCTGATGTACTTCTAATATATACATATATATATATAAGAGTAGTGTATAAATGTTGCAGGTTCAAGCGTGACTATCTGGTGAGAAGTTGGTTCCTTTAGTTCGAACCTGGCTAAACTCATGAAATATAAATAATCGTAAGATTAATAAAAAAATATTTTTTCCGAAAACTGCAAAAGATCCAAGTTCAGCTTCCCACATTCAATATTTTTACAATGGAAAGGTAAAAAAGCAATATCAAAACTAAGAATAAAAAATAACAATATCCTTTTTTTAACCATGCAAAATATCCTAGCTCTCCAACACTGATAGGCGAATGCATCCACTTATTAGGCCTGATCAAAGATGGATCAATTTGCTGACAAATACCAGTTGTGGTGAAAAATGGCCCGTTAGAACCATTTCTGCAGCACTGCAGTGGTCGCCCATAATTCTAATAGTGTAAATAGTGTCAAGGTGTAAGTTTTTAAAATTGTATTTAAACCCAAGGAAAACTTCAAAAATAATTATGCAGCTGACATGTGATTAACGTAGGTGATTTTATCAGAACAAAAGTCAGCGTCGAAGGTTAGTTATTGGTTTTATCGGACCTGAAGTAGGAGGCGGAGGTGGGATTTACAAAATGGTAATTGGATAAAAAACAAATTTAAAAAAAAAACAACCCAATAGAAAATTGCAGGCGATGGGGAGGGGACTCCAGGGCGAGGTATACTTTAAAACCACACCCGCACTATACTTAGCACGCATTGACCAGTGCGCTATTGAACCATTCCAAAATAGAAACGCACTATTTAACTGTCAAATCTCGGCAGTTCGATCTCGTCCATCAAAGAGATTGCAATATTTGACAGTTAAACAATACGTTTCTATTTAAGAATAGTTTAGGAGTAGCGCTATACCTCTTAGACTCTTCGATAAAACCTCCGTTTCTAAATCATCAGAACCAAAACTGGAATCAAAGGAAACACTTTGTTACACAGAAATAAAATTCTGAGGAGACACTAAATTTATAATAGATATCGCGGATCGCGGTGCGGCACGGTGCGCGGGTGCAGCTCGCTAGTGTTTTTAATAATATTAATTTGTTTATTTGATATTGTTGAGTTTTTGAAATGGCTAATAGGTCTATAAATAGTCTCAGAAAGGGCATGTCTAGAATTGAGCGTAAGCTAGATAGCCAGTCGTCAATTATTTTAGATTTAAAGTTATTAATTTTAAATCTTTCTAACAAATTAAATTCGGTTCAGTGTGGTGCAAGTTCTGTGGGTAGTTTCGTCGCTGCGGATGACGCGAAACAGCGTGTGAGCGGAGCAAAGAATGTGCAAGCGAGAAAGAGTTTGAATTCGAACGGTGTTGCCAGCAATCGGCCGGTCCAGGCGAAAGTGATGGCCGAAACTAAGATCGTGCAGCGAGGGGATTTTGTCAATACGCGTCCCCGTGGCAATCGGCGCCTAACTAAAAAAGTGACCGGAAATTTATCTGGCCGAGGGAATGCATCAGTGGAGTCCAGGCCTTCGGAACCATTAATGGAATCGACCGCGTCTACTCCTACCTTAGCGTCAAGAACTTCATCTTCTGGCCTGAGCCGCCCGTTTCATATTGATTTGTCAATCCCTCATTCAGAAGCGAATGAGGCTGTACTTGCTATGCAGGGAGATGGCTGTAACAATTTGCAGCTGCGGAAAAATCCTTTGCGAGTCGATGGTAAATAATGGGAGCATCGCAGCCGCAGGGGGACAACAACCGAACGGCTATCAGCGGATAATTGATAGTGACGACGAAACCGACTTTCCTTCTAGACCTCTCTCTGAAAGGCAGCGGCGTAATTTCATGAAAATGAGAGGATTACCGCTGCAGGAGTCTCAGTTCATAAGCGGCAAAGGGAATGCAATTGATGGTGTTTCAGGGGTGGAAGGGCTTGCTTTCCTACACGTATGGCGTGTGAGCAAGGACACAACTGCTGATGATTTATGTGCGTTTCTTAAAAAGAAGATTTCACCTTTGTTTGCAATATCTGTCAAGAAGCTTAATACTACAGGCCTTTATTCTTCTTTCAAGCTAGCTGTGCCTGAATCGTTGAAAGATGAGTTCATGAATCCTGATATTTGGCCAATACATATTAGAATCAAGACTTGGACTGATCTTCGAAGGCAACCGGAATGACTATTTAGCCATATGCATGGCAACGCTATTCGATTTCGGTCAGCAATAGACAATGATTACACGGGAGGCGCGTCCGGCGCTGAATCGTATGATCGTTGTTCGACGCCTCTGCTTATTCAAGACCGAAATTCAAGGCGTAAAAAAATTCTTCACTCGCATTCGGTTGCCTATCAAAATGTGCAATCTTTGAATAATAAGTCCGTCGATTTTTACAATAGTGTATTAGAAGGCGGATACTTTCTTGTATTATGTACGGAGACATGGCTTTCTAGTAGTGTGTTTTCATCTGAAATATTTCCAGCTAATTATACTGTGTGGCGCTCGGATCGCGGTAGTCGAGGGGGGGGAGTGTGTTTAGCTGCCCTGTCCGAATTCGTTGTCAACGCGAAACGTATGGACTTGTTAGAGCCGCCTATGTGTGAGTGTTTGTGGGTTAAATTAAATTTATCTAGTTGCTCGGTTTATGTATGTGTTGTCTATTTTCCACCTAAAACGAATGCTGATGAATATCGTATATTTTTTAAGCTAGCTAATGATTTTTTTCTGCATGCGAAGCAAAAGAGAATGCTTATAGTGGGTGACTTTAATTTGTACTCCGCAGTTAGTAGTGTATCTCAGGAATACGATTTGTTTCGTAGTGCTTTAAATCTTAGGCAATTTAATTACATTCTTAATGCCAAGGGGAGGAAGTTAGATTTAGTTTTATCGAATATGGATTTGTCAGTCGTAGAAAATAGTCAGCCTTTAGTTAAACCGGTCCAACACCATCCAAGCCTGCTGATTGAGTTTCCTTTATTCAGGACGCAGAAGCATTTGGAGAAAAGAATCGCGTCGTCATCAAGGCGGTGGTACTTCAAATCAGAGGCTCATTTTCATTGGAAATCTACGAATGATGTGAAACATTATAACGATTTTTCTCAACTCAGGGCAAAAATAAAAGTCAATATTACAAATGCTCGATTATTGTACATATCTAATGCGGAGAGTAGCATTCTTAATGACCCGCAGAGTTTCTGGAAATATGCTCAAGATTTGAAAAAATCGTCTTCAGCGTATGGTAATGTCATGAAATTCGGTAGCGAAGTCTTCACAGGCGAGCAGGATGTAGCGACTGCGTTTGCGCGTTTCTTCAGATCTGTCTATAGTACGTCGCCCCCGTTACTTGACGTGACGTCACTCGCAGGTCGGCAGCCCGCGAATGATAACACGATCTATCTCAAATCGGTTAGTGAGAGAGATATGAAGCTTGCATTCTCAATATTGCGGAATAAAAAATCTGTCGGGCCCGATGGCGTTCCAGCGAATGTAGTTAAGCACTGTGCAGAGAGTCTTAAGTCGCCGCTGATGCATATTTTCAATCTCTGTATATCTCAAAGCACGTTTCCTGAAAGATGGAAGATTTCTAAAGTAACGCCGGTGCATAAAAAGGGTAGCAAGGATATTATCGAGAATTTTCGGCCAGTGGCAATTACTTGCGCATTTGCAAAGGTTTTTGAGATAATTCTGCATCGTTATCTATCTTTTAAGCTGAATAATGAGATTTGCACGAATCAGCATGGGTTCCGCGTAGGTCGATCCGCAACGTCAAACTTGCTAGTTTTTACTAATGAAGTGGCCCGCAATCTTGACGTAAATATTCGAACGGATGCAATTTATTTTGATATTTCGAAGGCCTTCGATAAAATAGATCACGATATATTATTGAAAAAGCTGTTTGACTTTGGTTTGTCAATCGATCTATTAAACTTGGTTGCTAGCTATTTTCAGAATAGAAGGCAATATGTATCTTGCGGAGACTCAGTGTCTGATACTTTTAATACGTTTTCTGGTATCCAGCAAGGGGCCGCGCTAAGTGGTTTATTTTTTAATTTATTTATTAACAGTATTTTTACTGCAGTAATAAATTGTAGTTTGCTGGTCTATGTGGACGATGTGAAGATTTACCGATCAGTGACTTCACTATCTGACGCGCAGCTTTTACAAGATGACATCAATCGTCTTGTAGAATGGGCTGACGATAACAAATTACAATTTAATGCTTCTAAATGTATCGCAGTATCCTTCTCACGAGCTGTGCGTGAAAAAATAAGTTGTGAGTACTCTCTGGGTAATGAGATCATTCGCAGATGCGACGAAATTCGCGACTTGGGGGTTGTGTTTGATTCGCGTCTAACATTTCATTTGCACATGCGGAGCATAGCTACGCGTGCAAATAAAATGTTGGGATTCGTGCTCCGAACCAGTCGATCTTTGAATAAACCGAAATCCATCTCGCTTTTATACTGCACGTTCGTGAGGAGCATATTGGAGTATAGTTCCATTATCTGGAGTCCTCATGAGGTTACTTACGGTAATATCCTGGAGGTGATTCAGAGGAGGTTCCTTAGATACCTTTATCTCCGTAGGTATGGATATTATCCAGAAATGTTTCCTAATACGTATCCATCAGCATTCGTATTAGGGATGTTAGGCTTTAACACACTCGAGTTTAGGCGACAAATCCATACGTTGTGTTATTTTTATAAGGTTATTCGCGGTTTCATCGAGAATCCCGTAATACTCGGTGATATTGGAATCTTTGTTCCGGACCGTCGTACTAGAGCGCGGAAGCACACGTTATTTAAGCGGTTAGCGTGTCGCACCGACGTATACAAGTATAGTCCGATTGGGAGAGCAGTCGAATTATTGAATTCCATTTCCGTGGAGATTGATATTTTTGTCTGTTCGCCCAATGGGATTAAAAATCTGCTTTCTATTGCGCCGTTGTAGGATCGGCGTGAATTATTTATTTGTTAATGTTTGCCTGGTGGCATTATTTTAATTTTTTAGTTGAGTATGTTTCATGCTATTGTTTTTTATTTTTAATGCTTTTTGTTTTTCTTTTGGTAATTTAATTTGTTTTACTGTAATTATAATGTACATGGGGAAACCTGTTAAATAAATAAAATAAATAAATAAATAAAATAAAATACCAAAAAGAGTGGCAAGTGGCAAAACCATAAACCCATTTGAAAGCTGAAGGTTGAATAATAATTTAAATCAAACCAAAAGATATATGCAAAAGACCCTAGAAGCTAATAAGCGAATTTGCTAGAAGATATTTTAAAAAGTGAAGGGCAAAGAAAGTGGGGAACTCCCACTTTAACAGCAAAAGGAAATGTTTCTTATTTCATTATATTTATTTGATTTTGTGTGACTATGGAAAGGTAATGAGCCGTAGAGAAGTAATATTACCAGGTTTATTACCAGAATATTACTAGAAGTAATTTACAAAGTTATAATATTACCAGGAGAAAGTAATATTGCCATATAAGGATACATTTTCAGACATGGCATTTATGGGAAAAAATATATAGCCCGTTTAATTAATTTTTTTTTATTTTAAGAATGTAATGAGTGATTGTGACTAATGCAAACAAAATGAAAAGCAAAATTAGTGGAAATGCTGAGATATTTAATCCGAAAAACATATTTCAATTGATTTGGCAACATTTAGGTTCCTTGAAAATATGTAAAGAACTTTGCTGTCTATTTTTAAATTAAATCTTTTTTTTAAATTGTATGTTACTTACAATGTTTTGGTGAACTTAAACCATGATGATATTTTATTTCTGCAAAAAATGCTACAGGTAATTTTTTGTTTAAGTGCCCTTATAGATACATAAAACATTAGTATTTTATTGCAATTTGTTTTAAATTCTACAATTTATTTTTGTTTTAATTACTTGTTTCTATCGTATGAGAAAAATTTCTACATGTGATAAAAGTGTATAAAAATCATCGTAAGCCCACAGTAATTTTAGTTTACCGACTACTCGTTTACTGTAGATTGTTTTTATGATAAGTGCAATTTTGGTGTATACAATAGAAGCTAGTACATTGTGTATGTAAATTGCTATGTTTTTAAAAGACTTATTTCGAAGACATTGCTGCTGATGGCTGATATGATAAAATTGTAAGCGCTATATCTCTGCTGATTTAACAACTACCCAGACGATGTTTTGCTAGGTGGTGTAAAAAGTAAAAGCACAAAATTTTACATCATAAACGATAATTTGCCAAAATGGTGCTTAAGATGTTTTGCCTTTTAGGGTTCTATATGTATTTATGCACTGTTTGCTGATATTTAAGGATAATTTCATCCGAGGGCCATAAATCTTCTACATTAGCTAATTGCAAAATTAAAAGAGAGATGGCAAATGACATTGAAAGCGACAGTAGTTTTAAATAAACAAAAGTCACAAATTGAGAAGTCGGAACAGTATATGTTGTATTAGACACCTGCAACTAGATGCTTTGAAGACAAGATTATTTGACAGACGCCTTTATCCTGTCGTGGGGTTTACAGTGCTAACTATGGTAACAATAACACTATTTATGAAAACATCGGGTGAAGTGGTTATACCTGATTACAAAGGTCCTCGTAAACGAAAAGGGTTGAACCGACAAACAAGCTGATGTTGTTGCTAAAGTAACTATTTCTATTGCACAGTTCCGTCACTATTGTATACCGACACACGTCTGTACTGTCAGACCCAACTTGACTTATATTGATGAGTGTCACTTTTCTATTTTATATAAAGTTTTTAGATAAAAATAAATGAGCCGAAACCTGTGTCGCTAACAAAGTGAGATGAAGCTCTACAGCAAAACTTTCAATAGCATTAAAAAAGTTGATTTTAAAGGAGTATAAATAGTTGAAACTTTAAAACGCGAAACCAATTTTTATGTTTTACACATAAAAATATTTGTTGAATATTTGACTTAAAAGCATATTTGCAAGCTTATCGAAAAAATAAAGTTAAAACAAATAATGGGACCGTTAAATTAGTTATGAACAAATTCACGAGGACAGTTTGAACATTGAGCTTTAATTTTAAACTTTGCCATTTTTTTTTAAACATTTTACATTGTATCTGCCGAACATATATTTTATATACATAATATAAATGTTGGGCCTTAAGATATACAAACGGCAAGAAAAAAGAGAAAATATCAATGGTTAGAGCGCACAGTTCCACACAAATTGAAAAACCGTTTCATTCTGGAATGAGGTAAAGGATCCCTTTTGTGTTCGGTGATACACCATTGCAGATTAGAAAAAACATTTCATCTCCGTAAGCAATGACAATAAAATATAAAAAAACGCTAATTTAACTATTTCGATTATCGTTATTTTCATTTTTTGTTTTTCTAGAAACAGCATTTGATATACGTTTTTTTATAATAATATTTCATATATTAAATACATATTTAAAATTTTTAGGACGCATCCGGTATTGTGGTGGCAAAGAGATGTTTGTGTACGCATTCTTCTTTGTTGATGAGGTGAGTGGTCCGATTGACAAGTTGCATCAACGTGTTGAGGTTATTGGACCATTCGTTCAGTCGCTCTGACACGTCCGTGTTCAAGCTGAAACAATATTTTAGGTTAGTTTTAAAATGGAATGGCATATGGACATTACACACGATTCAAACCTCAGGTGCCACATTTAGGTTTGTCGACCTTATCTTACAATAGGATTCAAAATGACAAATTCAAAAACTAAGCAAAGCCCCTGAAGCAGTATGTCTTTGTTGTATTTAAAGCTGTCTCTGTATTTTTTTTTAATTTCAGTTAATTTTGGTATGTGTTGAAATGCGAGGACGTGTTGCTGCCCGATCGGCGAAGTACGTTGACCAAATAAACTATATGTACAAAAGTATGAAAATGTTTGTTTTTATATTTAATATCATATTGACATAGCTTTTGTAAATAATACTCGAATTATTAATTGTCAAAATCTGTCAAAAACACTTCCAGCGCACTTTTCACATTAACAATCAAACGTCAAAACCAAACTAAAATGAAAAAAAAAAGACAATTAGTCCATGCCTTTCGTGAATTCTGGTATACGCGACTTTTAAATATTAATAGAAATGCAGTAAGACGATGACGTGTTTACTTGCACACAGCACCTGGCGTATACAGCAATGATGAGATATCCCGTCATCGGCACTGATTGTGTTAAAGTCAATTACAGAATTCATGTTATTATCATGGCCTTTGCTTTCTCTTATTGTATGGCTTGTATTGTTTGACCCAGTTCTGACCGCCATGTGTTTCGTCTCACTTGATCGGCAACCGGTCAAAGGTGGGTACATTTGCTAGCACGTGTGTGTGTTTTTGCTATGGAAATCAAGTAAGGTCGAGGTCAGGTCCATCATGAAAGGATAGCAAAGACATAGTTTAGGTTTTTATAGATTTAATGTGAGTGGTACCAACTGAGGTATCACAAGGTTCACCCTACTGACCAGTCTCCCTTTATCTGTATCCAGCTGTATAATGATGCTGTCTAGAGAGGTTTTGAAAGTAAGTTCAAGAAAGATGTTTACCGAGTACTACGAAAAGCGCCATGGAATATGCAAATACTGTCCTAGCCAGGCTGCACCCACTGGAGACAATCGGGGACCTCTGACTCACAAAGCAGGCGATCGGATCACTGTTATCTTAACTCCGTCTCCGCATCTTAATTACATAGATTACCTTACTACCTATTCCTACCAAGTGTCAGCAAAGCGACATAAAATTATTACATATTTTAGAGAAAATATACAATTTTTTTTTAATGTTTATTTTCTTACCTAAATTGCACAATTCCAGCCGGTCGGTCTATCTTGGCATGCACGACGCCGCTCACAACCAGCTGACAGAGCGAGTCTTCTGTCTCACTTGTGCTCAAACCAAGCAATTCACTCATGCGAGACAGCGTTATCCTCGTGTAATACATCGACATTATACGAATGTTCTGAAAAATAAAAACACATACTTTTAGTAGCTGCAATCATGCTTAAAGCAGATACGTGTGTGACCGAGAAAGGATATAATCATGAAAAAGAGAATCAATATATTTTTAAAAAATTTAGTTTAATTTACATCTTAACGGAATCAACTAAGCTTCTCTAGTTTTATTTTCTCAATTTTTGTATTCAGATAATAAGATATTTACAACTAAACTTTTGATAAAATGTATAGTAAAATATAAAAAACTTTTCGAGGCTCTTAACTTTTAGATTTTACTTATTAAATCCATAGAAGCCAAGATATTTAGGAGATAAAACGATACCTAGTATTAAATTTTGAATAATTTGTAGATTACTGTTTTATGTTTAGATAATATGTTTTAGCGGTGATATTTATTGTGGATATCTTTACTTGCTCAATGTGAATTTGTATTAAACTTTATATTAAGCGGCCTCTTTCCAGTTGCGCTCTTCTCTGTCTAGTGCATGCTTTTAAATCGTTCTGTCTCATCTAACACATAAACGCTCTGTAGCGTTGTTGATTAGTTATGAAAATCAGAATCAATTTATGCCTAAAAACTTCGTTGAATTTGCATCTTTATGAAATAAACTATGAAAAAAATGTAAATAAACTATGAAATAAATTATAAATCTGAGTGATATTCGTAACTAAAAATACAAAAAAATGTGAATGAACGTACATGCTCAACAACTCTCGCTTTGAGATCGCCCCAACGCTTTTCGCCTTTCTCATCGGTTGCTGCAAAGATGGAAGTAGCGCGGAGGCTCTTCTCGTAAGTCGAACATAAGCGACTCCACTTTATGAGTTCCGGATTGATGAATAAACCAAGGAGCTCTCTGAAAGATAGATGGAAGGCACTTTTAAATCATTCCTCATCCGTGAACCAAATACTTTTTACATGAATACAAATTCATTATTTTTGGAAATAAAATATGACTCTTACCACAACAAAAACGATACTACTACAGCAACATTTAAAAAAAAAATATTAGTTAAGAAAGGTTCTAAATATATTTTTCCCACTTATTTGTGTAAGTTGCTCATAAAGTAAAGGTAATGTGTGAAAGGTTCTACAAGAGCGAAGTCTATAATAATAAATATAGTATTGAGAATGAAAAAAAATAAAAAAATATTGTTGCCAGTGGAGGCGCATAACAACATATGGGTAAGTTGGTTAAAAACGGTTAATTTGGCAGGTGCCTGTTGGCCCATTGATCGTAAAGCAGGTGATAATTAATCTAATAAAATGTCTCACTGAAAGAAGCTGTATACCAAATTTCAGCTCACTAGCATGTGAGGATGTTGGAATTAAACCGGTAAAAAAAAACCACAAAACACATACTTAGTATAGTGGGCATACAACGAATATCGGATAAGTGACAAATATTGCAAAAATCAGTTTTTAAATCCAACATATGTCATTTTTATGTTCTCTCTACTGCGAAAAACCAACATCTGCTAAAACAATTTATTGCTGAGTTTCAGTAGTTTCGACTTTCCAACAAGTACCATATTTGGACATTTTTCTACAGGGAAAACCCAAAATTGTCATTTATTCATCTTTTGTAAAACTAGTAGGCAACGAGAATCCAATAAGAGATAAAAAAATTGAGAGTCTTTCTTCGTACTTAAGAATTAACTTAGTAACTTAACAGATATGTTAGTGACCTAACTTATCAACGGAAACGTAGTCACTCTTGTATCAAATAATACATACACGACACTTTATCAATTTAAAACTAAATTAAAAATACACATAGAGACTAACTTGTAAAGTGGAAGTTTATCGAGTAACTTGTCCTGTGAAATGCGATGTGTCAAATCGGCCTGTTCATTGTCGTATGGAGCCAGGATGCAGTAGAGAACGGAGCCAATTGCGGCCTCGTCGGGATCGGCCACTGGGCCGCCCGCGGCCGCACCTGCACCACCGAGTGCACGGTAATGGCGACAAACGGACAAGTACGCTCCATTATGGACATCCACCGCAATCATTAGACGATAGAATTTCTCTTTCAGTTCCTACGCATAAAATGTATAGGTATTTGTATAAATTTTACTTAAAATGAAGATTGCTGAATGCTACCAAAATGTGAATTTTACAGGTTTTCAAAGGCGTTAGAAAAGAGATCCAGAAGAGTTATTAGTAATCTAGTTCATTTATATTAAAGGTAAATTATTCTAGGGAATTACCTAAGGAAATTTTGTTTAAATATTATGCAAAAAAACTTAAAAAAAAAACCAAGACACCATGTTTTTGAAACAGATTTTTTAGTCTCTATTGAATGTTTCCAAAATTTGAAATTTTTATGATGAGAATAAAGTCGAGGAAAGATTTACCGAAGCGATTTGAGATATATGGTTGTTATAGATATTGTATTTGGTAGGTACATACCTACAGATTTGTATTCGTTTATGAATGTACGGAACGGCGGGTAGCCGTTTCTTTCGGGCAGTCAGTTGTAATAAAGTTCCTCTCAGGAAGCAATGTGTTTTATTATAGCTCAAGAATATAACAATGGTGTTATACCATTGTTATATTCTTGAGCTATAACTATATAATAAAATAACAAAGTTTGCCTAAAATGGAGATTTATGTATTATTTATACTAAAAGTTTTAAAATTTTTAGAAATATATGTTTTTGTTTTATTATTAAAAAAGAAAATGGATTTATAAAACATGTTATTTAAAAAAAAAACTAAATGCTTTCAAGAATTCATATAAAATGGTACGACGCGGTTGCATTATTACATTCGTCATGGGGTTTGAAGGTCAGAATCGTTCAGAACAGTATTTATTCTTCATTCAGGTATGTAGTCGCCTTAATAATTATGACGGCAAAACATTTTGTTTAGGCCCATGTCACACCCAAGGGCGAATTGTTCGCGGCGTCCTATCCCCATTCTGGAAACTCACGATAATAGATTGCGGGTATCACATTGAAAGCAAACAGGCCGCTCGCCGCCGCTGTGTTTGTACCTGTTGTATCACATCCAGTGGACGCCTAGCAGATATTGTCGTGTGAATTTAAGATAGTCTACTGAGATTAGTTCTTTCTTGATGGCTGATATTAAAGTTTATAATGGGAATTCAGCTCAGCCTTCCATCTAAGGTGTCAAATCAAGTCAATATTCTCTAACGAAAATAATTTTAGTAGCGAGCTCATAATTTAATGGTACCTTAGTTTTTTCATCATCAAAGAACCGGATATTAATCTTCTTGCTGATTATCTGAGTTCTAACGTAGTCTTTGATCTCTAAGCACAGCCGCATTTGCTCGAGGATCAGTTCCACTTTCTCCCGCTTCTCCATCGAGCCATAGGTCTCCACCTGAAGCTCCTGTATGATCTTCGCAGCCTCAGACACGTTGTCCTCCGTCTCGCGGATCAACGCCAACTTGTGAGTTATGCGTGCTCTTTCAACCTAAAATGGAAACAAATTAATTATTGAATTCATCTGTGACGCAAAACCGAGTTGAGTTTGTTATTTTACCAGAATAGCACTATAATGTCGCAAATTTTACAGGTTACGCAATTCTTAATGTCTAAAATAAGCGTTCATAGAAATATTCCGACCAAATGCTTTTTGTTTGAAAGCGGGAATAAATTACAATTTTTTACAAAAGAATTACAAATTGTACCAATGCCTGGTTCAATTCGTAAAATGCCTACTATAATGAAGTCTATTATTTGAGATACTCATTTTGGTGGCCGATATTGTGGGAGTCTAGTGGTTAAGGCGAATAACTACTGACCGAGCGGACACGGGTTCGGATCCGGACATACCATTAAAAAACGTTTTATTACTACCATTTGCCCTGCCTCTAGCAAAAGCAAATTTAGCTGTTGTGGAGGGTTCAAAATCTTTGTATATTAACTAGGCCATAGTAATAATATATATTTTTCAAATAGATAACAAAAAAAAATATACAAATACTCTGTTGAAAGTTTTATATTAAACACGCGGCTGTTGTGTTCCTGACTTATCCAATTGACCTACGTAATACATTATTTGCCAAAACTACCTAGCAGCAGCTATATGTAGCAGTATATGGAACAGCTGATAAAAACAAATATGTATTATGCAGTGATACGCCATACCAGGCTTTTAATTTGCGCAGCTGACATTGTCGGTGCTAGTAAATGAATATTGGTAAAATTTGAAGTGAAAGTACAATACCGCACCTCAACGTATATTTTTCCTTCGGTGACGGAGCGCAGGGTCTCTATGAGTTTCACCTTAGTGTCTTTATCCGGTGTCTGGTCAACATATGTGCAACATTCCTGCACCATTTTAACGACAGCCTGTTTCAATTGTGACCTGAAATTGACATATTATTTTATTTCATAAATTACAACGTTATATATAATTAATACGATTTGTTGGTGCAATAATTTAAATTATTGTACTAAGTCCATATTACTTGGAGGCCACGTGGGCCTGTGGCGTGGCCTCCAAGATCGTGCGATTTAACACCGCTGGACTATTTTTTGTGGGGTTATATGAAGTCGCTTGTCTACGCAGATAAGCCGGACACGATTAACGCCTTGGAAGAGAATATTCGGCGCGTTATTGCTGACATACTTGCTGCAAAAAGTGGTTGAAAATTGGGCCTCTCGGCTGGAATTTGTTGGAGTCAGCCGTGGCGGCCACTTACCCGAAATCATTTTTAAAACATAATGGCAAACCCTTATCTTTATAATAAAACTAAATTCTTAGCCATAACATCAAATTATATGCGTTTTATCTCTTCTTGAAAACCACGCCTCTAAAATCATCACCCTATACATAAAGGTAGTTGTTTATATTTAAAGTAGTATTATTCTAGTAAACTGCAATGTACCTACTTACAGTTACTAGTGAGCAAGCTTATCTATTACAACTATTACAGTCTAATGCATAATTGAGTTAGCAACTGACTAAACTGACAGCATGCATTTTAGTATACTTAGTGTTCGAGAGTTCAGTTTTAAGCTTAGCAGCATATTAATAGTGCTTTGTAGGAAGTTGAAATTTGGAGTTAATACATTTACGTTAATATATTTAAATTATTATTAAATACATAACATAATTTAGAAAGAGGTAAAAAAACTAAAATGAGTGAACATTATGGGCCGAAATTTCATGTCCCACTTAAGACTAACCTAAATTTTAAGTCAGACTTAACCGATAGACATCGTATTTCAACTCACTTTTAGCGTTAAGTCGAACTTAAAATCCGCCTTAGGTAAAAATCAAAACAACCACGACTTAAGCTTTAAGTCAAACTTAAATCAGTGTTAAAATACACTAGGAGCGATTTTAGTACATTAACGGCGCTACAGTCGCCGTGACCCGTTTGCGAGTATATTGTCATCTGTGGTTTTCGTCTCGTACTTGATTTTATATTTTCTAATTAAAATTGACTGGATTTGCATATTTTGAAAATCTTGAATTCAAGCACACGTATGAGACAATCCTAGTAATCTTACAGATGACAGCATAACTCAAAACGCCAGATACGCGTCATATGTCAAAAGTGATTCGACAGTGGCGTATTGCATACACAAACCATAGCGGCGATTAGCGAACTAATCACGAATGCGAAAACATATTCTTAACAGAGTCAAACTTAAAAAGTAACTGAAATACACAATTCAATTTAGATTATGCTTAAAAGTTAAGTTGATCTTAACTAAGAACGACTTTAAGCAAGGACTGAAATTTCGGCCTTATGATACCCACACACTCCACCGGTAAGTAAAGGTAAATTAAGGCTTATAGTAACGACAAAGCAACATGTACATAGATAAATTAAAATAACTGATAAATTGTATATATTTAAATTTGACCTCTATGATATATGATCTAAAATACCATTGATTCAAAATCTAAACGGCCGGATTTATTTTGTTATTTTTTGATGTTGTCATATGGAGAAAGGAGAATGCAGGATGGAGAATACAGTCTTTGTTTCAAATTCTGATTTAACCGTACTTTTGGATGGAATACTGTCGCTTTTGAATAGAAAATTTAACATTGTTTTGTAGCCCATAATAAAAACTTCTAGATGGCATTCATAGCAATATTTGGATTATACTGGAAAAATGCCGCTTCTGTTTACAGATGCTTAAATTATAATATGTAAATTGTTGAGGGAGTACTTTAAAATAAAAACCGTATTTATTTTGGAGACGATCTAAATTCCCAAATTCGTGAATAAATTACTTATCATTCTATTGTGAATTAAATTAATATTATTGTACAAGTTAAGTAATTGTGGATTGTGATAGCTTAAAATAAATTGTATAACCTGCGCTTTGCTAGTAAAGCAATGTGATCATTGAGTGTTTCCCAGTCTTTATTGTCAAAGCAAATTTGCACAATTGCGACAAGCACTTTGGATGTAGAAACCATGTCAGCACCCTGAGGAAATCAAACGATTCAATATTTACATTTCACCTGTTTAATAAATAAATAATCTACGAAATATAAATTAGGCAATGGTTGTACCGTTCGTGTTTGTTTTTCTAAGGCAAGCAATTGGTCCAGGGCATCATGAACACGACCATTAGTGGCCCACTCTTTCCAAATAGGTATTTTCTCATCACAGGTTACGCTATAGTCAACCTAAAATACATTATAAAGTAAAGATAGCGCCGAAGGAGCAATTATTAATCGTAATTAAATATAAATAAGCAATAGTTTACCTCCATTTTAATAATTTTTCCGCTCGCATCAAGGGAGTCCACATCTCCATTTGTTATCATTTTGAAAAATCTGGAATTATTATTTGGGATTACCATTACTGTTAGATTACAATATTACTTATGATAATCGAATGAACTAACTTTATATAAGAACACTATATTGAAACCGTATACACCGTGATAAACAAAAAATTAGTACGGTCTAGAATGACAAGCACTTTTATAAACAAACTAACCTCAAATTTTATATGATATGGGATATGTTCCGTTGCTGGGCAGTGAGTGTGAAAGTTGATTTCTCCCACGAATAACAGCTAAACACGAATAAGCTATGAATTAATCAATCCGCGAAAACCTATACGATAAGATAGAATCCGGCTTGTGAAACCTAAAATAAAACTAAAACTCTTCGAAAGTTCTTTCACCCGACTGACCACCGCCGACAATGTAAAAATCCATAGACACTGAATTTTAATATTATGGTGTCACACATTAAAACAAAAAAACTAAATATGAGATATATAAATAATTATGAAAATATTTAATATGAAGTGCATAATAAATCAGACAGCTGATCTATGATATTAACAGCCAAAAGCAGAGCAAAATTATACACTTGCACACATTTTTAAAAAACTATTTTATCGTTTCTTAACGAACTTTTAGCTTTGGATTATACGCTCAAATTCCAATTATTAATGTCTGATTTTTTATGAATTAGAATTAGGAATTGATTGAAAATAATAGAATAACTCCGTTCTCTATATTTTTTAGAAAAACTGGAAACTTTTAGAACAAGGGCGATCAATAAAATATTTTAAATTAGAAGCGAAATGAGCCTCTTTTTTGCCGATAATTACAAAAAGATACAAATAACAATATCAGAATTAGGATCCCATAGTTTATCGCCAACTAATAGCTCTACAAATTCCTACACCTATATACACAAAAGAACTACAAATAAAAGAACACATCGGGTAAATAAAATAACTCTCTACTTATTATGATGATTAGACTAATCATAATAAGCGCATTCTAATAAAATTATAACAAATAACAAAATCTACATAATATAAATACATAAAATCAAAATCGCACCAACATTAATATAAACGTGCTAACTATAATAATAGTTGGTTCTGTAAGTTATATTTCAGTTAATTTAAAAGATAGAGGAGTCATAACTTCTTGATGCGAATAGCCAACATATTCTAACATAAGTATTTCATTTCGGCGATTTTAAACGCCTTTTAAAAAATTGAGGAAAAATCAGTAGCATTTTATAAGCTTTTATCTAACTTGCAATGTTTGTTTAGGTTTAATATTGGCAAGATGAATTAGAACGACTTCCTCATATCCTACGGAGTTGAAATTTTACATTTTGGTTTAGTTCCGAAGACAATATAACTTAATATAAATAAATTATTAATAATGAAGACGGCGTTAGGCGTTAATATCCATTGTAAAATTCAGCGATCAATTGCTTTAGAAAAAGCACGTCTCTTTAAATTCTCACAATTCTTAACGACCGGTCCTTAATTTTATTCAACATATTTTCGTCATTGACGGCCTCTCCTTTTAGTTTGTCCTATTGAACCATATTTTATTATTTTTATAATGAAAACCATTCCCTTTTATGGTTGGCTATGTCAAGTACTTGAGCATGTAATATGAAGTTTGTCCATTTTATTTTATTATTTTATACTTATGCACTACAATTCAAATGCTTCTAGACGACAGATAGCAATATATTTTAAAGAGTGACTATTAGTAACGAATAATATTTATTATAATTAAATAAAATTTGTTACAATTAAAAGTGTTAAAATAGGATGAGGAAATTAATCATTTTATGGGATTTAATATTGTATGAAAGTTTGACTAACACTTTACATTTTTGTGGCATACCTACCTGAAAAAAATCCAAATGTATGAATTAAAACAGACCTCGTGTGACTACTTGTTATTCTTTCCTTTCAATTGTAATCATAGTATATATTTTAATGACTACAAAATTGAAAGTATGGATTAGTTAGTAGATGGCTAGATTGGTAAGTAGTGCTCTAACGTCAAATTCATTAATATATTAAAAATGAAAAATACACTATACGACAATGATAGTAATTAAATATAATTAATGGGGTTGTAATAATAACAAAATAAATATCTCGATGATCGGCCGGTTAGTAGCTCGAGTATCTCAGAGTCATACTAGATAAACACCTCACATGGAACAACACATAATCACAGCCCGTAATAAAACCACATGAGTAGTAACCCAGCTATACCCCCTTCTGAAAAACACTAATCTTAGCACATTAAACAAAACACTTCTATACAAAATAGTAATCTGTCCCGTCATGACCTAGGCATGCTTAGTCCGGGGCTATGCGGTTTCATCCCACATCAACAAACTATAAACAAGACAGAACAGTGCAATCAGGCTAATAACAGGAGCCCCTTGGTTCTTCCGCAACTCACAACTACACAAAGACCTACGCCTAGACACAATAGAGGAACACACCAGAAGAATATCAAAAACTTTAATAAAAAGTTGTGAGAACCAAATAAACCTACTCATAAACACACTCCAAACCTACTACGAGACAAAAACAACAAATAAAAAACCCAGACATATAATCTCAACAATAATTACTCTAGACACATAAACCCAGATAGTAAACGAACTAATGTTTTTTGACTTTTTCTTTTTCAGAACTCCAAAAAGGACATCAAATTTGCCTTTTCTCCACTTGCCGCCTTCGGCATCTCCTTATTAATTATAATTTTTCAAATTATTATATTCATTTCATCGTTTTTCGCGCTATCGCGGGTTAATTCAATCGGTAGTACATACGCCTTTGTTGCGTTCACTACCTACCCGCTAATAAAAAGGAAAAGTCGGTTAGTATGATATGTACTATACATGGCTTATGTGAATATTGTTTGCATGTATATTCATGGCTTAATAATAAACCGTTTACACTAATGTTTTTCATTTTATACTGCAATTTTAAATACCTACAATGTTTATTTGGAGAAAATGATATATGTGTGTGATATAGAAAATTAACTTTTGACAATATTTAATTACATTAATTATTTTACAGAACATGACTCTATGGGTTTGGGTTTACCACGGCTGTCTGCCGCAGCGCTGTGTTGCTGCTTTTGCTACACATCTTGCAGCTTGATTTCTGTAGGAGAGAGGAGGTGGAAATTGAATTATCAATCCTCCATTTTGTTTATTTTCACATGAAAGAAGAAGTCCCGCCTATGAAAGTGTTCACAAACCGTGATCGACGAAATTTTCTTTCAAAAGTCGCGAAGCACTGAGTTTATAATCGAATAATAAGTGCGGCAATTATACAACCCTATTTGCGGTGGGTACGGGCAGTTTCAGACATCGGGCGCACCGCTAGCAAACACTTTGTCAAAGTGACCAACTCATCTCTGAATAAGAATAGTTTGGCTTACGCGAATTGCACGGATTCTCCGACAAATAGGCTGCCCGAAGCCGGACAACGGATTTTCAAAAAGTCTAACGTGTTCCATCCCCTGGCGATCGAGGTTCGTTTGAAATTGCTTTTGCCTTTGTCATGGTGTAGCTTGTTGGTGCACGAATTCTGCAATAAATATTTTTACCGATTTGCAGGAAGTGACGGGGTGTCCTGGGCGAGAGTCCCCCGTGGCGCGCCCAGTTATCATGAATCACACTCCTGCTGCAGACAGGCAGGTCGACAATAATGTTAACCAAGTTGAAGAAATGGAAACTCAAGACAGTAAGTTTGATAAAATTCGCAGTACTTGCATGTATTTAGATTACTTCGCGAAATATAGTATTTTTATCGCAGGGAATCAAAAGTTTTCTTTTCAAATAATGTAATGTCATACTTATAACCTCATTCACAATGAACATACCGATTCATGTCGTTAGCTATTTCGGTTGCTTTAGTAATACGGCATTATTTTGGTGCTTAGGGTTTACTTATCAGATAACATCAAACTTTGTTATCTGTCTGATTTCGGTAAAATTGTATTCAATAACAACAAAGAAATTGTTGATAGATTTGTTGATTTCTGATTTATTGTCCTCGGTGACATTGACATTAACTTTTTAGTTTTTGTGGGTTGCACTTTATATTACTGATTCAAAATAAGAAAGAACTTTCAAATTTATTGAAAGATATTCTTTTTTAGTTATTATTTTTTTGTTTCCTGTCAATTGTCACCACAATTGAAAAATTGTCAGAGTTTTACTATTATACATTGTGAGTGATGTTGAAATTTTTATGTGTTAAAATAATGCCACGTTGATATTTATCAATTCAAACTTTGGGTTCGTTATTAATATAACCAATGTTAGAAAATATTCAAGTTTTTATGTTAGTTATGGGTTTAAATAAATTCATATTTTGATTTATGCGCAGTTGAGACAATGGACTCTGTTGCGGACTCAGGGGGTGGTCGCATTCACGAGAGAGGACCCATCGATGAAGAAATGATTGGACAACAAAATCAAGACAGTGCAGCGTCTGCTATCCAGGTTAGTCCACTTAACTTGCCACATGCCGAGCCGTCACGACGAAATCTCGTCTAGTGTCGTGCATGTCTTCAAAAAAGTGCCAATTATTGGGCGCTTACTAAAATGCTTATAGTAGAAAAATTACGCATGTCATCTTTATAACCTGCAATATTTTGAATAGATTATGAAATTCTTTAGAATATCATTTTATTACTAACTGTTAAAAAAGTATTGTTATATTTGATATCCAATAAAAGGAAATTTAAAGCGATGACACCCATTTTTTATTTTTTACTTATGTTTCTATATATCATATAAAACTATTTATAAGTAATATGTATATTTTATCATAAACAAAATAAAAAAAAATAAAAAATATCCATAGTTACCAAAGGCAGACTGTCACTGGTGCCGAATAATTTTTTTAAAATTAATAAAATATTTAAATTTTTTTAAAATATTTATTATCGCTTTATAAGTTATCCTTCTATCTATTACACATTTTTTTTTCACTGAAGTTATGTATAATTCTTGAAATATAAAATAAAAACTAAGGCTTGGTAGAAAAATACGGTAGATATTTTTTATGAAATATTTTTTCATTTATTTCGATAAAGAATGTCAATTTTAAATGAAAACAGTTAGAAAAATATTATAAGATATATTTAAAAAATATATTTATAGTTGATTGTATCTTTGTCAATAGTCGCTCAAAACACACGTCAACGTCGTGACTGGTTAAGCACATAAGTACTGTATCAACAATGTGTATTTATTAGAATAGCTTTAGATTTTTTTTAAAATCAATTAAAAGAGGGAACGGATACTTATAAATGCCACCCATGGAATGTTTTTTAGGTTATAAGAGGGTCTATAAAATTAAAAATGGTGCTGCAAGAAATCTCTATCTGTGTGTATTATATATTATAGCGAAGAATATTATTTCAAATCTAGAAACTAAACACAAAATTCAAATCATACAACAATGCAAAGTAACAACTGAGCGAAATGACAGCCAAGCCGAGTGAGCTGATGCGACGGTGCCGACCCGACAGTCAAAATATCGGTGGGACTGCTTTACTCAATGGGTAGAGTAGTCCCACCGATGGTTTTTTTGTCACAATTTGTCTAATAACGAGTCGTTTAGGCGATTTTACTGACTTCTGGCCGCCAGTAACATGCAATCGTAACATTTTACTGTCCAGTTAATAACGGATGGTTATAATACTCAATTACTGGGTGGTGATGGTGGGTATATCAAATTTCCTTTTTTTTGATCTGACATTTAACAAATGGATGTTTATAAAACCGGTAGATATCAGTCACCTTTGGCTTAATAATTATTATAAAATAATTCTAATTATATAATATTTTGTTATTTTTTATTGTCGCTTGAGTTTTTACTTATGCACTAATAGTTTTTACTAATATTATGTAAGTTTTAAAATGTATTTTTTTGATAAAGTGATAAAAAGGGAATATCTCTTAAAATAATTTCGATAAAGAATGATATTTCTAAATTAAATTGGTTAGAAAGATGTTATAATATCTAAGTATCTAAAGACTTATATTTTAAAAAAGAATTGCCGATGTTTGTTTGTCAACAAATCAGTCAAACCGCAATGAATTGCGATGTTTACCATATTAGCATATTGAAGTACCTATATACATTTTACAATACCGATGTGATTCGTGATAAAATTTTGTTAGAAATAGTTTATCCAAATGTTTTTACTTACAAATATATCAAAAGATACAAAATGTCTTAGTTATTTGACTTTTGTTAGGCCACTGCTTTGGTTAAAGCAAAACGGAAAATATTTATCTTTTAATCATGTAACACGCTGATGCAAAATAACACATATATAATACTCTCTATGTTTATTTAATATTATAAAAAAATAATAGGTTGTACTCAGTTGTAATCGCCTAAAATCCATGAATATAGTGCACAAATTCACTTTAGGCGGCCGCACGAGCAGCCACTTTTGTTTGCCACAAAAATTTTGATTCCGCTCGCTCGGCGAGTGGTGGACACTGCTTGTTCATATGAGCCATACTAATTGTATTGACATGGAAGTCCACAGCTCGTGGTCGCCACCGGTGGAGACCAAAAGAGGCTGCGTGTGCGGCCGGCTTTAAAGTCACAGTAACCAAACGGAATTGTGTACAAAGGATTGCAAGAAGTTTGTGACTTTTTTTTTTTGACATTTCAAAATGGCAACATACTGTTTTTCTCCTTAAAACCGGGTGTAGAATATAATGGAGATTTTTATTGTGTTTGATGTCTCAAGAAACGATATTGACAGGAATAAATGATAATTGAATACCCAGCGGTGGCGCAACCTGCACCGCTGCGGGCTTACATATAAAATGTATTTATATAGGTATGTTTAAAGGCTATTTTTTATTTCAAATTTTTTAGGATTTTTTTTAGCAATAAAAGTGCAAAAATAAATAAAATATAAATTTAATTAATTTTAAGTATAAATGGCGAATTCTAAATTTTGAGAAACATAATTATCTATATTAGACGTTATCACTTAGTCTAGAATTTATTATTAAAAAAAATTTATCCAAACGAATATCATTAAAAAAAGCAATTATCTTAACGCATCATAAAAAATCAAACAGCTGCCAGTATAATATTTCAAAAACATTGATCAGCTGTTAGCATTAATTGGCATTTTTCAATTTTTTTAAAGTATAAACATTTTTTTAGACAAATAAGTAAGGTCTTTTAGTCAGATACTGTAGATAGGTCCTTTATTTAAATACTACAAGATAAAAACAACAGTTCGGCAATATATTATATACTTTGCGCATAAAGTTCATTATTATGCACATTCATTATTATGTTTTCATTTATTATGCACAGTACAAAATACCTACATAGTAAACAATGATGACACTACACTATCATAGATGAATTTTAGAATTATTTCAATTAATTCATTATATTGTAATGATTTTTCGTTTTCATTTATTAACAGGAGATTTCTAAAAGAAAAGTGTGTTTGAGTTTGTATTATTTATGCAACATCTACCTGTTTATTTATACTTATTTATGTTTAGTAAATAATAAACAGTTCAAACCGAATTGATTGTTAAAAACTTAGTTAAAATGATTTAATATAATATTATAAATCAGATTTTTAGCAGTAAAAATTGTAAATTAAATTTATAAAGTGTAAATAAATAGGTTAGGTTGGTGCAGGATTTTTTTATTTTTGGTATTTACGATACATTCTCACTGAAAGAACAGACTTTAGTTTTAATTTTACTGAACACTGTACTGTATATAATGTTGCCACATTTATAGTGAGTTTATACACGAGTTTCTAATAATAATTAATGTCAAGCAGCAGGATGCGGAGATGGAGGATGACGAGGCCCGTTCGGAGGCAACATTTCGCTTCACGGTAGTAGCCTTCAGCCGTATGCGCGAGTCGATCCTGTCGCCGCCGTGTCATGTGCGCAACCTGCCCTGGAAGATCATGGCGATGCCGCGACCTGCGCAGTCGCCTGACAGACAGCAGCAGAAATCCCTTGGTTTTTTCCTCCAGTGTAATGGAGACAGCGAGTCCACCAGCTGGTCCTGCTATGCCACTGCCGAACTGAGGCTTTTGTCGGCAGGACGGCCTGAGCAGGAGCCCTTCATGCGGAAGATTCATCATTTGTTTTATAGGTTAGTGAATCTATATATTTTAATTTATTATTTATACTACAATATTATTTGTTTGGAGAAAACAGCTCAATATAGATCCACATAAGGCATTCAATTCGCGAATAGATCTAGGAAGATAAGAATTTAACCCGACATTTTTGTTCCCAAATAGGTTTCATTTTAGCTGTATGATCTTTCCGACCAAGGTAATTTGGTTTGGCTAGTTAGGAGTTAATTTCGGACCAAGCAAGATCATTTGTAACAACTTTAAATAAATGTAAAAGCCGATGCACAGACATGTCTAATGGCGTTTCTTTGGACACTGTGCGTCATACTGCCATTATCCACAAACTACTAATATTAACTATTTGTGTTTTAAGAGATTGATTTTGTCATAGTTTGTTTATGTTAAGAAAATATGTTTTTTGTGACCTAATAATAAAATTGAAATGAAAAAGATGAAATACTCATGTCAACGCAAAGTGTCGATAATCCAGAAAGGCGATGACTGAAATACTGCCTTTGTCTTGTTCTTCAGCCTGTCACTGTTTACTGCATGCCGAATACTGTTCCAATCTGTCACCCCTCTTGATTTTCCTCATTAACAATTTTCAGTACGCTGCCTTATGATTTATTGCCTCTAACGTGGTCACCTCTGCTGCAGAAATTACCATTTCTTTTCAAGGAAAGCTTTTTGACACAAGTTATCGGGCACCGGAGGCAACCTACAGAGCCGCCAGCAGGGCCTAGCTGCAAATTTGGGATGAAACCCGGGATAGAACAGCTTGTATAACCACTTGGCTTAAGATTTCAAAGACACAAAAGTGTTTAAACTGGAAATGGTACCTTATAGCCGAGAATAGTGGTGATAGATACATCATCTGGTAGGCAGCTATATGCTGATGACAAAATCCTATTATATAATTTGGAACTTATTAATATGAACGAATTAATAAGTTCACAATGTAGTTGTTATCCTCATTAACCAAAACTCTTTGGTTTTCAAGCACTCTCTATGATGAGTTCAAATCTCTAATAAAAAAAATATTTATGTTACAGTAAAGAAAACGACTGGGGTTTTTCACACTTTATGGGCTGGAATGACGTGCTCGATCCTGAAAAGGGATACATCAAAGATGATGGCATAACTCTGGAAGTGCACGTAACAGCTGAGGCACCTCACGGCGTCTCCTGGGACTCGAAGAAACACACCGGTTATGTTGGTTAGCATCATTTTATATTACTCTTATTTTGTGTAACTTCTGGCATACTTGCTCGGGGAACAGCGCCACATATTAAAGATCAAAAAAGAGCACTTGTAAAGAGAAAATCTAATTCTAAAAAAAAGGTATAAGCTTAAATATTTTTAATAATTTTTAATAACTATTTTCAATAAACAGTTAAGATTAAGCTGTGATTGTAATAATCAATCTTATTATTTAATATTTCGACCTTGATTCATGATGTGAGTTCCATAAATATAGAAAATATGCTATAATAGCGGCAATATTTAATGAAAAGTATTTAAAGAGGTGCATAAATGATATATATAAATGTATGTATAAAAACATAACAATATTGTAGTTATGTGTGTATATCTAAATTTAGCAAAAACCGACTCGGTATTTGAGTGATATGCAATTATTTGTTTGGTACGTAATCATGACCATTATTAGTATATTCATTATGCAGTTTATTTTTCTTTTAATCTAACTAATAAAAATAGATATATTTGTCTGAACACGAACATTCTATGCGACATTCTATGCGATATATATATAGATATATTTTCTGACGACGCCGAATGGCGAAAGCTTAAAAATATCTTATCATCAAATCTATATATATAAATGATTCCTTACCTTACAATAGGTGTTCGCCGTTAGTTTACATTACTTATATAGAAGTCTGACAGTACTAATTATATTAACTCCGTACTATACAATAGATAACATCTGCCTTGGTAATGATTATTAAGATGAACTGTAATTTACCTCTGAGAAGTGTGCATATTCTTAGATTAATGGCGCCTAAGTATATATATTAATCGTGATTAAGTACAGCCTATTTAATGCAACATAACATAACAAAAAAAAATATTCTAGGACTCAAAAACCAAGGAGCGACTTGTTATATGAACTCGCTGCTGCAGACGCTGTACTTTACCAACCAGCTGCGCAAAGCCGTCTATAAGATGCCAACAGAGTCCGACGACAGCACCCGATCGGTGGCTCTCGCTCTCCAGAGGGTCTTCCACGAACTGCAGTTCTCTGACAAGCCCGTCGGCACCAAAAAGCTCACTAAGAGCTTCGGCTGGGAGACGTTGGACTCTTTCATGCAGCACGACGTGCAGGAATTCCTCAGAGTCCTCTTGGACAAGCTAGAAAGCAAGATGAAGGGCACATGTGTCGAGGGCACGGTACCTAAATTGTTTGAAGGCAAGATGACGTCCTACATCAAATGCAAGAATGTCAACTTTTCAAGCACACGGGAGGAGACCTTCTATGATATTCAGCTCAATATCAAAGGAAAGAAAAACAGTAAGGGATTAAAAATAGTTTTCTTTGTTTTGTAGATCCTTGCCTTCACCATAAATGAATCTTCTTCTTCATTGTATGGCTTGTTGTCGGGTAGGCGCTTTTGGGCGCAGTTCCGACTGCTTTATTGTTGTTTTCATGATGCAAGGTCATTCATTACAGGCAAACAACATCTCGCAAGTCTGTAACTAAAAGACTTTTTTCTGTATATCTTGTAACTCAGTCGACAGTGTTGAGAAAAGCGCCGTTGAATATTCTCAGCGGCGAAAAATGACCTAACTTAACCCATTAGAGATTCGAACCCGAGACCTTTGTATAAATTAATGCAAATGAAAAAATAAATTTATTATCATTTCGGGGTATCAAGACAGCTGTTCAATTAAGAATGGTTATGATACCATGTAGCTATTATATAATATCAACTGCTTCTCTACATTGTTTAGTAGTAGTAAATTATTTAACCAGAACCTGACGTCTTACAGCTAGGCCCTACACGCGTCATTAACGATATCTTCCCCCCTCACCAGACTACTCTTGCTTGTGGTGCCTGACATTAATGACATTCTTTCAATTCATCATTTTAGTTTTTTGTTGTAAATTTTGACTAGTAATGAAACAAGCCCCTCCCTCCTATTTACCGAATTTGTGATTTATTTAATACTAACTTCTACCAAACTGCAAAAGTTTCGCAACGCTGTCTTAAAATACTATACCAATACACAAATTTCTTAGTTTAGTTCTGTATTACATCTTGTTTTTTCATTTCTATATATATAAATAATCAAAGCTTAAATTGATGTATTTCATGTTCTTTTTTTTGTATTTTAGTACAAATTTAAAAACGTTTTTTTAGTTTTTTATCTTATGTAAATTTGGTTAATATATTTTAATTATTCTATTTTACCTCTAACTTCTTTATTAGTCAGTTGGGCTACCCTACTTTAGGAATGTATAGGTACTTCAATTTATATTGTGTTTACGTCATCAACAGTATTATGTACAATTTCTATTGGGTAACCACAATAAATAAATAAATTATAAATATAATAATAAATAAATAATGACAAGTAATAAATAAAATGTTTAACAGCCGTGCAGTCATATTTTTGAAATTCGAATATGTTCTTCGAGCGCTGTATGGAACTGTCAAAGTTACATCTAATTGTATTAGAAATATGTTGAAGTTAATGTTAAATATCTATATTTATCCAACCAGCTTTCGATGTGATCTAAACGACTATGATTGTTTTTCAAGAGCATTAATCTACACAAAAAAATTCAACTCTTTCGCATTTGTACTTTTCGAGTTGAAAGATGCAACAGACGGACGGGCAGACGACCAAAGAACAGGGGTAGTAGCTTCTTATACATGAATGTATAGAAGCTAAAAGGGCTATAAATTTTGTCAAAAATATTTTCAGTTGTAATATGGCAAATAGTAAATGTTTGTATTTGTTTTTTAATTTTTCTCTTATTTTAATTATGGTTTATGGTTTGAATAAAAAAAAACTGAAATAAACTAAATTAATCATTTTAAATCGTGCCATTAGTCAGTGAATGTTTTTCGTCTCCTGCAATTTTCACTATTTATAGTACGTTACGCCCTTTTGGCACGGTGCCCTTGATTTTATTTTCATTTCACATTGTAAAAGTTCAATGGGTTGATTAAAAATATACATATTGAATTGAAAAACCTCCTCCTTTGTTATGAAGATTTTTGAAAATGAATTTTGTTTTTGCAGTCGAAGAATCCTTCAAAGACTACATCAGCACGGAAACTTTGGACGGCGAGAATAAGTACGATGCTGGGGAGCACGGGCTGCAAGAGGCGGAGAAGGGGGTGATCTTTGCTTCCTTTCCACCTATTCTTCATTTGCACCTGATGCGATTCCAATATGACCCAGTCACCGATTGCTCTGTTAAGTTTAATGATAGGTATGCAGTTTAAAATATTTTTGATAATTTTATAATTGCATACAGCGGCTTCACGGATTTCCCATAAAGCCAAGATGCAAATTATAGGGCGACCCAGAGCAGTACCCTGGTTCAATTAGGCTAACGTCAAAGGTTATCTTATCTATGTTTTTAATGTAATGTGAATTTACTTTTGTTAAATATTTGTATATATTTGTTATTTATCATATTTCTTGCCCTTATTTTGTCCTTAGTCTTTATTTCGTCAAAGATATTCAATTACTCTAAAAAGTACAACGAAGGTTTACAAAAAATCCTGGACAATTGAACATTCTTACATACGAAGAAAGACTCAATTTTAAAACTACCAACATTGCAAGAGAGGCGTGCATGTAGTGACCTTATTGAGACATTCAAAGTGATTTTATGACACTACAATTGTGATAATACGAAGGACATGTTTACTTTTAATCGTAATCCTCATCTCCGTGGACACAAATTAATACTCTCAAAAACCCATTTCTCTACAAACGCAAGAAAATATTTCTTAGCTAATAGAATCGTTCACATGTGGAATCAACTCTCACAATCAATAATCGAAGCCAGCAATACCAACCAACTAAAAAATCTACTGGGCAAACATGCTGAATCTGATCATCATCAATAAAGTTGTGATCTCGATATGTGCATATCAGCTCTAGCTGCTCGCCCTTTAACCAATAATATTAATAATTAAGTTTTGTAACTGCACAGTGAAAATTAATATTCAGTGTTTCCTTTTGTTGACTGTAGTATTTACTGCTTTGAGAAGTACCCCCTTGAAGGGGATCACTTAAGTCATCTCGTCGCTTTCTCGAATGATTCAAGTTCAATGCCGTCAACAACGGCGTTTATCTCATCATTGTTTTTATTACAATAAAATGAGCAAGGACCTATTAGTCAGAGACTGTCGACAGGTCCTTTTGTTAAGTTTCTTAACTAATAATATTGCATACATAATTAAAAGGTATAAAAGTACATGCATTTTTGGACAAGGTAGATTTTGGCATAACAAAAATAAAACATGAAAAACAAAAGTAGAATAGTAGAAATAATATAAAACCTAACATGACACATAGCACAGATGTTATTTTCAAATTTTTAATTTTTACATAGAGGTATTTTTTAAATTTATTTTTAAATAGTGATAACGTAGCACTCACTTTAATATCACCAATTTAATTAATGGTTTATATCTCAAATTTTTCACCCGCAGCCTTACCGAACCATGTATAGCAGGGGACAGCTAGGACTTAGGGGCTTAGGGCATTCTAACGAAAAAAAACCCCAATTGATTTTTATTGTATATTACATTTGATATGAATTAAATTAACTTTACCTGACTGATCATCTACCATTTAGTAATTAAAATATGAGCGTAAGGATAATAGTAAGTTGATTCAACATTCGTAAAGATACAGTACTCGTGCAGTACGGTTGATCAGATCACAGATAATCGATTTTCTACTGTGTATAATTTGCTTTATCTTTTTTGTTGTTTGTTTTTTTATATTATGTACAAAAAAGATACGAGACTAATAACGGTGACTGGTGACTGATAGACTGTAATGTTGGTTTTACATGGAATAGTATTAAAGACATTTTTTTATTATAAAACAAGAAAACAATGTTTTTGCAACACACTGCTCACCATCTCTTCAGATGCGTCTCTGCCGATTTCCACAAAAATATTTCCGGGAAAAGTGTGGTTCTGACCTACATTTTATGTCAAAATCATTTTGTTTTTTTTTTAGGTTTGAATTTTACGAACGCATAAACCTCGATGCATACCTTCAGGAAAAGCCCGTGGTTCCAGCAGATTATACTCTGCATGCGGTCTTGGTTCACTCTGGAGACAACCATGGCGGACATTACGTCGTATTTATCAATCCGAGGGGAGACGGCAAGGTAAAGGCTTAATGTGGGCTAGTGTATTTTGCTATTTGATAACCATCTTCATTAAAAAATACCAAGTTCTTTTTGTCCGGGGTTCTTTATGTAGAAATTGTTACATTTTGTCAATGTTTTGATGGACAGCAGTGGATAGATTTAAGTTATTAGTTGAAATTATATGTGTGTCCACCTTTGACTGGTTGCCAATCAAGTGAGACGGAACAGAAATGAACCTAATAGGTCGCTGGACTTAAATAGATTAGTGAACTGTGAAATAGGATCTTATAATTGCACCTTCCCTCGTGACTTCCGGATAATGGTCGCATGGAAGCACCAGCACTCGCCGTTGGTGGTTTCACGGGATATACACCGATTGTTTATAATTGGATATTAAATTGTTTAATCTCGTCTCACAAATTTGTTAGTTTCTAGCACGGCTCAAGCTTCTACACTTATAAGTGCCGCCGAAGGAATGTTAAACTCAAAAACTCTGCAGGTATACGAACTAACGCTGACTTTTGACTTTTGAAAGGAATGTGGAATTAGCAATATTTATTTCATTAGTTTAAATAACGTATATAAAGGAATAAACTAATAGTATTGACAGTTGAAATATCATTCTGAATTGTTGCAACTTATGCAATTCTTTACGAAACAATATGAGAGTCTTTCAATATTAAACGTAATCCTTGGTGTTTCCAGAATTACTATCCGACTTCTGATTCAATGTCGCATTATGTGCACAGAGCACCCGATAATGATTTAAAAATAATTTCACTCTTTTTGCTTATGGCAACGTCTCTTGACCAGTGGTCGGGTCATTCTGCAAAGAAACACATTACATTTAAAAAAAAATGTGCTAACCTGCCGAAAAGTAAATGACATTTTTCATTTATTTATTTATTGTTTATTAGGAAAACCAACAGTACAGTACATACATTGTAAAATTAACTGATGACAGGTCATATCTGACCAAAATTTCACAGCAATTTATTTATGTAAGTGGGTAGGCGACACCCACTATTAATGTAACCAACAAGCGACCGGCACCTACTGCACTGATGTTCCCTGCCTTCTTAACTAGACGCCGTCTGTACCAAAGAAGTTTTGAATTGGTTATAGTTACTGAGACAAAAAATAACTAAAAACGTGACATGTGACTAAAGGTTTTTCTTGAAATTAGTTTACAAATTACCTCCTCTTTTTACCTATCCAAGTAACATTTTATATGGAGTAAATATTTATTTTTATATACAGAGGGGTAGTACTAAGAGAATTTCTATTCCAGTTTGATATTAAAAATAATGACGCAAGTATTATTTTATATGGTTGAAGTAGATGCGCTCCGCAGTTCTATGGCCAAATTTTTTCACTATTTAGATCTATTCTTTAGGATTTGACAGTGAACAAAAAACAACTATTGTGAAATAAAGAAGACTGATGAGTAGGGTGAAAGTTGACACTTTAAAGAATTTTCAATTCATTTAACTTCAAACTTCGAGGATGTCATAGTCCTCGAAGTTTGAAGTTGCTCGCAAATTCAATATTTAATTTTAAGCACAAACTCAATCTGTTTCTTGAAAGGGTACTCTCATGAAGAGCATATCCTTTACGCATCTGACATCGCAGGCGAGCAAATCTGTTTATACGCCAAACTCATCACATTAACAGTAAAGCACTGTGAAGTTTTAAATTACCATATTTAAGGAGTAGTCGATATTTATGAATTCACAAAATCACCATCCGTTTTCTTTCCTCTTTCCCACAAACACAAATCGCACGATAATTCAATTTTATTTTAAAATTTTGACTATTTTAAAAATAGTTTATATCATTATTTCATATTTTTGATCTATACGAAAGAAGAAGAAATATGGGTACTACTGAAAGTTCCCATATGTTTACTTCAAAATGAAATTTTGACAAAATATTACTTTTATCTATTCAGAAGGCACCATATCAGGATTCCTCAGAATTAGTTTTTTTTTTCCTATCTAACTGTTTGCTTACATGGGGCTTGTAAAGGGGTTGACTTCAAACGCTGAATTAAAAAAATTGACTTCAAACGCTTGTTAAATCACTCATAAGTATAAAAAAGCCTCTTCCCAACAAACTTAAATTTAATTTTTTCATAATGAGAAATTATTTTATACCAGATTTTAAAAACAACTGTAAATTGGGAACAGCATTTGTATGAAGGGTCTGAGCGAAGACGGTCCTCATAAGTAATTTAATTTTCGTTAGATTTGATTACACTAATGAAAACGATATGCATTGTCTTATGATTGTGGTTTTGTTCCAGTGGTGTAAATTCGACGACGATGTGGTGGCGCGTTGTTCGAAGCAGGAAGCCATCGAGTACAACTATGGTGGTCATGATGAGGATATGACCCTCACTGTCAGGCACTGCACCAACGCTTACATGTTGGTCTACATACGGTAAAAACTAATATTATTATTATTGTTCGCTGAGCATGCAGCTATTTAACCGATATACTCATATCTCATTCTCAGCTCCTAGCGATTTACCTAGATTCAAGAAATTTATCAAGGCGGTTCTTGAACTGGTTTACACTTATAGCTTCCACCACTTCCTGTGGTAGCCGATTCCAATTATCCACAATTCTATTGGAGATGAAGTTCTTCCTAGGATTAGTGGAATATAGAGATTTAGATAACTTCAGTGAATAGCCGCGAAGTTACGTGTTTTGGTTAAATATGAATATGTCCTTCATGCTTGCACAATTGTAATGTCCAGTTACACTTTGTAAGTCTTTGTTATTAATCTTTTTAGGGTTATAATAATAAAGAACCCTTATAAGTTGAGAAACAGTTCCTTTGAATATTCACAAAATATTCAATGTCACTATAGTATGATCCCTATATTATACTTTGCTATACAGGTGAACTTTTTAAAGAAGCTACTATGGAGAAATCCTAAAGTACATCAGATAGAGATTTTTCTAAAAGGAACCATGTCACCGTTTTTTTTAAAAAACTGCGTAATATAGTTTTTGATTTAATGGATCAAAATTACCTAAAAACCAATTTTGTCAAAAAAAAATTTTTTCACTGAAATCAATCTTATTTGTCATAACGAACAAATAACATAATGGGAACATAATTCTAAAGTTGCTAGAAACTATCGATAACTGTCAATTTATTTATACTCACTCTTTAATTTTACAGAGATTCTCAACTGAAGACTGTTCTGCAAGAAGTGACCCAAGTGGACATACCTAGTGAATTGGTTGAGAGATTAGCCGAAGAAAAAAGGATAGAAACTGTAAGTGAATTTATTCTTCCAATAGTTTAATTGAACTCTGTTTTTACTAAATATATATTTAATTAGATGCATTTTCATATAGACATTGAAAGCTTAAGTTGATCGTTAATTAGATGATAATACAAAATAAAAATACAAACAAAATAAATATATGAAATTTATAAAAACAATTTTTTTATTCTGTATCATAAAATCTTTATTATTTGCATATAAAATAAATTGGTTTGATTGCAGATATTGCTTTAACAATCCAAGGCCATGCGGACTGTAGCTTTTATTCAACTTGATGTAATATAGAAATAATAAAAAAATAAATACACTTACTTAATAATACTTTTAAGACTATTTTTTTTTGCTTTATTTACAAAGTTGTTAAACAAAAGTTTTTTAATCTTATGTCCAGAATCACCAGAATCAAAAGGATACTGTGGACTTTAGGTTCACCCTGTACTACTAAGAAAATGTATGAATTACATTGTAATATTTACAATTTAAACTAAATGGAAAAGTTCATTGAGGACGCCGGACGAAGCAAGCGTGCCAAGCACACTGGCTGCGTTCCTACGTACGACTTCCAAACTGACTTACTGTTCGAAGTAGGATCCCGCACTCGGATCCCCCGGCTTCTCTCTTAATAATTTGCTAACCATTTTAAGCAAACGTTGACGCATCGGGTGACCACGCGAAAAACCAATTTTAAAATTTAAAAAAATGCAATAAGACATTCAACCTAAAAAGTATGCAAGAAAACTTAATTTTGTATAAGAATTAATTTAACGAAAGTTAAATGCGACCAACCCTTGAGAAATTCCCTATTGTGCAAAAATAATATTCGCTTAAGCCACGCCGAAGTCATGAGTGGAACATATGGAAAAAAACATGGCACATTGAGAATCTCCTCCTTTTTTTGATATCAGTTAAAAATGACCATTAAATCGTCTAAATGGGAAGTTAATTTAAAAATGAGGGCATCATAATGTTTAGGACTTTTAAAAATTATCATATTTTTGTTATATTTTCAACTTTACGTTAAAATAACGATTTACATTGCGTGTATATGTTTTAAAGAATGTAATAATTTAAGGATGTTAACATTTCAATTATTAGCGGCTCAACAATGTTCCCAATTGAAGCATTTTAATACGGTAAAATTACATTTTTTCTGTATCAGTTCAGAGCTTGATATTCACTGAGTTTTAAGAAAAATAACTAAGTAGAGACATTGCCTGTTCACATTGGTTGACATGTGGTAAAAATATCACCGATAGGGTTAAATAACGTACGCAGCTATTCATTTCATGTCATTTTATATATAACGATAGTGCAGAACAATAAACATGATCAACAAAAAAAAAACCCAATGAGGTTCTAGTATTATAGTTAAGTGTATGGAGAAGTCACAACAATATAAATGCGTGTGATAAATTTCAATGTATGGATCGAAGCGCTGTTGTCAATAAGCAATCAATTATCAGGCTTTATTTATTTAACAAGGTCAAGACGAGTGTTGCACGAAATCGCCGTGTTGCCGAATAAACGGCGCCAAATACCGCTGAATAAACAGTTTTTCAGCAAATATTCAGCAGATCTTGAGGACATGGCCTTGCGCAGTGGGGCAACACCATAAGTATATTTTGTCCCCCTTAATGCAAAGAAATTATTCTTCTTTCACCACAACTTGCCACTCTTGAACTGTATGTAACTTTTTTTTTGTAATAATTGGAAGACCAGGTTACCAATTGATTAATAATTTTAAAGTATATGAAACCGTTTCACTTTCTAAAGATAAATCAGTTTTATTTTTGAAACCACAATAGTTTCTACGGAATTGTGGTCAACTATTCGTTATTCGGCCGAATAGTGGAAATCACAACGAATAGTTGCTGAATATCCGGCAGCGACTAATTAGTGCATAACAACATTGTCACGCAACTTTAGACTGGGTGCCTACTCCAAACACACTAAATATGTTATTGATGTAGCCATTTTGTGAAAATTTGGCTCCCTCGTAGTCGCCGACGCTACGCGCCAAAAACTTCCTAAGCCCTTTCCATTCCATTTTGCAGAACCCGGATAATTGTAGAAAGTTCAAGTAAGATGTCCAATGTGCTCGGTTTACATCCTGCCCTGGTCCGTTTCCAAAAAACCGATTATCAAGATAGCACTCCTCCGCTGTGATTTTATTAACTGTTATATAAATAATAATACACTACCAAATGTTGTTTTTCTCATTACATTCCGCATGTTGCTATTGCAACAATTGAAATTGTGAAGTATGTAATAAAAATATATTATGAAACTGATGCTAGTCATTTATTAATTTCAATTGTCTTTGATAAGAATGGAATGGAAAGGCTTTGGCTTAGGCACTATTTATTTTGGCGCGGCTTTTAATATAAATAGTAAAAACTAACGCAAATGCTTATGGTAAAATTGTTGTCTTGAAATTTTTCCTCATCTAGCTACGTCTTTCCTTTCTGTTCTTAAGAGAATAATTTTATATAAAATTAAACAGTCAACATATCGTGGTCATAGAGCGAAAAGTGATTAATTAACAAACCAGCACTTCAGAGATAATATCACTATCACAGAGACAACAGTAAATACTACAGTAACAGTACCATGACGGTTTGTTCTCAGACTTAGTCGCTTTTTAGAGGACATCAAAATATGTAGTTTGGTAAAATAAACTCAATTTCGGAAAAAATTACACTTAAGTAACTTTTCGCTCTACAACCACGATGTATGAAATCAGATGGTTCTTGGTTTAAATTCCAGAGCTCTACATCAGCTTATCATCAATATGATGTTCATTTATTTCATAATATAACACATACGCTAATGCAAAAATTTAAAAATTCAGTAGTACCTTGGAAATCTGAAAGGCTATGGAGGGCGGCCGCTACTCGCATTACCCGGCCGAGTCTACGTGAAGGTGTTTACGTTAGAAAACCTGTGAACCTGTCTTTAGCTTTCTAACCCTAAATGTGCATCTAGTATGCAAATAAGATGTTGAAGTATATCAGCAAATACCTATGTGACTTTTGTGATGTTTTATCAAAGAAATGGCTCAGCATAAGCACTGAATGTTAGCATTGAAAGACAAAGAATTCTCCAGTATATATATACACAGAGGCAAAAGCTATCCAGCGACAGCGAAGGGGTATAGAATCGAAAAATCGACTGTATGCAACATGAACATAAATAAAAAATAACTAAGTTTTACTTGCTCAAAAAGAGGCCCTAAGATTCGCCCCCATTTTAGAAGACACTCTTCATACTTGGTTTATACAACAGAGAAGCAGATGCCTAACAACAATAGCATACATACTGACTCCTTGATTATCCGGAGCCTTGAAGATTTAGGAAGACACTTTCTGAATCAGCAAAAAAAATGCAGGCTCATAAAATGTTGTTTTTCGAAGTATGTTGACAAAATTTGGTGATACTTTCTGCATCACTGAGAAATAAATATAATTAGCGAAAAAATATTCTCGCAAATACTACCCTTTAATTTGAAGCAATGTAAAGAATCAGAATTTAATAATCTTTGGCATTACACCCAGATGTTAAAAACTAAAGTAGATTGAAATATCGTCTGAAGTTTATAGGGCGGCCAATTGCAGCGCTCTCATTGACACTATGTACGTACACAGTGTCCAAAAATCCAGCTAATCGGTCCTGCGATTTCTAGTATTCTTTGTTTAGACTCTATATAAAAATTCATCACGGTTACCTAGAAAAAAAAAAAAAAAATTACGTGAAAATAGTAAAAGATCATGTCTTTATTGTCTTTCTTGTGAGCACTCAGCTGATGGTGTAGCGGTGCCAAGGCAATCATCGATCAAAGCTGACCGAATTGACGCCATCTGTTAAAAATATAATAAATTTGTTTTTTTTTACTTGCTCATAATAGGCTACACAAAACCCCCCCTTAAGTCTTCGAGGGGGGTTTTTTCTCAGGCCTAGGTTTATCCCTTTTAAGCTTCTATACATTCATGTATAAAAAGCTACTATCCCCGTCCTTTGGCCGTCTGTCTGTCTGTCCGTTCGTCCGTTGCAATGTGAAAGAGTTGAATGTTTGTGTGTACATTGATTCTCATGAAAAGCAACTATAGCCGTTTAGATCACATCAAAAGCTGGTTGGATAATATAGATATTTAAAATTAATGTCGACAAATTTTTAGTATGAAACTGACATACGCTCATCATCAGAGCTCGTCGATCATATTCAAATTTCAAGCATATGACATTGCGGCTATTAGAACTTTTTATTTATTGCTTGCCAGTTAAAATAAATATAAACTCATCTAGGAGCGCAAATAGAAACATGTAAAAGAATGTTCAGTGTCACATTATAGTTATTATAAATTTAATTATTATGTTTAATTAATATTTATATATTTCTTGTGGTTACCTAATAGAAATTGTACACAATACAGGTAACCTAACCTAACCTAAAGACAATATAAATTAAAGTACCTATACATTCCTAAACTAGGACAGCCCAACTAACTAATAAACATAATTAAAGGTAAAAAAGAGTAATATTACAATATATGAAACAAATCTATATAAGATAAAATAAACAAAAAAAAAAACTGTTTTAAATTTATACCAAAACACAAAAAAAAGAAGATGAAATCCAAGAATAAAACTTTAATTATTCATATATACAGGTGTCCCGTAAGTCATGTTCGAAACAAATAGATATGATAGACACCGTATTAATCCCTATATATGTGGTTATCAGGTTATGGTTAGTTTAAAAGTAATTGATACTTTTGTGATTTTCCTTTATGAACGGGCGGAGGTTATTTACAAATTCACTGTGTAGTATACGCAAAACAAAAACATTTTTTTTTTTCAATCCTATGATATTTCGATCTTTCCACACTATGTTTATATAATATAAAAAATAAAATTTCATCTCACTTTTAATCGCAAAAGTCCATTCTAAACACATGGCACGGAGTAAATATGCAAGTTAACTTTTTATTAGGCTGAAAGTCTTTTTCAAGAACATTTCTATAGTGTAGCTAGCTTGTACAGCGGATGTGGAAATTATTGGCGTTCTTCCACGGCATTGAAAGTTTTAAAATCCGATATTGCCAGTATTAAATATTAATTAAAAGCGTACATGCAAACTCGCAACTCTTACACGAGTGAAGGGCCCTAGACAAGGGCTGGCTTATAAGACCTTATAAGTAATTTAATGTTTAAATGCTGTTAACCCGAGTGTGTTGGTTAGGTAAGCTTTCGGAATAAAGAATTTTTAAACAGCTTGGTTTTTGTTGCTCGTCTGCACTTTTTTTTTAGGAGATTTATATCTTTAATGAAGTAAGGATTCCATACTGTGTTAATTTGTTCTGTGTACCATTTATTAGGCATTTTATCGATAATCACATTTTTTAAATAGTTGGGTCAGTAGAGATTAGAGTGAACATTTAACAGATTATTATTAGTTTCAGGCGGGCAGCTGACGCTAATAAGCCTAAATCTGCACTTGTATCGTCTGTGATAAACTTGTCCAGTCTGTCCTTAAATTCATTCACATTTTTGGCACTTATCACTGCGCTTGGTAACTTATTCCATGAATTCACCACTCTGACATGAAATTATTCCTCGGATTAGAACTGAAGGTTCTACTTGAGAGTTTTAAATGATGTCCTCGCAATGCGAATTCGTATTAAATATTATTTCAAAATTTGGATGATTATAATAGTATGTTAATATATTGTAGGATCTCTATAGGATCGCCTCTCGCCTTCCTATGCTTTAATGTTGTTAATCCAAGGGTGTTTAACCTTTCTCCATATTCCAGATTTTTCAGGTGACTTGGTATTTTCATTGCGCATCTTTGCACCTTTTATACCATACTCCATACTTCCATATTTGATAAGCATATTCCAGTATTGGTCTTATGTATGATTTATAGATCTTAAGAGAATACGTCCTCTGACAAATTATGGAAAGCCATTCTTATTAAAAATAGTACGGAGTTTGCCTTTTTAGCAATTGAGCTGATGTGCTGTTCCCACTTAAGATCTGATGAGATAGTTACACCAAGATCTTTTTGTGGCTGAACTATTTTGAGTTGGGAGTTTCCTATGAAGTATGGATGTTTTGGGTTTTTCTTCCCGATATGCAGAATAACGCACTTTTCAACATTCAGGATTAGTAACCATTCAGATGTCCATAGGTTGAGATAAGATAATTTAAACATTGAATTGTGATTTTTATTCTAAGATCCGTCGCAAAGAACGTAATGAGGCGCACCTCTACATGACGGTGAACGTAATCCTGGAGGACTCATTTGACGGCCATCAGGGAAACGATCTGTACGACCCGGACCGTTCACCGGCGCGCGCGTTTCGCGTGCGTAAGCAGGCCACAGTTGCTGAGCTCATGGAGATGCTGGCGGAGAGCTTCAACTATCCTGTCACGCATCTTAGGCCGTGGCCATTCTCAGCACGATCTAATCAGGTTTAACACTTTTTACTTTCAAAGAAAATAAATAACCTAATATAAAATGTTTCCGACCCTTCTTACAACCCTCAAGTCATTCAAGATATTTTTTGTCTGTAAGTTTTTATCGGTGCGGAGCGAAGCGAACTCCCATGGATCGACTTCACCACCAATTTTAAAGATTTTAAAGTTTTAATCGTATCTAAATAAAAAATACTAGGTCGTGACGGAGCCAGAATATTAAAATTCGAAATAATAAAATAATTATGTTTAAAAATAATTTCTAATAGCAAATCCCATGTTACATTTTTCCGCAATGTTTTTGTTTGAATTTTATAAAAAGAATTATTTATTTGGCGTTTGTATTTCTGTGTTCCAATATGCTGCCAGCATAGGTTTCACCTTTGCGACTGCGGCTACCTAGTTATTTCAGTCAACATTTAGGGTGTCACGCAGGGTGCAATTATTAAAATTACTCATTCAAGATTTTTGATTGCTTATCCGCCATTGAAATTTAAATTAATAGACAGATTTAAGTTTTGTTTTATGTTAACATGGCCTCAAAATGTATTATCAGACTGATCAATTATTTCTCCCGCTGTAAATTGAAAATGGATTAAAATATTTCAATATGCGTTTCCAATTTTATGATTAAGCTCACTGCAAATTCACTTGTGTTCCGTAAAGCTTGGCTGCTAGCCCGGGTTAAACCACTTAACACATTGAGCGTCGATGATGAGATATCTTGTCATTGCTGTATACGCCAGTTGCCGTGTGTGCTTAAAAACGCCATTGGTTTACTGTATTTCTATTAATATTTAAATGCGCGACATGTAGCATATACCTAAATTCATGAAAGGCATAGACTTTTTTCCATTTTGTTCGGTTTTGACGTTTGATCGCTTTATGAGAAAAGTGCGCTAGTAAATTTGAAGTATTTTTGATGGATTTGGCGGTAAATAATTCGAGTTTTATTAACAAAAGTTATTGTCAATATAATATTAAATATAAAAAACAAACATTTTCATAGCTTTGTACTTTATATTTGCCAATAAAGAAACTAAAAACGAGTGGCGGGGAGTGATTTAGTTCGGTCAACGGCCTTATCTGAACGGGTAGCAATGTATGGTCCGCCCGTTTTACGCACAGAGCAGAATGTGTTAAGTAACTAGTAGTATCAAAACCTGTTAATTTAATATCTGTTATTGAAAATGAACTTATCCAAAAAACATAATTGGACCTATGTTGGCCAGGGTTTGTGACCTCTGGATAAAATAGATTAAACACTATGTAACTCAGTTACTGCACATTGTAATTGTTTTAGGTTAATCATTTTAACATATTTCCAAAATCTAAAAATGCACATTTTAGCATGGCTAATGCACATTCTTCTCTGTTTAGACTTGCCGCCCAACCTGCCTAGACATTTCTCTGGATCATCAAAAAGCCATCCTGGATGTGTCGGAGAACTCTAATCCCTGGAATATATTCCTGGAGGTCCTGCCCCCCGACTCGTCACTCTCAGCTCTTCCGATCTTCGATAAGCAGAGCGATGTCTTGCTTTTCTTCAAGATGTATGAGCCTCGCGCCAAGAAAGTTCACTATTGCGGTCATCACTATCTGCCCATATCGAGCCGACTTACGGATCTTGTGCCCATATTGAATAAACGAGCTGGTGAGTAATGATTTAAAATTTTATTTCAATAGTTATAACTCAAATAATTCAAACTCAATATAAAGTTTGACAATTACAGACTCTCATAGACAATTACAGTTCGTTATGCGAAGCCTTGAAGGTGCTGATTTTAAATCACCAAAATGTTGGTCCGTCCCTACCCTTGAAAACTGCTCTTTGGTACAGGATCCTTACACCCAATGTCCTAAAAATATCTCTTGAATTTAAAGTTCCTATCCAGTACAGAAAAAATGCTAATTATGTATATTTTTTGTGTATTATTATTAGCTTTTGAATCTATTACAGAAATAAAAAAAAAAACAATGTCACTGTAAAATGTCAGTATTAAGGTTTACAATTTCCATGAGAATTAAACATAATCAAATGATCAAAAAGAGAAAAAAAGGATAAGAGTTCAGTCAAATAAAATTATAATTAAAGAAATACTAGTAAGTGTCGAAATTAAGATTGTAAATGTATATCTAGGTAACTATCCGGGTTATTTTTTTTTTATAATTGCTATGACCTAGGTCATACACAATTATTTTACTACTCAACTAGGCTAAATGTGCCTTTGCTAGAGTCAGGGTAATGGTGGTAATGAAGCATTAAAAATGGCATGACCATCTGCGGATTCGAACCTTTGGGTCAGTAGTCCAACGCCTTAACCATTACACTACCACGATCTCGTCATCACGATATTGCTTCGTTGAATACCTTATCGATGTCACCACATTTTTGCTGTCTCCTGGTCCACTTCACTTTTCACTTGTCCAGTCTGTTCTTGTCTCTCTGTTCTTCAAAATTTGGAAGATTATAATAGTGAGGCAATATCTTGTATAAGATCGCCTTCGCCCGCCTGTGCTTTAATGTTGTTAATCCAAGTGTGTTTAGCCTTTCTTCATATTCCAGATTTTTCAGGTGACTCGGTATTTTCATTGCGCATCTTTGCACCTTTTATACCATACTCCATACTTCCATACTTGATAAGCATATTCCAGTATTGGTCTTATGTATGATTTATAGATCTTAAGAGAATACGTCCTCTGACAAATTATGGAAAGCCATTCTTATTAAAAATAGTACGGAGTTTGCCTTTTTAGCGATTGATGTGATGTGCTCTTTCCACTTAAGATCTGATGAGATTGTTACATCAAGATCTTTTTGTGACTGAACTATTTTGAGTTGGGAGTTTCCTATGAAATATGGATGTTTTGGGTTTTTCTTCCCGATATGCAGAATAATGCACATGGCTATGGCTGTGAATGAACACGATTTTGTCACCGCTGTGAGCCTGCTTCAGTAACGCGGCTATTCGTTGCACTAGAATAATAGGTGATTTAAACGGGGCCGCCTTATAACGCGCATGTCTATTTATCTCGCGGTAGTTTGCCAACATCACGCAACTATACAAAGGCAGATTTTACGTCCACATCATTTGCTGAACCTCCTTGAACCAGGATAGCAGAATTGATTTATGTACTCGTTCTGTCTCAGAAGCATTGTGTTCTATTCTATCGTCCTGCATTTGAGGCAGTTCTGCTGGGTCTACATTTAGTTTTAATGCTTTTTTTATTAGGGTGATTATTGTTATGATAAATTGCTTTTACCTTATTTATTTTTCAACATTTTAAGAGGGTGACTGTTTCAGATCTCTTTCATTACGAGTACGTTTTTTACATTTTAGAGAAAAGTCCCATACTTAATTATTTTTCTTTTAACATTCCTCGGGGAATTTCAAATGTTATACTTCGAAGAAGTATTTTTTTTATTATCTATACATTAGGAAAAAAAAATTTAGCACTAAAATTTGAACTTAAATACACCGAAACATACTTAACAAGAAAGAAATCAGAAAACACAGTTTTTATGGGTCGCCATGTTAAATTCATCTTATTACTTGTCACATAATTCTAATATTTTACTTTATCGATGCGTAATAATAATACTAATAATTTGCATGTTTTGTTGAAGGTTTCCCACCAGAGACCAGCCTGGTACTATATGAGGAGATCAAGCCCGATTTTGTGGAGAAGATAGCCAACTTCAACGATCCACTGGAAAAGGTGCCTTTTTTTTCCAAACGCAGGCTCGTCGTTAGGCAGGTGCGGCCAGGCCGAACGAGGCCTCCGCGAGCTCTAGAGATAATATTCACTAGATCTAACTCATCTCATCCGTTCACAACATTGCTTTCTGCTTTTGTTGCTTTTCTTATTTTTTTTCTTTATGGCATGGTCCTATCTGAGAACCAGATATCTATCTTCATGAGATGTTTGTTTTGGAGGTTGCTACTCCGAGCCAAGGTTATTCTTTTAACACATTTACTGCCGCGCATGGGGAATGGAAATATCGCATGCCACGTGGCGTAAGTACACACGCGAGTCAAGACTGAAAGTCAGCCACGTAGGAAAAAAGCACAAATACCTTGTCTTACACATACTCTTGTCATAGAGTTAACCAGCCATGCCATTTGATTTCAATGGCTTTGCGTTGCAAAAGGTGTCTAAAGATCTATTAGAAATATTCCTGACTTATTTTAAGGCAAAAATAATAAACAGTGTAGGCTAAATCTGAAAAAAATTACTCGGAATCATTACTGTTTGAGATGTAAAGTTACTTTTGTCCCAGTTCACGGTTTTGGTTATACGCTTTTTAGTTTTAGTAACCATACATTTCATAATATGTCAATCTGTTTCTAACCGTATCTACCGTCTTCCCTAATGTTGAGACCCTAAAACCCCTCTACCGCCTATAAATTACCTCATTTTTCCACCCCATTCATATTGACTTATTTAATCTATAGTCCCTTTGAGGAACCATATTGTTTTCGTGCGTAAATGCGACATTAAAATTTTATGAGATAAAAACAAACTTTTCCGTTAACAACAAAATTTGTTGTTAACAGGGTTTTACGAACTACCCACACAGAAATTAGTACATATCTCATTTGATTTACAAAATGTTTAATTTACAAGTATTATTGTGTTTAGTTTCAAGAGTATCTTATGCATTTGTGGTTAATTTTATTGTATTTACATTGGCAGCCGTTTTCTTGGTCATTTTCCCCCGTCAGCTTGCTTGTATTTGGGGTTGGAAAATTAGCTAGTTCTGACAGGTGGCAATTAAAAAAAAGCGATGAGAAGGCAGTATGGCGATTATTTTTGTCATTCTGTATACACATTTGCCTAGAGGACTATTAGCAGTTGCATTATTTACCATAAATAATGGTTATCAATTTACTTGTAGAATCGCAATTAGTGACATAACCGCACTACAAACAGTAGTGGTTAATCTGGGTACTCTAATAAATATTCTTAAAATGGCTGTAAATGTAACCATATAAAATTATCTATTAATCTTACTTTCATAGTTGATAATGTTAACAATGATTTAGATTTCTGTAGAGTAAGAAATTTGTCGAGGTTTGCTTTGAGGTTAGGTCGTTTTTCAGATCTTATGTCATAGAGAGTGTTGGAATATTTTTTTACTAGTATTAATTATTAAATCACTAGCTTTATAGAACAAACGTGTATTTCTACAAATATTAAATAAACCATTTTCAATTACGATCCACTTTTAGGCGAGTGTACGTACAAATGAGAATTTTTGAACATGATATAATAATATTTATACTGTGTATACAGATGTATTAAAAAAAAATACTTTTTTTAGGGGGTTGACCTATATCAATAACTAATCTGTTATCACAAAAAAAATATAGATTAAAAAAAAAGTTTTTTCTTAAAATAAAGATTCTTTAGATAGAGATAAAGATCTTTTGTTATTATTTGCTGATGATTATTCTGCCCCCACACCCATGCCGCGCCGACCATATCTAGTTCAAATACTTAGCAAATGCGTTTTCAAGGTCGGAAACAGCCAGTCAGTATTCAGAAGCACGCCTATCCCCTTCGTGTCCGGGTAAACTCCGCTCCACCTCAACAAATATAACGTTGGCAAACATTCGATCTTCTTTTATGAAATTTGAAATTCGTTTTTCTCATAATTGGGAAACATTTTTCCATTATATGTTGATTTTAAATTTGTGGATATTATGTATATCCCGCCTAATGATCTCTTAATTACTCAGGTTCTGGAAGAGCTTATGGATGGTGATATAATAGTATTTGAACGCGAGGACTCAAGGGATGAGGACCTCGAATTGCCCACAAGTCTCGATTATTTTAAGTATATTTTCCATAAAGTGGAGGTGCAAATCTTCGACAAAACTGTACCAAACGATCCTGGGTAAGTTGTCATTGAGTCACATTAATTCTGTTGATCCAGTAGTTTGGAGGTGAAAGCATCCGACAGATTGAGATAAATAGATTTTAATTGTTAAGTATTTTGCAGAATTGAGTGCGAAGTTAATATAATATAATATGTTTGGTCCGCCCATCTCTTTGTCCGCCGCAATAAAGCTACTACAGGCTTCTGTTGTATTGTTACATGCACTTAGAAACAACAAAACAACCTTGAGGCTAATACTGCAGTGTCATCATGACCTGGAACTGATTGCATCCGCACCCTCGTCTTACAAAATGTTGTCTCAGCCTACCAAGGGCAAACCTCCGCATCTTAACTGGATTGATAACAGGCCACTGCAGACTAAACGGACACCTGGGTATCACTGGTAGCCCCCACCTGCAGAGGCTGTAACATAGAGGAAGAGACTGCGGAACATGTAATCTGTCACTGCCCAGCCCTCACCTCAAAAAGAAGCGCAATCGGGGGGGGGGGGGGGCACCCAGGCTTGCTATGACCGAAATATGCAGCAAGAATCTGGCATGTATCCTGTGGCTCGTATTGGCTACAGGGGCTCTAGATTTGAAGCTGCACAACGGAGGTATACACAATAGGCCCCAAGAAAGTGGCCAAGTGTGGCAGTCACCTGGCTGCCCATCATTCATAAATAGCTGATAGAATATTGCCTAAAATCTACTTCCACATATAAGCATACTATTGTCATCTCGTTTGGAGGCTGCTAGTTGCGTTACCACAGTTATTGGTGGGAGGGAAAATTGCAGGACGGCAGCGCTGTAAATTATTAGATCTAAAGGAGTAGAATGTTTAAACCGGAAAGTGACTTTCAGACAGAGGTTTAGGCTATTGGTCGGCCAATTTCATTGTTAGTGATCTTTATTTTCAATCAAATTTACACAGCTAATTTCTTCACTACATATCATTTTATCCAATGAGATTAAATACCTATATTAACACTATTAAGCTTGCAATGTTGTAATAAAATAACACATACTATCAAAATTAATGATATCACAAAAGAGATAAAAGAACAGTGGTTTGGACAACAAAGGACACTTGACATTTTCTCCTAATTCGTATCTGGAAACTGGCGGGGCTGGCAATGTACGTTTGAGGAACTTCTTTAAATGCTTTTTTTTATTTATTTATATATATATTGCATGGCTTTTTTTTACGGGGAAGCACTATTAGGCATAGTTTCGACTGCCTTGTTTGTTCTCTTCATGATGCATTACAGACAGAAAACATCTCGTAAGTCTATGTGTTTGTGTATGTCTCGTTACTCATCTGTGCCGATGGTGTTGAAAGCTCCGATGAATATTCTCAGTGGCAACAAATAGGTTCGAACCTGGCTCAGAAGCAGGCGTTAATACCACTATGCCCTCATGCATTGAGGCGGATATTTAGTTCAGTGGTGACATTTATAAAATAATTTATATTACCGCATCGCAAACGTATCGAGCATTCATTCGGCAGTAGTGGTTTCGTCGAGCCCTACATGTTTTTTTTTTATTTTGAAATATTTTTGTTGCAGTTTCACAATGGAATTGTCGTACCAGATGAGATACGACCAGATCGCAAGGGCAGTTGGGCAGAGGTTAAACGTAGACCCATACTTAATACAATTCTATAAATGTCAAAAGTAAGTATTTTTTATTGTAATATATTAATTAACTATACGGCCATACACCATATGGCAATCCATATTTATTCTGTCGTGTTGTGTATGGCTATCTAAATTTGTTTGTCATCAACAATTTCCCAGACCGCATACCTAAACCCGTAACCTAAAAATAATATCTTTGTTTTAATTGCAGTTATAAAGATTGTCCTGGTTTGCCTGTGAAATGCTCATTCGAAGGAACTCTAAAAGATCTACTCATGTACTGTAAGCCTAAAACTCCAAAAAGAATGTTCTATCAGCTATTAACAATTAAGGTTAATGAATTAGACAACAAAAAGCAATTTAAATGCTTATGGGTGAGTGTTTGCTTGTATATTTGGTCCTATCCTTTGAAGTTTTCACTTTTATTTTAAAACTTCAAATAGCTTTGAAGTACCTCAACCAGTACATGGCTCATTTTATGAGAGCAAGACGACGAGAATGTTTTCATACAATATTAGAAATCAGAAACGGCAATCAGAAGCCGTTAGGTACTGATATTTTTTCATACAAATTTGATGATTTTCGAGTTCAAGGCTGCGCCCGATGAACCTTCCTGTTTTAAAATTAACCAATTAGAAAAGAGGACGCTGGTTTCCATTATTTTCCTTCTAAAACAGTGCGTGATTAGAATTCTTATAAGACCACTGTTACTGCCTTTTCTGCTACTAAAACAACTTAAATGTAGGTTGCAACAGACCCACTGTCCACTAAAATTTTGGCAATTCTCCGAAGCTAGTCCTTAAATATTGAGCATTAATAATAATAAAAAACATTTCATTAAAAAATATTAATGTCGACAAAGAACACATTTAGCATTTGTAGTACATTTTTAACTTATGACTAATTGAGAAGATTTATACGATTGACCCGTACTTAAGTTTGTATGTTTGTAGCTCTTTAAATCAATCAAGCTACTTTGATGTGGGTTTCTTCATATGCAAGTAGTTTTCTCCGGGATGGGTTGCAAGAAATATTAGATTTGGTAATTTAGTCTCCAGCATGTTGAACTTTTCTAAAGATTGTCCGATTGAATTAAAATTTTAATTATGTAGAAAGCATAATATTAATAACCGTGAATAATAAATATTTAATCTGCCATCTTTAATTGGCCGTATTAATATTTTCGTCGGTAACATTATTTTTAATAAATTTATTTATTTACATTTTATGTGTTCAATCAAATTGACATTTTTTAAGCACTATATTATAATTCAATTCATATAAAATATCTATAAAGGCTATTAGCGACAATGTCTTTACTAAGGAAGACAGTATATTCATTGTGCTAAAAGAAATGTTTTGTCAATCGTCAGTTGCATCCGTCTATATAAATAATACTTATAATTTTACATAGATAGTATTAATGAAAATTTAATAGTTATACATACATACAAGTGAACATAAAAATGAGTTGCTACTTTTCCGAACAATTTCCGGAAAATTTACTTTATGAAAACGCTATGATAATTTTAAAGGTGTCTTCAGGTGTTTCTGTCATTTCCTAACCTGCTTGGAGTGTATTTACCTGGTGATGTTTTTTTTTCCAGGTCACACCAAATTATAAAGAGGACAAAGAACTGATATTATATCCAAACAAAAATGGCCATGTCGAGAATATTTTAGAAGAAGCCGCAAAAGTAGTGGAGCTGAGCCCGGACGGCACAAGAAAGCTACGCATTGTGGAAGTGTCATGTCATAAGGTACGAAAAGGTTGCCCAGGATTGGAAATGGAAATGTGGGATTTTTCTTTTGACCTTGTTACTTCTAGGCATAAACAAATGAAGTTCTATAAGAATTACTAGTAGGCTCTACAGAATTATCAGTAGGTTCATTACAAAAGGTGACTATGGAAACCTAGTTAACCTAGGAAACAAGAGGACGAGACGAGACGAGTAAAATAATACCTGTAGGTCTGATGCTGCACTCTGTCAAAAGCATCTCGTGAAGTTAAAGATGCAAGTTTATTGTTTAACACCTGAAGTATCGGAAATGACATTTCACCATATACGAGGAATAGCATTTTAAAATTGAGACTGATGTGAAAATTTTTCTTTATTTCAAAAATATATGGTAGTTATAAAAAAATATATGTTGGTTATTATATTTTAACAATGATCCCTTTCAACATACACCCCCCCACCCCTATCTACACACCACTGCATGCGTGTCTTACATTGTTAAAAACTGATGCAGTTGAATCAAAACTTCAGTCGATCTGTCATTTTTTTCATCACCTCTACGGACTGAAAAAAGGTTCTTTTCAGCAAAATTTTTATTTTTTAGAACATTAAAAGTCTCTACGGCCAAATTGGGGCATACGGGGTTGGTCGAGCACCTGAATCCGTTGTCAGCTAAAAGCTGCTTAACGAAAATGGTCTTATGAGCCGGTGTATTATCTTGATACAGAATCCACTCATAGTTCTTCCAGAAATATGGTCTATTTTTCCTAACTCATTCTCTGAGCTTTGTCACCACCTCAAGGTATTAATGCTGATTAGCAGTTTGACCCTGAGCTACCCATTCGACCATTGCCTTTAGTTTTGATTTGCTCATTTGTGTTTTTCTCATACTTTTTCATAAGTGGGAGTCCAATGCATCGATTGTCTCTTTGTTGCTGGATCATATTGAAAAATCTAAGTCTCATCACAGATCTAGTTACTCGTTCAATTATTTCAGGATATCAAAGCAAATGTTTCTCCGGTGATCTTTCTGATCCTGTGAGTTATTTCTGAAATTCTGTCTTTTTGTCAATCTTTACTATGTCAGCGATCTTGCCGAATGATGTCATCATTTTTTTTTCACTGGTTCATCACACCCGGCCTGGATGAGAATTATCCTCGACTTCTTCCTGACTTTAGCTAAACCTTTTATTCCGTTTGAAACCTTCGTGACTTAGCTTCATCTCCGTAGACTTCTTTCAACATCATAAACTTTTGCGGGGGATTTATTTAATTTAACAATATTTTTATATTAGTGCGGCGCTCTATTTTTAAACTCTACATGGTTTTAAATACATTATGAACAGTGAACGTATTTTGAAAAATAAGTTGCATTTTACAAAAATAACCAACAAAATAAACCTCTATTTTTTTTACTTTTTATGGAGGGGTTCGTCAGATACTGCTGGTTTAAAGTGCATGCATATTTCAAGTTACCATAAGTCTTCATTTGCAGGAACAATAGAAGAATTGTAAAAAAATAAGTTTTTTTTTATTACAAACCTACAAAAAAATTAAATGTAATATATTGTTACAGGTTCTCCCCGGTCCAGAGTTAGATCTTCCCCTCGATCAGTTAAATACTGTGTCTCCAAAATTATACCGCATCGAGGAGATACCGAGGGATGAGCTCATTTTGCAGGTTGATGCATAGAATATTTATTTATTAAAAAAAAACTAATCTTTTTAATCTCCATTCCGCGTTCTTTCTTAAGGTTTGTCATACATACATATTACCATATTATTATACGTAGTGGTCTCAGATCGTTTTCCGCTTTCTATCCTATCACCGTTAGACATCATTACTGACAATATTACAATTAGTTTGAATTATATCAACGCATTCAGTGCCAATAACGGTTTATACCGTAATCGCTTTATACGACAGGTGCCGTTTCCGGGAAAACAGTTAACGTCTTAATGCATTTCTATTAATATTTAAAAACGCGGCACATCGCGTATACCTGTTTTTTCTTTTAATTTTAGTTCGGATTTGACCGTTGTTTATTTGAAAAGTGCGCTAGTAAATAGGAAGTATTTTTGACAGATTTGGCTGTAAATAATTTTAGTTTTATTTACAAAAGCTATGTCGATATAATACTAAATATAAAAAACAAACATTTTCATAGTTTTGTACATATTGTTTGCCAATTATAAGAAATTATAACAAAATAAAAAACGGATGTCAGTCCAGCGTAGGATATTCCTGGTCAACGTACTTCGCTGATCGGGTGGCAACGCGTGTCAGCGCGTTTGACGTACGAAGCTGAATGTGTTAAGATTTTTCTATTTTAATTTAATTTAATTAAAGTTTTGCCTACTAATAGTTTGTGTATTGTACATTTGTATGTTGCCTTTGAGGCAATAAGTTATACAATGTGCTGTAATTTTATATTGAAGTGTTATAAATAATTAAATAAAAGAATATATATTTTGCATAGCACTAATTAGTAATAATTACAATAGAATACTTAATACATGAATTTGTTCAGTTTAAGCAATATAAAATATTATTTGATTCATAAGGGCCTCCTTGGCAATTTTACTGTTTTAATTATTTTAAATTTTAATTTTGAATCGCCGTAAGCGGGCTTGTTTATTAATGATGAAATGTTGTTTTTCAGGAGGATGAGATGCTTGTTCCCTGCGCACATTTTCACAAGCAGGTTTATGCGACGTTTGGCATACCCTTTTATATAAAGATCAAACACAGCGAACCTTTCTCTGCCGTAAAGGATAGGTTGCAGAAAAAGCTCGATATTACGGATAAAGAATGGGAGAAGGTGATTGAAATAATTTGTTTATAATTCATAAATGTTGCCAAAGCAAAACAAAACTTTACCAAATTACATTTCTAGAAATCTGAGTATTCCATCTATTTACTCCAGTATTGACGTTTGTGCCATCACACCCGACGGAAGCTACTTTTGAAGGATGTAGAACACAATGTATCAGCAGACTGATTATGCTAACCTTAATACTTGTGAGAAATGTGGCCTAAAAATTTAGTATTTGGTACTTGGATTAGTGTCAAACGCTCCAATTTATTTTTTTCTATAAAACTGTTTACCTTTTACCCGAAAAAGAGTTTTATCTTTACGGTCATCGAAATACAAGTCTCCTATTTATTTGATGTCGTCAAATTTTCATTATGTCAATTATTTTTGAAGAATCTTGAGGCGTACAAACCCATGTCTTCTAAAACAGCACTATAATTGCTGCGTGCGTGTCTAATACAGCAGTTCTATCGCAGGCTTGAGCGACTGACAGTAACTTCTGTCTCATTTGAAATGAAACCATCATTTGGGAACTAGATGGTTGGGATCTGGCAATGTAACAGAGGTAGTTTGATAATTATCATTACTTTTCTGCTCAGAATAAAATTAATCACTTGAATTTGCAAGTAACTCAGTGCTTTTACTCCGAAGCATGTAATTGATTATTTTGTTCATGTTTTTGCGCCTTCCGCATGAGATTTTTTCTAGTTAGAATGTCAGTTAGTCCCTAAAGCCTTTCTGTCCTTCGGACACGGGGAAAAAACGGTCATTCTTTTAGTGCTACTTTACATAGCTTTTCATACGAATAATTAGAGAGGTCACAAGCGGATATGTCAAAAAGTATACTTTTTGAACTTTTTTGAAAGTGTTGCAAATTGTTTTTATAGTTGCCAGATTCCTCTCTCAGTTTGGGTGCTAAATGAAGCTTACGGGATTTGTAATTCTCACATTCGTTACACAAGGGATTGAAGCTTTAATCCAGAGTTAAGTTAATTTTTTCGTCAAATTATCAGATATTTCAGTAACTATTTCAGTAAAATATGAATGAAAACATGGGAACCCTGTCCCATGTTTTCATTCATATTTTATCTACAAGTAACATTTCATTACATCATAGTGTGTTGGTAAAAGACGATCGCTAAGTTGTTTCAGAACACCAAAAACATTTTTTACCTTTTTTCTAGTTGCTACGTCCATTAGAAGACATCAAATGAAAATATGAAACTTCATTTTTGATATATTCATAATAATTCATAAATCGTTCCACCTTAGTGTGCATCTGCCAATATGAAATTTATAAGTTAATAAATGATTGATTATAGTTACATCATAATAATTAATGATGAATAATTAATAAATGAACGAGCAGAAAATTTGCTGATTAAGTTTGCTTTTAAATTAGAGCAGGGACCCAGCTCCTTAAAATCAGTATCTCTATATCATGAAAAAAATAAACCTTTTGGTTATAGTTTGCGAAGAAAAACAACTGTATAAGCATGTTTTATGGGTCTATGAAAACATTCTCAAACCGAGTGAGAGTGGGAGCATTTTTTTTTTATCCGGAGAGTTGTAATGCTGGACTGTCTTCATTTATACTTCCGGACACATTGACACTGCCTCCTCTGCAAAAAATAATCAATATTAATCAGGTTTTTTTTCAGAATATATTTTAATTATGTTAATTTATTTGTTTCAGTATAAATTTGCAATAGTTTCAAATGGCCGATCGACCTTCATCACGGAAAATGATCAATTAATGAACATATTTGACTTTAGGCCAAATAGTAATCCAAGTTAGTATTTTTTCCTTTTTGTAATGTAAGTCACACGTCTGTGACATGCTATGCTTACGAAGTAGCTTAACGTGGCTACTTTAAAGGCACGTCAAGAAGAAGTATCCATACTGTATTCAAGGAGTCTATAAAGTATTGCATGCCTATGATTAGCGCTATCCTTTTAAACGGGCTGGTTTAAGTGAATTCGAGCAGAGTAGAGCGCCTATGATATTATAGCAGATATCTTAAGTAGATACTAAGGCCATTGTTTGTTTGTTTTAGGTAAGTTCAATAAGTTTCGCAGCCAATTCGCTACGAATCCTTCATTATGATATTGTGATCCGATATGTAAATTGTAGTCAATATTTTCAAAATTTGCCGTAAACTATCTTGTCTATTTGACTTGCTGGCAAGTTGTCAGCTTGAATGTGTGAGTGAGATGGCTGACATCCTGTTCATCGGCCATTGTTGTTCTATGTGAGCTGAAAGGGAGATGACTTGCTGTGTGCTTGTCGATCGTGTAAATTAATTTAAAGTCTGTCTGACCGGATAAAATAAAGAGCTGTGGAAAGAAATAAAAGATTTTATTTCGCCCATCTTGACACCACGAAATAAACAATATTATTTTGTTTACACTATATTTTTGTACTCTACACAAGTTTATGTAATGATTTTTTGTATTATATTCTGATTCGAAGAATCTGTAAAAAAACGCTTATTGGCATTAAGGTTTGAATTTGAAATACGGGCATGAATCACTATGCCTTCAATTATACCATTAATGAATAAGGAATCTAACTGCAATTTATGAACTTAACATGAACCCAGTTGATGAAAAATATGCACTCGGGAGCTGTCAGACGACGTAACATACCTTCAAATAATTTAAAAAGGAATTTGTAGTTTTGTAATAAGGTGTTGGATTTTATTGGGCCTAATAAAATGTATTTTTTGTTAGATACGGCGACGACGCGACCATGGCTCGGTCTGGAGCACATCAACAAGACGCCAAAGCGCTCGCGGATCAACTTTATGGAGAAGGCCATCAAGATATACAACTGAGTATAGGTCAGGACGCTCAGTCCCAACTTCTTGTACCCATGCGAGGAGACCTACCCTACATTATATACACCAGAATCCCCATTATCCGGTTTCCCATGTCGTCTCACATTTTATGCGCAGCACTTAATCCTCAGAGACGTCAGAATGACCAACGGACGCGCTGAAGATCGCAAGGTCCGTTTAATTATGCAGTCATACATTTTATCAAAATTAAGGAGTTGATATAACATTCGTTTTGTAACCCTGGAGCTCTGGATTGTGGTATTTCTATGTATAAAATATATTAGGTCAGCTGGTTGCCGTGTGCCGTGTTGAGCGTTTAAAAAAAGTTGCAAGGTTAAATAGTTTTGTTATGATTTACTGATATTGCGATATTGCAGATCGCACCTTGGTTTGTTATGACTTAAGCATTTTGCAATGGTGAATGTCCTGTCCTTTTTTTATGAATACCTAGAAGCTGAGATAATTAAACAGAGGACCTTCGTTTGCTCGGCCAGACGCTTTTTGCAGCTGTCCATTTTATTACTGAAATATATATATAAATGTTTGCTTTTATAATGTTGACAAGGATCGTCTTGAGACTGCCTATAATATTATATCACAAGTATCTTTATTCAATGAAATTTTATGTTTATTTTGATTTGTCATATTTAATGCTTCAGCAACATTGCAGGCAATGTGCATTTTATTACAGAAATTTATGAACTTTGTGAAACATGTAGATATTAACCTCCGAAATAAATTTGAAAATATCTATTTTTTCATAGAATAAGGGGCAGATGTCACATTTTAACTAAAACAAAGTGGCGTGTGTTTTGTATCAAGCATTGACATTCCACCGGTGATAATATGACATCAATGTGACCATGTCTAGCATTTTTCGCTTTATTAAATTAATTAAGTTTAAGCACTACTGGTTTAATGCACATGCACATACGTAATTTTGTTTAGTTTCTTTGCTATTTATTGTTTAAAATATAGTAAAAATCAAACTAGTCCGCATTCATTTTGCTTATACAACCAATCTGACGCCACAGCCATTTAGACAGCAATTTAGAATATACGACATCTGCTCCCCTGATGAGTCTCCCGTTTTCTAACAAACAAGGTGTGTACTTTTCACTAAATCCATATCACACTAGTCTATATTTTATTGGAACGATAGGAAAAATTGCAGACATTTATTCAAGTCATCGTGGCTTGTATTTTCTGGTGCATTTGTATTAACGTGTTCCTTAACATTTTCTGTTTTTTGTTTGTTTTCAGAATTTCATAAAAAAATATAATTTTTAATAATGCTAGAGAACGGCTTTTTTTTAAAATAATCATGCAAATTTGTTTTTGATATCGTCATTGTGAGGTTTTTTTTTTGATAATGAGTAGCATACTGTGTATATAAATATAGATGAATGCTAGAATTGTGTAAATTGCAAATAAAAGATTTGTAAAAGTATTTATTAAATGTTTTTTGTTTGTCTTTTGCATATTTTCTCTCTCTTTCTCTACCTATTTGAAGGGCCAATATTACAGGTTACAATAATATTGAATATTTTTATTAGTTTTTATTGCGAGGGTGTTCGATGGCATCATTCTATTATATTTATATATAAGGCAAATATTAGTTTATTGAGAAGTTTGTTGATCTTTAAATTTAATAGATCAAATTAAATCAATAAATTGAAAAATCGAATTCATGCAGAATAAAACACCGATCCACAATAGAAATTAATCTTTGAATTGCTTGACTATCGCTGATAAAAAAAGGTAGTCGTGTATTATCAATTTCCGCTTATAATTGGGGATTAGCTAAATCGATTTTCAAATTTTTTGTAGTATTTATATTAAATATATCGTCATCGTAGAGCGAAAAGTGATATTTTTTCCAAAATTGAATTTATTTTACCAAACTACATATTTTGATGTCCTCTAGATAGAGGACATCAAAACACATAGATACACATACCACACTTTTCACATAGATATGTGAAAAGTGACTAAGTCTGAGAAGAAACTGTCATGGCGGTATTTACTCTGTATAGGATTAAGTGCATTTCAAGTTCAATAATAAAATGCGAATAAAGGACAAGTAAGTTTTTATTATTTTTTTTTAGTTTCATATGTGTTCTTGTTTGTGTGTGTTTTGGTGTTTTATTTCAATTATTTAAGCATTATAGTCTAATAATTGCTAATATTTTTTTGCATATTTCACTTTTTATTTCAACACCAAAACTAAAAGTGACATTACCTCTGAGGTACTGTTTTTTTCACTTTAATCACTTTTCACTTTATGACCACAATATGCAAAACTTTTCAGAGACGCTGTCGTCTAAGGGCATTTAAGTTTGCAGACACATCGGAGACACAGAATATTTCCTTATTCATATTGTATTGATAAATCATAAAGAATTTATGGATACTCTATACATACATACCGTTTCATACATAATTATCCCAATGAGTGAAATTATCACACCATTACCTGGCTAGCGAAAATTTGTCTCTCCGGTTAGAAGTTATGATGTCCACGTCTTGATTTTTGACATTTAATAACCTTTAATTTGTAAATGAATGTAGTAGATAATTAATATGATACTGCCAGAGCGCCCTTTCGAAAGGACTTCAGTTTGACCTGCGGTCACGCTAACTCCAGACCTGCGCTTTCATCTGTCGCAAGTATGATCTGAAATATTGGCCCTGTCATGGAATACTCTGGTTTTTATTTTAGCATGGTCTACACCAGTGATGCACTTTATATTGTAAGTTACTAAGGACGTTGTGATACATTTCTTACATTTATATAACTTCAGATTACCCAATAATCAGAATGAGTGTTGAATATAAAACATCTTTCATAATTACGAAAGGCTTTTAATTTTCAATAATAAATTGAAGAGATCCATTTGCCAGCCAATTTTTCCATCATAACTTGTAAACTTTAGTATTAGTAAATCTGATTTTTATTTCCCATTTTAGTTATTATTTCCCAGTTTACATTGCAGGCAATGCTATAGTTATAGTACAAAGGACAATAAATATTGAATATTATTATTTATACTATCAAGTAACTATACAGACAGTAACAGTACAAACATATGACTTTTGAGCGTGCCTCAGATTTAATAAATATTTTCAGCTTTGTGAGTTAATCATCGAATGAGTTCCGAAATTAGCGCATAACCTCATTGTGTAGTCTCGACATGACATAATTTTCTCGCAAAAAGTACACTGTATTTAAACCAATTGATAGTAATTTATCACACGATTTAATAATATCCAATATTATTTTATTTTTTAATCTATTTATTTTGAAAAACAAACATCACACAATCCAGAGATTCCTGCTAATGCCAGGTATATTGTAAGAAAATAATATCTTATTCATTATCAATCAAGTTTTATAATACGTCTAAAGAAATGCTCTAGATAATAATAAATAAATTATTAATTTCCAATTTTTAGTTGTGTTGAATTAAAAAAAAATACGCCACAAAAATGATTGTAAGCCTTTTCCGCAAACCTTTTTTTTTATTTAATCAAAATTATACAATCTATAATTGACTCGTCTTGTCAAACTGCAAGACGAGTTTGTTGGCAAGAAATAGCTCCCGTATACATATTTTGTTAAAATAATAAAATAAAAAAATGGCCACCATGTCAAAAACCCATAAGACTCAAAAGATTGCATAGATAATGTTTTCTTGTTTTAAAAATGCCACTAGTTTCCTTTTTAATGTATTTTGGCACACCAAAACACCTTTTTATTGTCACCATAAAAATTGCTATTTGCGAAGTTTGTTTAGAGGCTTGCCTTGGCTGAATTACAATTTTGCACAAGTTTAGAGCAGTTGTATGAAGAGTTATCTCGTTAGTCATCTCGCTCATATGGACCGTAGAACAGTCACTAATATTGTGTGTCATGTTTATGCCACCATGCTTCCTAAATAATAGCAAACTGCATACTCTATGAATACTCGTTTTAATGTGGCTATTATGAGATATAGCCGGATAAGCTTATTTAACAAAAAAAAATGTAGTTCTTCAAGAGATATTCAAAAGCTTTTTCACACTTCATTGTCCAAAAATGTCGCATTTCAATGCATTGAGTCCATGCTACGCTTAGCTTGCCGAAATATGTTTGTTTTTCATACATTTTAAAACTATGGTTAACAAGCATTCAGTGATTGGTTTCTACGATTTTAGCAAGAATATCAATCGTTTATTTCAATTTTTTTTTGGGAGGCTTATCGGAAAATTAAATGTGATAAAATGGCAGAAAAACTTCATATTTTTCCTTGTAAACTTTCATGGAGCGCAGTAAGAATGCAACTATAGCAAAATGTACGACATTTTGCAATATCACATCCTATTCGATGTGATTTTTCAGTCTGTTAAACCTCTGAAATCAGAAACTAAGGAAAAATTCATCGGCAAAAAGAATGTTGAACTTATGCAAGCAATAATAATCCAGAAAACGGGAAAAGTTGTGTGCATATATGGCCATAGATCCAACAAATATCCCTTGGGTAAAAAGACATTTCTTTTTCATTGTAAAGACATTTCGACTTTCGGTATAGAGATATCCGAGCAAGAAAGTGGATAGTCGGTGCACGGCGCAAACGTCACCGGCGCCTCAAAAGTAAGTGCTTTAAAATTTTTATGTTTCCAATAACCCTATTCATTTTTTTTAAACCGCGCGCTGCCGTGTAGTAACAAAAGACTATGGTTAGTATAATACATATGTTGAATTACAAATGGTTTCTGCAAAGTATCATTGGAAGATATCTTCAATTATAATTTTTAGGTTATTCAATTGTCGAAATGGACAGAAAATCACAAAAAAATGAAAAATGTCTTGCTTTACAACTGTTATGATAAAATAAAATTATATTAAAATAGATAAATAATGTGTGCTAGAACTTTAGCCATTTCTCTGTTACATGTCACATAACTTGTTACACTTTAGAATCAATACTGTAAAAACCTTGGCTGTGAAGATTTATCTGCTTATGCATCGTAGCTTGTACCTTTTTAATTAAATGTGTTCTCTACTCACTAAAATAATGAATAAATGAATTAAAATAAGTGCCTGTTATAATATTAGAATCTTGAAAAGAAAAAAATAATTATGAACAAAAAATATTTGGATTTATTTTTCCACCTGCAGGAAAAGCAAATAAATAAAATGTGCCCATTAGTTCCCATTTTGTGTGTATTATAGTATTATTAGGTCAGGCCGTGTATACTGCAGACTTAAAATGTGCAGCTAATATATATATTTATATAACAAAACAATATATTTATATTATATTTACAATTAATATTTATAAAAAACATTGATTTTAGAATTTGATCAATTCATAAACTAAAAAAACGGTGTATCAAAATTGAGGGTCTAGTGGGGTGGTCTGAAATCTACACCAGCTGTATCTATTTTACTTTGTATGAGATAAAAACTTGTTTTGTGTGGTCATCTTTTCACAAGATATTTTACATGTACTATTTTAAATTTTAAAAAAACACCTTTAAAAAAGGTGGAGGTTCTCAATCCGATTTTTACATTTTTAACATTTTCTTTTACCTACAATACTATTTTCTCCTACTGCTAATTTGATTACTGACTTATTTTGCATAGTTTGACCGCCGTAAAAGAATGAAGTTGTACACAAGTTTTCTGTATGTGCCATATTCCATACCAACCAATGCGAATGATAAAGTGTTTTTATTTAGCAATGAACTTTTATCGCGTTCTTAGCAAATTTTTGTAATGTAATAGGTCATACCATGTAACAGCTTACCGCTGTAATCGTATTCTGTCCCGGTTAAAGTCGCTATAGCTCACCCGCTTTGACAAATATTCTTGTCGCTTGCCTAATCGTCACTGTTCATTCGGCATGTAAAGCGTTTCTATTTTTGATAAAGAATTAAGAAAGAAAACAATGTAATAGTGAGTTCGATATGATATACTTATTCTGCATACCTCACTTCTTTTAGGACGACAGCACGTATGACAAAATTAGCATTTTACTCAGTTAACACATAAAAAGAGAAATTAAAATTAATCCATTAAAATCTGCATATTATTTTAGGTCAGAGATCGTGGTGGTCTAGCTGTTAAAGTAACTGCATATTAACCCAGGGGCCACAGCACTTTACCACCATTATCTCCGACTCTAGAACAAGTAACACAGAGCCCAAAATAATCATATAACCTAGTAATTATTAAATAAATAAAAAAAAACAACTAATTTAGTAATAATATCCGCAGCCAAGTATCAACGTTAGAAATGCAAATTATTATCTCAAATTCATGTCAAAAAGTACACGAGTGGGTACATACTGCAAGTTTTCTAGGCATAAAATCAGTCCATCTCGATACTCGGGGATATCATTTGGAAGTAAAAAGTGCATTTGTGTTTCTGCAGCGTTTGATTCAATAGTTTTATTGTTTAGGGATATATTCGTGAGGATTGTGTATAATTTGAAATGTTTTATAAGTTGAAATAATAATATACTTAATATAAGATGATGTATTTGTAAAAATTGAACTATAACCCGTGTAAATGATATGTCAAATTTTGCACTTTTGTTATAATATTGTGTACTGGCTGAAATATCATTATTTTTATAGTATAAAATTGGCTAGTTGGAGGATAAGCTTTGGACATTTTATGTGGATTGAATTTTAGCTTTATTTAATGATTATCTGTTTTTATGTTTCAATTTTGAAACTAACTCACGGATTTGAGAGTGGTCGATGGTTAGATAAATATTGATGCAATTTGATTATATCAAAATTGGTGATGTTTATTACAACAGAACAGTAATCATCATAGAAGCGCAAATTGAATATGAAATATACACAAATTAAAATTACACTTACAGTGTACCCAATTGAACATTGCAGTGATGTAAATGGTGTGAATTTTGAAAAGGCGACCATTTTGAAATCTGTATTCTATATATATATGTATTATTCTAAATATATAAATACATTTTTTAGTTCAGATAAGAATAAAAACTATATAAAGAAAATTATTATAACCACAGTCTGATTAACAGATTTCTTCGTTTATCTAGAAAAAATAACAGTATTGGAGTAAAAACAAAATATCTTATGCTTATAAATAGAGTGACCTGTGGTTTTTTGCTTACTTATTCCTGTATTTTAGACAAATTTTTTTAATGCAAAGAGTTAATAAATTCCGGGTAAACACTCTGTTTTATCAACTCACTTACCGAGCGAGCTTCAAACTTTTAAGTTTGTGTCTTCCAGTCGTAGAAAAAGAAATAATGATAAACTGATCTGAGAAAACGGGAGCATTTTTTTTTACATACTATGTTATGCAGTTGCATACTAACTGCCCGGTACCTACATTATGTATGAGTGACCTGAAAAACTACTAGGTCTGAATCACTAGGTAAGAGAGTTGAAGAATGAATTTTTATCCTAAAATTATTTTGTATTATGTTTCATTACCGTCAGTCGGCACAGCTTACGAAGTCTATTTGAGGGAGAGATTAGCGAACGCAATTAAGTAGTCACCCTTAGAACGGTAATAGGTGTCAAGGGATGGCAACCTCTACCTCATTCCATTCTCGGTTGCGTGGCTATCGATCGACAAAATCCTTAACACACTCACGCCGATGACGGAATAATCCGTCATCGCTGTATACGCCCGGTGCCATGTGCTGGTGAACACGTTATCGTCTTACTGCATTTCTATTAACATTCAAAAGCGTGGCATGTCGCATATACCTGATTTCACGGAAGGCTAATCGTCTTTTTTTCCTTTTAGTTCGGTTTTGACATTTGATTGTTTATGTGATGCGTGCGCTAAAGGGTTTGACGGATTTGGCTTTAAATAATTCGAGTTTAATAATAAAAGTTATATCAATATAATGTTAAATATAAAAAAGAAACATTTTCCTAGATTTGTACTTATTATTATTTGCCAATTAGAAGAAACTAAAAACGGGTGGCAGGCCTATGTGCGATATTTCGTTTAGTCAATGACCTTTGCCGAACGAACAGCAACGTATGGTCTGCGCTTTTTACATACGGAGTAGAATGTGTTCACCTACATAGGTTTTTTTCTCAGGCGGATATATGCTTTCAGGAATTTAAAAACCTTTGCTTAGCCTTTTAAATCCTCCATGGCTCATCGACCTATATTAAACTGCATTTGATGCATTGAAGCCTTTATTTTAAAATTGTATTTCTTTATTTTATGTAATTATTCACTTTGTTTAATGTTTTTAGTTTCCTTTTGTCAGTATATTTTTTTCTTTCTTAAAATTACTTTACCTAAAAGGACAGTCGTTGTGTTTGTACCTATGCAAGTGAACGTACCACTTATGTAAGAAAATCAATACTTTAATAATAGGTTCTTTTTTTCTCATATTTTAAAGTGAATCAAAACATTCATTATTTACTAAACCGCCACTAGATGGTGTTGTATTACTTAATGTAAAAATATAATAATTGTAGGTCACTACTTACATCTAGCTTATTCTATAAATATATTAAAATATCAAAAGCATAACTGTCGAGTATCCACCTTAATGAGCAATTTTTCACAATCCGTGTACCTAAATTGAAATTATATTAATTCTTGTTGGCATTATATCTAAGTTGTATGTGAGGCTGGACCCAAGTTTTTTCCCGGGATAATAGTTATTAGGTTGCAAAATGCCAAAAATAGAATACCCACTGGTAGCAGAAAAGCAACCGCCACTATAGCGCTAGCGAAAAGTATAGTCAACAGCATAAAGTTGTAACTGTCATTTTAAAATGTCGACTTTTGGCAGTAATTTAATACTAAAATTAAGTAATCTATGCTGCATCTTAGCGACCATTCACTATCACAAATCTTAATAATTATGTTTTGTAAAATATATATGTACTATACACGTATGAAAACATAAGAAAATACGTACCCATTGGTTTAAAAATAACTTTAGAAAAAGAATTTTTAAATTTTGTAATATTTCATCAAATAAATCTATTTCCAAATAGATAGATATGTTAGTGATGACAGTATGGCACGGCTTATCCGACAAAATTTGTAAAACGAATGGAAGTTCGCTTTTCTAATAAAACAACACGATCGCAAACTCACATTAATACTTATCAACACCACTTCAAAAATTTTATCCAATAGTTAACAGTTACTAAGGTCTTTAAATATTGTACAATGATAAACGAAGCAGGAATTTAGCTCCAATATCCCTGCCGGCAAACAGCCATCGACCTCTGCTTATCACAACCGGATTAAGTTTAAATAAATCGTAAATAAATAAAACAACAAAATAGTCAAAAATATATTTATATTAATAAAAATGTAAAAGCGAACAAAAATTGATTACAATAATAATTGAGTACCCTAGCGTGGACACATTGTAAAACTGAAACGTGGATAAAATCGCCCGTGCCACCCAGGGCATTTCTGCTTTAAACTCACGGTGGTCAAAAGGTTAATCAACGCCACCAAGCTGCGGTTTAGTAATCAACGATTGTTTAGTTTAACCATGAGTCATTTCTTTACATTTATAAAATGTGTTTCGAGTTAATATTTTTTTTATCCAACTTAACCAATTTGAGTATGGCTGATACTTTGACCTTTCAACCCATTTTGCAGTGGAAAATCATTATTAGGTGCCTCTCCTTGTTGACGATCAGAAACTTAAGATGAGTCTTGGGAAGCTCTACAATTTCTCCAAATAAGGTGAAAAGGTACAAGAAAAATGTAGCCTATCTCAATTAAAAAAACGAATTTGATAATGGAGTATCTCGCTCAATGCTGCTCAGCTACTATCCATGTTGATCGCTTGACAAAAGTATCCATGTGACACGTCTCTTAGTCGCGTCGCACTATGTAGTGACTGTTTTTATGAGTAGCGTAGCATCATGTGCTAACATACGGTCAGATATATTTTTGAGTAAAGTAGCCAACGCATCATGTCGCATGTCTCGTAGCTCTAATTTATTATAATAAGCTTTTATATGTATGCATAAATAAATAATAAATTACATATAACTATAAACGGACATATAAATTATATTTGAATAACTTCCATCTAAATGGGTTACAAAACTGAAAAAAGAAAAGGTAGCACATTTAACACGCCATGAAAATTCAACTCAGTTTGTTATTCTTTCCGTCGTATGCTACAGCGGAGTGTTGGAGCGATAGTGAGATAGATATTCAGAATAAAAGAATAGCCAAAAATAGTCATTTGTAGCACCGCCAAATACAACCGTGTCAAATTACAATTTACTTTTAATTTTTGGAGCCTATTAATAATTGTGTAAAAAAACTATAATTAAATAATTGACATTTGAATATATGAATCACTTGTTTGCTAGAAGCGGGTAAGCATCATAATTCCGATCAATAAATGCTAAAATAAGCAGTTAATCCATAGCTCGCCAATGAAATCTTTCTCATAGTAATTAATATATTTTGCAACAAATCCCATAAAATATATTAGTCAAAGCTAGGTATTTTGTGGAAAACCATTATAGTACAATAACTTCTCAGGGAAAAATAAATCGTCTATATAACTACACAGTACGATAAATATATACTATTTAAATCTATTATCGCAGAAATCCAATAAAATTTGTTAAAGGAAGTTAGTATTTAGGTTAGGTTTGGTATTTAGGACCAGGAATTAATTATTTACAGGTCATGTTAAATAAACAAAGGTAAGATAACCTATGACACAACTTTATAATAAAAAAAAACTTATATTAGGTCAGAGAAAAAGCGAATAAGGAAAATATTTTATTTTATTTTTGTTTATAAAATGATCACATGTGACATTATGATAGCGTATGAGCATATTTACTCACAATAGTCCTATAAAATTCAAATATTTTATCACTTTCCTGTCGACATTTCTTTAGTGCGTTAATGTAAATATTTTTATCAAACTTTTGAGTATTTGTAAAACAGCTAAGCAACTTATTTTGGATATTGTCAAAAATGAATGTCATTGTCCCGAGCGAGGCACTTTCCTCATTTTCCGAAGGATCCAATATTATATCACCATCTTCGTAAATTGCACAGTTAACTGCTGCGAAAAAGCTCCTCATTGAAAGTCCAGCATTTATTAAAGCCAAGCATGTCGCGTTTATGCAACAGGACATAAGCTGAAATGCAATGACACTTGTTAATATAGTAAGTACATTAATGACAAGAGCGTCCATGCCTGATGCAGCGGTCTTTCTGGTCTACACTCAAAACACTTCCAAATAAAAATGCATAGCTTAACTGTCAAATGTAAATGTAAATGTCAAATGTTCTCCTTACTAAAAAGCTTTTGTCAATAATTATTCTCATAATTAGCCAGCTAAATAGTCATATTCACGCTATGAAACCAAATATGTAAAAATGATAGAGCAAGTGCGGACAAAATTCCATTTCTACATCTCAAGTGCAATGGGGAGTATCCAACATTTATGTACCACTGGATCTATCGGATCATTTTAACTGTAGGTCCTTGGAAAAAAGAAACGCAAGTTTAGTTGTCACTACATACAAAATCATTAATGTTGAAAATATTTGGGCTATACGCGCCGCCAGATTGTATCAGAGCGAGAGCCCATCGCGGCTTTCATGTGCAGAAATGCAGGACCGATGTGTTAAGACAGCGCACACTCATTCGAGCAATAGAATTGCTCAACAAGCTGCTGCCCGACATCGCAGTGTTCTCATCAATTAGGTTACACCTGCAGGGCTTGGAGGAAACAGAACACTAAATTAGATGGTCAGGCAAAAGGGTAGTTGTAAATGGGCTAGAACCTGTGGCAAACCCTATAGAAAAATATATATGTACGCTTAGTGCGAGTGACAATAAGTTTGATATTTTGTTGTACTTCTATACAGTAGTAGAAACCTGTTACCAGTGAATTTTATATGCTAACGTATGAACCTACCATGTTGGTTTTCTAAATAAATGTTTAAAAATAAATCATTTTGTTGGTTCATGGTAGTACCCTGCCAGCAAACTAGAAAAAAACGTGCTTCCATTCAATTCTATCTCAATATGCTGATAATTTAAAAGGTGGTATTAAAGACATTACCCCGCCGTGGTCCTCCAACTCCTGAATTGTGACAGAAATCGCTGTCCTCGGATGCAACTCTGTTAGAATACACGAGTCTACGATCTGCCTCACCAAACTCTCTCTTAGTCTGTGACCGACCGATGTTTGGCCCGACTTCGACTGGAACACGACGTCGACGGATGCCCTTTCTATGTTCATATTTTGAAGTTTCACTTCCATTGGTCCATAAATAGCGCAAAGAGCAACTGAACTACCTGTAAAATAATCAAGCAGTAAATCATATTCGCAATAGCTTTATTTGGCTTAAATATTTTTTTAAAAGTTGTGTCACGACTGCACTATTGTTATGGTTAGAATTCCAAATATATACCCATCGATAGAATGGCTGAGCCATCCGGCTTACTAAGGTAATCAAGTTCACAACTCAGATCTCGCATCGTGAGCTGTTTTCTCATATAGATGGGTTTTATCAATTTTAACCTCGAATTAAACCCATTCCAGCACACTTTCGGCCAGTCAGCATGACAAATTGACGTTTTGAGTTTTGACAACTCTGAATCTCGATTTTTGGCTTTTCTTCTTTTATTAAACGTTTATAAAACATTATTCAGTCTCGTATTAAATTATACAGTTGTGAATTTAACAATCTTGATCAATATCCGAGAATAACTCTGGCTTAGGTAAATCAAAAGATTTCATATCCGACCATCTTTGTATAAACGGGTTTTTATTATTTTTAATGAATTTAAGTTTGATAATCGTTTGGTATAAAAATCGCCTTTGAATCTTTGATGATTCCAGTATTATCGTCCGCTCTCTTATTTTTATACTGTGTTCAACCAGGGTTCCACATCGATGGTACCGATCTAATTAAAGACACGAAATCCAATATTTTTCCCTTGATTCCTTTTTCTATCAATTAGACAACCTTTACCGACTCACGCATTCGAATTAACATTTGTGGGATTTAACGTGTGCCGACTAACGACTTAGGTGAAAGGGGTGTAAGGGCTTCGTGTAGACCGTAAAAATATCTCTGAACAATGTTTCTATCTTCGTTAGAAATCAAAAGACTCGCGAGACATTATTTTCATAACCACGTCCATTTTGATGTCCCGAAAAGATGGCGGTGCTCGAGTAATATTTAAGGACAAAACGTGCACCTATAATAGAGGCTATAGAATTACAATACTAAATACATTTTTGTTTCGTTTTATAGATTTTTAGACACATGTTTGGCCATATCAATAATGTCTATCAATGAAGTTCCGATCAAAATTAAAACATGAAAAACCACGGTGGACTTATTAGCACGATACCGCTTCCTCTTCCGCTCAACCCAAATTTGCGCAAACCTAATGTTTAAATTTACGTGTGGTTGCGCCAGTGGAAAGTAATATGTAAACCAGCCTTTCCTCTGTTTTGTTTCTATCAAAATACCTCTTCCAAAACATGCGCTCCTGGTATCCACCAATTCAGTACAAAGCGCGACCTACCGATTAGCTTGGCTCTAAGTACCGAGTTGGCTTAACGCTTTCACCAATAAAAAAAAAAAAAGAATCGTTGAAATTCACCTCCTTTCATTGTATACGCTCTTGATGTTTTGAAAATAATCAGCTGGTTTGTTTATTGTAGCTCGACCGACATACATACCAATCCTAGTTTGGTGGCTGCGGAGCCAGTAACAGAAAGAAATGCTCTTCGACTTTATGGCGTCCTGATACTTTCGAATTAAAATCAATGCATCGCGCTCGCTCGCAGTGGTAGGTACCCAATAACAAAGGTAATAATCATATTTTGACATGAGTGAATTTAAATAAATCCCGTTTGAATTATTTTTTATTTGAATTATTTATATATATAATTGTATAATTGAGTTGTAAAGTTATTTGACTTATATTTGATGATTGTTTTTTAATAGTGGCAAATCGCCTGAAAAGATAAATGACACAATCTTTGACAATATATACATATGTATATCACATGTGTGTATGACAATGTTTATTTAGTATACAATGTTTTTATTTTTATCATTAAAAAAAAGGCTCATAGCAATTACATTTAATTAAAAAATTAAATAAGAGATAAAATTAGCCTCCTACGGACAATGACCAGTTAGGTATGGTTAGGTAATTATTTTTAATACGTAAAAAAAAGAAAACAAATATACATGTATTCTAAGATGTTGCGTTGCGTACATACAACTAAAAAAATATGTAATTTAAAATCAAAACTAATTTGTAAGAAACGCAAATATTATGGTAGATATTTTTTTAATAAATAAATTCAATAATGCTGTGAATGCAGCCGGCAGCGTTGCACAGAGGTACGACTATGTACAATCTAAGATTTAGTAATGCTGACAAATTTCACTCAAGCATGGCTCTTTTAATTAAGAACTGAGTATTGCCATAAACATATTTTACGCGCAAACTCACACCCTTCCAGGCACACTTTTGCACATCTGACCTATATAGGGACCATTTATAAATTACGTCAGACAAATTTGTTTGTCACATTGGTGTAACGCCATACATTTTTCAATTTTAAATCTAGAACTAATTAGATTAAAACCGATCCAAATATTAAGCATTTTAGATGTTTAAATATTACATAAGTTTGTAATGAACATATTGGATACTGCATGTCAATGGATATTTCATTTAATTTATTTTTAGATTTGACATCATGAAGCTAGTGATTCCTCCCCCCTTGTCACATGATATAAACTCCTCCTTCCGTGCGATGTAAATTTATAGATTATGACTCGCATGAACCCTTACACACTTTATATTATTTTTATTAATTTTCTGCTAGTTGTTGCTCATATCAAAATACATTTACTTTTTTTGTTATAATCGCCGCTTTGTACTTCAAATTAAATAAAACAAATTGTGTCAATCTACAATCTTATACAAAGAATGTCTACGCCCACAGATAAATTGTTCAAAAGCAACGAAGGAGATTTTGGCTTGAACATTTAGTCCTGCATCGTGGTAAACTAAAGGGCATGGTGTCAACTACACATTTTTTTTTACTTTAGAATAGGTACACAGAATACTAAACAAAAAATATAACCCCTACCAAATTGCAATGCAATTTATTGGCAAGGCAACAATTCTCTTATTACATTAATTTCTATTTATCTAGGCCAGGGATGCTCAAACGGTCGATCGCGATCGACTGGTCGATCGCGAGTGCTTTTTGAGTAGATCTCGAGAAGAAAAAAAAATTTAATAAGTAGGTAGGTTAACTAAACTACAAAAATGTATTACGTAATAAAATAACACTGCTTGCGGCAAAAGGTGGAACGGTGGAAAGGTGGTTTTTATCAAAGGAACGCGCGGCACTTTTCAAAGAAAAGCCATGTTGTTTCTAGAATAGTCAGTACACAGTACAGTCTAGTCTAGAAACAACGAGAGAAAGTACAGTCTAGTTTCGGGCGGCGCGTTTGACGGGAACATTCGAGACTTTCGTTCACGCCGATATAAATGTTGCGCCTGCAGGAATTTCTAGTCCTGTTTGCAGGGACTAGCGGAAAATAAAACAGAAATCATGTCTGCTATTAGAGAACTTCAGTTATCTCGTCCGACTGTAACAAGGCGTATTGAAGTCATGAGTCAGGACATCGCAGGACAAGCGTTACAAATGTACCTATATTGTGCAGAAAGCTAATATCTATATATGCTACGGTACGCCCTACCTAGGTAGGTAGGGTGTATCGTGTATGTACGACAACCCTGCATCACACACACTTGCAGTCTCTCAGAGTCGATCGTAAGTAGTCTAAAAATATTGAGGTAGATCGCCAGCAGTTCAAGTTTGAGCACCCCTGATCTAGGCCTATGAAGGTCTTGTACTGGTGTGCGTGTTAGTAAAGGCGTTGTAACAAAAAGTCACAAGGCAAGCCTTTTCCTCGGACTGACTTTCACCTTGGTTACCAGTCACCTTGGTCTTCCACCATGGACAACTTACCTTACGCAGCGATGGAACTATAGCACTTCTACCCAACAAGCATAATAGCTTCTTGTTCAGAAATAAACTTCAAATCTCTTTGATTATACTATAATACCAGATATTGGAAAAATTAACTGTCCTGTATTGGTTGAGTCCTATAAGAAGAGCAGTTGTATGATTAAATTCTATTTCTGCGGAGATTGATAATATTAATCACATAGAATAAAAGACAATTTATAGCTACATTTTTATTGTATTACGCAACTTAGAAAATTAAGATTAATAATCAAAATATACAATAAAGGCACTTGTCAGAGATATGTCAACGATAACAAAAGCAACACTTAATTTAAAATTTTATCTAAATTTTATAAAATATCAAAAATTGCTATAATTTTATTATAAATACTAGTTCAATAATTATCATGACAAAAATAAGCATTTTTAGTAGGTATTTTTTTAAAACTCTTAAAACAAACTTAATATACGTAAATACATATCAAATTCTCAAGTGATGGTGATATAAAATGTGAGTAAAATCATTAATTGACAATGACAATTGGACTGTGACAATTAAATAGTTATTAATAGTAAAATAAAACCAAATAATTAAGAAAACTATGTAAGACATCGGAGAAAACAATACATTAAAATAATGATTATTTATTATTTTGTAATACCTACTAGTACAGGACCGCAAGTTCACAGAGACCGTTCACGAAGACCATGTGGGGTGTTTATGAATAAGAAATACATTAAAAAAATCAAAAATAATTAAACCCCGAATTTATTATTTTTATTAAAGTGCTGGTTTAAATTACCTTTCTTATAAGTGAAAACCTTTGGTGGCCAATGTCCTCGCTGCGGTCGCATCGATCGGTTGTCATATGCAATGTAAGAACCGTCTATATTTTTTTTTCTCGGGATAGGTGTGTACACTAAATTTGTACAAAAGCAACGTGCCTGATAGTTTTGCAGATATCCTACCAATAAATTGATTACAAGAAAAATGAACGTAAGATAGTTTGGCATGCAACAAACATTTGTGACTTAGTATATATACAGTGCATGGAAAATATAGGAGCAAAGGTACCTGCATTTTAACACGTGTATACAACCGTTTGAACTACTCAAATTATTCAATTGTCAGTTGGTCATGAACTCAAACGCAATTAATTTAATACCTCAAAGTAAAAAACATAAGTGAAGATGAGGCTTTATAGCTTAGCGAGGCAGATGTAAAACGCTTAACACATTCCGCTCCGTACGTAAAACGCGCGTACCACACGATGCTGCCATTCCACGAAGGTCGTTCACTGCATGCAAAATATTGCACACCACCCGTTTTTTAGTTTGTAAATAAAACTGGAACTAAAAAACAAAGTCAAATATGTCAAAAACACTTCACTAGCGCATTTTTCACATAAACAATCAAACGTCAAAACTGAACTAAAATAAAAAAAAAGACGATCAGTCTACGCCTTTTATGTATTCAGGTATACGCGATATGCCACACTTTAAAATATTAATAGGAATGCAGTAAGACGATGACGGAATATTCCGTAATCGGCGCTGAGTGTGTTAACTAAGCTTGTGACAGATAACTCCATAATATAACTTAATTTTTAATAGTGTTTTTGGTATAGATACAAGTACATACCTATATGTGTAAAAATGAAAATAATATGTATATGTTCTTTATAAGGAAAAAAAACTTTATCCCAATTATATCAATAGGTGTGAAACATACCATTTCTTAATTCCACTATAATATTTTTTTATACAAGTTTATTTGAAGTTAAGTTCATTTTCATTTATTGTGGCATTATAAATTCAATAAAATAGTTTAAATACAATAATAGTATCTCAATAAATAGGCTGTGTTCAGCTGCTTTTCTCGTTATAAAAACAAGAAGGCGATGGTTTTCAGCACAGCCCTTACAAAAATATTTTAACTTTGATAACAATAATATAATGTCACTCCATTTTTAATAAAATCTAAAATTGTTTCAAACTAGATAAATCGATTGATTGTTAATATTTAAAAATAAAAATAAATTAGGTTATTTAAATACATTTCTAAAACTAAGAGTCATTCAGAGTGCAGTAACTAAAACCACATTTAATATCACAGATTGTGAAAATTTTCCATTTTTTTTAAAATTTTAATCTTAGTATTTAAGTAATTTTACAAGTCATTAAAGAAATAAATATAAATGGCAATAAACGTTAAAAGCTTAGGCCGACAAATACATAACTGACATTAATTGTTTTTTCCAAATATATTAAGAATTGCACTGTACTAACTTATTTATCGTTATAATTGTTATTATTGGGTTATATAGCTCGAAGTCGACACATTTTAAGGCACTGAATATGGTAAAAAGGGGATTAAAAACATTTTATTTCTATCATCAGATTTCTCTTAATAAAGTACAATACTATAAAATTGATTGAAAATTAAAGTGACATACAATGTACCAGACGAAAAACCATAGAATTTATATCCATCAATTTGTAATGACTAAAGTAATCATAGATAAACTAAACTAAAATCAAATAAAGTAACAATTATTTTGGGCCCTACTCAATTACGCCAAATGTGCTTGTGCTAGAGTCAGGGGAGATGGTGCCAATTTTTATTACAATACCGCAAGAGGTTCACGGAAATGAAAAAGCATATATCGTATATGAAAGGTCGAATATCTTTTAGCCATTCTTGCCTTGTTTAATCTGCAGTTTTGTTCTTACATATAATGATGTGCTAATTGGGCTTATTAAAATAAGTTTTTTTTTGATGAGAACAAAGCAATTTAGTTTTTTTAAGATTTTCGTTACGTTGTTATTTAGGTGAATTACGAAAAGCGAAAATTAAAAATATATTATAAAATAAATTTAAAAAAATCTACTCAAACAACGGATGTGGAAATTGCAAAATGAGTGGATAAAAATGTATTTTTAAGAATTTTATCTTGTGAAACCGATTAATTGAATCTACCGATTTTTTAAACTATTCCGGGGGCGTTTGGCGAAAATTGCTGTCAATATTTTAATAATGACGTTTTTAAAATCGTTTGAATCACTACTTCCGCAATTGTGCATAAACCCTTTACTACCAACAACCAGTGCACAATATTCATTTTTTTATTAAAATGTGATGTTCATTGTCCAATTGGTACAACTGGTACATTTCACCATTTCCTTACGATCCTCCAGTGTTTGAAATTTACTCCTAATCCAATCGCAAAAATCTTTCGAAATAACCTGGAAATAAAACTCGTTAATGCAACCATCTCTAAATATGTTCTTCATAAAAGACACAAAACCATCATCCTTATCTGCAGATGAGTCTGTCAAATTCTGCGACCTAATAAACGTAACAATGAACGATAAGAGCTCGGCGATCTTCTCCCGGTTCGAAAACATGATGCCGTACATTGCGCTTACATCATCGACAAGGGCCTCAATTAGTCGGATGGCCAAACACAAAACGGCGTCGTAAACTGCAGCGGAAAAGTTCTTGAGCAATATTGCTAATTCCGGAATGCACTCTTCAAAATTCGAAATTCGGAATAAGAAGTGCCCAATATTGATGGTGGCATTTGGAAGATTTTCTCCAGGGCATAGCTGCCTTAATACACTGCTGGCGTTGGATAGTAGTGAAGACGAGGTGACAGTGGTAATTGAAGTGTTAGACGGAGCCGGCGTGATCTCGGCCACTGCTTTTAGGCCGGCGGTGGACGAGGGCGGATTGAGTTGTGAATAAACTTCGATGCGGTTGGTGGGCCCGGTATTGTACATGTTGGCGGGGTCCACGGCTTTGAAGCCGTTTAGCAAAGCGCGGCCGTCGGGGCTAAATGAGATTTTGACTCCGTTTTTGTTGAACTCTTTGCTCATCTTGACGATGCTCGCAAAGAAGTTATCGCGGTCGCCTATGCGCATTATGCCCTTGATCACATTGCCATTGATGCGATTAGTCTCAGCAGACAACTTGTCGAAGGCTTTCCTGAGAACAAAACAAACATGTTTTAGTTAGGTTAAAACCTGTTATTCTGTGTCCTATAACTGGTAGAGAGATAAATACATTTGTATTAAATTACAAGACTGAATGCCCATTAATAACGGGCCAGATTGGAATAGATATAAAACGTACCAGCCATTACAAAGTAGCTTCAATTTCCATAGTTGATATGAGTTTTGATTCTTTTAGGTATACTTTTGAGAATAATTCATGAATATGGGACAGTATCGGTCTATATTATGTTTATTATACTGGTTAATGGGCGAGCAGCTAGAGCTGATATGTCCATATCAATATCGCAAATGGTTGGTGTTGCTGGCTTTGATAATTGATTGTGGGAGTTGATTCCACAGGTTAACGATTCTATTATAGTTAAAAAAAACTTTCTCGCATTTGTACAGAAAGGGGTTTTTGAGGTTTTATTTTTGTTTCTGCAGAGATGGTCAAACATAAAGGTGAAAGTAAACATGTCTTTCATATTGTCACAATTGTAGTATCCTGAAATCACGTTCAATGTCACAGCGTTCACGCCTCTCTTGCAATGTTGGTAATTTTAATATTCAGATCTCACTTCGTACTTAAGATTTTTCAATTGTTCAGGATTTTTGTAAACCTCCGTTGCACCTTTTCAAGTAACTAAATATATTCGACGAAATAAGGACTCCACAGTTGGTAACCATATTCAAGAAGCAGTCGTACATACGATTTGTAAATCTTCAACATCAAGCCTGGGGAGTTATTTTTTTTTACGATTGAAATTATATGTGGCTCCCATTTTAAATTGTGTGAATTCAATTTTTTATCTCCCATTTCTTTTATAAGTATAATTCTAGCGTTCTTCTAGTCGGCTGGTACATCAGCGCTGTAGAGAAGTTGTTAAACAACACAATTTTAGAGAGACGACTGTTGCAAAGTTTTAAAAAATTGCTGGTGATTGCTCGTTAAGGCGAGCATGAATTCGGTAGTTGGATACCCAGCAGAATTTGTAGCCATTCTGTTTACATATGGATTTCACTTGATAGAGTAGGTTGTGTTGAAGCTAGTGAGGTGATTGTTTAGGAAAATAGGTCGTGAATCCCCTTGAAATCCAATACTCGATGTTGAGATGCCTCTACAGCAGCCAGTAATCCATCCTCAATTTGGCGTCTTGCAAATTTTACTACAATACATTTAGGCTTGCTGGTAGGTGCTCTGGTGGCAACTTTTGAAGAAAAATCCGAGTCGTTAAGCGAAATAGAAAATCCAACTGCTTTGCCAATGGCTAAAATAAACTCAGATATATTTTCTCCCTGTTTAACTGGAATACCCCTGACCTCTAAATTTATAATTAATATAAATATTATGAATTGATATAATATATAATGAAGTATAGTAATGAATTAGAGCATGCAAATAAGAATTAAAGAGATTCTAAAAATGATACCTATGCCTGTTACTGCGCAGGTTAGATCGATAATCGGAGATGGTCTTGGCTTCCGTTTCGGTGACTATTTGAGAGGCAGTTTTATTGGACATGACCGCGTTGCCATAGAATAATATTGAAGTGCTTAGTTGGAACAACTCAAGTTTAGACGGAGTTTCTTCGTGTTTGATATACTGTAAGAGAAAGCATGTTTTAATAAAAAAATCAAGAGCATTTTGTTTAAAAAAAAAATGTACAAAAGTAGTTTTATTTCTTTATAAAAGTGATTTTAAAAACCTTTATTGAATTAGTGTAATTTAATGTTAATACCGTATCAGAGTTTATCCTTAATTTTTGTAAGTGCAGTTACAAAAAAAAGAAAATAAAAATATCAAGTGAGACTATATTTTAAGAGTACCACCTCACCTTACGCTTTGTAACTTGAATTGGTGTTTAAACACACATACTCTGAAAGACGCTATGAATAAACAAGCAAGTTCGTATACATATTGCTGCTCGTTAATGAAGGTAGTGTTCGTTCGATATCATAACTTTCATATTAAAATTTATCAGTCACTTAAAAAAACTACAAAAATATTTTTATTATTATTAATAATTATATTGGTGTGGTCGATGGACCCACCCTCAATACTCATACATATAGATCTGCATATTGTCAAGAAACATAATTTAACTATAGAAGTAAATAAAGCCGATGCTATTATTATCATTATTAATATTAAATTAATTTAATTTTGATAAATAACTAATTCATTAGGTCACTGATATTTATAAAATTTTCTTGATACTAGGCAAATGTATAAAATAAAAGTAAATCTTTTAAATAAAATAGTTCTAGTGAAAAAAACAAGTGAATGATTTATATAGTTTGGAAAATTATCAAAATGACAGCATCGCGTTTCATAATGATTTTCATTTTTCGGTATAACAATGCCGCGGTAGTAATTAAAGAAAATGTGTGCGTGTGTTCAGACATCATAATTTAAACTGTGGTATAAAAAACGGAACAATTCAATACATGTGAATTCTATGTTGCACCACCGCCGCTATCTATGTGTTTTCATTTTTAGTGATGATATCTCGAAAGACTGGCGTGGCAGAACTACATGCATGAGATTGATAGCGTTGTTCTTGGAGTAAAAGCTCACGGCTCTTGTGCAAGCGAGTCCCCATCACGTAGCATGTTTATTTTTTTACGTTTTGTTACAATATTTAAATTCAAAATTAATAAAATTTAAACATAGTACACATATGAAAGTGAAATCGAATTTAATTATTTAGTGGCAGTATGACAGCTTAAAGAATGTGGAGAAAGCGGAAACAAGTTTATAGATTTTAATGTGCTTACCTTATAAGCACAATAGGCCACTCCATTGAATATGCCTATTCCGCTCAAGCTCATATTCCCAATCCTGAGAATGTTGACAGTCTTTTGCAAAACTAGTCCAGTCTTTGTGGCGGCGTTACCGACGGCGGCCGCCTCTTGCAATAATTTGGTGGCAGCACCAGCTCCTATACCGACTGCCCCAATTCCAATGTTGAGCCAGCATCCCCTTGCCTCGGGGTCTCTCAACGCATTTATGCTCTGAAATGTCAAAAAGTTAGTTTATACATTCCAACCATTCTTATATCTAGTAGTATTATAGAAAGCTGATGATGGATAGTTGCTACTGTCGAATGCGCAAACGCTGAAATCATATTATTTTATGAGGTAGACACTTGTGAAAAGCGTGTAAGGATGAGATAGGGACATTGTAAGCGCTAAATCAAGAGGCTCAGTAATTGCTACAGAGACCATAGGATTTTAATTAAGAAACCATTAGGAATATGCCGAAAACATTTAGTATTTAGTAATCTTCATGACATTTATTACTAACATTTTTGTATAAACAGCAGCATACTTTAATAAAAATTACTGTTTAGTATAATTTAGTATAATAGGTATTACGAAGTTTTACTCCAAGGGAGTTGCCAAAATTGTGTTGGTGAAAAGAAAAGAAACGACGCGTCCGGTGTCAAAATAATATGACTGCAAAGATAGCGAGTTCAATGCTGTAAGTTTAATTCGAGTAATTTACAGTGTAACCGGGTTACATCCTCTTAAATGTGCATGGTGGTGATTAAAGGCAGGTCTCAAACTCTTAGGGGTTTAATGATATGGATAAATAGATATAGTCTCTGACCATATTAATAATAAATTAAGGTAGTCTTACTTGCTTGTGGGCCGCCCGGTCTTTGAGATTAAAAGTGGATCGCAAGATTCCATAGGCACCAGTTACTCCACCCACGATGAGTGCGGCCGGGATCACTGCAGGTGCGCCAACGATGAGGGCGCCGACAGTACCTACAGATGCCACAGTCCCACCAACATCGGCCACTTTTAACACCTTATTGGCTAACGTGAACGCGGGTGATTCCACCACCATGAACTCTGGCTAAAAAGAAAGAATTAAAATTTTTAATACATCTATAAATTTATCAAATAGTTAATCTGATTTAATTTGTTTTTGGCAGGGTTTAGGCCTGCCCTAAACAATAAGACATAGAGGACAACAGATTTCATTTGTCCCACCGCCATCAGCAGGTGTGTTGTGAAATTTGCACATAAAGTAGGGATGCCACTCTAATCCAAGAGAAAAACTGGCACACGAACAGGGACCTTTACAACCACTACCAAGAAATGAATCTACAGATTTACTGACTGTCAAAAAGGTTTCAGGTTAGGATCAAAGCGATTAGAATAATTAGAAAAGCGTACAATTTAATAAGTTTGAAACATATTAATAAGAAAAGAGGAAAATTTACTCAATGGTAGCAGGACAATTTAACATGGAAAAACAGGAAAAGTTGCAAAAGAAAAATAGTTTAAAACGTAATTATAAATGTTTTTCACAGTAAATTTCCTTTGACCAAGATAGATTTTATATAGGGACATGCGCTACTGGTTTTCCAAAGTCAAGCGCACAATCACGACAATTTTTAAGTGATTTCGAGATAGCTAAGTATACAATAAAGTTACTTTACTGGATTTATTCCGGGACGATAAGGCTGTTGAGGTGTGTTTCTGTCAAAATAACGCTGACTTCTTTGTATAAAACCAGTGGCGCTCGTAGACTCGATGCTGAAGAATAATGAAGTTGATCGGCAGAAACTGGCTGATCAGTCGTCAAATCTCGTAGTCGGCGAGAGATCAGCTGTCTCGAATGACAGTTTGTAAGTGTAGATGGATCGCGAATGTTATGTTTTGATGAATATTCTAGAACGTGTATACTTTATTCTAGCTGCTCGAGGTTTGAAAGTAGATTTAGTGTTAGGGAATGGATGCAGTTTTCCAAAGTGTTAATGGATGCATGAATAAAAGATTTTTGAACACTTTTTAGTGACAAATTAAAAAAATATATAATTAATAATTACCATCCCACTTAGAGTTTTGTACATTCCATGTTTAGGGATGAGCATTTGGCACTTGCTAATTTTGTTTTCCATTAAGTACGCATCCCATGACTCATATGCCCTTGCTTCATTGTCAATATATACTCGACAGGGCTCTAAAAAAGATTGTGAAGAGAAATTAAAAAAAATATGTGTAATACCTTCAGATCGAATGCAATCATGACTTTTCAGACCCCTTTACTGGAGTGAACAATGTATTTAGTTTGAGTACAAATAGTAAAATCGTGCAATTATATTCTCAGGGGTGTGGCTACCGGCAGACCTTAATTTATTACGGAGAGAGAGATGCCGCTGTTGTTATGTTCAATCGTCAGCACTATTCCACAGTTTATGTGGTAACTACAATGTGGTAAAAAACTGTCACCCGATGCCAATAATAAAAATATATGCCTTTTATTACGTACAATGACAAATGTAAAGGTGTTTTTTTTAGAGGCATGGTTTTCAATCTGGCACTACTTTTTTGTAGTTGGTGTTTTTGACAGCTGTCACTTGATTTATGCTCAGTTTGGTTTGCCATTTCATAATGAATAGACTTACTCCTGAACAACTGTGGCGTGGCCTCCAAGATCGTGCGATTTAACACCGCTGGACTATTTTTTGTGGGGTTATGTGAAGTCGCTTGTCTACGCAGATAAGCCGGACACGATTAACGCCTTGGAAGAGAATATTCGGCGCGTTATTGCTGACATACGGCCCAACTTGCTGCAAAAAGTGGTTGAAAATTGGGCTTCTCGGCTGGAATTTGTTCGAGTCAGCCGCGGCGGCCACTTACCCGAAATCATTTTTAAAACATAATGGCAAACCCTTATCTTTATAATAAAACTAAATTCTAAGCCTTAAAATCAAATTATATGCGTTTTATCTCTTCTTGAAAACCACGCCTCTAAAATCATCACCCAATACTAATATGAATTAGATTATTTATGTAGAATAGTTTCTGAGCAATTGTACCGCATAATTAGCCATTTTTAACAGCTTCGGAAACACGTGTATCTTTACTGTTTGTCGAAAAAGTGAAAGCGTATTTGTGAGTGTCAAATTTGTCTCCCTCGCTGCTAAGTCCAGTTAGAAGGGCACGGCAATGATTTTTAGCTTCATAACAATCATACTATATTAGCGATAAATGGTATTACCATAAATTCTTTTTACCTGTATAAGTTTAAAAAAACTCGCCTTTTATGACGATTTGTCTAGGAAAGTCTTGGAAAGAGTTTGACTTTTGGGATATACTATTTTTTACTTAAAACAATAGAGAGAATTTTTAATATGAATGTGTGTGGTTCACTACAGATTTGGGAACTCACCCCCCCCCTCTTTCGAAAAAGAAGCTTGGAACTTTATCAGTGGTCCGAAAAGTCAGCTGATTTGATAATTGAAGAGAGAAGACAAGAAATTTTCACGCTTTAAATAGATTTGGAACAAGGCCTTTTCAGTTTCTACAAATCCCATTAAAATTATTTTAAAAAGTTGACTGCATACCATTTAAATCACCCTCAAGTTCGTTTTTATCAATGTATGGTGGGTTATAAGAGTTTTCATTTACATAGTTGTAAAAGAAAATTTTAGCAAAAACATTAAAAAATATATTCATAAAACAGAGAAAAAAGTAAAATTAATATTAGTAATATTTTGCATTACCTCTGCAAGGATTGTAATCCACCGGATGACACCGCCTGACTGCGAAAACAGGGACAGTCCACATTACGGTACTCGTCTTTATTTCGAGGTTTTCCCACGCCCCTTTCGGCAATTTAATGTGCTGAAGCCATCCAACTACAGGCGGCTCCATGCAAACCACAAAAATGACTGACAACAAGATGTCCTTGTTCGGGCTAAATTTTGCTAAAATTATTGAAATTTTCATTAATACCGCAGAATTAAAAAATAAATTGTTTTTGCCTTTTCCTATTACAAGACCGTGGCCACCATGTTGGCAAACGTCAATAATATAAGAAAGTAATATGGTGTCCCAAGACAAATCCCGAAGACTTTAGGGGGTGTTTATGTTCACTATTAAGTGTAAGAAAATGTCTTAAAAAAAAATCGGTCTTGTAAATTCCTGTTTCGTGTTTCGTTCTTCCATTTACACACTCGAGTTTAGGCGACAAATCCATACGTTGTGTTATTTTTATAAGGTTATTCGCGGTTTCATCGAGAATCCCGTAATACTCAGTGATATTGGTATCTTTGTTCCGGACCGTCGTACTAGAGCGCGGAAGCACACGTTATTTAAGCGGTTAGCGTGTCGCACCGACGTATACAAGTATAGTCCGATTGGGAGAGCAGTCGAATTATTGAATTCCATTTCCGTGGAAATTGATATTTTTGTCTGTTCGCCCAATGGGATTAAAAATCTGCTTTCTATTGCGCCGATGTAGGATCGGCGTGAATTATTTATGTGTTAATGTTTGCCTGGAGGCGTTATTTTAATTTTTTAGTTGAGTATGTTTCATGCTATTGTTTTTTGTTTTTAATGCTTTTTGTTTTTCTTTTGGTAATTTAATTTGTTTTACTGTAATTATAATGTACATGGGGAAACCTGTTAAATAAATAAATAAATAAATAAATTTGCTCCCTCGCTCTCAGCCAAGGGCGGTCAATGACCCAGAGCGGTGCGGCCTCGCGAGCTTACGAACTTATGATAAGAACGATTTAATAATATCATGTAAATTATATTTTTTTTTCTCTGAAACCATGATTGATGTATTTTGATATGTCAAAAAAAAAAAATGTTTGAAATCGCAGGGCCAATTAGATTTTTCGGGAATGGTCTTGGAACATAATGCAATCATTCTAACTGATTTTATTTAGAATTGTATTTCGTGAATCGAAATAAAAAAAAGATATTCCACTTTTTATTACCTTAAGAAAAAAATATATTTTGAAATATGTATTTTTTTAAAGTAACATCATTTTTTTATATATTGTAAAAATTAAACATAATTTTAGTGAAAAAATAAATAAATATAAGCAAAACTTATAAAGCGATCTGATTTCCTATATAATTATTAAAAAATATTTATTACTGCATATGTGACGATCCTCCTATGGATTATTACTTATAAATAGGATAGATAAAAAATAAAAAGTTAATAGAAAAAACATTTTTAAAACAAGCTTTTAAATGCGTATACAAAATTTCTCATCTGTGCTGTTATTGTTGAGCAGTTCCTCCGTCTAGAGCCAATCCTGGGTCTAGAATCAGGCCATGCTTACCATAAAAATAAATTGTTATCGGAAATGATTTTAATTCAGCTTGCAAGATTTGACCTAAACAAACTAATAAACATTGCAAATCTTGTAAACACAGGTGTTGGTGACGCCACGTCTCAACTAGTCTGAGCTGGTCCTCAGGAAACGAAAACGCTAAGCGTCGTGCGGGAAATTCAAGTTTGAGCGTGTATTTGCGACTTGAAGGACCACCTGGGATGACCCAGGAGCGGATGTAAGAATACGGGAAGAGATGGATGTTGGTACTTACTGTTGAAGATCCCATCCTTAGCGGCAGCTCGGCAACGACGGTTTCAGCTTGACTGGCACGGCACTTCAATTCAGCGAATCTCACTGGATGATGCGTTTGTAAGAGTTTGTTATGGTAATGTCTCTTATAATAAGATGGCACAAACAAAGCGCGCGGCGAGTGTCTGATCTCTGGCGAGAGTCTCGGATAACTGACCGAACCAGCTATTGTCGTAACAAAAAACTGCCTCGTTGCGGTGCGTTTCGGTGCCGACAAAGGTAATTAGGACAGCTGGAGAATATAATAGGTGAAGTACGCAAATACACTTGTGCGCCCTTCGCAGGCGCGAACGGCTCGACCGATTTGGCTATTATAAAAAAATCGTTATAGTTCAAATGACGTTTTTAAAAAAATATTTTTAAAATGGTAAGTTACCCAGAAAAATGGAATATTCGGGAAAAGCTAAAAGTGTACTTTATTTCTATTCCAAATCCTAGCTGAACAGCTAGTATTAAATAAAATACTAACCACATGAAGTGACAATCTCATAAACACCCTCAATGGAGTCCTGTTGTCTCGATGTGTAGCCTTTTAAGGACTTCGAAATATTCTCCATATCACCTTCGAGTGATGGTGGTCCGAACATAGCATATGCAATCTTTTGCTTCAAGAATGGATAATCTTCCTGCGTGAATCTTAAAAAAAAGACACGTTTGTGACTAAAGATAAAATAGCAATGAAGAAAGCTGCGAGGGATGAGAGGAGTCGTGTGAGGGGGGAAAGCGGTCGCTAAAATTGTAGAGTTCTCCTTAAATACTGTCATGCCACCACGGAACCAACATAGCCATATGGAAGCGTTACATTACGATTATCTGGTCGGCAAAGAAGTGTTTTGATGCATGGCAGCGACATAAGGAAAATTACAATATAATTCTTTTTTTGTGCTATATCCAGTTCATGGGATTAAGTGGGTTTTGATATAAACTCTTTGTGATGTGGTTATGTCATATTTGTATAGATTACCAACCTGTAACTGCAATTATCATAACTATATCTTTCAACAAAATGAAAGAAAAGTACTCAATATTAATTCACTTCATACTGCTATAAAAAAAAATTATAAAGAAAATTCATACATTTTGCATGGGTGTTCACTTTGTGAGGTGAGGTTATCACATTTGTCATCGATAATTTAAATACATATTATTTTGATTTTTGTATATTGAACTTAATTCATTTTGAGTATTCTTAATAAGAAACTAAATTTAACTCAGTTTAATAAGTTAACACAATATTTATTGATTCTGAAGCGGTACAAAGTTCGTCGGGTCAGCTTGTAACATCTGTAAACGTTATTAACAAATCTGTTATTTTTTTTTTTAAATGATGAAAAATTGATTAGCTGTCACTAAATAATTTGCAGAGTATTTAGTGATGATGATTATATTTTTTTATCAGTATTTGGTTAGTGATTGGTTATTTGCAAATTAAATGGCATAGACAGTAAAGCAATCGGATGAGCATCGGATGAACATAATTAAGCGGCAATTTTCGAATAAGCGACCGAGCACCCACGTGTATACACGACGACCAACGAATGAGCACTATGAGGTGCCGGCCGGCTCGACGTGTAAAGGTTACAAAGTACTCAAATTCATGCGTCACCCTTTCTCCTTCCAAGCAACAAAATAAAAATATGTCCAATCCTCTTATTTGGATATGTTCAAATTGAGGTTACGTCATTAGTACCAACTGGGCACCGGGGCACTGGGTATAGTCAAGTGCAAAACAACCAATTAATGTCATGGCGGATATCCCTCAGCTGAGGCGAGAGCAACAAATAGTGTAGCAAACACAGCCGAGAGATATTCTATAAAAAATAGTGACGGCGAAAGTAGATTATATAAAAAAAATATCAAAATAAATTCACCTGGTCCAATTTTCTTCGTTCAAATTGTCATAGAGTTCCATTTGAATATCCTGAGCCGTTTTTGGCTGCTCAACTGACTCGCTGTTTATATTACTTGATTGTGCCATATTGTAATCGTGGAGAGGGTAGACTATACTAATTCAACCTTGTTATGGGTAATATTCAAATCTGAAAATTGCATTATGTTACGTAAGCTCTGTATATTTTTGTTATTATTATGTGATACATACATACGCATGCTAATTGACTAAATTTACTTATTTATTTATTCATATGGACTAAACTTTGAAGCTCGACTCCGGCGGTGTAGCTAAATGATAGGTGGTAGCACGTAACCTCTTTCGTAAAGTGGTTGGATGAATAGGGAATGGGGACAAAATAAATGGGTTAAGTGAATTCCATTCTCTGATTGTTCGCGGTAAGAATAATTGGAATCCAACATTCTTCCTCCTTAATATTTGGCTGATTTTGTATTGGTGGTATTTGCATCCACGGTAGGCGGGGATTTGGGAAGTTACTACTTATATTTGACAAAGCGGGTTTGATTGTGAAAGCTTTAATAAATTGGATAGGAGCGATACTTTCCTTCTGAAACTAAGCGATTCCCATTTAAGTTCTCGCATAAGCTGACTTGGACTATCAAAACGCTGGAAACACCTAAAAACGTAATTTCTTGCCAGCCCTTGGACAGCTTCTAGTTCAGCTGAGAGATGTGCATGATGCGGATCCCAAACAGCTGAGAAGCATTACAGCGTAGGACGCACTAAAGAGGTGTGGGTTAATGCTGGAGCTTTGGGTCCAGCGCTTCGTAAATTACGCATTACAATGCGTAATACTCTGCCTGATTTTTCAACCACCTCTCCAACATGTGGATCCCATTTTAACACAGACTCAAAGATATTTAGTGGTGTTCACTTTAGGTATAATACAACCTGCAACTTTGTAGGAATATTGATTTTACTTCCTTATAACAACATAATAAAACTAGGGCGCCGCTTTGCTTCGCTGCGGCATACATTGGAGCGGAGTTTAGTTTATAAATAATTAGTTGTTATTATGTGTTTAAATACATTAAATTTACTAATTTAATGTGATAAATAATTATTCCGAAAAAACGCGCGCGACTTTCTTTACATGTATTTCTCCATAGGGATTCCCATTTAATTTTTTATAATTCTTTGCGCAATCAAATGTATATGTTTTTTGGTATCTATGCACAGAAGACATTGTCATGGTCATTTTAAAAAAATAATTATCAAAATCGGTCTTGTAGTTCTAGAGCCTTAGTCCGTGAACAGAATGACATTTGAGTCACCACATGGGAGCTTCGCTCCAATTATCAATATGCAACAAGTTTCCATAAAGTCTAAGAAGGAGAGTGTGGACATATTGAGTGGATGACGTATAATTTTTTATGACCTAATGATAATTTTCTCATAAAAGCTTATAATATTTTTAATGAAAAAAAACCGTGGATTTAAAGTACAGTACTTGTGGTAATTCACTACTAGATATTATTGTAACTTGGAACAACGAAGCTTATGAACAATTTACCCACTAAAACTGAGAAAATATTTTGAAACAAAAACAAAACCAACATTACCTACGGATACTTCTTCGGATGGTCTGAAATCTATGGTAAAACTATTTTAGCATAGATCTCAGACCAATTAGGTTAGCCCTTGACTATTCAAGACCTTCATACTGGCTGACTCACATCATGCAAGTGTTACGACTTGGCTTGACAACCTGCAGTTTGACATGCTAAATTTGACGTGTGGCACCATAAGGTGTACGACTTATTGGTTTGATGATATTAAACCAGACAGATATTTCTGCTCGACAATCCGCCGTCCTCTTATTTAGTTTCACATGTGGCAACATGTTTATGCACTTCAGTATGCATGCTTATGTCGCGATTGGCAGCGCATGTATTTTTGGTAATGAGTGCTTCCCTGCGTTGCCCAAATAGTACTAGGTATTAACATAAATAATTTCTTAAAGACCATCTATCCATAATTTTATACTTAAGTACTTGCCACTTTGCTTGCTATAAAACTTTAACGAATATTTGCAAAACTAGTTGACAAAACTTGCCGGGGAAGTCCTGCCATCAGCATTAAATCGTAAAAACATTTTCGCAAAAACTCATATTTCGTTGTCAACATTCAAATTCAAATAACCTAATAAACACAAACTGAACTCACCTAATAGGAAAGACCACAGACCAAATTTCAGATTCTAAAAGTTAATTCTGGTTTACGGTTGAAATCAATGAAACTGCGAAATTTGCTTGGGTGAGAGTGAAAGAAAAACTTCCGGGCCATCCCGCGCTCCGTCATCTCGCAAAATAAAGTGAGTGGTGAGACGAGCGTGAACTTGGCCCCGCCTGCTCCAGCCCCGCTTTTTTATGTCAATAAATCCAGTTGGAATCTATTACCATTCTAATACATTCTAATACGATTATAAAGGATCGTCCTCATTAGGCATGGTTTTTGCAGATCTTCTTGAAATGTCGCCCATCACTAAATAATAGGTTACTTAAAATCTTCTTCGTATATTTTTGGCAATTACGTTCGCATCTGATTAAAATCTTTTCTTTCGGCAATTTCGGCAGACATAACTAAAATGTCTGATGAAATAAAAGCGTAATAATTATTAATTTAAATTTAACGATTGTTATTAATCTAAAAATAAAGTTACAAAAATATTTCATGCAGTGTAGTATGTATTTATTTATTTATTCTAGTACTTAATGATCACTTATTATAATGAAATGATCACTTATATCCCGGTCATATACAATTATTTTTGGCTTTACTATACTAATCTAAATTTTCATGTAGTCAGGGGACATGGCGGTGATTATGCGTTAAAAAATGTATTTATTTATTTATTTATTTAACATGTTTCCCCATTGAAGTAAAAACATGACATACACCGTGACCTAAGACCATTCCCGATAAAAAATCCAGCTTATTGGCCCTGCGATTTCAGATATGATTTGTTTTAACCTCATATCAAAATTCATCATGGTTTACTATTAAAAAATTGTAAACTTTACACGTTAATATGAAATCGCTCTTGTTATAAGTTCGGTCGTTAACAAGGCCGCGGCGCGTCGAGCCGTTGCCTGACCTTGGCCGAGCGCATGCGCGCAAAAAGGGAATTTACACGAGCACTTTGGGTAAAATTAATAAATTTGGGCATGAATTATTTTCGCATTTTTTTTTAAATTTTATACGTAATAGGAAACAGAAACACCCCCCTTAGCAGCATCCTGAGACTGATCAGCATAAAGAACGTTGGTACAGTAAAGAATTGTTAAATAAATTTAGAAAGGTTATAAACATCCCCTCCCCAACTAATAATAAATGTATTTAAATAATAAAAAAAAGTATATAGGTTTTATCTCAATTCGGAAATATCTTCATAGAAAATTAAGATTTACAAATACTAACCTAAAGTAGTACAATAATTTACGTCCAATCACTAAGATGTAGCTTATAAGGATAAATGTATTTATTGACAAATGTTTTTAGCTATTATACATATATTTATGTTTTCTTAAACAAAGTAGGTAACTTCTTAGCTACCCCGTTCTATGGCCGATGCTTTTGACGCCGCGTATATACCTACATTAGGCATTTTGCCTCCAGCCTCTGTTCAAAATGCGCCTATCTGAAGAATTATCTGAATATACGAAAAATAGATTCCTATAGTAAATTTTATGCTCTATCACGTGATATAAGTTTCATTTTGCCCTCTCGCACATAAGACCTTCATATTTGGGGTAAAAGAGGACGCGTATTTACGTCTATATATCTACTTTAGGCATTTTGCCTCCAGCCTCTGTTCAAAATGCGCCTATCTGAAGAATTATCTGAATATACGAAAAATAGATTCCTATAGTAAATTTTATGCTCTATCACGTGATATAAGTTTCATTTTGCCCTCTCGCACATAAGACCTTCATATTTGGGGTAAAAGAGGACGCGTATTTACGTCTATATATCTACTTTAGGCATTTTGCCTCCAGCCTCGGTTCAAAATGCGCTTATCTCAAGAATTATATGAATATACGAAAAGTAGATTCCTATAGTAAATTTTATGCTCTATCACGTGATATAAGTTTCATTTTGCCCTCTCGCACATAAGACCTTCATATTTGGGGTAAAAGAGGACGCGTATTTACGTCTATATATCTACTTTAGGCATTTTGCCTCCAGCCTCGGTTCAAAATGCGCTTATCTCAAGAATTATCTGAATATACGAAAAGTAGATTCCTATAGTAAATTTTATGCTCTATCACGTGATATAAGTTTCATTTTGCCCTCTCGCACATAAGACCTTCATATTTGGGGTAAAAGAGGACGCGTATTTACGTCTATATATCTACTTTAGGCATTTTGCCTCCAGCCTCGGTTCAAAATGCGCTTATCTCAAGAATTATCTGAATATACGAAAAGTAGATTCCTATAGTAAATTTTATGCTCTATCACGTGATATAAGTTTCATTTTGCCCTCTCGCACATAAGACCTTCATATTTGGGGTAAAAGAGGACGCGTATTTACGTCTATATATCTACTTTAGGCATTTTGCCTCCAGCCTCGGTTCAAAATGCGCTTATCTCAAGAATTATCTGAATATACGAAAAGTAGATTCCTATAGTAAATTTTATGCTCTATCACGTGATATAAGTTTCATTTTGCCCTCTCGCACATAAGACCTTCATATTTGGGGTAAAAGAGGACGCGTATTTACGTCTATATATCTACTTTAGGCATTTTACCTCAAACGTTTTAAAATATAAGTTTCTATGTGCTGTTAAAGAATTTAACATCTCTCAAAAAAATCATTGTGACAAACTGAATAGCAGTCATGTTCGCCTACCGCAAGATCCCTTACCCATCTACATCTCAGAACATCTCAGTCCAAACCAAAAACGACTGTTTTCTTTAGCGAGGAAAGCGGCGAAGGATAAGTCGTATATGTATACTTGGCATAAATCTGGTAGGATTTACATGAGGAAAAATCAAAGCACGCCTCCCGTTCTCATTAAGCATGAAAATCAATTAGCTGACCTGTGACTGCTTTCTTGCCATCACCTGATCTCCAACAAAATACATCTCGACTTATCTGCTTCTCGCTGGACTTTTGTTTTTACTTGCTCAATAAGGATTTTATTAATAACTTTCTCGGGCTTGCATCATAAATTTAGCCACATAATTATTAGTACTTTAATTTTTATTATTAAAGTACATTACCATTATTATACTACACAAATATCATCTCTCTACATAAATATATTAATTATAATTTTCAATATATCATACATATTTTATTTATTTGCTATATCATATTTATTATTAGCACTTATAAGGGCAATATTACTTGTATACTATATTTATATTAATTATTTATTTACAAAATACTATAATCTTATTTTTGAGCATAACAAAAGTACATACCTTTTTATATGCTTTAAACCTATTCCTTTTAGTAATTGTATCAGTTATAATCATAAGGTATTTATTCCGTTCACAATATACTCGTATAATAATATAATGTTGACTAAAGTCAAATATCTGAATAATCCTAATATTATTAGTTATGCACAATTATATGGTGTATACCTATTATTAATTATTAACTATTTAACAATTAAACACTGTTATCATATCGTTAATATTTTCAACCTAATATTGTTAATAAATAGACTAAAATATATTATGAATAATTTTCTGGCAATTCCGTATAATTGCTGTCAAAATCAAAACTATCAGGAAACTATGCGTAAGTTTTACTCATACTATATTAGTAAAATAAACTTCCTAATGTCACTCAAACACTACGTATACAGGCTTTGATGAAACCACGTATGATATTGGAGACAATATCATTAATGCATCTTGTTCTTTCGCCACATCTGTATCAGATTTAAAAGCTAAACTAATTTTAAATTTAGTACAATCTTTGTAATTACAAATATAATAAAACGTAAAACAATCATTGCTGCTATGGCATTTATATTTAAATGTTGGTTGGCATTCACGTAAAGGAACATTGGAAGCAATTTCTTGTATCATTAAGCCACTACTGTCCTTGCAAATAAAATGTTTATGTTTGATATTATAATACATCGAAACCTTACTAGTTTCCCAATTACATGAACCTAGCAAATTTTCAAAGGAATGTATAAAGAAACGTTGGCCGCAATTTAATGTTACATTGTCATGGGACTCTAAAATATTATAATCAGCTGATTGTGATGTCGAAAAAGATGGTGATGCATTGCCACTATGTACATTTTCGATTTCCCTGTCTAATTTTCCGCTTAATTGTAACAATATTTTATGAAGTTTGCGTAAATTATATGAAGAAGGATTTAAACACAATGATCGCAAGATTTGAATTGGTGACTGTAATAACGATTTATCACTTCTATATAATTTTAATATAGATGATCGACAAAGCCGTTTTTTAGCCATTATAAAAAATAATGTACTAAGAAATGCGAATTTAAACCAATAAAGGTGAATAATAGATTTATATTACAAAGTAAACCTAACTTAAAAAAAAAAACAATAAAGAATATAAACAAAATATAATAATTTATATGTATAGTAAATTATAATGAACCGCAAAGAAATTATTAAATTTTAAAAATCATACTAAAACACACGTACTAATTAAACCAATGAAGCAATTAAACAATAAAGTGCTTACTACTAAAGTAAATAATTTAAAAAAATACCATAAGAAAAGAATGAAGACTTGAAATCGCTGGGTACTTCCAAAGTAAGTCCAAAGCACAGAGACACGAATGAGCGACCGCACTTGGGCAGAGTGAAATCAGATCTGTCTGCTGAGTTTCGCTCAATAAAGGTATTGATTTAATAAGCTGGCTTGATAATAAAAAAAACCCCGAACAATTTCCGAAAACCTTTTACCGCATTGGCATTTAGACCGCATACCGCGTATTCCATTTCCGCTGTCTGTACGCGGAACTATTATCACCGAAACGAAAACCATTTATGTACGATTAATAAAATATATTATTAAAATAAATAAAGATGAGCCGATAAGTTACTTGTTCTGAATGCCGCGCACGATTTGTCGCGCATCGAAGGCGCCGTTAAAGCCGCCTGCAAGGCCTAACTGCCAACCTAGGGCAAAGGCCGGGGTCGAATAGCTTATGAACTAAAATATAATTATAACTTATAAAAATAACAGCAAAGTTCAATTAAATAGTAGATAGGGAATGAAGCTAAGAGAAAAAAAATAAAAAGTAAATAAAACTGATATTAAAACAATGTAAAAGTTACATATTATACAAAAAAAAAGAATTTAATAATCACTGCTAACAAACGTAGGCCGACGCTGATAAAAAATAACCACGATCCTAATACATTTTTCAGGGCATGCACTTCAGAGCGCAGGATGTCGGTTTAAACCCGTCGCCGTGATATAAAAAAGCATCACCTGTCCTCTTTGTTGCAAAATAATATTAAAAAATATCTGTAAGCAAAATCAACACATTCTACAAAACTATAATCATGAAAAAAAAAAACAATATATAAACAAAATTTAATATAGCTTGCCGGTATTGTTGAGATAGTGAACGTGTTAGGTTAGTGTAATTAATGTAAGCGTTAGGTAAAGAAATCATTTTTATTCAACTAATAAGCGACCAATGTTGTCGTCCCCTGGTTTGGTTTATTTACAATCTTTCAGCTTTGTCGGTTTATGAGCAGCAATCTACAAATTTATTTGTACGATAATATGTTTCAATTATTGCAATTTTAAAGCGTCTACTTAAAAAAAAAAAATTTTTGATTGGGCATACAAACGAATTCTGGCCAGTTAAAATGAATTCAAACTCATCTATCTATGAACGCAAATAGAACCATGAAAAGAAGGTATTTGACTGAACCGAGTAAAGGCAGGTACTTACAATCAACCATAATAACATTACTTTCTATAGTTATATATTGGTACACATACCGGCGCGCCGGCGGCCGGCGGTCGAGTAATAAAACTCTCGCATTTCGTTTATTAGTATGGTAAGACGGTATAATGAAGACTCTTTTATGCAAGAAAATAACAGAATTGAATTTCTGGCCTATATAGGTTAAATTAATATTTTATAAATTAAAATACCTACTAAATCTAAAAATCAATAGTCTGGTTATAGAAATGTTACATAATTATTCTCATAGCTGCTGTACATTTTATTAGGTATACAATTTACCATGAAGCCATCCAGCAGTTTAGATTTCTCTCGCCTCCTTTTACCTCCACAACATGATTTGCTGTATCGTTTAGATTGGAACGTCAGTCAACCCAACAGTTTTTTTAAAGTGCCTTTACCAAATTATTTATGTATATTTTTATGTACGTTTAAAATTGTTTGTTTAGCATCACCAGTTCGTGTTTTTCGATAAATTCGATTTTGCTCCAGGACTAACTTCTTGGAGGACATTCACCATTCATATGTTCCTCGTTGCTATCTTCCCATATTAAACATATTATAGCAAACTTAGGTGTCACTCCAAATATATACATTTACATTTTGTCTCAATTTTTTGGTTAATTTTCATTCAATAAAACACAAGGCAAACATCCTAGTTACACTGAGACGCAATATACAGACGATCAGTTATTGTTACAAAAAAATATCGTAATAATCAATTTAAACACTAATTACACCTACCGAATATCGTCCGAAATAATAAAACGATTGTCCCTCCATTACCAATATTATATCCCATTGTTTTCTGCAAGTTGCAATTATGTGAATATCGACGTAAAATCACTAAATACGACGATTAATAATTAAAACCCCTTAGTTAAATCTAAATGCCAAATAGATAAAGAAAATAAACTATGCTCTCGAAATAATTTCAAGCTTCAAATTTATTTAGTTGAACCATACAGGTTGTAAGTTTTTGGGTAAAAAATGTCTTATCAAAAACCTACCTGCAACGCGAACGTATTTAATGATTCGGTTCGGTTCGCGGGACATAGTTAATATTATCCGTATAATGGGTTGTATAAATAAATAAGTATGCAAGCATATTAACAACAAAAATTTTGAATGGAATGTTTTTCATACTAAATCACATTTTAAACATAAGTAACGGTTTTGTTTTATTTAAAAACTTCTTTAAAAAATAATAATAACGAGCCTCCTAAGAATGTATAATATACTATGTGATTATGTGTACTATGTAATTAGTAATACCAAACTTATTCTTTTTACTTTGTCCTCACACTTGTCCTCTTCAGATAGGCGCATTTTGAACAGAGGATGGAGGCAAAATGCCTAAAGTAGATATATAGACGTAAATACGCGTCCTCTTTTACCCCAAATATGAAGGTCTTATGTGCGAGAGGGCAAAATGAAACTTATATCACGTGATAGAGCATAAAATTTACTATAGGAATCTACTTTTCGTATATTCAGATAATTCTTCAGATAGGCGCATTTTGAACAGAGGCTGGAGGCAAAATGCCTAAAGTAGATATATAGACGTAAATACGCGTCCTCTTTTACCCCAAATATGAAGGTCTTATGTGCGAGAGGGCAAAATGAAACTTATATCACGTGATAGAGCATAAAATTTACTATAGGAATCTACTTTTCGTATATTCAGATAATTCTTGAGATAAGCGCATTTTGAACCGAGGCTGGAGGCAAAATGCCTAAAGTAGATATATAGACGTAAATACGCGTCCTCTTTTACCCCAAATATGAAGGTCTTATGTGCGAGAGGGCAAAATGAAACTTATATCACGTGATAGAGCATAAAATTTACTATAGGAATCTACTTTTCGTATATTCAGATAATTCTTGAGATAAGCGCATTTTGAACCGAGGCTGGAGGCAAAATGCCTAAAGTAGATATATAGACGTAAATACGCGTCCTCTTTTACCCCAAATATGAAGGTCTTATGTGCGAGAGGGCAAAATGAAACTTATATCACGTGATAGAGCATAAAATTTACTATAGGAATCTACTTTTCGTATATTCAGATAATTCTTGAGATAAGCGCATTTTGAACCGAGGCTGGAGGCAAAATGCCTAAAGTAGATATATAGACGTAAATACGCGTCCTCTTTTACCCCAAATATGAAGGTCTTATGTGCGAGAGGGCAAAATGAAACTTATATCAAGTGATAGAGCATAAAATTTACTATAGGAATCTATTTTTCGTATATTCAGATAATTCTTCAGATAGGCGCATTTTGAACAGAGGCTGGAGGCAAAATGCCTAAAGTAGATATATAGACGTAAATACGCGTCCTCTTTTACCCCAAATATGAAGGTCTTATGTGCGAGAGGGCAAAATGAAACTTATATCACGTGATAGAGCATAAAATTTACTATAGGAATCTACTTTTCGTATATTCAGATAATTCTTGAGATAAGCGCATTTTGAGACGGGGATGGACACAGAAATGGCTAATTTGTAGGTAAATACGCGAGGTATTTGACCTCTAATATGTACGTCAAATTTGCGAGAGGGCAGAATCAAAGTGATACCATCTGATAGAGCATAAAATTATCTATAAGGAACTGCTTTCCGTATATTCAGATAATTCTTGAGATTAGCGTGTTTTGTGTTGCCGATCGAGGCCATTTTTACTCATTAGGTAAACACCCGACAGGATTGACCCTGAATACGGAGGTATACTGTTATAACATTTTTTTTTAATTATGTCTATTTAAAAGGTCATAAAAAACTCTATCGATGTAATATTTCTATTTTACTTTTTTTCGATTGGTAGGACAGTAATCTCATTCAGCATATGGTGATTTTCGCGTCAGTTGTTATGACGTTCGCTCTATACGTTATTAAGTGTATTGCGCTTATAATATTTTACATAGTAATGAAATTTGCAGCAATAAAAAGGCCGTAAGTTTTTTTAACGGATTGTGTTTTTTTTTATAATTTTATTCTTCTAGTTTATTACCCAAATACCTATATATATAATGGTTCAGTACTTATTTGTTTACCATATTTTTGTTATTTTTACAATTTTATAATGTCTACAATTTTAACATAATTCATCTGTATGTATTTTTTTTGCTAATATGTATCAATAACGATGTCCAATATTTTTTTACATCGGTTCGCAAATGTTATTATCAAAAAGTGTAAACGCGCCCTAGTATGGGTCTGGCCCCGGGGCCCGGGTAATGCTCGTAGTGGTGAGGGAGGGTCGACTACTGTCACCGGGCGAGATCGATCTCAAATATAGTACTCGATTTCTATGTTAATCGATTAAAGAGTACTGACACTTTAGACTGTGACAGAATTGTCTCTCCAAATTACGTTTTATATGCGTAGAATTTCTGGTTACAGTTTTCGAAACGTGTTTCATAACTACATTGGTAAAATATTATACATAAATGAAATTGAAAAAAAAAAACAATAAATAAATAATCATACAATTTTAAATATAGGATTCAAACAATGATTTAGGCTAAAGTTTAGGTTAAAAATATTATCTAATTTTGACAGAGACGACCGATTCGATTCTTTGGTTATCTTTATTCTAACATAAAACCGGCTACCTACTCACGCACGTTCCGCAGGAGCAATCTGCGTCGGGCAATATAGAAGTTGTAACTACACACATGCCTGCCGTTCAGTTGAAGAGTAATAGTCCTGCTGAAGACGCGCGGTGAGCATGGTACGAATACCTACAGTCCCTGCTCATATCATTAGAAACACTGCCAATATTCCGAAAATTTAACACTGATACTGGGAGAATATTGCCACACTTCTATTTTTAAAGCATATCCATACACTAATCTGTCACAAAATATAACATTGTAATTAATCTGATTATTTCTTAGTTATTCATCTTCTAATGTTAAATTTTCAGTATTTTGGGAGTGTTTCTAATAATATGAGCAGGGACGGTATATAAATAGAATTTGGATCTCCGATGTGTTAAATATGCTTTTTTATCTAATCGTATTGAGAGAATTCAATGTCTTTTTACGAAACAACTTAATTTTAGAGATCATGTGTATATTGCCGCTATTAAAAAACGATCATCAAATATAAGTCAAATAAATTTACAACTCAATTATACAATTATATAAATAGTACGCACCCAAATCATGTGCTTTAATTTTACACTTTTACATATCCATTATTTTTATTTTTCATCAACTCATAAAATTATCTCATTTCACCATCATCCTTCATCGTAATCACATATCCATTATTATTATATTTTTTGTTAAAATATCATCCTTTCCTTATTTTATCTAATTAGATGGTTACACAATATTTTACACTAAGAGGACAGATGAGAGTTAAAAATGCATTTTTATAAAACTCAGCGCTGGGTTTAAACCGACATCCTGCGCTCTCAAGTACAGGACCTCTTTAGAACCTTTATAAATATTATGCTATCCAACAATTTATTAAAAAATTAAAAAATTGTTCAAAATTTTTCAATATTGTCAAAGATTGTGTCATTTATCTTTTCAGGCGATTTGCCGCTATTAAAAAACAATCATCAAATATAAGTCAAATAACTTTACAACTCAATTAAGTTGTGGTAGTTTTGTGAAGTCACTTAATGAGAGAGTAGCACGTTGGTTTAATCACATCACATGCACACACACACACACACTCATCCTCAACCTCTTATTACATGCATGCACCCTTTATTACACACAATTTTTTATACTTGCAATTTTATTTAATATTATTATTTAATAGGTTTCCTTTCATTTATTTTTCTTACTTACAACTCCTTCGTTCGTTCATTATTATTATGTAGTACCTTATTATTGTCTAATTACTTGTAATCGGCCGTAGTAATGGTAATTTATTATGTTTGTATCTATATATTGTAATGTTGTTTGTAAAAAATAATAATATTGTGTTAAAGAACTTATTATTTATTTAGGCGTGTTATAAATTTGCTTAGGCTTCAATCAGCTACACCGTTTACTTATGAGGTCGCTTGATTTTGAGAATAGGCATTTTTACAAATAGAACACACTACCACTTTATTCTTTGCATTTTTGAAAGTAAAATGCTTACAAACGATTGCGTCAGGCTGGTTTAGAGTCCACAGACGCGCGTCACCGAATCGACGTGAAAAAATTTGAAAGATTTCCCGAGAAATAAAATGACGTCTGTGAGCGTTGCCCTGCGCGCAAGCGAGAGTCGACACGTACTGTTCGCGGAGTCAATTCCACTTTGGAGTCGAGTACTCGAGTCTTTAGAGTAGACCCCCATCACTATTAATCATCAGTTCACATATGCGTTGTTAGGTCGCACCTCGGAGTCATTGAAATGTTCCGTCAACTTCACAAACCCGCAAAAAGGCATTGTTTGCACGCGATAATGTTGTCAGACGCAGCGCTTTCTGTTTTATCCCGCCGTTTTGACAGTGGATCCGCATTCCGCACTCACATATTTTTATTGGTTTAATAAGGATGATTCTTTGCAACGCAAATGACCTGCCATGTAGCTCTGAATTCTTTACTCCTTTCCTTGTCTACCTCTTAAATAATGTGTTTATTGTCCTATAATAATCTTTCTTTTTTATATTTATATTGTTATTTGACACTGGCCGTAGTCATTTATTATGAAGGCCATTCATTTGAAAGAAGAAGAAATTGACAACACTGTCAACTGTGTCAGCATTTGTGAAAGTGCGCTTTTTGCTTGCGCACTCTTGCTGAACTGTCATTTTTTTCACTTTTTTGTCATGAACCTATATAATTTTTCAACCTGTCTTAAATATAATTGGTCCCTTCTTCGCCCTGTTTGGGGCGGCATGTGCAAAGCCAAACTTCTCATTGAAAGTAAAATTATTATTAACATGGTAGACACGCTGCAGCAGATAGCCCTAAATGAAATATACAGAGAGTGTAAGAAGAATAAAAAAGTTGATGCATTTTTGGCTAAACCTATATTATTCTGATTTAACTCACTGAACGGGTTGATTATATAAATATCTGGGGCATCAGAAGATGTTTTGTTTCACGGCAATTAATAATATTGTGTTCTCTTATTTATTCTGGTTACCCAACTGAAATACAGGTAATGACGCAAAGATTATATTAATTGAAGTATACAATCCTTAAACTGGGGTAGCCCAATTGACTATAAAGGTAATTAGAGGTAAAAAAGAATAATAAATATATTAAACGAATTTAAGTATGATTTTAAATGTAAACAAAATTAAACGATTTTAAATTTAAACAAAAATGTATGTATTACCTAAACACATAAAGTATATGTTATGATAAAAATACAAATGAACATGAGAAACGTATAACACTAAAAAAATGCATTGTTAGCTTGGTTAAATTAGGTTTTTACCTTAATTGCTTAATTGGCTTTAATCTTTCACGCTCGTCATTCATTACAAAAATATGAATTTTACGGATTTTTTGTTGTTTTGGAGATGATCACATATCCTGACTTCAGCAGCTAGTGCACATTTTCATGCGGTTCCCTGAATCAAGAAACACATGCTAATTAAATTTCCAAATTGCCAATAAGTGCCCCATGGTAGTGTCAATTGCTGGGTATCGGACTTATGTGTCCATGTCGAACTCTCCCCTAAAGATAAGGTAATGAAAGGAAAGTGTATTAAGACATTCTAAAGTATTGTATCGTATTTACACTGCATCGTATATTGCTGAGCGAAGGAGATTGATGACGTCTAGGCGATGAACAATAATTCACAATAACAACATAAATATGTGTACCATATAGAATGAAAGAAACCGTTTAAACATTTAAACTCTATGTTGAGTATCTTTTTCACTTTTTTCAAAGAACTTTAAAACTTTAACATATGGTAATGCTGTAAAATTATTATTATTTTTAATAAAAATATATGTTTTCTATATATAAATCAACACATATTTAAAAAAAATTAGTGTGGCAGTAAAAATAAGAACACTGCTTAAGATTTAACACTGTGCCTATAAAACATAATCCGCTATGTATAAATATGTTAAAAACAATAACTCGATATTAAATATTATGATTGTATATTGAATTATTAATAAGTAACTTAGCCTTTATCCTGCCTATGTCATAAATTTAATTCAGAATATATTGACAGCACGACAGTCGCGTCGCGTCGACAAATGAAGGAGCGCCATTTGAAAATACGCTCTCGACCGACCGATCAGGGAACGGTCGGCGATAGGACATCTGTATGCCGCTCTCATATGGTCAACGGGGGGACACGGGGACTTATAGGTCACAAGTCGTCTTCCCAGCCTGACTATAATTAATTATCCTATTTCATTTTGGAGTTACCTATAAAAAAGTATTACAACGGCGGCCAAGCCGCTAACGTTATCAAAGCAAATGCGCCTAATGGCCACGGGGTGTAACCATTACTTTATGGTTAGGCAGGTCGCGGGGCCGTTTCTGCTGAATTATACTCCTCGTTAAGTCCTGAAATGTACTGCAACTAATGAGTCAAATTTTCTTTTCGCGAGAAGCGGAGGTACCTACCGGGAGCCCTCCCTCACTTGCTCCTCGAACACCGATCAATCATCTTTTTATTCACACTAGTGGTCGAAATTCGACCGTGAGAAATTAAATTTGAGTATTTTTATGCATCTATAATGAGTTGAATATACCCCTATAACCATTGCATATATATATATATATATATATATATATATATATATATTATTATTAGACAACAGATGGAGAAAAAAAGTAGAGGAAGATAGAGATTAGGCGAGTACCTCTGCTGGACGTTTCGGAGCTCCGTGGCCCCTTCTTCAACAGCTAAACGAAGCCTTAGGCTTCGTTTAGCTGTTGAAGAAGGGGCCACGGAGCTCCGAAACGTCCAGCAGAGGTACTCGCCTAATCTCTATCTTCCTCTACTTTTTTTCTCCATCTGTTGTCTAATAATAATAAGTGTTTAAACAAACGAAAAATCTTTGTAAAATATATATATATATATATATATATATATATATATATATATTTAATTTTGAGAGTGTACAAATTTAATACGCCGTCACCGCCGTGTTGTTTAACTTAATTACCTGCAATCACTATGAAATTTAAAATTTAACGTTAGTAACAAATGAAAAAAAAACGCAATTACAGCTAGTATTTGTATTTATATTTTGATACAATTCATTGACAGTTTTTTTATGTAAAAATAAGACTTGACATTCATAGAAGTGTTAAGATTTTTGCTTGATATTACTACATTGACATTGACAGACTATTGAAAAAGGAACGTTTGAAGTCACACAAAATTCACAGTTCGAAACTTATTCTGTCAAACAGCTGTCAGTAGTATGAACGTTTTATTTTATTTAATTGAATGTATTTGTAACACGTATTATAGATACATTTTAGCTTTCAGCACTTCTTCTCCGTATAAACTATACCAAATCTCGCACTACTCTGCGCGCGCAATATCTGTGTGTGGAAAAAGGGGTTCAAAGTTTTCTCTTCACATATTAATTCATAAATATCAACAACAAATAACAAATAAGACTCACAATAAGAGTAACAAATAAGACTCGATAAATGAAATCAACCCTGAAATGTAAATTTTATTCCATTGAAGATTTACATTTTAAAGCAGCCTCTGTTAAGTTTACGATATTAAAAAAAATAAAGATACACTCGGAATTAGCTTAGATCAACCAAAAATAGCTTTTTAAATGCCCAATTTGAAAGGGGTATATTTTTAAAAAGTCTTATGCAAATAATAGAAAATAATGATATTCTGCGCTAAATTATATTACAAACGCCAGTTAGTTAAATCTTGTAAAAACAAACCAAAACTAACAAAATTATGTAAATTACCCCACATAAATGGCACCAATGTTTGTGGAAGTCTGTGAAAGGTGCAATTAAATAAATTCACCTTTCACGGACTTCCCTTCATCATAAATTATTTTATACATACTAAAACCATACTTAATTTTTTACTTTATTTTAATATATACATACAAATGTCACACTCTCACAACTACCACAAACATTACTCACAAATTACACATAACATTTAAAAAAAAAAAAAAATCTACTACGTATATAATATTAATAATCTATATATATATTAAGAACACTGTTCAAATTTTTATGCTAATCTTAACATGTAAAATGACCGAAATCCTTAATTGGTTTTATATATAGGGTGTTTTTTTTAGAGGCGTGGTTTTCAATCTGGCACTACTTTTTTCGTAGTTGGTGTTTTTGACAGCTGTCACTTGATTTATGCTCAGTTTGGTTTGCCATTTCATAATGAATAGACTTACTCCTGAACAACGTGGCGTGGCCTCCAAGATCGTGCGATTTAACACCGCTGGACTATTTTTTGTGGGGTTATGTGAAGTCGCTTGTCTACGCAGATAAGCCGGACACGATTAACGCCTTGGAAGAGAATATTCGGCGCGTTATTGCTGACATACGGCCCAACTTGCTGCAAAAAGTGGTTGAAAATTGGGCCTCTCGGCTGGAATTTGTTCGAGTCAGCCGCGGCGGCCACTTACCCGAAATCATTTATAAAACATAATGGCAAACCCTTATCTTTATAATAAAACCAAATTCTTAGCCATAACATCAAATTATATGCGTTTTATCTCTTCTTGAAAACCACGCCTCTAAAATCATCACCCTATATTAGTAATAAGTTTTGTTTGTAATTATAAAATGTTATACTGTGAATTTTTCAATAAAGAATAAATAAAAATAAAAAATAAATACAAATAAAAATATATATTAAAAAATGGTGGATAAAAAGTTGACCGTTGAGGAGTTTCTTCGGCTGGAGTCAATCCTGACCGTAGAATCAGGTCACGCTTACCATAAAAATGCATTGTCGTCGGTACTAAACTAACATGTGAAATTCCAATTCCGTAAGAAGGGAGGAAGTGGTTCTAATTCAGCTTGCAAGATTTGACCTAAACAGACAAACAAACACTGCTGGTTAAATAAAAACTTGTAATAAAATATTTCAAGTACTGGCTACAAAAAGGTAGCAGACAGGTTGCTGAGGGAGAGAGAGAGTGAGAGTTTGTTAATGGGGTTTCGGTATAGTGATGATAATAGACTAATTAACTTTAACAAGTTTCGTTTATATGTGTTACTTACCACATTGTGACGAAGAAAACATTATGACTAGTTGTAATTCTGTGTTCAATGCGACGCTCGAGTTGTAAAATATCGAATACAAGCTTAGAAAAAACTCTTCGTTGTTGGCCGACGTGTTTTTCAGATTAAAGCCAAGATGATGGATGCTCCTCACTCAGTCAACGAGCAACGGAAATATATAAATATATATATTGGTTAGTATAATAAACAAAGCGATTTTACACGCCAAAACTGGCCATTTCCCTAGAGGCTGCTAGGAACGTTTTCTCTTAAGAGTCTGTGGTTGTCAAATGTAGAAAAACTGAAGAGGGTGATATGGCAACCTCTACAAGCTAATCAGACGTAAAGTATCTAGCGTATCTAAAACGTATAAGCTACACTCAATATTCCCAAAATCCTTGTCATTTAAATTACGCAAAAAAACTTTGCCCGAAACTGAGAAACTTCATTTTTATACTGTTTAAGGATGGGTGGGTTTGCAGCAGAGATTTTAATTATAAGTATCATCTTAACATTTCTGTTTTGACCGCCACATGAATCTGACCAAAGAATCGTGTGGCACACATTTTCTTGGCATTTGCTTAATAAGGCCAATTTCCTTCCAATGTCCAATTTTCCGACCTCTGCCTGCCTCACCCTCTAGTCAAGTAAAACAATTTTTTTTTTTTGGTTTTCCGCTATGGATTCCTGCGTTATATAACCTCAGCTGTCGTTTATGAAATATTATATTGGAAGGAATTCTTGGTCGGGGAAAAAATGATTTGAGGGAAAAAAGATCTAAATTTGAGAGTTTTTAAATGCAAGGAGATACTCTAAAAGAGCTCAGGATATCTCTAAATTCGATGTAAATAAAAAAATAACCTTCATAGTATTTTTTGTTGAATTTAACTACATTGCAACTCCCTCCCCTCTCAAACGCAGTTACCGACTGTCATAATGGCTAATGGAAGTTCAATTCAGAGACACGTTAAAACATAACTTTGTAACTATGTTATAAAATTATGTGCGATTTATTGTGCCAGCTTTGTAGTGTCTAATAGCATTTGCGCATTTTTTGCAAATATTTCTGCACACTTAGTATCGATAGATGTCGACCCGACTTGATTTTGACAGTTTTTTTTTACATATTTAATTTGTTTGTTCACAAAACCCTTGCGGGTTTTTATGTGAACTCATTCGTTCCTACTTTTAACTTATTTAATAAAACTTATTTAACTTATTAAACTTATTTAACTTATTTAGTTCAACGCGTCTAGTTGGTGGTCCGTTCGGACCGCGGTCGGCAGTGACAGCGACACGACAGCGACACGATAGCGACTCGACAGCGACACGACAGCGACACGACAGCGACACGACAGCGACGCCTCCCGGCGTAGCCGCGAGCTCGTGAGCGAAGTGCCGTACCTATATGCAGTTTAAAATGCCGTATTTTAATATGAGCTGCCGTCTTCTATAAATAACCTGAAAAGTATATATTCATGACATAACGAAAGAGTATAACTGCTCAGCGCATCGGAATTAAATGCTACTATAGAAAAATTAGCTTAGGACGGTCATTGCCTAGTTAGCTAGAACTCTGCGCATACTATCTAATGTTATTATGTCGATAAATAAATTTATACGAAACTAATATGAATTGATAAATTCCCTAATACGAAGTAATGAGTGGACAAACATAGAAAAAAAAAACAGAAATCGAATTGAGAACCTCCAAATTTTTTTGTCTGTAAAAAAAAATTAAAAATTAAATGTGCCCGCCACCGCTCTATGGAGAAGTCCCCGCTGTGGGAGACGTTTCAATTGAAACGAATCGAGTTTTCAGGGAGTGGCCTATTCACAGGGTGGTTCACAAATTACGAGGAGTAGGAATGCTTACTTGTTTTCATAACGAGCAAACCATCGTCTCCTTTCCCATCCTTCGTAGTATCGACATTCATTTTAATGCATTTCTTAAGTGCAACTTTAAAAGAACTATTCTGACATTTCAGAATCATCTAAAAAGAAATATCCTACGCTCCATAGAATCTATGTTGAAAAATTTATTTTATGACGGATTTTTTGAAAAGTGAATAAATCGATTAAACTATTAAAAATAACATGGTTTCGCATTTGCGCTGGTCGTTTGGATTGCTAGACCCGAAAGAGTGTTTGAAAAATAGCACATTTTCAGCAGTTTATCCCTCGAACTGAAAGAAGCTTTTCAATTTTTCAAACATACTTTTTAAAAACAGTCAATGCGCGATAGTAATCTTGACATAACATACTGTATCTCCTATCTAAAAAATAAAAAAATATCCATAGTACCTAATAGCTTCCCTGACAATAAACCTTTAAAGCCTCCATCATCTAAAATGTTTCCCAACCAATGGACAATCGCAGAAGTAATTCCAGATCATAAAATAAGACTATAAAGGTAATATTATAGCTCCATGGACGTTAATGCCCACCATAGATTTTATTTCAAATCATTTTATGTCGTCGTTTTGTGGAGGTAGATTTGTGGTTTGCAAATAAATTCACGAATACAAACATATGTATTATATTTCGACATATAGAAAAACCTTTCATAAGATTGACTGAGACCTATTGATTATTAAAACCCTTACGTACATCGCATAACAACATGGCCTTTAATAATATAAAACCTAGCATCTGTCATCTTTATAATACGTAAAGATAGTCGCATTGATTTTTTCCATGATAGATAGCCTTAGGCAATTCAAAAGGAATATTCTTGAATTGCTTCTATATAACAAAAATATACAAGTACATATTTACATAATATTTATATATCTAAATGTTTGACTTATATTTGATGATTGTTTTTTAATAACGGCAAATAACCTGAAAAGATAAATGACAATCGCTGACAATATTTAAAAATTTAGAAAAGTTTATTAATTTTTTGATAAAGGATAGCGAAATATTTATAAATCTTATAATATCCTAATCCTTCATCTTAATCAGATATCCATTGTTTTTATATTTTTCGCTAAAATATCATAGTTTTCTTATTTCATAGAATTAGATGGTTACATAATGTTTGACAATATTTTACACTAAAGAGGACAGGTGAGAGTTAAAAATGCATTTTTATAAAACTCAGCGCTGGGTTTAAACCGACATCCTGCGCTCTCAAGTACAGGACCTCTTTAGAACCTTTAAAAATAAATAAATATTGACAGGATCTTCTGCGGATTTATGTGGTTACAATTTTATCAAATTATTTTAAACACCAAAGAGTAATATTTTCCTTTTTCCGTGTTCAAATTTTTTTCTCCATACAAAAATTCGTACCACAGGACTTGCCGCCAAACGCCCTTTGTCCTTTTATTAACAATTATATATTATTATGATATATGTCCCTCCCACTCTGACCTATTGAGAGAGTCGTAGACGCCTAGGTGCTGCGAGGGATGAAATTGTGTCGGGTTTCAGTTTAGCGTCTGTGCCTGAAGAGGGCGGTCGCGCCGCCCGCGAGCGCTCGCTGTCCGGGTCGCCGGAAAATTCACCTCGCTGAATCGTCGCGAAAAGTTGATATTTTTGAACTTTGGGCGGGCGGGATCGCTATGGCGTTTGATCGCAAAAGTACGTACCTCATTATGAAATATTACTTTTACCTGATATTTTTTACAATTTTGATTATCCAGTTCAGAAAATATATTATCCTTATCTAACAGTCAAAATCATTTATTGAATAACAATTAACGAACTGAACGAATTTTGAATTTGAACAAAAAATATTTAAATTAAGTATGTATGTATAGGTACTTAAAGTTGTTTCGTATATTTATGTAATACGGTATAATTGTATTATAACAAGAAATAGTTACGTTATCTAACTATTTATAAAGTTTTATAAAAAATGAGATATGATGAGTTTCTTTACTTTTGAAACGATTAAAACACAACTTACAAACATACGTATGTTTGTAAGTGCATATTTATTTAATTGTTTTTTTCATACAAAGTATATAATATGTTACAGTAAATCATACTTAAGAAAAATTCATACACGTAAGAAAAAAATAATAATTATGATAAGCGTTAGGTAAAGAACGAATTATTTATACAAAGTACCTAGAAAAGTCTTCGTTTAATTGTTAAAGAAGGGACCACGGAACTCCGAAACGTCCAGCAGAGGCACTCGTCTAATCTCTATCTATCTTCTTCTACTTTTTCTCCGACTATCATATATATATATTAAATTTATACACAACATAATAGCTTTAAATAATGATTTTAATTAAAAAATACATGTTAACAGAACGTATTGCTAAATAGAAAATCAAATTATATAAATAATAAATAATAGTACCTGTAGTTTAAAAAAGGGATAAGAAATTAAATAACATAACAATATTTGCTAAGATATGCTGCAAATAGATTTTAAGCGCATTCTAGTATCTCAGTTTTTCCCATAATTAATTATTGGCAATACTGTACGCAAGTATTTCCCTAAATGTTTAATTTTGTTTTATTTCGTTAAAGAATTTAATAATAATAATAATAATACCAAAAATAGCGTGTTACATATACGGTGTCCCAAGACTTTTATGTTCCTTGTTACGTGTATAAAAAAAATGCGAAAATAATTCATGCCCAAATTTATTAATTTTATTAACGCTTTCGTGTAAATTCCCTTTTTGTATGACGCTCTTTCATTTGATCGCTCGCGCTCGATCAAGGCCAATGACCCAGCGCGGCGCGGCTTCGCGAGCGGACGAACTTATGCCAAGAACAATTTAATATTTTATTTTTTTTTAATTTAAGTTACAGAAAACTTACAGCTAAACATACAATTATTACAATAAAAACATTTTTTTGAAACATTAGTCAATTGTAAGTGTTTCCCTATTACAAACATAAATATTAAGAGATTCTAAGCATAAGTATAGTTTATTTTTTTATCTCGGAAACCATGATGAATTTTAATCATATTAGGTAGATTTCATTAGGAAAGCTACCTATTGCAATGGGTATATGACTTCCATAAAATTTCGACATATTGGTGTTTCACATCCCCTAGAACCCGAAACCACCCTCAGTTTAAAAGTTTATATATTTATCTATCTATATATATCACTTTCTTGTGGATAAAGTAATTGCCGTAATTTTACACCAACCACTTTCAAACTGGTACATAAAATTTAAGGGAACAAAATTTGGGTAAAATTAGACCAAAGAGGCGAGAATTGGGGATTTTTTCGAAAAAGTGAAATTTTGCTTTAATTTTCTTAGTATATAGGATATTAAATTCATTTAAATTTTATATTATTTCTTAGATAAGAGCCTAATCTTAGCACCAACCATTAGTCCTAGGGGTGGGAAAAAGAGCGATTTTATAATACTCGTATTTCGGAAGTCGAGATAAGCCAGCTATTTCCTGATGGAGGGGGTACCCTCATTTTAGTTACCTCAGTGACACCAAAATACATGGGATATATATCTACATCGTGGATAGAAAAGAGAAAGAAGTATTTTTGTAAGAGTAAAATTATTTACTTTTGCAATGCAAAATTAACCTTTAGTTGCGGGTTGCCTTAAGCCTCGAGGTCTTCTTTAGTCGGTGATAGGACGGTGTTCACCTGAGGACATGGCTCTTGCACGGTTTAAGGAGCGAACTATCTCGGCTAGTACAAATTACGCTTTTGGTAAGATTAACGATGTTATTTCAGAACAGTCTCAAGCACCCGCCTGACTTGTCTTTCGACAGATACGCTAGTCGACTGTTAGATAGACTACACTACCTCGTCTCTTAAAGGGCCTCTGTCCAGTGGCGCTCTTCTAAATAATAAGATATTTACGTCTAAATTTTTGATAAAATGTTTGGAAAAATCAGCCTTTTTGAGGCTCTTAACTTTTAGACAGAATAAAAATAAACTGAGCGATTTAAATAAAAAAGGGCCCGGATAATTCCTCGCCAGGGCCCCCCAAGAAAGCAAACAAGCAAGGCGCGGTTTGTTCCGCCCAGGCGCCCCCTTCGAGTCCGGCCGCAATTAATACCGCAAATTTGTCATCGAAATTCGTCACTTTTAAATTGAGACGCAAAAAAGGGAGGAAATTCAGCGGAAGGCCGTAATTCGACTGAGCGCCAATTAGTCGCGCGTCTCTGTCGCCCGTCGCGCGGCGTCCCTCTCGCTCCGTCGCAAATTGGCGCGCGGGGGACTTTGCGATGTTATTGCCGCGGCTTACTCCGGACTCTGGAACGGGACACTCTAATCCCCCCTCCGCGCCCCCTTTCCTTTGAACCGACCCTGGACTACCCAGGTCGCTCGCTTCAAGTGCTCATTGCTCACAAACCCTCAAGACAAAGGACTACCCGCACACCATGAGGACAGATACTGAGTTCGATCAAATTACGTAGTACCTGGGAAATCTGAATGAAAATATATTTTTACGGTAGTCTAAATTTTGTGGTAACACGGTAAAAAGGTTTGTAAATTTGTGCGTGTGTGTGGTAGCAATTTTGAAAAAGTCAGCAAGCGTAGAGGTCACAACATATTATTGAAACTATTACTCATTGTAAGGTATTCGTATATTTGACAATATTTTGCACTAAAGAGGACAGGTGAGAGTTAAAACCGCATTTTTATAAAACTCAGCGCTGGGTTTAAACCGACATCCTGCGCTCTCAAGTACAGGACCTCTTTAGAACCTTTATAAACATTATGCTATCCAGCACTTTATCAAATAATTAAAAGATTATTCAATATTGTCAAAGATTGTGTCATTGATTTTTTCAGGCGATTTGCCGCTATTAAAAAACAATCATCAAATATAAGTCAAATAACTTTACAACTCGATTATACAATCATATTATTGTATCGAATATACGAATTTTGCTATCGCCACTTATACTTGACATACGTATTAATTTAGATCTGTTGCAAAAAAATATAACTTTATTATTAATATAGGATCAATATTAGAAAAAAAAAAAGTTTTTATTTGTTGTCCTCACAATATTTATTTATTTAAGTACAAAAATGAAATCATTAATATAAGTATGTAGTCTAGGTAGATAAATTTGATTTTTTTAAATATTGCGTACAGCTTCTAAGCAATGTTTTTGGATATATACACTAAAATAATATAAATATTGAGTTGAAAATAAATCATATTTTAAATAAAATATAGTAATATAATATTAAACAATATCTTCTAATAAATATACTATCTTATGTACACTAAAAATAAATATTACAAAAATATATTTTTGACCGGAAGATCCGGGCTGCGACCGTACGTATAAGGCGTACGTATTACAACAGTTTAATATTATCACGTGAAGTTTGCAATTTTTCTTCTCGGAAACTATAATGAATTTTAATACGTCGTCTTTACAAATCATATTTGAAATCGTGGGGTCAATTAGCTGGATTTATTTATCGAGGATGGTCGCGGGACACCCTGCTAAATGCTGGATACTGTTAGAAAATGTTAAGAATATGCATAATACCAGAATTATTTATTTATTAAAAATAGTCGTATTACGTTTATTTATCATAGCAGTAGAAAACTGCAGACTATGCAAAGATATTTTGATATTTAAAAGTTATCATTAAAAAAACTCCAGATGTCACGTTGGCACAGGCAGTGCCTAGTGGGCTGATTCTTCAGATATTGTGACGAGACATAAAAAATCCTTTCGGCACGCCGGAAGGCGGAGGTAGATTTCACCGGATCAAAGCGGCGAAACATTTTGATCATCCCTTACAGTAAGGGTTGCTCATATCAAAAATTGTTTCAAACAAAACTTGTAGGAAAATTATAGGACTACAATTAACATTATGAGCATGATAATGTGCCTATAAGTGTGGTATGATTTTTTTAATTTTGAAAAATCAATTTTTCCCACCCCTAGGACCAATCAAAAAAATTTACTAAGGTAAGTTTTAGGCCCCTTTCTAAGGAATAATATAAAATTTAAATGAATTCGATATCTTTTATAGCAAATACATTTATAATAAAATGTTATAGCAAAATTTCACTATTTCGTAAAAACCCTCTAATTCTATTTTTCTCATTAACGAACTTGACCGAGATGTTGTGTTCTTAAATTTTTTGTATCAGTTTGAAATTGATTACTATAAAATTACGGCAGTTATCATCTGATATATATAAATACTGATATATATAAAGACTGATATAAATAAATAGATATATATATATATACTTTTTAACTGTGGGTGGTTTTGGGTTCTAGGGACTGTGAAATGCGAGGATGTGGTGAAATTTTCCGGAAGTCGACATGGCACCCATTGCAATAGGTAGATTTCCTAGTGAAATCTACCTAAAAACATAAAATAATCTCCAATATTCTTAGCCTCCTATGACACTAATATATGCATTAGTAATACTATTGAAATGTATTTGTTTTACATAGGTTTAGATTTTATTTTATTTTTTAATTTTATTGATTAGGTATTTATTTTTGTGGATTTTACATTTTTTGGATGTATGGGGCCTACCGGTGCTTGTGTATTACCAAACCCCGCCTCATTCGAGCATCCCCCTCATTTGACGTTGCTCGTTAACTTTAATAAACAAAGGCGGCATCTGTTCTGTTTTCCATTCACTCAAATTCTTTCGTCGAAGAAAAGCTTAAAATATCTAATTCCGTTTTAATGATCCAATCGCGGCGCTCAGAATGCAGAATATTCGCGTGATTGCAAATGATTCTATTGAATATTTCCTCAATTCTCTTGCCGGTTTCGGCCAAAACTGAAGCGAAAAACGAATTTCGGGACAGTATATAGAAATTGTGCATAATTTGACATTCCAATAAATGCGAATTTAAAACAGTTATGTGATATGTGCATAAGCCACCCCCCCCTCAAATGTTAACGCAAATTATTTTTATTTTTAATGTAAAATTGTAGTTACAATCTCACTTTATAGAAGACTAGGTGTTCAACCCGGGGCGAGAGAGCTTTCCAAAACCTAAAAACACCTTTGCATGTCACTTAAATAATTTGCATACAATATTCCATCCCCTATTTCGCTCTCTTGGGGGTTGATTAAAAAAAAAAAACGTTTTCTCAGGGTTTAAGCTATTTTCGTACCAAATTTCAACAAAATCGGTTCAGCGGCTTAGCCGTTAAAAAGTTACAGACTTTCGCATTTATAATATTAGTATGGACTGTAAAGTCACGAATAACGATAAATTATTTGTATTAATAATATTAAATAAATGAAATTCCTCATTGCATTAAAATTCTAAACTAAGTTTTAAAAAGGCTCTTAAAATAATAATAATAAAAAAACAACAGTGTTCAAGGAATTTATAAAATTACAGTAATTATAGCCTATAACATTTTAGTTTATTCAAATATAGGTACCTAATTTAGAATACTTTGGATAATTTCAATAAATGTGTTTAATTTTTAATTATCTTTACAATTCTCGTTATCTCATTAAATTAATTCAAATTTTAGCTATTGTTTCACCATTGTTATATTATTTTTTATGTATTATTACAATAAATCGTATTATTGCAGAAATCGTCACGGGCAGCTTGGGCACGCACGAAAAAATAGTTAACGCAGTAAAATAACAATTATTACACGCAAAATTCTGCCAAAGCAGGAAGTAGAAAAAATACGAACATAAATAAAGGAAAATGTAATCAAGATTCGTTACGGTAGATAATAGTTAACACTAGTTGTCAACTATTATTTAGTTGTGTTATTAATACGTTATTTTGTGTTTCCATCCCTAAACCAGGAAGTACAGATGGAAGTTGTTAGATACTTAGATAAATTCAAACAAAAATATTATTTTCATACTTCAATAATCATAGGCCTCTTTTTTGTATTATAAATCTATGGCAACGAAGAGACGCCTAGTCGTTCTAGAACGATTTTATAGTACATATTCTGTTCTTTCATCATTACTCATACGGATTAAGGCGACACCGTTTAAATCACCTATTATTCTAGCCCAACGAATAGCCGCGTTACTGCCATAGCTACAGAGTCGCGTTCAACGAAGTCGCGTTTAACGAAGTCGCTTCGTTTTCATATTTATTTATTCTTTTGACAACAATTACATGATACGTTTATAAGGTTACAACAGATTCATGTCTACATATTAATAATAGTTTTGTATCAGTGAGACTTGTATCAGTACCAATGCAAACCTCTGTACGCTGCCTTCTTAACTAGACTAAATGTCTGTCCTAAAGAAGGCAGTTCAATTTGTTCTATTATGGTCATTTATTACCCATTGCCTGACTTGCACATTCCACAAGTTACACAGATTGACACCGTGTGGTGCATTCAGGTAATCAGGTAGTTGTCAATGAAGCGCGGTGACGCGTTCAGCTACAAATCACGAAGTTATTTTGTAGCCGTTTAAGTATTAGGTTATTTTGAAATCGCGTATAATATAACGTCAGTTATATGATTATCGCGTTAACGCCCACCGCTAATACGGACCCGCCCCACGTTCACTAACTGGTTGTTACGACAACGTTCGACCGTTGCTTTAATCTTGCTGTTCTTATTTGAGCACAAACGAAAATGGATCATAATCCGCCATGTCGACTTTGTTCTACTAAGCCGATTACTGGACCGGGCATTAGCTTTATTGCCACAATTCTCTATTCCGCGAGCACACGAGAATATATGTATGCAGCGATTGGGCCAGCATTAGGATTATTTTACACAATGAATGTTGATATACTACAGTAAAAGTATTAAATCAGTTTAATAATCGATTGCGAGGAATCATCCGTATTTAGACCGTAATTATTAAATTACACAGGCCTGCGATATAAAAAAAATTGATTTGAATAAAATCCAACAGGTACCGCTTTTTCGCAAACTGAAATCGTTGACTTCAGTACCTACCCAGAAAAATCACAATTATTTTAATGCAAAATAATAAATTAATAGTAAAAAAAACATTTTAAAAACAAGGTTTTATTGAAGTGCTTGAATTGAAGTTCAAGTGAAGTTCCTTTGTATGGAGCCATTCCTGGGTGTAGAATCAGATCATGCTTACCATAAAAATGCATTGTCATCGTAACTGAACACCTCAAAGTTCAACTCCGTAGGATAAGAGAAAGTGGTTATTTTAATTCAATTAGCTTTTTCAATTTTTATCGGAATATTCTTGAGACACGTATGTAATATTATATTGAGCCATATTGAGCATTCTTTCTTAATAAATAATTGGAATTTCAAATAGTTTTTCATCAAAATTTTTACATTTTCGAAACAATTTTCATTGCGGTAATTTTTGCAGGCCTGTGTAATTTAAACTTTTTATTAATTTTATATTAAGAGAATGTTACAGATATCACAAACATTGAGTGTAACACTTTTTTTTTGTTAGTTAATGACTTTATGCTTCAAACCGACGATATGCAAGCTATAGTAAAACCTTGGAGTTAACACGTGAGTCGCTTTTAAAGACTGATTAATTTTCCAACGTGAAATCCAAAAATGTTCAACCCTCGCTTCAAACAAAGTAGACGTCAGCGCATATAACACGTTGAAACTTGAGATATTAAATGGTCATCAGTACCCTACTGGAGCGAGCGTTGAGCTCTCATGTTACGGAAGCGTTTAAATGCAATTTGTCGGCTTGTGTGAGTTGTGAGCGTCCTACTATGGAGGGTCGGCAATCGGCACCACGACCCCACTTGAACCACACGACTTTCCAAATATTTCTAACATGCCTGCATTTCTTTAAAATACCTACACGCTTACACTTATATTAACGTTTTCTACAGTCGCTAGTAAACAAAAGGGTTAATGTTGGTCAAAAAACAGAAATACACTCGAGAAATTGAGTAATCCGCGCGTATATAGCTAAAGCTAACAGCAATATTAGTTATTTCAAATTTATTTTAAATATTGATTTAAATAGGTCTTCTCTAATAGTTCTTTTAGAGGTTCACGAACTAAATTATCGATTTGACATTGGTATAACTTCCTACGATGAACGAGAACATTAGCTCTCCAAACTAATCAAAAATAACGGATCGCATAAACCTAAAACAGCCGGCGGCGCCGAGCACTACCCGCTTCCCGAGCGCGCGTGAAGTCAGCGCTAAAGTTTTCCGGCGCCACCTGCGCCCTAATGCGATAACTTTCTTATCGCCGACTTCACTCTCAGACGCGCCGACGGTATTTACTTATCGTACCCAATATAACGCTATTTACTTATCGTACCTAATATACTTTCTTTTATGCGACCATTTATGGCCCGTGAGCTGAGCGCCAGCCTCCTGATATAAGGACGCGGCCACACGGAGCTAAAATCGCACATCCGACATTGTGATACCAAAGTGTGGTTGTATTCGGACGCGATCGATTTGGTGTTAATGTCAGCGACGCTCTGACGCCAGAGTGTGTCAAATCGAATTAGCGCCCGGCTGACATTTCGGATTTAAATAAGAGTTAGCTATTTATTTATTTATTAACAGGTAAGCATACAGCGTAATAATAGTATACACATTTTTCAAAGGGTTAATAATAAGGCCAATTAAAGCTTATGCCTATATACAAAAACATTTAAAACTTTGTTGAGCTTAACGCTATTTTAGAATGTGTATGTGTGATGTGTACGGGGTAAAAGTGTCTGTGAGGGTGTGTGGTTGCGTATGTGCATGTTTATGAACGGAATACGCCGCTATGGTATGGAGTAATAATGTGATGAATTTCAAGTATAAATGATTTATTTCAGTAGATTCCCGATTCAAAATAGTACCTAGCGTTACAATAATTTAACTTCGTATGGATAGGTGTTAAGTGTTACGCAGATAGGCCGCATGATGATACATTGTGCTGTAGTTAGTTCCTCGAAGGAGTTGATGAGCTGCGAGTGCTCGGTATTACTCGTACGACGATGGTAGACGAACTGCGCGATCGCTGTCAATTACCAGGGTTATAAGGCCCAGGTGAGGAAGCGCGAGGCACGGTGGGTTTTATTATGTTGCTGAACCACAGTTAGACCTCGTTGAACCTTTTACGGATAACATCAAACGTGGTTTTAGTACATTTTTTATCTGTAACAATTTTATTTAATTGTCTGAATAGTGATAGGTTTCACATGTACCCTTTGGGATATTTAAGAGGCAGATTTGGATCGTTCGTCGGTGACAGCTTTATATGCTTTTGTTCCACTTTTGCTAAGTTGGGAGTTTACTTTATCTTTGGTTTTGCCGTCGTATTAGCACACCGTCGCGTCGTATAACACCTTCTTTAGTAATATAGTAAAGATTACGTAATAAACGATATTAGTTATTAAAATAAATAATAATTTTAAACGAACATCGTGGTAAAATAAATAATAAAATTATCAAGACACCTAATTACTTTTTCACATCTTTTTCAAACTATTTAGTCTAATGACTTAATACACGTGTTTTTTTTTAATTACATTTTTTACTTTATAGTCAGTTTTTGAACTTACACATTATGATTTAATAATATACTCACTGTACTGACCAAAGATAGCTTAAATGGTTGGGTCCGTTATACAGAATGCCCTAGGACGATTGAGCATCCTTGAAGGGGATGAAATGGCGGCTTCAAATATGCATAGTCAAGATATATTTTTCAATTGAAAAGTACTATGCATAGCCGAAAAGGACATTTTTTTAAAAAAATATTAATCTTCATTGTTCCTATCGTCTTCTAACGATATGAACACTTTACAAAAAAAAAAAATAATAATTTGGGTCCGGCCACCATCAGTGTTAGTCGTATGAATTTCCCCATAGTGGTCAGGGTGAAATGGGCGAATTATTTTAATATATAAGCCACAGAAAGCAGAATTATAAATGCATGATTGCAAATGTGTAAATCCCTTCCCTCCCTTAAAAAGCCCAATGAGCTAATGGAGCCCACCCTCTTGCCCCTTCCCCTCCTACCCCCCCCCCCCCCCCCCCCCCTCCCTCCCACAGCATCCACTTACGCCTGCGGTCATCACCCATACAAGCGCATCGCCCGTGCACTCGCGCACTGCCACCGTGAGCCTGTTCCATTGACCCAATTAAATGCATCGCCACTAATGCATTTCGCATAATTGCAATGAAATTGTTTGGTTAACCGCATTGGATGTTCCATTAATATTTATTCATTAATGCGTTTGTGTTTTGAATTGATTGCTTGTTTAAATCGAACGAAAAGAATTTGTCGAATTGTAATTTTATAATTACTATTAAAGTTATTATTGAGTGAGTGAGTATTATTGAGGACCTTATGCCTTTATAATCATAGTTGTGAGCGTGTACACATATATCCAATACCTATGAAATATAAAATTTAATGTTAGTAACAGTTGAAAAAAAAACACAATTGCAGAATACTGAATTGTATTTTTTATATATAATGAATATTGTGATATCATTTTTTTCAAGTAAAAATGAGGTTTAACATTCATAGAAGTATAAGATGCCATTAATAATTTACCTGACATTACTACATTGACATTGACCATTAAAAAGGGAATATTTTTAAATCACACAAAATTCACAGCTCGAAACTCATTCTGTCAGTCAGCTTTCTGCACTAATTCTCCATAACTTTAACTATGCCAAATCTCCGTGCACGCTAAAGAAGATATGCTAAAGAAGGAAGTATAAAGTATTTTCTTCGCGTATTAATATATAGATTTATCATCAGCCTGTATCTGTACCAATCTTTTCGATATTGCGCCAATGTGGTTCTAGGGTGCCATTGCATGAGCATGGCTTTTCGGCTGTTCTTGCAATATCCATTGCAGACCAGATCCATTTCAGCCATTGTTCCCGCAACTTCGTTTATCCATTCGATTCGTTTTCCGGTCACGGAGTTTGGTGCCAAGAATTTGTCACTCAATAGCTCTTCGAGTAACTCAAAGCTTTTCGATAAACACGGTTTCTGCGCCATACGTTGGAACTGGGAGAAGAGATTGGTTGAGTTTTATTGCACTTATATTATTAGCATATACGTAACTGTTAGCTAAAGATTTAGCGTTTTTTTAGCTAACGATTTTTTAAAATCTCCCCCGGCGAAAGTCAGCTATATATAGCATTGATTATTATAGTGGATTTTAGATAGCTCAAACAAATTAGTAGGCACACAAGGAGGTACTTTTGGCGAACAAGTTTACAAGTGTATGCGCTTTCGAAATGATAAATAATCTTGCTAAATCAAAGACAGCTTTAGTGACTACAATGTCATCGACCTCATTTGTAAACGAATTGAGGTTTAAACTTACAGAATATATTGCAATCTGTCTTAAAAATTACGAAACTGTGTGCTTTTTCTACTAAGTTACGATGTTTGGGATGCATTCTGTTCTAGTTGCCAAAAACGATTGACATTTTTCCAGTTGTTTATAACTGCGTTCGTGAGACCACACATAGCATGACTCCATCTTCATCCCTAGATTTAAACTTACTTCATGAGCCCAGAATATAATTTTCATACTAACAAACACAGCCCTACCCAGTGTAATATGAACCAAAACTATATGAATATTGTGTTTCTCTCTCTATAGGCACTTCGCCTGCCTCAATATCATGGCCAATATGGTCAATTACACATAAAACACAATTTATATATCTAGTACTTCGAAAGTTAATTTGTAAGTAAATACCACAAACTATTAAAATGATTGAATTCAATCTAATAAGTAAATAAATATTCTTGGCAAATCACAGGACCTCTGAAAACACGAGAGCCGTTTCACTAGAAAATACATTTTTTGCTACATACGTAGTAACTTCATTCGCAAGATTTTTTTTTTAATATTTCAAATTAGCCATATGCGTGTCGAATGTTAGTTAAGTTCTCCACCATAATACCCCATTTAATTTATATATTCCTTCTTATACTGGGAAATATTACATAATGTAAGGGTACCAATAATAAAAAACTGCGTTTTCGGTTCAATTTTTTTCCGGTCGATATCATTTAATGTATGTATTATTAGTTGTATGTATTTTAGGGTATTTTTTTAATCCATAGTGTTTATGCATAATACATAATATTACATGCCTATTTTTTGTTTTGCAGTTCGCGACAGCGTTTGTAAAAAAACTACGGCATTCCCTGATAAAGTTCTTGTATTGGTGATATTTTATTTGTATTGTAGATACACCATTTCAGTGTAAAACACATTTACGAGCCTTTTCTCTAGTTGCAATGGATCATTTCCATTCGAGCGCGCTTTATGCTCCCAGGACAGTGTCACGTGACATACAAATGCTGATGTAATGCATTTCGTGTTGCCAACTTATCGTCTTTTTATTTTTCATTAAATATTTACTACAATACATCGATACATTAGAACGATAGGATGAAGATGATCAAAAGATAAATGATGTAGATGATCTTTAAAAAAAGATAGACGTTTCGATTTGGAATATAAATAGATAATATTTAAAGTAACAAACTTAGTTTATTCTTCATCAGCACGAACGTGGATTTTTTGGAAACCTACAGAGATGCTAGCATATTATTCATTTTTTTTATTAAACAAATAAGGTATTAGCAACATAATGTTCAGTTTTGCTTAAACTAAATATTAAAAAAAAATGCAATGTCAAAATATAGAAAATCGACTACCTGGGTACCAGTCATGTTGGTCGATTTAATAGGGTCTGTTACCTCACTAACTGGGTAAGAGTTACATGTTCTAAGAAAGGTTATTTAAAAAGTGTTACAGTGTGAGTATAAATGAACCGCGCAAAACCCTGTGAAAAATAAAAAACAATAATTTTAAGCACAAATATACACACACACTAACGATAAACATAAATTATTGCAACTTAAGCTTAAATTACCCATTAAACACTTCGTATACTTTTTAATGAATTAAATAAAAAACTTTTAAATATATTGGGTATAAACATATTATGGTATGAAATATGGAATATGGAAAAAAATACCTAAGAAGTACAGAAAATAATATTAAGTATAAAGAATGTCTGGTAATAGTATACCTTCCGTGGGCGTTGGTGTCGCTTGACGTTCTGAAGATGTCATCTACATTGTTTGAGTAGATAAGACTATTTCTTTTCTCGCTATTATTTCTAGTTTTTGGTTTTCAATTAATTATAACGCAAAAATTACTATGTGCCTCATCAAAAATTAGGGGGTGGGGCTCCCACTGCTTCCCCCCGCGATAGGCATTTGCCTACTGTAAAAATTCTGGGCACGCCACTGACTGACTGTTTTTAATATCCAGGCAATTTTTGTATAAAGTGGGAACCGCCACGCATGATTTCCGTTTGATATATAACTTTCTAAAGGTGGGGATAGAGTGCATTTTATTGATTATTTATCTTGTTTTAGGTTGGTGTTTTATCAGGATTTCGATAGCTGTATATTTTTCATGCAATTTTGTAGATACTCTAGTTTTTAAGGGAGTAGGAAAACTATTAGAAACTATGATTTTATTGCAGAGAAAAAATATTCGACATGGATTCCCCGACACGTAAGAACAAAATGTTTTAAAAAATACTTTTGTCATACGTTTGCCAATGGTTAATTTAGTTTTTGTTTCAAATATCTATAGATTTACATATAGAATGATTTGGTGGTACCAAATGGCTCCTCGCAATAGGCGAACATAATAATAATATGGACTATAATAATTCAAATTATATATTTTCTTCATGTTCAGTTTTTTGTATATTTAGTATATAAATTATATGTAATACAACTATTAGAATTATATATTTAATAAATTTATATATTGTTTGTAATATATAGATAATAATATGCATTAATTATTGTATGTATGACGTTATTAAAATTAAAAATACATTAAATAGCTGGCAACCGCGCGTCCCATTCGAGGCTTTGCCGCAGGATCGCGCCCTATTCAGAGAGGCATCCCGAAATAATTCCCTATTACATTTTCACAGCCCCACGTTTCCGCAGCCCATGCAGTTATTGATTGTAACGCTGCATTTCACATACGATTAATCCCTCTATGGAGGTACGAGTACATCATATTGCATATATACTGCGCGGGAGACTATCCTAAGGCTGCCTCCATTCGTCCAACCTCCGAGTTTAGTAAAATTCACATCAAATTCGTGAGTTTTATTGGTGATATGTACTACCTACTCTTTTAAAGTTATTTCGGATTTAACATTCATATGGGGAATAACCTCCAATTGGGTATTTTTTCTATAATCAATCGCTTTAAATGAAAACATAATGGATCTTAAAAATCAAATTGTACTTCAAATACTGCGAAACATAGTAACAATAGGAAAAATCGGTAACACCATAAACAAAGAACATTGAATACGTTTTGGATTCGATTTTAATAAACCGATGTTGGTACTCTTTACGGGTAGACGCCGCCATTTTGAAATGCCGCCGGCCATTTTGTAACGACGCGCGTCATTCAAAAAGTGACGCTAATGCATTTCGATATTAAGTTACATGTCATTATATCAAATTATGAAATAATTTACTTTCTTCATTTTTTTTTGTATCTACTGAATTGGCAGCTCATAATATTATTTACATATTAAAAATGCCTTTTGTTCCTGTAGTTTTTCGTATGAAAATATAATTTTGTACGCATGCGAAGACTCAAATATTCGTAGACTAGTAACTAGTTTATTTTACTTATGCCAAACTGAAGTCGGCGTTACTTGGTAGAAAACCTTCACATAGGCGTCCGTGTCAACGACCCCCCCCCCCGCGAATTAAACTGAACTTTGTACGAATTGCAACGCTCCGTGCCTAATTAATGCGATGTGCGAAATGAATATTAAAATGCACCCAAAAGCGGGTGCACAAACGCGCGCGGATGCATCCAGCCGCAGCGCCCGGGATTAATACAAATTTAATATTCGCTGACAATTCCCGGGCACGTCTCCGTAATATAATTTAAATCGGCTGCTCTCCCGGGATCGACGGAATTTCATCTCGAAATGACAATACGAATAGTATTTTAATTGGAAATGTTCGCTGCGTTAACCCCGCGTTTGTATTATTAACCAACTTCAAGAAAAAAAAAAGATGGAGTGTTCGATCCAGTTAGTAGATTGCCATTTCAATTAGGTAAAATTAATTTCTCTTTCTTTGATCTACACATTTTGTTTGTTTTATTCGATTAGTGTAAAACCAGGTTTATTTAAATTAAACCCGACCGCGTGCGCCGAGAGGTGCCGCGCCCTCTCTGTGACGCGTTTCCTTGTTTGTGATTTATGAATGTTTCAGTGGTCGTTTTTTTCAGTTTTTCGATCCGAACGGATTACACACCCACATTGGTCACCACGAAACGACTTAACACTTTAAACTTGGCCACTTTTTTTTTATTAAAGACACACATATACATATATATAAATATATATTATACAATCACACTCTTATATTCCACACCATAATATACTCACAGATTACAACACTCGCACTATTATCACTTATAAAATAGATTCTAGTTCGTTATGTTAAATTGGCGATGCCTGTAGTCTTAAATTGTTAATTAATGTATTTCTATGTAACTGCCATTATGTATAGCTGTAAGCATTTCTTATACAAATAACATAAAATAAAAATAAATAAAATAAGCCGTAAGTACAGAAGCACAGCGAAAAATATACATTACAACTGGTATTATAACTATTTATAACGATATTAAGGTCAACTTTCGACGAGTACAATGCCATACAAATGGGTTTCAATACCGTCAACACTAGGTGAGCCCATTCTGCGACGGTATAAAACTATATGTACTTGTATGTAGCTCGACGTAAACGTAGAGTATGTTACTTTTTTATTTTCTTCATATTAACTTTTTTTATTTCTTTCGTAATAAGAACTGATAGTATGTATTTAAAGTATAGCTGTTGTAATCATTATAAATATTTACGTTTTTTTACCCAAGTCTACTTAATATGATATTACATTACTTTATGTAACGACTCCTCAGTGAATTTTCTACCTTTCTCTATATTTATGATCTACAAAAATTGAAAAAAAAAAAATATCAAATTAAAAGCAACTAGTCTGAGCAAGGCGTTTAGGCGTCGTGCGGGGATTCAATTAAGAACGTGTAATTTGCGTACCAAGAAGGAATACCTGGGATGACCCAGGAGCGGACGTTAGAATACGGGAAGAGGTGGATGACGGTACTCACTGTTGGCGCTCCAATCCTCCATGGCAGCTCTGCAATGTCGGTTTCGGGTTAGCTGGCACGACACCTCACTTCATCAAATATAACTGGATGATGCGTTAAAAGAGTTTGTTATAATAACAATGTACCTTATAATAATCTGACACTCTCTAACTTAAAAATAGCATAATAGATTTTTATAGGGTTAACGGAAACGGGAAAAATACGCAACTTTCATGCATATATTTCATAGGAAAAATAAGCTAGGAGAAATATATTTGGCACCGTGGTAACAAAGATTGTGCTATATTTTAAGAAAACCTTATTTTCTGTTTCTTATAATAATATTAAACATTGTTATGTACAACTTGCCGCATTTGTAAATATCCATATAATTTATACAGGTGTTCTAAGACCATTCCCGAAGACTTAAGGGGGCGTTCATGTTCCCTAAAATTGTATAAAATAATGCGAAAATAACTCATGCCCAAATTTATTAATTTTATCAAAGCGCTCGTGTAAATTTCCTTTTTGCTCGTAGCAAGACTGATTTCATATTATTATGTAAAGTTTACAATGTTTTTATTTGCAACCCATTTTTTATATGAGATACAATGAACGGTTGAATAGTCTCGGAACAAGGCGTATTTTATCTACGTACTTACCTTTTTTTTATCAGTATAAATATGGAAAACTATTCTATTCTATTTTATCCTTTTTTTTGTGTGAATAGTTTAAGTTGTGTAAGAGTTGAGAGAGAGAGATTTGTGTAAACCTTTTATTTACATTTTATAGTATAAAATTAACTAAACTAAACTAAATGAATTACCTAAAACTTAAATTAAATGGATAAATTAGGAAATATTTAATAAACAGTGCAATTTCAGGTAATTTTCATAATGAAAGTTCTAACATGTTATTATTTTTCAAACATGCTGCCTCTACCTGTGCGATTATTAACAAAAGATTTGGATAGTACATACAACAGCACATTAAGCTACTATAACGGGTGTGTCCAGATAAAAATATTTCGTCCGGCAATGTAAAAAGATAACAAACCAAATTAATTGCATAATTTGTAGCGACATGTTTTTTTAAACAAACAAAACTGCGCGGACGTCCATTTCATGGGCCGCCATTAAACGGAGAAATTATAGCCGCCGGGGGAGAGCGAATTCGCCCACCGGTGGGGAGTTTTTAAATTACAGACAACATAAAAATAATACTTTCAGCTCTTGAATACATATCACTTCGATGGCAATCAGCGTTGGCATTAATACCGTAATTGCCGTAATATACGGCGTTTCGATTTTCATTATTTATTACGACTTACGGCAGCATTCTCATTGCCGTATCAAAAAAAAAATCCTCTCGGATCAAAGTAAGGAAGAGGCAAACTCCAATTGTACGGACTTGTATCAAACATTGTGCGTTCCACTCTCCGCGTTTTGCAATTTGAACTGATTTGATCCTGTTAAGGGAGATTATGATTTTTTTTTGAATTTTGAAAAACCATTTTTTCCCATCCCTAGGACCAATGGTTTGTGCTATCAAAAAAGTTTACTAAGGTAAGTTTTAGGCCCTTATCTAAGGAATAACATAGAATTTAAATGAATTCGATATCTTAAATACTAAGAAAGTTATAGCTAAATTTCACTTTTTCGAAAAAACCCCCCCATTCCCGCCCCTTGGTCTGATTTTGCCAATTAACGAACTTGACCGATATTTTGTACCCTTAAATTTTATGTATCAATTTGAAAGCGATTGGTGTAAAATTACTGCAGTTATCGAGTCTACAACAACGTGATAGTTATACAAAGTTTTAAACTGAAGTTGGTTTTGGGTTTGGGGATGTCGAAATATTCCGGAAGTCGAGACATGGTGCCCATTGCAATAGGTAGCTTTCCTAATGAAATCTACCTAAAGTCACCTTTCCTTTCTGTTTTCAGGTTTGGGAATCTTGAGCGTGGTTCTCGCTGCAGCCGCCGCGATATCGATCGGCTCTCTTCACTTTCCAAGTCAGTCCTCAGCGCCGTCTTTCACCGTCGAACCGCCGCCGCTGGTGCCTTGGTTGGAACATTCCGGGGGGACGAGGATATCGTGTGTCGCAGGAGGAAATCCGCTGCCGTCGATATCTTGGGTCACGGCGAGCGGAGAGGCGGTGCACACCATTCCGGGAGTTCGGTATGTTTATTAAAATGCGAATTATATTCTACGCATTGAACGCCCTTACCATACACATGGTGGTAGACTAGCAGTTAAGGCGTTGGACTATTGACCCAAAGGTCTCGGGTCCGAATCCGCACATGGTCATATCATTTTTAACGCCTCATTACCACAATCGCCTCTGACCCTAGCATAGGCTTATTTGGCCTAGTTGAGTAGGGCCCAAAATAAAAAAAAAAAATACATTTTACTTAGAATGTTAATAATATTATTATATGAGGATGGAAATGCAGCATTTAAAATAAATTATAGAGCCACAATACGTAATAACAACTAATTATAATTCTACTGAATCAGATCTCCATAATTTTGAGTGCTTTTAATTGCAGGCACATTTTGGCCGACGGGACCCTCGTCATACGCCAGAGGCATCTGCCTTCATCCGGCGCCTTCTTCGCGAAGACTGAGAGGTCATCTGCCGCCTTCAGGTGCAAGGCTTCCAATTCAGCTGGAGTAATTCTTTCCAGAGAAGTGAAAATCGAGTACGGTAAGTTTTTTCTCATCTTTCTCAATTTTATATTATTTTTTATAAGAAATCATAAAAACGCCCTTCGAACGAGATCTCTTACTATCAATCTTCATATGTAGTTACTTGAAATATTAAATAAATTGTATGCACTTGGCTCGTAATAGATTTCCGGGTTCCACCTAAACCTACTCGCCAGTGTGAGACATGGCATCTGTCACGGTTGAGTACGAATTATGCACAGAATCGAGCATGTAAGCTTTACGACATCGATATATTCAAAACTACCTTTCCGGCATTCAAGAGTGTCTACTCTAACTAATATGTATGCTATATTTCGTATTCTGGCAATTATGTAAATTCCCAACCCCTCCTGCATCCTCATCCCAAACTCGTTCCTGGATGTTTTTTTCTATTTTATTAAATTTGGAGAATACTATGACAGGCTTTATGTTCTGATTGTTTTTTTTTGTATCGGCTGTTGTTTCCTGAAATAAATAAATGAAAGTATTTTGGTATCGAATGTGTAGGTACTGTACCGAGGTCACGAAAAAACGAGACTGTAACTCGAAAATGGCTAAACAGATTTTAATAGTTTTTAGTTCGTTTTACTAGTTTCATGATTATAATGTACTTATATCAGGTTGCTACTTTGCCTTATATCAGGTTGTTGGAAAAAAGAGACGCACTCCGAGTGCCATAGGCACGAAACGTTTTAACGCAGTCTGAACCTTTTCTACTCGGGTTTCAATACACCCTGTAAAGTTTTTTTTAAACAATTGCTATAACCTAGGTTAGGTCAGGGGAGATGGTGGTAATGCAGCATTAAAAATGGTTTGACCATGTGCGGATTAGAACCCACGACCTTTGGGTTAATAATCCAACGCCTTAACCACTAGACTACCACTATCTCTGCGTTTGATTTATCATTCGCGCTGAGTCAGACGGCAAATTCAAAGCATGTCAATAATAAGGCCATGTCAACGCCGTATATCATTCATCTCATAGACAAGGATAGCTTTTTCCACGCGCGTAAAGAAGACTCATGATAAAATGAATCCCTTTTCATAAGGAGTATTTTCAGGTTTTTCTATAATTTAAATAGTACTTTTACATGAATATTTATTATTATTTCCATAATTAGCTTCAGTTCTATACGAGGGAAATGATACATTAATTTGTTCTCATGTTTTTTTTATGATTATATATAAATATTTAGGAGCCTCCATTAAATATATTTTTTGAGCAGATTATTTAAACTTTTCTTCTTTATAAATTATTCGGTAAATTCTCAAAAATATTTATGCAATAGGTCTATGAAATTTAAAAATATCGCTTGTGTAAATACCCAATTTTCGCTGCTCCGGCGAAATCATAAACATAATTAATTAAACTAATGGTCGTCCAGTGGTCGAAATTCAACCCTAATTCGTTAAACTTCTAAGTTTGAGTTACTTTGGGTTTGAGTGAGGTTGAGTTTGAGTGACTTTTAAGTTGGTTTGAGTTTGAGTTTAAGTTTGAGTTTGGGTTCTTATACCTCTATAATCATCGCATATATTTAAAAAAAAAACCGTTCTATTAAGTTATCCGCGAGCGACAAATGCGTCATTAGCGTGTATTTCCCTCAATTCCCTGCAATACCAATGAGTTTTAAAATTTAATGTTAGTAACAGGAAAAAAAAAACAAACCTACAGCTTGTATTTGTATTTATTTTTTGATACAATTCATTGTCAATTTTAATTTTTTAATATAAAAATGAGACTTGACATTCCTAGAAGTATAAGTTGGCATTAATAATTATTTTTGACATTGACAGACTATTGAAAAGGAACATTTGAATTCACAGTTCGAAACTCATTTTGTCAATAGTTTGAATGTTTTATTTTTATTAAATTTAATGTATTTGTAACGCATATTATAGATACATTTTCGCTTTCTGCAAGTTTATGTGGAGAAGTTAATGCTGAATTATATTTACGAATGTTTAAAATATTTTTTTAGGTTTCTTTTTATTGAAGGTTCATGTGAATACTTCAAATCATACAATGATTTGAAGTATTCATTTTGAAAAGGCCGGAAATATTGCTTTATCTTTATGATAACACGAAGTGCAATGCAGCCTTTTACCTAAAGTGATTTCAGATTCGAAATGTTTTGCATGATAAATGCATTAACCCACAATCAAAAACAAATTAAATTTCTTGAAATGACATCTTAATGTCATTTAATTGTATCTCTTAATATAATATCATCATTTTGTAATGCTATTTATTAGATTTTATTATTATTTTATTTTTTTATATTTACTAATTATTACTATTTATTTAATATATTTATATTTGGTCTATTATAATTTTACTTTCGTGTGAATATATTATATTCCTTCGGTTCTATATGGAGGTATAATGGTAGTAGGTGCGAATATCTGAACGTAAAAAAAATGAATTTACCGAAATTAAAAAATGTAACATGTAAAATGAAATCACTGAAATTAAGTTTAATTTAAATAATACAATGTACTCACTTTTTTATAACTTAATAATTATGCTTTATTCTTGACATTACTAAGTTGACAAGGAACATTTGAAATCAGACAAAATTCATAACTCTGTCAGTGTTTAAACGTTTTATTTTAATTCATTTAATTTATTTGTAATACATATTGTAGATACACAAAGTTGATAACGCAATAAGCTCGCGTTACGCAATGTTACGACTGTCCCCGGACTTCAGTTGGAATGCTTCTCGTTCGGAAATTCCCCGATACATTCCATTAGTTTGCAACGGGAACCGCATTCTAGTTTGGCAGTTGAATTCATTACGTGAGTGGCGATATCGTAGAACAGGGTAATAACGTTATCTGGGTCAGTTAATTTATGTTATTATAGCTATTTACGTATGCATACACCGTGCCCCAAGACTATTCCCGATAAAAAAAAAACAGCTTATTGGCCCTGCGGTATCAAAAAAGATTTGTTTTGACCTCATATCAAAATTCATCATGGTGTCCGAGTAAAAAAATTGTAAACTTAAACGCTCGTGTTTAATTTCGGTCGCCAGCGAGGCCGAGCTTCTGCGAGAAAAAGGGAAATTTACACGGGCGCTTTGATTAAATGAATATTGATTTATTCCATCTTAGCCGTAACCAATGTATTAGGGCTGTCTGTGATATTGCTTAGAACTGTACGCCACCTTTTCCTTCCGAAATCATTAAACCTATATTACTTTGCGGTGTGCGCTCTACACACTTCATACATGACTCTTAAATGTTACTCGATATTAATCTGTTATCTTTAAATTATACTTGTTGGCCATGTTATGTTTATATTAGCTGTAAACTTGTTTAATTTCTCTGTTTATAATTCTTTTAATAAATAAATAACTATTTAATTTTAATAAAATGCTGATGTTAACAACTTACTAAGAGGTCACATATATTTTTTACTATAGACTGCCTTCAGATCAATCGCAGTTCTTCTACGAAGTTTGACCTAACAAAGCTATACATCAACGTGAAATATAAATTAGTCGGAATCATTGCGAAAACAATCGTTTTGCTAACGAAAATACTCGAAAGCCACTCAAACGTATTGGCCATTGAAAGAGTTACTCTAAAGTGCCGAATACGAAGAAGGGGTGGGGAGAAAGGGGCCTAATTGCTGACTTGGAGTCTATTGAGAGGTTATCAATAGGTTGACGGTGGGAAGGGGGAAGAAGGGAGGGGGGCGAGACGCTTTCAGCAAACAGAAAGATCATTTGCGCCGAAGCAACGATATCTTCCTCCCTTTTCAGCAATTTGGATGATTGGAAATAAACTACCCGCGGTGCACTTTAATTTGGCGTTAACGTTTCTTAAATATTTTATTTATTTGTATACCGGACTCTGCCCCGAGGACGGCACCTTCGGAACGCAACGACGCGTACCTGCGGCAATTGCGATGAGTGCCGCCGTGTGTGAGTTAATTGATAATACAGACTGTTTTTAAATTTAGGGCACTCCTTTTAGGAGGTTGATTTATATCGATAACTAAACCGGTCGCTCGAAAAAAAATACTACTAAAATATCTGTACGAAAAACTTTGTTTTTCCTCGAAATGCTTCACGAGCCGCCCGCTCGGGGGTCACTGACCGAGCTCGCGCCATGTGTTCAACCGCGTTCTCAAACATTATAACGATTTCTATACAACTTTGAAGTCGTAATTGCCGATCTAAATCAACATCCTAAAAGAAGTGCACTTAAATTAAAAACACGATGTATAGTATTTTTTATAATATTATATTAGGAAAATATTTGATACCGACTTTTCGCGATTATTAGTTATTTATTAGTTATTGATCATAAAAAAATACTTTTAATAAATAAATCTCTAGGCACGAGTACCGCCTGTTCCAAGGTTAACTATGTTAGCCTTTTCATGAACATAATGCAATTAAAGTTCGAAATGATTTAAGTTAAAAAAAGGCTAGGTAATTTAAAAAAATATATGACATTTATGCAAGTAATATGTATGTAAAAAATAATTGAAAATACTAAATGAAATATTAAAACTTTCAGTTCAAATATGAAAACAGTAAAATTTGAATCAAAAACGTAATATTAGCTGTCGAGTATTTTTCATATCACTCGAATTATAATAATTGCAAGTATGAATTATTACAGGTAAAAGTCTTGAATATTTGTTTTTATTTTATATGAAATAATTACTATGACCTAGGTCATCTACAATTATTTTGGGCCCTACTCAATTAGGCTAAACGTACCTGTGCTAGAGTCAGGAGAGATGATGGTTATGAAGCGTTGAAAATGGTATGACCTATGTGCGGATTCGAACCCGAGACCTTTAGGTCGATAACTTTATCAAACTCATATTTTAATTATTACATATTTTTATCAGTGTAAAACTTTGCTATTTTATTGACGTTTCTCATTTTTTTCTATTTAATGTAATTAGTTTCAGGTAAACCTACCTTTCAATTTAATTTTTAAACAGCGGATGAATAATTGGCCAAATTAACAACTATGTATTTAATGTTTTATAAATTAGGTTATGCTGTATGTTACCTTGATATATATAAAAAAAATTGGGTAAAATTGGGGCGTCGAACAAGACGGTGGAAGTTATACTTCTTTAGCCATTCGCACACACCCACACACCCACTCACACACACACACATACAGGATATATAAATGAAATATAAGACATTTTTCTCTGTTATTCAATATATTTCTCTCCAATATATTATTATAAGTCACTTCATTATTATACTATACACCTATACATTTTCATTATTAAGTTCACATATTTGTATACTTTCGTATAATTTGTGAAAAAAAAAAATCCCAGCCGGGGATCGAACCAGGGATTCTAGCGTGGGAGACGAGTGCGTCAACCACCGACCCACCGAGACTCTCGGGGTATTTTTGGTAGAGAACGCATAAAAAGGCACTCTACGGATTTTACTCCTAACGCGTGACGCGGTTTCTCGACCAACATCCCATCCCAATGAGTACAACGGGCGCAAAGAAGTAACTATAACTTCAAAAATAAATAAATTACTCGAAATCGACTAATGTTTTATAATTATGTCACGGTTAAGATCGTACTTAAATATATCCCAAAAGAAAAGTGTCGTTAGTCGCTTCTCTAGGCCTGGGGGTAGGGTTTCATAAAAAATTGTTCCGCTCGGCCGTAATAAATTTATGGTCGACAAAAGGCGAAGAAGCCGTCGGCTTATCTTTTAATTTTCACTTTTAGCTCTCGGCCTTGTATCGGCGGGTGAGATTACTCCGGGGATCGCTCCTTTTAATTGTCCCCTCTAATGAAACATTGTACCGACCCCCTCACCCGCCGACCACCCTTCAGATCCGCCCCTAGAAGCCGCCGCTAGCCAGGGATGAATTGGGTAGTTGTTTATTTATTTATCATTATTTAGAAAATAAAACAGTTACGTAACAAATAAAAAACTATATACAATAATAAAATAATAAAAATATAAAATAAAACCAATGAAATATTTCCACTGAGTTAGTATAAAATTAGTGTTTAAACTAAGGAAGAGAAGGGGAGAGAGAGAAAAGGGAAATTTCACGTTTTTCCAATTTTTTGAACGCTACTAGGTTAACATTAAATATATATATTTCTGAATATTTTAAATTTGAGGTTGAACACTGTCTATAAATGGATTCATTTTGCCCATAACTGGTTCTACTGAAAGAGTAGGCTTTATTCGAAGATTGACGTGTAGAAAAGAGACGGATATACTCGCCGACCGCGAATTCGTTACATTTGGAATCGATGAAACATGTTTTTTGTATTTAAATAATTATTATCATTTGAAAAAAGTGTTTTTTTTAAGTAATGTCCTAGATTATTATTTTGTCTATCTTTAGAAAGAAAAATTAGGTTCGCGTCACTTACACAACTTAAGAGAAAATCGTTGCAAGAAAAAAACAACACTTTCTTATTTATTTATTTTCATTACTATAATAAGGTGTATTTCGTTTTTTTTAAGCAAAGAACTAAATTAATATATGTAGAATATTGTGGTATTTTTAGTTTTAGCCATTTGTTGGGAATAACTTCAACAAAATGCACCGAAATACGTTACAAAACACGTTTTAGGGACTGGTGGCGCCTTAACTGTACCTGACATTATTTTGAATGCATATGTGTTTAAGGAATTTATTTTGAACCGCTTCAATTTTCGATATATGTGTGGCGTACTTAGGATTCCAAATTTGGGAGTCAATTCTAGGACACTACACACGTATGAAATTACACTACGCACATTGCAAATTATATTTTTAATGATTTCCATTCTTGTTAATGTATGATTTATTTATATCTAAAAGATCTTTGCGTTATTTGCGATACGAAATTTCTGAACTGTTTCTATACTTTCACGGCGATTTCGATATAATTTTGCATTTTTTACCGCGTGTACTAGAGTATTTAATCCCAACGAATAAAGGATATTAGTGAATTTAAATAAACTAAACTTTTTTTGCTTATAAAATATGTTTATTGCTAAAAAAATCCAAGATGGAAGATAGCCATTTTGCTCGCGAAAAGTATGTCACAAAAATATAATGTTCTAATCCGGCTCTCGATGAAGTTTCAAAATACAGGGGCGTACTTTCATTTGGTTTCTCGTGGGCGTGTTTATGGCTACCTACTTTTGATCGGCAGGCGCCTTCTAGTATTACCGTAATTGAAGGTATTGAAGTAGCAGCCGCGGGGCAGTGAGAAATACAATACAGATGTAATAAAAGACTACAAAAAAAATAAATAAATTGTAAAATACACTTTCATGTTACTGCATGTATAATCTATTTATCTATTTATCGTTTATTCGGAAAACCAATAATACAATATATATAAAAAAAATAATGGTACATACAATCGTGTGTAAAATTGACTGATGTCAGGAAAACGATAAAACGAGTTTATGTTTAAAATGTAATAACATTTCGATACGGTAAAAATACACATTAGGATTAGAGAGTATCCTATAACCAGTGATAAAAATTAATATGCGTTTTTTTTTGCGTTTTAGATAAAGGATTTCTCATAAGTGGTATTGATTAGAAGATAAAAATAACAAAAAAACTAAATACACCACCCTTTTATCTAGTTTCATTACTGGCTATTTTTTGCAAATTTATTATGTGTTCTGATTAAAGAAATAATCTTACGGTGACTATATTTATTTTTAGCCAGTTTTGGTAGTAGATTATTAAAAAAAAAACCTTATGAATGTAACGAATTTCCGTTCCTAATTACTTTTTTTAAAATGGTTTTCAAAATAGATTATTTTGTCATTATCCCCATTGGAACCAGTGACAGACCAAGAAGAAGCGTGCAATCTCTTCGCATCAGTGTCGGAAGCGATGAAGTTGTGTATGCCTCATGCTACTAAGCGTTGGTATTCTTTCAGTTCCTGAAGAAGTTTGTAATGAGTTCATTTCCCGTAAGCAGTCAATTTCGAGAAAAGTCAAGGGAAGGACACAGCCATTAGTTCATTAAGGGTTTGTTTGCTGCGACAAAGGCTTTTAATTGGATCTCGAGAGAACGCTGAACCGCTCCAAATCTTCGACGCGAAACAATTTCACCGCGTCTTTTATGCCTGTATTAGCGAGGGTTTAAAATGCGGAGACTATTTATTTTGAGTGGCGTTGGTTGAATGAAAATAATCCCATCTTTCAGACATTTTACCGTTTTTGAGAGTTCCATACCAAAATGGTAAACTTCTCCAACCCTGTGTTCAAACTTTTAATTTTTATAAATAATGCAGAATACGCTACGTAATTTTTTGTGACTGTAACAAAGGCTTATAAATTTGTACTAAAAATATATGTCTTATTACACAATCTCCAAAATGTTACTTATAAATTAATAAAAAAAATCTTAAAATAATAACGAAGTTTACATTTTTTTTTTGTGAAAATAATTCATTATCATTTTTGCGACGGAATTTATTATGTTACTGTGTCAGCCAGCACGTTACAACTTGAAACAACGTTACACGTTACAACCTAAAATACCAGAAAAATAATTCTTTGTACACGGCGTCAATCAAATTTTGAACGCAAAATTTCCGCGTAGAGGCATAGAAAGGGAATATGTCGTTCGTCGAAGAGTGAAGCAAGCCATTGAGGGTGTTTGCACACCCCGCGGGTAAGATACAGCGAAAGGGGGTGACGGTACCATTGTTTAATGACGTGTAAACATTCATTTACAGACGAATGCTGATGTTTACACGTCTTAACCGTGAGTCCCAACATTTACACCTTTTCGGATTGCAATTGCTTAACCAAGCTTATATAGGGTATCTCCAAAACGGCTCAAGAGATTTTGTATATGACAGGTATTTTTTTTCAGGGGTGGTAAGGTAGTAAAATAACAAAAAATACTTTTTCCGTTAAGTTATTTTTTTATGTTTGGTTTATGCTATTTCGATTACTATTTGAATATTGTGTGGGATTATTATATCTTTTTTTATACACTACTTATTGTGTAAAAGGTGCCACAAAAGGATTAAAGGATGTTGTAAAATGTGTTACAACATCTGTTATATTCACTAGCTGTTGATCCCGGACTTCGCCCTGGTGTGACAGCTAGGCCCTACAGGGGGCTCTGTAGGCGCCTTCGGCGCGCAATGACTAAATTAATAATGTACAGTGCAGTAGACGGTTTTGACGACTTCCGTCGATGAACACTTCCAGTTATTCCCGAATTTTCCGGCAACTTTTCCAATTTTTCTTTACCTAAAAACCATCTTCAAACTATTACGAACATTTAAAAAATAGCCAACTCGGCTTAGTAATTTCCGATTTATAATGCTTCATAGAGACATATATACATTTTTATATATATCGTTTGTTTTTTTTTGTGTAACATTTATTTATTTATTTATTCTTATAAACCAAAATACATATGTTACAGAAGAGTAGTAACAGTTCAATGGCAATTAATGTAACCAACAAGCGACCGGCACCTAATGCACTGATGTTCCCTGCCTTCTTAACCAGACGCCGTCTGTACCAAAGAAGGCAGTGACCGACGATTTTTGTTAACTGACATTATTTCGGTATTAACTGAAAGAAAAACTTTTGAAAAAGTTACACGCGTAAATAAACTATAAGAATAAATATTGCAAATTTGTAAACATTTGCATAATAAAAGCTATATATATTTATATAATACATAAGCGATAAATATAATATTTATGTATAATATAATACGACGTAAGTATTACATTTTAAGCAAGCAAACAAAAACGCCTCCCTCGGTACAGATATTGGTTGTAGGTTTATTTTGAAGCCGGTTATATATATTTTTTAAGTATTCTTTTTAAAAGTTCTTACATTCGAAACACCATCAAATCTTAAAAAAAAAGTTGTAATGCTAGGGCCTACCTTTTTAATCCCTTTCCAATAAAACCTTTTATTTAAAAAGTCATGAGGCTAGATCGTAAAATAAACTTACCTAATATAATATCCATAAAATCTCTCAATATTGCCGTTCTTCAAAGTTGCTTCGAAAAACATCTCTATTTCTACGTCATTACGTTCATTTTAAACCTATTTTCGCGTGAGTAAAGAAGATAATTTATAATTTAATTTATTACAAGTCTTCTAAGGGTTACTAGTTACAGATTGTCTTAGGGCAATAATCTAGCTCTTAAATAGGATGTCTAGGATGTCTTAGGATGTTCCTTAAATATAAGGAACATCCAAGTATTAAAAAAAATCCGAGCGAGTTTATTAAATTAACGATCGTATTTTATCTGCATTCACTCGAAAAAGTAACTGATGTCGAGCGACTTAACCTGCCTGTAACTTTTAACTGTCGCGTTAGTAAAATAAAAATAACAAATGCGAGCCACTTAGGTAGTTGCACTTAACTCGCGAGGGAAGTTAAAAAGATAAAGTTGTATCTTGTTAGAAGCGCGTTGCTCTTGTCTGCGTGTCATAACAAGGAAGCCTTATTTATCGTCCCCAGAGGCGTACTTACAAAACCCCGAAAGGTAGAGTTTTAGGTAGATTTCATAAGAAAAGAGACCTAATGCAATGAGTACTATTCCGGAAAATTTCGACATCCCCTAGAACCCAAAACCACCCTCAGTTTAAAAGTTTAAATATCTATTACACTGATCACTTTCAATTTGATACATAAAATTTAAGGGCACAAAATCTTGGTCAATCAGACCAGAGGGGAAGGAAGGTTTCGATAAAATGAAATTTTGCTATAACTTTCTTAGTATATAAGATATCGATTTTATTTTAATTTTATATTGTTAGGTACTTAGATAGGGGCCTTAAACTTATCTTAGTAAGATTTTTGACAGCACCAACCATCAGTCTTATGGGTGGGAAAAGTTAATTTTTCAAAATTCAAATAATCAAACCTTCCTTAATAGGACAGACTCAAATCAGTTTAAAATGTGAATTGTAGGTCTGTAATTTCCCTACAACTTTTGTTCGAAACAATTTTTGATATGAGCAACTCTTGCGGAACAGTTTAAAGAGGGATTTAGTATACTTAATCTCGCTGCGCGGCGGGGCGGGTTGAGGTGAGCGAGCTGCCGCGCGGTAGGTCGCCTAATGTTTGATACAAGTTGTACAATTGGAGTTCGTTTATCCCCTACTTTGATCCCGTGAACTTTATTTTCGCCTTCCGTGATACCGAAAGGGATTTTTTAATGTACTGCTATATTTAATCAACATTGTAGACCTAGATTTATATATTTCTTTTTAAATATTTATTAACACGCGGTCATCGACCCTCGTGCTCACAATCGATCGCATTACCTTTGCTTTTAATTTTGTTTCTTTTTAGAGTCGACAAAACCAATTGGTTATGGCCTAATTAAAATGGCCGTTCCAGCAATTTTCAATAATTTAGAACTGTGTACTACTTACTGTATAGCAGATTTGGTTATTATGTGTAATCATGGCTGTATTCTCACGCACTACTTCTAAACTGAACCGCTGAGCAAAAAATGAACCCGCGCGCGGATCCCCCGACTTTTCTCCCGAGATTTTGACAAGTTTATCAGCAAATTCTGGCGAATCAGGAGACCATGGACCCAGTGTCTACGGCGAGTTCAACTAGCTTATTAAATAGTGTATATATTAGAAAAAAATATGTATTTTTAGCAGTTTTGGTAGTCGGGAAGTATATAGTGATATTATTAAAACTCTTTTTAAATATTGTAAATATAAAAAACACATTTCGGAGAAAATATTAATAAACAAAATGTGATAGCTGATATATAAAAAAAAATCTGACATCTTTCTATATTGTACCATCGTTTTTTTTAAATTTACTTACGGTTCTCTTATAAAATTTGCTCAGATGCAGTCATTTCGTTTATCACCAAGCCTAGGTGTGAGACTTTGTCAGTAACTAATATGTATTCACACTAAAAACTTTAATTATTAAAATTTACCGTAACTCATAAGAGATTAACCCCGCCGTTTTGTTAACGGAAGGCGCATGTTTGTTAGAGTAAGTATTCTACATTAAAATTTTGCGCCTAGCTGAACAATATTTTGGCAATACGTCCCCTAGAGGTGCTGATAATGTCGGATAGGGACAGCGCTAATATTAGAGAAGGAAAGATGACGTCCTGGAAAAACTCTGGGATCACATCAAACTTTTATTACGTATCGCCTCAGTAGGAAAATATCGCCGAGAAAGTATTTCAGCTTAAAAAAAAAGTTATCAGAAAACAAAATATAATACGTCCCTAAAAAAAAAAATCGCTAAATCGCTTGTTGTTTGGGACAGATAGTAAGAAAAATAGAAAGGGCTGACACATGTGTTTAGTATAAGTTATATTTTTTTATAATTGGCAAACAATATATACAAAACTATCCCTGGCATGGCACGGCATTGCCAGGGAACGAACCGCAATCCGTGAGCCTTGATTCCAACTCTTTAGCAATCCAGGCCATCCGCAGAATATTGTTTGAAAGCTTAAAAATCATATTTAATGCAGCTAAACTAGATCAAACCTGTTTTGTTGCACGAATAAAGCACACACAAACGCATAGAATATGATAAAGAATACTATCTTTATTATAGAAGAATCTTTAGGTAGGTTTAGACCGCCCCGCCCTCAGGGTTTAAAAACTGAAAAAAGCTGTAATTATGTTCATTTTCAACCGTTATTAACATAACGTTTTAAATTTCATTGATTTTGCAGGGAACCACTAGTACTAATACAAAAAAAACGTAGGTTTTTTCCTTAGGTATAGCTTTTTCTTATTAGCTATTAGTTAGCTTATGGATTTTTCCGACTGGCATACGATAAAACCTCCGAATAAAATATGAACATCATCAACGCAACGCGATAACATATCTTCGCATTCGCGCCCCGTAGCCATAACACATTTCGAGCTCGCCGAGTGGAGCGTCCTCCGGGCGCATTAGTGTAAATATTACATAAACCGGGCCGCTGTGAGTGTTATCCGGCGTGTCGCGCAGAGGCCGCCTTATCGCACTCGCGCTACACTTTCCCTCCCCTCCCCGCCCCTCCCCCGCAGCATCCCGCATCCGGGATCAGCGCTGAGGGATTATCGCTCGACATTTTACCGGGGAATTTTCCGCCCGCCCTCCGACACTCTGTTCTTCTTTTGCGTACTCAACAATATTGCTCTTCAAGATAAAAGAACCACCTTAATATCAAATCCACGTTGTTATCTTCACTTCAAACTCTAAACATCGTCTATGAGTATAAGCTTGTATTGTATTTGAAAGAAGGTGATATTTACTAAGCATCCTTTATGAGGAGAGAATTTGACTGTTTTAAGAGGCACACGACGTTTTTTTACAGTTTAGATAATGGATTTCTCAGAAGTACAAAGATAAAAAACACTGGACCTTTGTCTTGTTTCATTCCTGGCTATTTTTTGTAGATTCATTCTGTGTGATGAGTAACAAAAAAATAGTCTTACGGTGTCTATATTTATACCAGCGATAGACCAAGAAGAAGCGTTCAATAGTAGTATTCACGGCGCTCTCTTCGCACCAGTGTCGGAATTTGCCGCGGCGTGAACGATAGAGTAGGACACCGCGATAAATGTCTTTCTTGCGCCAATTTCCAATTATTAAACACGACTGCATGCCCCTTAATTTAAAAAATTATTGCTATCAGAATAGCATAGGTATTTTTTTAAATAGTTAACCTCTTCCGAGACAGAGCGAGAAAATAAATATCACTTATAGCACTGTTGAAAAGGAGAATTCCACCGTCTTTGGGGCGACATTTTGAATTTGATCCTGTACTGTTCACTTTTTTTGAAAAAATCTCCCTATTCCCGCTACTCTGGTCTGATGTGGTCCATTAACGAACTTGACCATTAAAATTCATTTGAATTGATTCAATTTGAAAATATTTATTTTAAAATTACGGCCATTATCGTGTCCACAAGAAAGTGATAGATATATAAATTTTTAAACTGAGGGTGGTTTTGGGTTTGGGTTCTAATGAAATCTACCAAAAAGGATAACTTAAATATATCGGCGGTGCCTTGGTTTGTAAGTGAAATCATTTGTGTTAATAAAGTTGGTTTCTTTGTCGCCGTCGTTTTGTGTGGCGAGCGACGGACGTTAATAAATTATTATTTCGAAAAACTACCCGCCCGAGACTGCGGTAATGATGTAAATTTTTCACGCCGCTCCTTCGGCGGATTTCCATCTCGCTTCATCTTCAGCCGGATGAGCGATGGATGCTGTCGCGTTCTGTCGCGGAGACGAACCGTCGCGGCGACTGTATTCCATCTGCCTCTAATATGAATATCTTCGGGATGCGACATCTATATTTATACGATATATACAATTTAAGGACACAAAATATCTATCAAGTCCATTAATGGTCAAAATCAGGGCGGGAATGGGGGATTTTTTTCGAAAAAGTGAAATTTAGCTATAACTTTCTTAGTATTTAAGATGTCAAATGCATTTGAATTTTATTTTATTCCTTTGATAAGGGCCTAAAATTTATTTCCGCAAACTTTTTTGATAGCGCCAACCATTGGTCCTAGAGGTGGGAAATAGTGGTTTTTCAAAATTCAAAAAAATCATACCGGCGGCGGGTTGAGGTTTCCGACTGAAACCTACCTCCGCCTTCCGGCGTGCCGAAAGGGATTTTTTATAAGGCTGGTAGTCATAGAAATGGTAGTCATAGAAAAAAAAGTCTAAATGAATCGAAATTAATATTTATCCTTTGACTTTTTAACGCCATAATCATATAACTGAGGTTAAGTTATATGCGATTTGAAAATAGCCTAATACTTAAACGGCTACAAAAAACGCGCTTGATTCGTGACGCTAGTTTAATAGGGTGATTTAAATGGTGTCGTCTTATAACGCGCACGTCTAGACACAATGGTGTAAGATACAATATTCATCTTATTTTATTATGGAAACCAGCAGTCATTTAAAATATAATTTAATGAAAATACACGTGTTTTCCTAATTTTACATTAAAAAAAAGATTTTCATTGGACTAGGATAGTTCTATAAGCTGTGCATTATATAGAAACTTGCGAAAAATCGATTTCACACCATTCGTATTAAAAATTGTGAACCCCTGGATTATTTTAGTTCACTTGAACAATAAGTAACAGCTGTGAGGTACAGGTCGACCCGAAACGCAACTGTGCCCATGTTTTAGCTAATTTTCCCGGCCGAGGTGTTTCCAGCAATGGAGGCGCAAGTTGGCTAGGAAAGTTCGCCAATCAAGCGCCTGCTCGAGGGTACCTTCCTGGGGAAAAGGCAGTCTACCCGCGACTCATGTCTCCGAGACATCTACGCTCCTCAAGCTATGACCAGCTCCGTCCCGAAACGTCGATCACTACGCTGACTATATTAACCTAGCTGACAGTTCATATGCCTAGGTTTTGATTATTTTCATTCAACTAATTGAAAGTCCATCTGAAAGAAGTTAAATATACAGGATTATACAGGAATATTGTAATGTAGGTCGATTAGATGTCTCAGGAACACAACAATACGCGCACTGAACGTTGAATCTTTAATTTTATATGGATTTGTTTGTTAGCTATATGAAAACTTGTCAAACAAAAATTGTTTAGATTCATACCCAGAAAGACCCCCTGAAAGGATACTGCTGACTTTAAGTTCATCCGTATGTAATTGGTTGTAAGTATAAAATCAATAAAACAGTTATAGCAGAATCTGTGTTATCACGCTTAACTACTCTGCCTAAGACCTCGAAAGATCTCTCAAGATAAATAGAATTTCATCTATAATCTCGTTTTTAATTTCAAATTAAGTTTGTATGGCAAGTGACCAACATTTCTCCGCTCTCCCTTCCCCCTTCCCCCTAACCCCCCCACCCTCCCCCCCCACCCTCCCCCTCCCCCCGCCCTCGCTTCACCCACTCAGCAGTATGGCGTCGTCAGAGTCGATAAAAAACTAATTAAAAGTTTGACGATTATCGAAAAGCCCAGACCGAGTGTCGATCTGAAGCGCGAACAGTCCAAGAGCTAGCGTAGCATTATTGAATATGGAATTTAAAGCGCATAAAATAGCCCTCTACATTCTGCCGATACCACGGTTACCTATTTTATTTTATTTTATTTCAGGAAAAACAGCTTACATAGTAAAATTACAATAAACAAAAAAAAAAAAACAATGAAAACACAAAGTCAATAACAGTTTCATCCAAACTAAAAAAAATAGAAAACATATTCGGGAGCGAGGCCGGGACCAGGAAGTAGGAGGGGTTGGGGAATCCAGATAATCACCAGAATATAATATAAAATACAATATAATATAAAATATAATATAAATTTTACATATACATATAAATATACTACTCAAGGGCTAGAGTAGACACTCTCTTGAATGCCAGGAAAGTAGTGTTAAATATATTGATGTCACTTAACATGCTGTTGTAAAGCTTACATGCTCGATGTATATATGCATAATTCGCACTCAACCGTGACAGATGGAACGTCTCACACTAGCGAGTAGGTCTAGATGGAACCCTCAAATCTATGAGCCCCAGAAGAGCAGAGCAGTCGATGTGACCATTGTCGATTTTATATAAAAGTAACATATCAGCTTGCGATCTTCTAAGCTCTATACTCTAGAGTCCATAAAATTTGGCGCATTGAGCATAGACAATACCATATCTAGGATAGGGGAGTGCGGGTGATGTACGTATGGTAATGTTGCCATTGTTTCAGGTTCAATGTGTTTTAGCATGCACAAAGTAATGATTTTTTATTTGAAAGTACTATTTAATTATTTCCCTGGCTCTTGGACTACGACGATGTCACGGAAAAGTTCAAAGCAAGCTAACGAATAACCCGATATAGCTTTCTTTTCTTGTTATCAAGCCAGCGAAGGAAAGTTGATTTAAATTCAGAAGTTTAGAAATTTTCAACTATAATAGTTAAGGTCGTAGACAGACTCGCCGAGGTCCCTTGTGTATGATCCATCTAGGTGCGCCTTATTGGCGCATTTGGCATATTGATACAATGCGTGTGCGGGTAACGATAATGACCTCAAGTCGTTGCAACTACTTTTGGTCTGTGGTGGATTTATCATCGCTATGAGGAACATAAGAACTTGACCCACGACCTATTGGAAGTTAAGGGTAGAAAATAACGTGCGTGCAATACAAAATAAATACAAGTGTATGGCAGTGCTAAGAATTTTGAGCGTTAAATTTGAATTTGCATTTTCAACTTTCACTACCAATATTTTCTTGATTAGAGCACAACAAATTTAGCTTAGTTGAGTAAAAAAAAATTGCAATGCAATTGCAATAAAATTGGTTTTTAAATATATTTTATTCTTATATGCGAGAAATATTTCAGGTCTTCAAATATTTTTTTTTATTTTCGTATCTTTATGTAACAAAAATATTAATATGTTAGCTTACTATTCTCGAATTTTCAGTGAGTTGTAAAAAATTATATATATATATTTAAATATTTTTATAATATTAAATTTTTACTTTCTACGTGTTTGATTATTTTCAAGTCCTTTATGTCATTTATTATGAAAAAAGGGATAATCCTGTTTGTAGTCGTATTTATTTTAAATATGCAATTAATAAAATGTAAAATGTAGTTATTAGTAAGCTATGCGTCCAGTAGCCTTTTTTACACAAAAAAATATTTTCATTTTTTTTTTACATTTTTAATGGACAGTTCTAAAAATATAATGTTCCTAATTATTTAATAGTTTATTCCAAGAAACACACTAAATTAAAATCTAAAAACCATTAAAAAAAATAAAATGTTTATCGAAAAATATAAATACTTTACAAAAATAAATATTGCTTATGTCGTCACAATGCATTATAATACGAAAAATTGACATTATATAACATTTATAATTTTGTACAATATTTTTTAAAAATTATTTTAAAGCAATGAAAATTTAAGGACTAGAATATTTATTAGAAAATTGAAACAAACCTGAAAAAAAAACTATAAAATAGCTGTAGCACTTGAAATTCAGTTTTTAGTTTAATTACAAGATCTATTTTATAAAAAAAAACAACTGGTGATATTTTGATAAAATATTTATAAAGTCACATATTTACGTAATTAAAACATGATTTTAAAAAATAATTAAAAGCTTAAAATATAACACGATGGAACGTAATCACAATAATATATATCATAAATATAGATGGTGGCTTGGCCAGTTTGTGACACAAAATAATTTCATGAATATTATAGACTGACAGTGCCATCTATAGTCGAAATGCACAAAACATCCTCTCACCTATATTCCCCTCTTACCCCGCAACCGTTTACCTCACCTACCCAAATATGATGTCATGAAGGTAGGTAATTTCAGTTCAGAATTTGACTCCGCCGTCGTGTGTACAGCAACCGCATAAACCCGCATTTTTCGCCCGCAAATAATACTACAAGTTTCCGCAAATTCAGTGCAAAGTGTCAGTGCATCACTGCAGCCACCGAACCTGGAAAGAGAGCTCTCTTCGAGTCGCCGGCAGCCGAACCAACCCACCGACCGTGAGTACCGACCTGTTTGGCATCTCTCTCTATCCATTCCGCAAATTAATTCAATCCGCAAATCGACTATTGTTGGCCTGAAGTGTACCAAGTCATCTGGTACAAACCATACAGTCCACTTATCTCCAGAAAATCTACCATAAATTCCAGGCCACGTCATAGTATTGGTACTTCGAGCCTAATCCTAGAAATTTTATTGTTTTTGTACTTGCAATCTAGGATTTAGAGCAAAAATATTCACTTCACAAGCCGTTTTAACAAGCTACAATCAGCTTATTAAACGCTAAGTTGTTTGTATTATATTTAAATATATATTTAAAATAATATATTTAGAAATAATCTTGAACATAAATAAATGAAAATAAAAAAGAAAAACAGAATATTGCCTAATGATCCTTTGTGTGTATTAATTAAGTATTGTATTTATTAAAAAAAAAAAAAAAAAAAAAAAAATATATATATATATATATTTAATTAATATTTATTAGGTTATTTATTTTGTTTATTCATACGAATACAGTATAATATAATTTTCTTGTATGTTTATATTTGACTTACTATAAATATATACCTACATAAAATATTACTATTCACAAATTAAAGTTAACACAGCGCCATCTGCTAGGTTAACAAGGTAAAAAGCAGTGCCATCTGCCACTTTAACAATAAAACTATTTCGTAATTTTCGGTGGTTAATTTTTCAGTTCAAATCAATTGCTTTCAGTCTGTAAGAAGTACAGTCAGCGACAAAAATTAATATCGGTAAAAATAAAAATGAGTGATCATATATTAAATCAGTTAGAATCGAAAAGGGCATATATTTTTGAAAACATTCAAACTTTATTTGATAATTCAAAGAACCTTAAGACAGATAAAAACCGTAAATTATTTTTAATCAAATCTGAAGATTTATCCAGTTTTCGAAATGAGTTTTCGGATATAATTGATAAAATAAATATAATCAAATCAGAAAAGAACGAAAATTACATACCCAATTACAAGAGTTTACAGGCATTTGATGATATTTATTATCTGGTAAAAAATGCTAGATCCGAACTATTAGAACAAATGGGTAGTACGGAAAATAACTCACAATCGGAAAATAAAATATATAAAAAACTTCCCAAATTAGAAATACCTAGTTTCAGTGGAGAATTAAATCAATGGAATATATTTCATGAAGCATTTAAATCTTCGGTGCATAATAATCCAAATCTGTCAAACTTAGATAAAATTCAATATTTATTATCGAAATTAACAGGCCGCGCTCTAACAGTTTGCAGTGGCATTCAACCGACCGGTGCAAATTATGAGTTAATTTGGACTCTGTTAGTTTCGAAGTATGACGACAAGCGATTATTGGCTACACATTATTTGGATCAAATTTTCGACACAAAATTTCCAAATAATTCCTCAATAAATAATTTAGATGCATTTTTACATAGATTTGCCCCCGCAGTAGCAGCCTTAAAGCATTTAGAATTAACCGATCTCGCTGATTTCATATTATTACATATTTCATTAAAGAGACTTGATTTTAACACAGTTAAAGATTTCGAATCTCAAAATCGCAATGTAGAAATACCTACTTATTCGCAATTGTTAGAGTTTTTGCAACAACAAATAAAAATTCTTCAGCATACTAATTCAAAACAGCCAACTAATCAATCATACGAAAAGAAAGCTGTTAAATCGAGTTCGGTCGCATCTAATAAACCGCAAGTATTTGCAACGAACACAAATGACTCTGGGCCCTTAAATAAATGTTCGCTCTGTCATTCAGATTTTCACCCTCTGTATAAGTGCTCTACATTTCTTGAAATGGCGCCAAAAAGCCGTTCCGATTTTGTACGATCAAAATCGTTTTGTACAAATTGTCTAAGCACCACACACAAGCCTTCGCAGTGCAAATCAAAACATGTGTGTAACAATTGCAGACGAGCGCACAATACATTGTTGTGTTTTTCAAACGCACCTGTCTCACAATCACAAAAGAATGAAGATACTGTGCAGTCTCAAACGCCAGTGTCTTTAAGTAATTTACACAGCGGTACATGTAACGCTAAAACTATTTTGTTGTCAACAATTCAAGCCGATGTTCGCACTAGTGCTGGAAATTATATACGCCAACGTTTCTTACTGGACAGCGCTAGCATGAGTAACTTCGTAACGGAGGATGTTTGTTCAACATTAGGTGTAAAAATCAAACGCATAAAATCGTCAGTAGTAGGTATCGGAAGTACGCCATACCCAGTCAAGGGCTCGGTCAGTCTTACGATTGCCTCACGGATCGATAAAAATTGTCATTATACATTCAACGCACTAGTGGTAGACAGAATTACCAACAATTTGCCTACATCTAAGGTTAATACCGCAAGCTTACAATATTTACGAAATATTCCCCTAGCCGATGAAACATTCGACACTCCGAATTTGGTCATCGGCATCATAGGTGCAGAATTATTCCCGCATATATTAGGTCCTACAAAGATTTCTGGACCTTCGCATTCTCCGGTTGCTTTACAAACTACATTCGGGTATGTAGTGATCGGCGAAGCCCAATGTATAGCACAGCAGAGTGATGTACCTCAATCGTTCTGCTCAGTTGCTGAACAGCCTTTAGAAAACGCAGTTCAACAGTTTTTTGAAGTTGAGTCTGTTCCATCGTCCGAAGAACTACCGATGAGCGTCGAGGAAAGTGAATGTGAAAAACATTTTATATCCACTTGTACTCGTGATACTCAAGGTAGATTTGTAGTCTCACTACCATTCAAGGATGATCCCAAGTTATTGGGCTCCTCATATTTCATAGCCAAAAAACGGTTCCTTTCGTTAGAAAAACGTTTAGAAGCAAATCCCGACTTGCGTCTTAAATATAATGAAGTTTTTCAATCATATTTAACAAACGGTTATATGTCTGCAGTAACCTCTGATCCTGATCAGGGTTACCACGTTCCTCACTTCGGTATTTACCGATCGGAGCACATATCGACCAAGTTAAGAATTGTTTTTGACGCCGGTCAGAAATCGGATACCGGACGTTCACTTAACGATCTTCTTCACACTGGACCCAAGCTTCAGACAGACTTATGCAAAATTTTATTAAACTTCAGGTTGTTTCCTGTAGCGCTAGTCGCAGATATACAGCAGATGTATTTACGCATATTGGTTACAGAATCTGACCAAAAATACCAACGGGTTTTATTCAGATTTAATAAAACTGATCCAATTCAAACCTATCAAGTATCACGTGTACTTTTTGGAGTCAATTCCTCTCCTTATCTCGCAATACGCACATTACGCAAGCTAGCAGAAGATAACAAACATATTTTTCCCCAAGCAAGCGAGGTAATACATAGAGATTTTTACGTTGATGACTATGTGGGTTCAGTTCGCAACTCAGATGAAGCAACACAGTTATACACTGAGCTAATATCACTATTCTCTACCGCAAAAATGAACTTATTAAAATGGGCTTCAAATTCGGCCACTTTTCTTAAGCAAGTATCTGAAGAACACCGCATTTCACAAAACATCGAATTCGATGCTCACACAACCTGTAAAGTGTTAGGACTCGCTTGGAATCCTTCTTCAGATCATTTCACTTTCAAAGTAAACCAAAGTTCGGAGCCATGCACGAAACGTAATATTCTTTCGGCTGTCGCCCGTTTCTTTGATCCACTTTCTCTTGCAGGCCCATGCATTCTTTTAGCAAAATTATTAATTAAAGAATTATGGCTCGCAAAAATTGATTGGGATAGTTGTCCACCAACACACATCATAAAAACATGGAATCAGTTCCAAAATGAGCTACCTTTGCTCTCAAACCTATCAATTCCTCGTCACCTGGGCATATGTGAAAGGACAGAATCCATAGTTTTGCTTGGTTTTGCCGACGCATCAATGGACGGTTATGGCGGTGTGATATACTGCCACGTTACATACTCAGACAGCTCTACCGCCGTTAATGTGGTATGCTCTAAGTCGAAAGTGTCTCCCGTTAAAATCGAGTCCCTTCCGCGGCTTGAGCTTTGCGCCGCCTTGCTATTAGCTAAATTATTCAAGTTTGTATTAAACACGTATGCTCCGCTAATTCAAATTAGCAATATTGTCGCATTTTCTGATTCTACCGTGACATTGAATTGGATACATTCGTCACCGCATAAATTTAAGACGTTTATAGCAAACAGAGTCGCCAAGATTCAAACAGAGTTGCCCTCACACCACTGGCATTTCATAGCTGGCAAGACAAATCCAGCTGATGCATTGTCACGCGGACTAAGTCCAGCTCAATTGATTAACCATAGTATGTGGTTAACAGGGCCACCTTGGGTCCATAACCCTATATACGAATGGCCAATCACTCCATTTTCTCCATCTGAAAATAATCTAGAACAACGTTCTATTTCGCTCCCAGTCATCTTAGACACGAATGAGCATCCATTATATGCTCTCGCATCTCACCTGTCCTCTTGGTCTAAGATTCTTCGCATCACCGCATATATTTACAAATTTCTCAAATGTATTCCAACGAATACACTCATAACCGCAACAGACTTAGAATTTGCTGAATGCAAAATTCTACAAATGGTGCAAGGTCATCATTTTCATTCAGACCTCCGTGCACTTAAAACGAACAAATCTCTTTCATCCGCATTCCGCAAGCTCCAACCTTTTCTAGATGCCAAAGGTCTGATTAGAGTTGGAGGCCGCCTTCATAACGCAACTCTTGGTTACGATTATGTGCATCCTATTCTTTTACCAAAAAAAGAGCATATCGTTGACCTGCTCATAAGGTATCATCATATAAAATATTGCCATACAGGTTCTCACCTGTTACTGAGCATCATTCGACAACGTTACTGGATATTTTCGGCCCGTGCCGTGATTCGCAAAATCGTTCAAGGCTGCAATATTTGTTTCCGTACAAATCCCAAACCGACATATCCACTAATGGCGACTCTTCCCTCAATGCGCGTTCAACAATCAAGAGCATTCGCTAACACTGGGGTAGATTTCGCAGGTCCATTCACCATATTGACGTCACGAGGTAGAGGCGCAAAACGGCAAAAGGCATACCTTTGTCTGTTCATCTGTATGGCCACCAAAGCTGTCCATCTTGAACTAGCCTCAGATTTGTCCACTCCTGTATTTCTAGCCGCATTTAAGCGCTTTCTGTCACGTCGTGGCTCTGTAAATGTTATGTTCAGTGATTGTGGAAGAAATTTTATCGGCGCTAAGTCGTACCTTCGTGAATTGTATCAATTTTTACACTCAGAATCTTTCAAAGACGCGCTCAATAACGACTTGAGCGAGTCTCGCATTGCATGGCGAACGAATGTTCCTCACGCACCTCATTTTTTCGGCATTTGGGAATCCAACATACGTTCGGTGAAACTGCATTTAAAAAGAATAGTCGGTGAGCAGTTGTTAACGTATGAGGAACTCGCAACGGTCTTCATACAGATAGAGATGGTTTTAAACTCTAGACCGCTTTGCGCTCTCAGCTCGGATGTTAACAACCCCACCGCCTTAACTCCTGCACACTTTTTACATGCGTCACCGTTAACCTTATTACCCGCTGCTGATGTCTCAACAGAACCAGTTAACCTCTTAACTCGTCAATCTCTGCTAGATAGAATGGTTCAGTCCTTTTGGAAGCGTTGGCAATCCGAATATTTGACCACGCTTCAATCTAGAGAAAAATGGAACAAGCCTTCAAATCCAATAAAGCTAGGAACATTAGTCATAATAAAGGAAGACAAACCTGTACCTCTTCAATGGCAGATAGGTGTAATTGTCGAGGTTTTGCCAGGCAGTGATGGCATCGTGCGAGCTGCTGTTGTAAAAACACGCCATGGGTCATACAAAAGACCCGTCGTAAAGCTCTGTCCACTACCAACGCAATAAAGTCATAAATATTTGTATTTAAATTATTAGTATATTTATTATATTCATAAAAAAAAAAAAAAAAAAAAACGCATTTTCTTCAACCATGTATTTATCATTATATCACAATCGAAACATTAATTTAATTTCACATCAAACTAGTAAATGTTCTCGTATATTCGAAAATACTTCGAATAGCTGGGGGGATATGGCTTGGCCAGTTTGTGACACAAAATAATTTCATGAATATTATAGACTGACAGTGCCATCTATAGTCGAAATGCACAAAACATCCTCTCACCTATATTCCCCTCTTACCCCGCAACCGTTTACCTCACCTACCCAAATATGATGTCATGAAGGTAGGTAATTTCAGTTCAGAATTTGACTCCGCCGTCGTGTGTACAGCAACCGCATAAACCCGCATTTTTCGCCCGCAAATAATACTACAAGTTTCCGCAAATTCAGTGCAAAGTGTCAGTGCATCACTGCAGCCACCGAACCTGGAAAGAGAGCTCTCTTCGAGTCGCCGGCAGCCGAACCAACCCACCGACCGTGAGTACCGACCTGTTTGGCATCTCTCTCTATCCATTCCGCAAATTAATTCAATCCGCAAATCGACTATTGTTGGCCTGAAGTGTACCAAGTCATCTGGTACAAACCATACAGTCCACTTATCTCCAGAAAATCTACCATAAATTCCAGGCCACGTCAGATGGATATGCTTATTTAAAAATATATTATTCAAATAAAATATAATAAGTTTAATTTACGAAGGTTCCATTCCAGGTTCCATTAAATTCCAGTATCAAAGAGCTGGAATGACTTACCTACACTTCAAAGAAGTAAAAAAGCCCGGCAGCCATCTAAAATTTACTTTCAGTATAGGTAACTTTCTACGCTGACTGTACTCGCAATATTATGTTTGTGTGCGGATTACATTTATATATGTATATATACGCCACGTAGCTAAAATACCTTTGAATTAGGCGTAACGTGTATGCATATATATATATATATATTTAAATTATACAAAGTGTGCTGAAAGCAGTGCCGAACTCTCTCACAATTCTTTTATTGAAAATAAAAGAATTGTGAGATATTGTTTTGTAAATATTGTTTCGTTTACAAAAAAACTCCAATTGTACGAACACCTATCGAGCATTGCGCGATCCACTCCCTGCGCGGCAGCTCGCGCACCTCTACCCGCAGTACTCGTGCGCAGCGAGTGTGCGTATACTGAATCCCTCTTCATACTGTGCCATAAGGGTAGCTCATATGAAAAATTGTTTCTTACAAAAGCTGTAGGAAAATTATAGGACTACAATTTACATTTTGAATGGATTTGATCCTGATGGGAAGTATGTTTTTTTTTAATTTTGACAAATCACTTTTTCCCCACCCCTAGGAACAACGGTTGACTATCAAAAAAAAAAATCTTGAGATAAGTTTTACCCCTAGGAATAAAATTAAATTTAAATGATTTTGATATCTTATATACCAAGAAAGTTATAGCAAAATTTCACGTTTTCGAAAAATCCCCCCATTCCCGCCCCCTGGTTTGATTTTGCTTATTAACGAACTCGACCGAGATTTTGTGCCCCTAAATTTTATGTATCAATTTGAAAGTGATTGGTGAAAGATTACGGCAGTTATAGTGTCAACAAGAAAGTTTACATATAACTTATCTATAAACTTTTAAAATTGAGGGGGTTTTGGGTTCTATGGGATATGAAACGCGAAGATATGTCGAAATTTTTCAGAAGTCCTAAAAAACTAAAACAGTGTTAAATTTTTTGATGAATTGAATGAATGTTATGATACCTTTGTATGTTTTTTTTATTTTAACCTACTCAGAACTAAAAAATAATCTACTCTCATATCTCTATGGCCATCCAAAACACACATCGAATGTGCTAAAAGTGCCGCAGGCTAAATGGAGATAGGAAATGAAGCATCCCATCACAAGTTGGTACCATAGGCGTGAGGCCTAGCTGTAAGACGTCAGGTTCTGGTTAAATAATTAACTACTACTAAACAATATATAAAAGCAGTTGATATTGTATGATAGCTACAGGTTGTCATATCAATTCTTGTTTTATTGTAATACTTTTATAAAAAATACTAATAAATATTTTCATATAATATAACCATAACTATAATATAATATAACTATATTTTTTTTATTACAATGACTGCAAAATAAAATATCTTCCAAGTAAGTATTTCTTTTGTGTATTTCCTACCTGAATTAAGGACCCAAAGGTTATTAGGCTTATTAAATAAGGAACAATGTTTTTTTAAACCTCACTTAACTGTTTCGTGCACTTAACTCTATACGGTGATATTATATTATATAAACATAATAAACACTAAATGAGGTTGTTTTTTTATTGAACTGTATTTAATTTTAAGGGGCCTCTTTCCGATTGCGCTCTTCTCTGTCCTGCGAGTGCTTTTAAATCGTTCTGTCTCATCTAACGCATAAACACCCTGTACTGTTGTTGGTTAATTGTCAAAAACAGAATCAGTTTATTTTATTTGTATAAGAAATGCTTACAGCTATACATAATGACAGTTACATAGAAATACATAATTAACAACTTAAGCCAACTACAGGCATCTCCAATTTAACATATACGTTTAACAGAACGAACTAGGATCTAATTTATAAGTGATAATAGTGTGAGTGTTGTAATCTGTGAGTATATTAGGGTGTGGAATGTAAGAGTGCATTAATGTGTATGTATGTATATATATGTGTGTGTGTGTATGTATTACTAAAAACGTTGCATCTTTATAAAATTAAATATGTTTCTGTTGTTTTATTTTCTTGATACACTACAACGTTTGTATTGAGAAAAAAAACTGACTAAGTACTTCGTAAGAGTAAGATTCGTAGCGGCGGGCATACTCTTCGCAGCGCAGAGGTTTAAAAATCTAATTTTACAACGATTTCAAAATTTACAACGATATTTACGTCTGGCATTCACGCCAGGCGTAAATATCGTTGTCGCGACGAACCGAATGCGTGAATGCCATGCCTAAGAGCGTCACCTTTCGCCGCCCGCCAAGTCTCAATTTCCTCATAAACAGCAGCGAAAGTTCCCGAAGCCAAAAAGCCACACACAAAAGGCAACTTTCGCCATTAATACAACTCATGCGATTGCCAGGCGACTTTAGCGGTTCCTTTGAAAGAGGAAAGTCGAGGAGAAAGGACGGGGGAGAGCGGGGTGCATACGACATTTTACATCGATTTTATAACAAGCTTAAATAACTCAACTTTTTAATTTTATATCGTCTTCTGTAAACTTAACATTACAATTTTCTCATATATACCTATTATGATTAAGAAATTATATGATTTGAATTTGATACGCTTGATTGTCGTCGCTTATTGTCAGATTTAATATTTCTCTATAAAATAATCAATTATAAGGTAGAAATAACGTGTTTAGGAAAAATATAATTTAATTCATCGCATAATTTAGGAGCCACGATCTGTTTAGAACCCTTATATCACATAACAAAATAGCTTTTATTAACATAATACCTCGCATCTGTAGTCTTTACAATACCTTACATAGAGATAGTCGCATTGACATTTTCCATGATAGCCTTAGTCAATTCAAAAGGCATACTTTTGAATTGCTTCCGAGATTATAAAAATATAAAAGTACATATTTGTGCAAAATATATGCACTTAATTAATATAAGCGTCATTGTTTAGCTAACCATAGATAACCGCTCGAAAGCTGTCAAACAGCCGGCAAGTGTTGCAACAGGTCGTGGATAATGAAGAAAAACGAAGAAAATAGGGTAGACCTACAACTACGTTATATCAGTATTATTATAAAATGACAATATTAACTAAGTAGCCGCAGAGTAGTATTTTTAGTTTTTTTTTTATCGTTTTTGATTCATATGCAGATGCGAAAATTCGCTTAGTGTTTAGAAAATTAAGTTGACACGTCTCGTTTTAGGTAGGAATTCTTAAGTGTATAAACTCGAACGAATTCCGCTGACGAAAGAAATTTAAAGTATTACAAAGTTATATCTTGTTAGCAGCCAGACTTTGCGTAGCTGCCGTTTCCACCCCCCCTCCCTCCTTCCCTCCCTCAACTCCCCCTGTTATTCAGGACAGGGCGCACTTATCGCCAGAAAGTCTGAGGTAATAATACAACTTCAGTCAAGGACACCAATTAAAAAAAAAAATAAGCGCCAAAAATCCAATATTTTACGACTTTTTTCTATTGAATAAATAAATATACAGGTTGAGCTTAAAGTCAGCAGTATCCTTTTAAGGGGTGATTATGGACATGCAAAAGAACAGATTTAGTTCGGCAACTTTGTAAATAAAGCAAAAAAAACTGGTCTAAAATAGCAATAATGTATGGTCATTTTATAAAATATCAGACCGCGCGGCGAGCGACGTCGCGACCCAGAAATCGACTGACTCCACGGAGCAGTGTACCTACAAGTGCATAGACGATGGTGAACGACGGGTAGTTTTCCGCCCGCAAATATTATAATGTAGGTTGATTGAATAGGTTGGAATATAGTTTTTTTTGTGAGCTATATGAAAACTTGTTAAACAAAAGTTATTCAGATATATGCCCAGAATCACCCCTTAAAAGGATACTTCTGACTTTAAGCGCAACCTGTATAATTATTTTAATGTTTAATCTATATATAATTTACGATTATTAAATTTTAAACTTTATATCGCTAAATCGCTTTGAAATATCTTTATAGTTGGTTGTTTCTGATTAAGGTCTGTCAAAAGATTTTTAAATATAATAGTCTACTGACAGGTGAACATTTATAATAAAAAAAAATAAATAGATTGAATCCTGGGAAGAGAAAGGGGGATTCCCGTTATTAATTTCCTGAAGACGGGATATGTGATCATCACCTAAAGATTTTTTATTTCCAAACGAACAATTTGCATACATTCATTTTTATACCAAAAATAAATTTAATGTTTATTTATAAAATAAAATACAAAAACGGCAATTTCTTCATAAAAGAATACTTTTAAGTATCATTAATTTTTTTTTTCTAAAAATAATAAATATACATATTATATTACCAATATAAATCAACGGAAGGTTTGTTTTTAAGAAAAAAAAAGATAGGTAAAACCTAGATTATTTTGGATCCTTTTCAACTAAGCTAAACGTGCTTGAGTCTGGCGAGATGACGGCAATGAAGCGTCAAAAGTGGTAAGACTATGTGCTGGTTCGAACCCGCAACCTCTGGGTCAATGTGTGTGTGCGCATTGCTGTAAACACACGTCTTCATACTGTGACTATACTATTGCCTACGCGGATCATCGTAGCAAGGCAGGGATTGCCAACCTTATAAATTAAAGTGTAAATAATTATGCCGTCGTATATCTCATGAACGGTCTATTTTAAAAATATTATAGTTTTTCAGTGAAATTGTATATACATGTCATTCACTATGTTAAAACTATGGTTATATACAATCTTAGTTGTAGCTTAGTTTAGACATTCTTAGTTAGCAGTGCTAAATGTAGCAGTGCTAATCGCTCCCGGTGGATTTATAACTGTAACTTGTAACTGTGATTGTTTTACTACAATTCTATTTCTTTGTCAAATTAATTATGTCACAATAAATAAATAAATAAATACAACTTATTTGAAAATCCACAAAATTCAAATTTTTATATGGTTAGTTAAAATTACATACACTTTGGAGGTATATTTTCCTCCTGCGGTATAGACGATTGGTAGGTGGTATAACAAAGTTATTTTTTAGCCAAATTTTTCCTTTTTCTTAGCTAGGAACGAGTCTCAGGAAAAGGTTTGAAGACGCTGCGATTGAGACTATTTAACTCTAAAATGGTACGCGGAAGAAAAGAATGGAAACCTGCATTCTTTCTCCTAAAAATTTCCTTTATTTTGTGGGAATGGTCCTTTCGTCCAATATAGAAGGGTTTTCGAAGTTGCTCACTAATGGAGGAACATGCTGGGAGCTTAAAGTAGGCCTTTAATAAGTTAATAAGACGACATATTTTACGTCTTACACTTAAGGGCTCCCATTTAAGGTCAGATAAAAATTTCGACGGACTCAAGGCCAGAATTTAGATAGGAAATATGAGGTTCCCAAAAAGTGTCCTAACACGTGGGCCCAGCAGAAAGTAAGTTCCGCATTATAAAACGCAATAAGCGGTTGATTTTTTTATCACTACGCTAAATTTATTAGTGTTCTTAAATTTCATTAACAGTTTTTTCAAAAAAAAAAAAAAAAACGCACGAAAGAATATCCTTCCAAATGTTACGATTATAAAATACTTTCGGAGGTGATACGGTTTTATAATCTTTAGGGCGAGACTGTAAGTTTTAATTAACGGATTTAATATTAACGGTAATGATATCTCCGCTTAGCGGAATGGCTGAAAACCAAGGGCGCCTCATTACCGAATTCGGCTGAAACGGTCGGGGAAATTTCAGCCGAACCCTTTCGACGTATGTGTATGTACGCGTGTGGATTAGGGTAGATGCTGATCGCGTAAGCTGCGATGCTTTCACGGAATTTAGTGAAAAAAAATTAAGATTATATTATATGTACGGACTAGTTGTAACAGAATGAGTGGTTTGGTGTACTTAACAAAGTCGGCAGTACTGAGAAAAGCGCCGGTGAACATTCACAGCGGCGAAACATGACCTGGCCGAATTTGCCTCACTGGAGTTCGAACCCGTGACCTCTGGATTGTAAAAGCAGGCGCTTATATATTTGCACAACCACGATTAACCTTAAAACCCGTTCTATGTTTATGTTCTGATCATTATATAGATTTGACGTATCCAAGTTTCTGTTGGACGTTTGGTCGGATTCACGACATGCATTTCTTTTATCCGTGATCAGGTTAGTAACTATACGAAGCTGAGGGTTAAGGGTTAGCTTTGCAGTTTACCTACGTGTTTCTCATATTGAACATTTTTTTTTACAATACTTTTGAAGGTCTATAAAAAACGATTAATTTTTATTTAAGGCATCGTACAAAACCCAAAATCTAAGACCCGAATCCGCATAAATACAAAAAAAAGCGAGTTTATGGCCGCAGGGCAATCTCTACCTGATAACCCAGAGAGGTCGGGTAAATAAATGGTTCATGCGTGTCGGCGAAAATAAAACATTGTTTATAAAAAATAATAGAGAAATTAAATTATTTAAACATAAATATTCTGCTTTACTTTAGCTACTTAATATTCCCTGCAAGTCCTTAAAAGTTATTAAAAAATATGTAAACTATGTATCTAATAAGATTGACTAAGCATTGACGGTTTGACATTCATAGTAGTAGCAGAATAAAACACTGCCTACCTTAGAACTCGTATAGACATAGCCTAGTAAAGAAAACAGGGCACAAAATGAAGCAGTGCTAATCGCTCCCTGTGTATTTTAATAGGATATAAATTTGTAACTGATGTGTTCTACTAAATTTTGTTTTTTTGTCAAATTAAATATATCACAATAAATAAATAAATATAAATAGATTAAACGGTGTGTTCATAAACAATTGTTGAAAAATAACACCTATATGGCATTCAAATAAATTTAGTCATGATACTACATCCCCTCATCGATACTTATTATCTTATAATTAAAAATAAATAAAGATATTTTCTCAATTAGGATGTTAAGTTTCCCCTATATTTTTTTAGGTTAAACATAGATAAGCCGGCAGAATTAGGGTGATGAGCATAGAGAACGCCCTGGATGTCATCCTCGTATAAATGACAGTTTCTGACGTTGAGAAAAGTGTCCTCTCTGCTTGGCTCGCCGCGGCGAGGAAATAAGTTATGCTGGCGATATTTCTCACTTGAAGTGCCGGCCCTGGCACACCCGCTGCCCCCCCACTTCCCGTCCAACTACCCCCCCCCCGCCCCCGCCCCCGACAAGGGCTCTTTGCCAGCGTACGCTTAACTCGACGGGAAGGTTTCAACGAATGTTCAACCATTATTCTCGATTTCACGCGACCGGAAGTATACGAACAGTCTTTGGTTTTATCTGTGACCCCCTTTTAACTTTAGTAATTTTAGTATTTGTGGTACACATCTCCATCTTTGTATAAAGATATATTGGATAACGATATGTTTTTCCTGGATATGTTTTACAGATTCGACAGTCATTACCCAATAAAACATTTAAAATTGCCAGTACCAACACGACAAAAAGGCAACATAAAAATTTCGAAATTTAAAAATTTAATTTTATTAAATATATATGTTTAATGAATTTGGCATCTTTTATTATGATAATAGAAATGAATATTATAATATTTTAAATCATCAACTACCTGAAAAAAAATATGCTAATAAGCGAAATTATTGTACCATATTTGCCGGATATTTTTTTAATTGCAATTGCGTGTTTTTACTAATAATCATAACGATATTATATTTTAATAATTTGTCATTACAGCTGCATTTTTTGGCAATAGCTATTATATATTTAGGCAATGTCCATTGTTCTTAAAAACTATTACTTGTTATTTTACTCACATTACTTGTTAATAATTATAAATGTTACATAAAAATGAAAGTGAAGATAGGAAATATATTTTTTAAATTTATAGAAACGATTGAATACGTAGCCGTCAGCTGTCTGATTAACAACTACCAACTTAATTTTGAGTTTCTGAAAACTAATTCACATTCAAGTTTTTTTTGTTACACAATGAATTATTGCAAAACATGCCAAATTGCGACTTATTAAAAATTAATTTATTGAAACACTTGAAAGTGTAAATTAAATAGTATTAAAAACGTTATAATGTTTTTTTTAATATTTGCTATGACCTATATCATATACAAATATTTTGGCACTACTCAACTACGCCAAATGTGCCTGTTAAAATCAGGGGAGATAGTGGTAATGAAGCTTTGAAAATGGTATGACCATGTACAGATTCAAACCCGCGACCTTTAGGCCAATAGTTCAACGCCTTAACCACGAGACTACCACGATCTCACAATAAATATCTGCTAAATATAATGTGGTTATTTAAATTAACTGAAACTAAACAGCTTCAGCCACGGTTTTTTAGACTTTTGATTTCGGATTCAATTTCAAGATGTCAACTTTAATGTTATCACTTAATCACTTAGTGATGACATGCAAGTGAGGACAAGCAAGTTGTCACGCGAAAGCGATGCTTAATGCTGAAGTCGGATGTTTCTCGTCATCATTCTGTCACTTAAAACTCTCTCCCGGGACCGAAACTGAATAAATATTACAGATGCAGGACAGGCCTTTCTGCCGTTATACAAAAAGTTTCAAAGGATATTTATTCTGTCAACCTTAATAATTATAGCACGGTTTTTAAGAGTATACAATTTATTTCGGCTGGGTCATATTTACATAGGTCTATACTTAGTAAACTCTTTAATGATATCTGTAGATATTTATTTATCTCCTAATAATAAATGAAATCTAGCAATAATTATAACGAAAATGACTTGGTAGGATTCAAATATATTCAAAAAATAATAATAAATATCCATAAACAAAAAAAAGTTACATTATGAAAAAAAAGAAAATAATATTTAGTGTAGGCAGTGTAACAGGTAATTTATTCAGAATCTTAAATTTTTTACTTTTAAATCTAGAAACGTTTTAAAATTCAATAATATATCTTTATACAATTAAATTGTATTATAGAAATTAGTTAAAAATATTTTTTACATTAAAATAAAGTAAATAAAATAATATCAATTATTATATCAGCAAAAATATATCATTAATACTTTTCTTTTCTATTTTTCTTTTTTTTAATTATGATTTCCTAGCAATTTTATCTACAACGGTGAAGTGACCCGTCGCGAGTACCGCATCCACGATTGATTACCGTTCCGAAGGTGGCACTCCGGTTTGAAGAGACTAGAAAATGGAATCTTCACTTAAGGGGCGCTCTTCTCTGTCTTGTGCGTGCTTCTAAAACATTTTCTGTCTCATCTAACGCATAAACGCTCTGTACCGCTATCGGTTAATTATGAAAAACAGAATCAATTTGTTTAAAAACTTACTTGAATTTGCATCTTTATAAAATAAACTCCGCTTCTGTAGTTTTAGTTTCTCGATTTTTGTATTCAGACAATAAGTTATTTTACGTCAAGCTTTTGATAAAATGTATAGAAAAATACACACTTTTTCAGGCTTTCAACTTTTGATAAAATGAAAATTTAACTTACTAATTCCATAGAAACTCAAAGAACTCATAGCAGGCCAAAGAACTCATAGTAGGATTCTCGAGAAAAGACCCTCTAAGCTACTAAAGTTAAGCCAGAACTTTAACAGGCCGCTGCAAGCTGAACAAATTGAGCCTATCGACCGACGACAGATGCAGACTGCCAAGAGAGCCCAGAACCCCTATACACCTACCACCACCACCACCACCATCACCTGGGTGAATGTGGGCCCCTCATCAGCTTCTAGGCAACCATCTTAGGCCAGAAGATATTAAAACTATCGCACCCAAAATGATACTCAACTTTATCTACAGTACGGGACTAGAGGGCGAACTATAAGGGGGTTTCAAAGAACAATAGTTCTGCAAAGGACGTGGTACACGGGCGTAATTAACCCCCATATGCACTGACATAACATGGAGAAATGACGGGTTGTGTCCCCTTAAGATCAAATGCTAGGCGACACGTCGAAATCATTTATAAAGTGGGCACAAAACGACATCTGTTTTCTATTCCCGAAGATCCCACAAATTCACGCCCGAATTCACAGGAGAATATATTTTTTCGAACGCTTGACGATTCACCGGGGCGCACCGCTCGGGGGTAGTCGGAGCGGAAAATTTGCGCCCCAAATGTCTTTTTGAGTGTCGCCTCGGAAGGCGCAGAGTGACGGGACTTATTCAACGCTCGCATTCCTGGAAGCGAACGGGAGGCTGATTCGGTCCAGTGGCCTGTCTCCTGAATGGTGGCACGTCAAACATTCAAAAAAATACCCAAAAGCATAAAAGTACCCGATTAAATGTGTGTGTATCTAGTTATACGTATGCCGCCACCACGAGTTGGTAACGTGAGTATATTTTGTATTGTAACGGCCTGGTGGCGCAGTGGTATAAGCGCCTGCCTCTAAATTCATAGGTCCCAGGTATTTTTCGCCGTTGAGAATATTCAACGGTGCTTTTATCGACACTGTCGACTAAGTTAGGTAACAAGACATACACAAAAAAAAACATTCAGTTACAGACTTGTGAGATGTTGTTTACCCGTAATGAACGGCCTTCCATTATGTAAACAACATTGAAGCTGTCGGAACTGCGCCCAATAGCGCCTCCCCGAGAACAAAAGCAATGAAAATTGACGTCAAAGGCAACTAGAATTAATTAGTTTGACAGAAGCATTTGCTTTGTTTGGAAGTTGCATTTCATACGACATAACACCAATCATAGACCGTCTTAAGACGATTCGTAAATTCCTTACGGTGTACTTTTCAGTCTTTATTCACTGAATTCATTTCTAGGTATTAATTTATTTATTTTCCATGAGAAATTTAATACATAGAAATGGCCTTACATTTATACAAACAATATATTTGCAATTACAATCTATACTGCATACAAATATTTTTTTTCTACACATGCGAGTATATAAGCTAATTTGGCAAGAGCATTTGATACAATATATAAAATGTACTTCATAGGTTATTTTTAATTAAACACATTGTTTTCATATTATTAAATAAGAGAAACCTGTTTTAAATTTATTCTTTCCAAAATTGATGGTCACGTTAATATATTTTGATGGCTTTCTTGAATTGAGGTATATTTTCAATTTTATTGAACTTCTTTGAAAGTTGATTATACCAATATGCCAAGGCCAAGTATGCACTCGTATTTCGATATTTTGCAGTGCGAGGTTTAACTGGTTGTGCATAGTTGGCCTTACATGTTATTTGTTAAAAATCTTGTGTTATGGATCGATTCGTGGGTAGCAATTTCTTTATTATTTCGGAAAAACTCACATATTCTTGTACCTAAGTAGATTCTATATACTGTTAATGTGCCGGGTGATTTCTCTTTCTTGAGGCGTAAAGACTTCGCCTACGCGGAAGCTGTTCCTCACAGAAGCACTCCGTACCGAAGGTGAGACTCCATCAGGTCTCTTGTCCTTGATAAGGCATAGCAAGCAGAGGACAGTTTTGATTTAAGGTGTTCGAGGTGAATGTGCAAATTTAATACGTTACATTTGTTAATAACGTTGAGTACATACGCTCGAATGGGATCGACTGTGGTTCAAACCGGGAACCTCTGTATCAACCGCAGTTAGATAGATATACCACTGCGCTCTTGGGCTGTTACTTTATCAAAGCTACGAAAGTATCAACAAACAGGCTTTCAAAAAAAATATCAAAATCATGCATATATATATAGGATGATGATTTTAGAGGCGTGGTTTTCAAGATGAGATAAAACGCATATAATTTGATGTTATGGCTAAGAATTTAGTTTTATTATAAAGATAAGGGTTTGCCATTATGTTTTAAAAATGATTTCGGGTAAGTGGCCGCCGCGGCTGACTCGAACAAATTCCAGCCGAGAGGCCCAATTTTCAACCACTTTTTGCAGCAAGTTGGGCCGTATGTCAGCAATAACGCGCCGAATATTCTCTTCCAAGGCGTTAATCGTGTCCGGCTTATCTGCGTAGACAAGCGACTTCACATAACCCCACAAAAAATAGTCCAGCGGTGTTAAATCGCACGATCTTGGAGGCCACGCCACAGGCCCATGACGCGATTTTTACTTTATTTTAGTGATTTTAAAAAAATTTAGAGTGTTTTTTTCTAAATCTGCACTATTTGCAAACGTTGTTCAGGAGTAAGTCTATTCATTATGAAATGGCAAACCAAACTGAGCATAAATCAAGTGACAGCTGTCAAAAACACCAACTACGAAAAAAGTAGTGCCAGATTGAAAACCACGCCTCTAAAAAAAACACCCTATATAAATTGCGCTAATGTATGCCGGTAAAGATATGTCCGAGTGAATGCGTTTGTGAAGGTGATATAAAATTAGAGTATGTGCCTGGATGTGAAATTGAAAGAGGGGAAGTTGCAAGAATTTAAAAAAAAAATAATATATATTTTTTTACAATATATACACGAGATATATTAGTTTTTATAGTCTACGGGAATTCTTATCTGACGCTCGATAGTTTGGCCGACTCGGAGATGTCTCTCGCGGGAAATCCTTCGCAGCAACTTCTAACGATAGCGACACTTAACTTATCTTGTACACTATTAATATTTTTCACTGGCGATGTAAGTGTGAAAATAAACGGTATAAGAAAAGGGCACATATATACCTACAGTTAAACATACAACTAATAAAATTAAAGATATTAAATAAAAAACATTAGCTTATTAAAAAAAATATCTCCTTATTTCCTTGTTACTGTTAGTTTTAATACCGAGGTGCGCATGTCACGCGAAAGTATAGTTATTCAAGTTTGAGTGTTTGTACATAGGCGTTCGTGAATGGGTGCCCCCCATCTTAGGGAGTGAGTGTATATGTATATATATATATATTGTGATGCTGTATATTAAATTTATTTTGCTAAAATGAAATATATCAGTCGTGTTTTTGAGGTTAAACGTTTTACTAATACGTTTCAGAACTGAGCTCATGTCATAGTTTGTGTTGGACTTGAGAATATTAAAATCGTTTAATAAAAAAGTTGTGGAAATTGAGTTTTAGGCGAAGTTAAGTTGTCAATTGCTATAGATTGGTTGATTTGTGACAGTTTCCGGTTCAAATTTCGAGAGGGGCAAAAAAAAAACCATTCGAAGCTATTGTTATAAATTGATATTATTTACTATAGACATAGATTTATTACTGTAAAATATTGATGGTGATATTTTAAAATATATATTTAATCCCATCATTTCATGTAAAATCTGTCATTATGTTTTTATCATCACCCGCGTCCCGGCTGTAAGATAAATGTTCCCGTGACGAGTCTCCCCCCTCCAGCGACCCATTTTCGGGAGCGATAAGGACTCCCGAGACTCGTGTCCTCTCGAGACAAACCAATTTGTGTTTTAATGACATTATTCTTGTCACAGCGAAGGCGGCTTCTTAGTATCTGTACGCTTTGGTATCATAATCAACTATGGTACACACCTAAATACGCCTTAGTACCACAGGGCAAATTGTATTAACTTATTTACAATCCATTAATTTTTATGTTTCTCCGTTAACAGAATTTAATACTATTATCAAAGTAAAGTGGTAATAATCTATTTATTATCTACTTGGTTCATGGACTAAGGCATTCATAAAGTGGTCGAGGGGGTAAATTTCGATATAAAACCGATGACGAGGCGTTTGAATATGAGAAAATGCGATTATAGCTTATTGTGCGATTCGCTTCTGATGGTGCGAAAGTGTCCGGGTAGATACGAATATTTTATTTGAAATAAATTATTAATGAAGATCCGTTTGATAGTAGGTGATATAAGGATCTACTAAAAAGTAATATTAAATATATAAACAGTTAAATATGATGTTAAAAATATTTGCTACAAAATCTCTGATAAACACTCTCTTTAAATGGTTCTAGATAAATTAACTTAACTAGTTAATTATTGTTTGTTTTACATTGTTATCACTAATTATATTTATTTATATGTAAAAACTAATATGAATTTATTATGGAATAAAATATTATATGCCGTCGCCACGAGTTGGTAACGTAAGGTAAATGTCCAGTTTAACTGGAAGTTTTCTATTGACGTCAAAGGCAATTAGACTTAATTAGTGAATTGAAATTAACAAGCATTTGCTTTGTTTGGAATAATGCTAAGTTGAATTTCACACGCTGTGACGTTAAATCAGATCGACCCTCTTGAGATGTGTTATAAATTCCTTTATCGCGGTTTAGTTTTCATAATCGAAGACAGTAATTTTCAGTCTTCAGTCTTTATTCACTGCGCTTTCGAACTAAACACCTTCCTAGATAGTCAAACTAGCATACAAGTCTTTACTTTGTATCGAGTCGAAACTATTACCGGTCATTTATTAATTTTTACTTGCATTCCTACTTAGATGGGTTAGATGTGTGAATCTCAATAAAGAACTTGGCGACCCTGATCTCAGCTCGATTTCTATCCTCACACGTTAACGAGAGATCCACATCCCTCGTTACAATCATTATATTTATCTTGTAAAGGACTTGTAAAATACAGTACTGAATAATTTAAACATTATATTTCACAAATATTAATATCCATGTATTACACACCTGGTATCCAGCAGATAAGTCTAAGACTTGGCTGGTACATAATGAATGACAAATGTAAATTAAATAAATAGATAAATAAAATAGATAAATCAATAGTAAAGACGCAACTTCGAGGTTAAAACGAGTGTGCACTAACCACTAAGTGTAACATGAACGATACCTACCGCTTATATGCATAAGTGTATAGATATATTACTCACATTGGAACGGGGAGTGATGGATGAAATGTATAACTGGGTAGTCAAGGTGACGCACCAGGCATTGCAACATTAATCTTTCGTTCTATCATGGTACAGTCGAGAGCAAAAATTTATATACTCGACGCGAAAGGAGTTCGGAGCCAAGCGATCTGTTTCGACGTCGCAGTGGTATTATAGCACCTGAGACTTCATGAAATTATGGGCCAGTGATCAACCCAAGTACATCGTACGATGTAGACACACCAACCGGAGTAGTTTCAACGGCTTGAGGCCGCTATATCTACTCACACACACAATCACATGATTGCCCAGTCAAAGTTTAGTAAATTTAACATAATAACGTAAAGGACGAATAAATGGGGAGAGCAAAAAAACTTACACTTCAACTTATGAGTAACTTATAATAACAAGGCCGAGCACCTAGATCTAAGCGCCCACACACAATGCAGATATGATCTCGGCAGATAAATCTCCCGGAATCTCGGGATCACAGGCAGGAGTTTACACCACTAAGCGACGAGTTGACGAAATTAATCTTCTTCGTTTCGATGACTAAAAATGCTATGATTTTTCCATCAAATTTTCTTAAAAAGTTCAGTCAGCATAATGACGGCAATGGACTTAATTGATACATTTGAAATTGAAGTGTTCGGTGCTAAAGTGACAGCGCATGCATTTTATTATGGTTGACATTAGCATATTCACGCGACTACGCATTTATCCTACACACCGCCCATTTTAATTGCCAATATTTCGACTGAAGCCTTTTTTGGGAAATTTTTCGCCGGTTTCACCAGGCGACATTTGTATATTTACTACGTATCAACACGTGGTAGATATACAATTACACCTATACAAATTGAGCCTATCGACCAATGACAGGTACAGATTCTGCTAAGAGAGCCCAGAACCCCTATACACCTACTGGGTGAATGTGGCCCCCTCATCTACAAAAGATACCAGCTTCTAGGCAACCATCTCCTCAAGCCAGAAGAGATTAAAACCATCTCACCCAAAATGATACTCAACTTTATCTACAGTCGGACGAACTATAAGTGGATTTCAAAGTACAAATCAAAGGACACGGGGTCAAACCCCCCACATCCACTAATATACACCCTATCAACACGGCCTAATGCATAGTTACTGGTGCTGAAGTGATGGGTGCTGAAGTGACAGCGCATGATTTTTCCTCTGATTACTGGTCACTTTTAAGCTCAGCTGCTTACTATCGCGACTGTGCATGAGGCCGCAAGAATGTATTTATGTAAGGTATAAAAATGTCTCTTAATGTTTAGAAAACTTAGCCAGTTAAGAACAGTATTTTTTTTATTAATAATAATTTCCAGCGATGCCTTAAATAGACATTATTTTTTTTATTACACTGAAAAAATATATGATAATGGTAGCAAAAATATGGTATTGGGAACCATATAGTTGATATAGTGACAGTAATAATTATTGTTGGAGTTACACATCGGTTATTAAAAAATTACATATATCACAATGTAAGTACCATAATATTGGTTGCCTTTAACTAGCTATCGCTACAATTAATAACAGCTAATTGCAAATTTCACGATCATCTGTTCGCACAGCGCCATTTTGATTTAAATCACAGCAAAATAAAATGGTAACATGTAAAAACAACAAAATATAATTGCTGCTACTAAATTTTCTGGTCACGTCATTTTATTTCGTCAGCCACGTCGGATCATCTGGTGTCAGCTGGGTCATATTTCGAATTTTACAACCGTCCCTTTTGTAAAACTTTCCTCCGTTAAGGTAGAGCAGAACCAAAGAAGTATCTTTGATTCTATTACAGTATCAACCCTTGTATGAGCTCAACGTCTGAATAAATCGCAGAAGTTCCATTCATTTGACTAATGACGCATGTCTTTATTTCACCAGTTGACAGGTCCCAGTTGTTGACGCAGGCGCGCCAGTTGGGCACATCGGTCCCCGGCGGCACCGTGGCCCTGGAATGCTCCTCCCCCGCGATGGGGTTCCCTCGCTCGATGAGGGATTCGGTGGCCTGGTATAAAGATGGCCGTCCGCTGCGTGCCGGAACTGGAGACGTCTCCTGTAAGTATCCTTAATTATTTCTTCGCTAAGGAGGATCATTTTGCATTTGAAATGACGCAACTCATGAGTCATTTCTCCATACAAAAGTTGCATTGGCGTGACTATCCTTTGTGTATCCAAACGAAAGTCTATTCGATATTAGATTCAATATAAGATTTGGAAAGTAAAAAAAAAATAAAATATTGCCAAATTAATAGGTACCAATAATTTATGTTTTTCAGGTTTAAATTGATTTTACGAAGTCGCTTGGTTTTGATGGCTATTTCTTTATTGTTTTTGCTGCTGGTATCACTGATTACTTTTGTTACTGTTACTTGTACTGATTATTTGTACTGATTACGTTTCCAATGTTGCCACTTTTTAAAAGTGGCAACATTGGAAACGTGTTAAATCTGTAAAAATAGGTTGTTTCTACGTGCACAGCATTTTGGTTATTACACGTGTTGTAGTGTACTCGGAAATAAATAATTTATAATTATTTTAACGAGTTTTAACAGTTCAGATATAAACGTAAGTATTATTTATTGAAATGTCAATTTTACTATGTTTTATGTTTATATCTTGTTCTTAATTAATAGTTTTTGAATATTAACCACAATATGGAGATTTTCAGTATTCCCAGGTCTTCAGACACGTCCTCAAGGAAATGTAGAGAAGTTAAAACGTTACTACTAAATACCAAACATTCGCAAAGGAAAATAGCAGACATTGCAGGTGTTTCCGAGTCAGTAGAATTAAGAAAATAATCGTCCAGACCTGTAATTAGAAGTCATTGGTAGTGGTTCAAAACCCTAAAAAGTGGTGTCCCTATTAATTTGGCAATGCACTGTAATTCGTGGCGAGTTGAGAAGGTCAGGATATCTCAATACAGAGCGTAAAGCGTAGACGGTATATTTATTATACAAGAAAAATGTACGGTAAAAAGTTCAGCCTATATGTATATTAAATGTACGTATGCTTGCAAGTATATTTTCATATTTATTTGTTATAAATAAACATGAAACATGTCTACAGACGTATTAGGTACGTGTTGTATTTATTATTGTATGTATGTATTTCTCAAATGTTTTCGACGCAGTTACAGAACTTTTAAAATTAACAGATACGGACAGTAACCTAGTTAGGCAAGATATTTTCCATTTCACTAGTATAGGGTGTTTTTTTTAGAGGCGTGGTTTTCAAGAAGAGATAAAATGCATATAATTTGATGTTATGGCTAAGAATTTAGTTTTATTATAAAGATAAGGGTTTGCCATTATGTTTTAAAAATGATTTCGGGTAAGTGGCCGCCGCGGCTGACTCGTACAAATTCCAGCCGAGAGGCCCAATTTTCAACCACTTTTTGCAGCAAGTTGCCGTATGTCAGCAATAACGCGCCGAATATTCTCTTCCAAGGCGTTAATCGTGTCCGGCTTATCTGCGTAGACAAGCGACTTCACATAACCCCACAAAAAATAGTCCAGCGGTGTTGAATCGCACGATCTTGGAGGCCACGCCACAGGCCCACGACGTGATTTTTACTTTATTTTAGAGTGATTTTAAAAAAATTTAGAGTGATTTTTTCTAAATTTGCACTATTTGCAAACGTTGTTCAGGAGTAAGTCTATTCATTATGAAATGGCAAACCAAACTGAGCATAAATCAAGTGACAGCTGTCAAAAACACCAACTACGAAAAAAGTAGTGCCAGATTGAAAACCACGCCTCTGAAAAAAGCACCCATTATTTATATAACATGTGCGAGGAATGAAACGAATAAACAAACATTTTATTGGTTGAACACCAGAATATGTTTTTTTTTAAATACATTGATTCTGTTTTTATCAATATCATTTTATGTCCCACTGTTTTCACCAAGCTTTGTTAAATAAATATCGTGATGAATTAGAATGATTTACGGCCCCGCCCAGCACAGACAACAGTTCTTCGAAGTGAGGCCCTTAATTATTTTTTTTTATCAAAAATATTCTTTACAAAAGGATGTTTTATCTGGGACTACGTCGACATGGTAAACGAGCATTTTAATCCCTAATAAATAGTAGGCTTGCTGTCGGATAAATTTGAACACGTGTAGATTAAACATTGTGCGTACAGAGGTTTAGTTATTTCACGAAAGCGCGTAAATAAATGATGAGACATTCTGAATTTTGGATTACTACGGCATGTGTCAGAAACGAAAATTCTCTTTGTGCGTTGTCAAAACCAGCGAATTTTGTTTTCCTCGGTTTGAGAAACTTAATTGAGTCAGTTTGAGCAACACTAAGGACCGGTTCTTAATTCTAATCAGCAACAAAATTTTTACCAATTCCGTGAAAAAAGAATTCGAAATTAAAAAAAAAACGTTTTAATGTTTGAGAAGGCGGTTAAACGTATGGCGCGAGATCGGACAATGACCTCGCGAAGTACTTCGAAGAATAAAAAAGTTTTTAATGATATCATTATTTTAGTAAAAAATATTTTTTTTTTGCGTGAGACCGTTTTAGTTGTCGATATACGGTGTGTTCAAAAAGTAAGGTGACTTTTCAAATTTCGCGGGCAACGTATTTTCGATTATCGATTTTTTTGTTTTGTTATGTTGGTACACTCTTCCCGAACATCTGTACCAAATTTCAAGTGAATGGCATTTTTTGTTTGGTTGTGAGAGGCGTAAAGGTTATAAGTGTTTTGCGTGCTCGTCGATTTTTTACTATCGAAAAATATGGATCAAAGGATTTGCATCAAATTTTGTGTAAAAAATAAAATTAAGTGCTCCGTAACACTTGAAATGTTGACAGTGGCATACGGTGAAACTGTTCTGAGTAAAAAAAATGTTTACAAGTGGTACAAACTCTTCCAAGATGGCCGGGAAGATGCCAATGACGAGCCTCGCTCTGGACGCCTTTGCATCACGATAATGCCCCTGCTCACTCATCTTTGCTTGTGAGAGATTTTTTGGCCAAAAACAACACCACAATCATGCCTCAGCCACCATAGTCACCGGATTTGGCCCCATGTGACTTTTTCTTGTTCCCTAAACTTAGGAGACCTATGAAAGGACGGAGATTTGCAACGATTGAAGAGATAAAGACTGCATCTCTGGAAGAGCTCAAGGCTATACCGAAAAGTGCTTTGAGGATTGGAAAAACCGTTGGCATAAGTGTATTGTATCTGAGGGGGATTACTTTGAAGGGGACAACATAAATATTGATGAATAAATAAATATTTTTTCTTAACAATACAAAGTCACCTTACTTTTTGAACACACAGCGTAGATCGACCCACTAAAAGAACATCAGTGAAAATAAATACAGTCTGTATATGCCCGCATGTTTGGTAGGGAATTTCGAGCTGATGGTCCTATGAGGGATCTAGAAGCAAAGTCGAAAAAGTTCAAATTTAGCGAAATTAATATTTATATATCGTTTTAAACGCCTTTTTTCTATGTGGTACTAATTCATGGCTTGGTAGCAATTCGAGCAAAATCCAATAGAAACATCGCAAATTAAAAATTATATATTTTGTTTTCATTTTAATTGCTATTACCTATATTATATACAATTATTTTGGGCCCTGCTCAACTAGGTCAAATGTATATGATAATGAAGTGTTAAAAATGGTACAACCATGCTTGTGGATTCAAACCCGCGACCTTTCAGCCACCGATGTGATAATTTGCATCGATTTAATGAATGCTATAAAGTTAAATGTAGGTACAATATAAAAATTAAAAGTAAAAATACATTTTTAAAAATAAACTTTTTTGTAGGTGCTGGAATGTGGAAACAAAATTTCGTTGACCGTCGAGGAGTTCCTTTGTTTGAAGCCAATCCCAGGTGTATAGTCGGGTTAAGATTACCATAAGATTTGACCTAAACCGAACATTGCTTGGATTGTTCCCCATCCATGTCGTGCTCATCAAAATCATGAGAGTGTGTGGGGAACCAAACAAATTGGATTAGAAATGCCCCAAGACACACAGGAATATGAAACTAATACGGAAATTAATATGTTAATATATTTTTCTTGATATTGGGTTGCATAAAGATTCAAATGAAAAAAGATAATGATTTTTTCCTTTGAACACTAAGATAATTTCATGAATTGGTAGCAATAATGACAATCTCCATTGTTGCCAATATCAAAGACAAGTTCGAGCGTTATTAAGGTTCGTATAACCCTATAATGAGGTGAGTATACCTCTACAAACATAACATATATTTTTTTTGTTACAAATTCGTCATTAGCGTGCGTTGATTGCCTTAATTCCCTGCAATACATATGATATGTAAAGTTTAATGTTAGTATCTGTTGAAAAAAAAACATAAATAAAGCTTATCATTGTCTTGATATAAATAGAAGTATAATATGGTATTATTAAATATTTTTGATTGACATTACTACATTGACATTGACTATTGAAAAAGGAATATTTGAAATCACACAAAAGTCACAGCTCAAAACACATTCAGTCAAACTGTAAGTAGTATAAACGTTTTATTTTAGTTAATTTAATGTATTTGTAACACATATTATAGAAAAAATTTAATGTTATGCACTCCTCCATATAAATTTTAACTATGCCAAATATGACTCCTCTGTGCTCGCAATATGCTTAGAAAGGGGTAGAAAGTTTTCCCTTCGTATACTAATATAATGATATATTCCTAAATTTATAGTGAGCAATATAGCATTGTGTCTCCTTTGCATTGAACCCTAAAAAAGCCTCAAGTGTGTGATGGAACGATTCAACGATTGTGATATAAAGGTACAGTCACACCGGCGTCGAAAATGGTCGCGGCGTCCGTTATTAATCCAATCAATCTTGAGCGCGCGAAGGGCCCTTAATTAAATCAGTGCCGACATTTCTGTGATGGATGGGAGCCATTCGTTGGCACTCGACATTCCTACCAAAATTGATGGAAACATTACAATGCTTTCGGATTTTATTTGACGCCATTGTCAAATTAGTGACTATAGGAAAATCTATATATTAATACGTGAAGAGAAAACTTTGTACCCCTTTTTAAGCATATCGCGCGCACGGAGGAGTGTGAGATTTAGCATAGTTAAAGTTTATATGGAGAAGTGCAGAAAGCTAAAATAATCTATAATATGTGTTATAAATACATTAAATTTAATAAAATAAAACGTTCATACCAACTGACAAATTGGCTGAATGAGTTTCGAGCTGTGAATTTTGTGTTATTTCAAATGTTCCTTTTCAATAATCTGTCAATGTCAATAAAGTAATGTCAAGTCATTTTTAGGTTGCAAAAGTGAGTAGATTTTATTATATAAATTAAACCCTGTATAATCTTAGTTTCGGTAATTTAATTTTACATGTTACATTTTAGTAGTTTTATTTTTTTTTTACATCCAGATATTCGCTAATATCTTCCATTATGCCTTCACATACAACTGACGTGAGACACAAAAAAGAAGGAGGAATATATATATTCGCGTAAAAGTCGAAATGATAATAGGCCAATTGCAAATTTAAATTTAATTACAAAATGATGAAATTATTTGTTGAAAAAAATGATGAAAAAATTGGGAATGGGCTTGAGACAAAGAGTACAAAGTAACCTTAAATACTAGGTCGTGAATAATAAAAAAGTTATGTTTAAAATTATTTTGTCTATGGGAAATCTTACGTTAATTTTTTTCAGGCGCTTTTTGTTTGAATTTTAGAAAAAGAATTATTTATTTATTTTCTAAACAACTCATAACTACGAAATCAGTTTTTGAAAATCTTTCGTAAGTTTTTTTAATGCGAATGTTATACATTCTCTAATTCAAAATATTTTCCAGCAGCATTCACAATAAACAATTATTTTAGTTATTTATATTATTTATATATTTTAGAAGTATGCATTTCTCCATTCCAATAGCTAGCATTAGTTTCACCTTTGCGACTGCGGCTATTCGAGTATAGGTCTTAAAAACTTTCGAAGCGAGGAATGTAAAATGTCTTTGGCCATTTTTTTAAGTATATTATTTTAAAACTAAGAAAAAATACAATTTTGATACAACAAAGTTAAGATCAAATAATAGTTTTTATCAATAGTAAAAGTTTTAAGACCTTTTAAATTCAGTGGCATAATAATGTAGACTGGAAGACTAAGTATTTAATCCTATGACTACTGAAATTGTGTTAAATACATATTTTTTATAAAACTAAAAAAAAAAAATAGGTTTAAATATAAACGGAATAAAAATAATTACATATTTATACAAATAATCTTATTTAAAAAGGTTTAATGTTGAAAAAATGCTGCAGATTTTCCTGGTCTGTGATTTACCGGTATAAGTCGAAGTACATAAATGTGAATAAATAATTTGAGTTTGCTATTAGATAGATAGGCGTTTCAGGTTTATTTTTGCAGTTCAAATTGAATAAAATGATTAAGAAATCGTTTTCGTTGAATTCGCACAAAGGCTTCTAGGGAAAATAAATATCATTAAAAATAACGTTCGCTCGACAACACAGTATTTTATATATCGATGTTATATTTTCTTATAATACGAATCCTTTGAAGTCCTTGAAAACGTTGTAAGGATTTCTCGCAGCGATCGTATCCACCATTCAAATTGTGTATTAAAAAAAAGGTAATGAGGTCACCTTTCGAACGAGAATCAAAGCGAGGTCTATTTAAAATATATTATGTTTGAATTTTCACTCGTGTGTTTAGGGCGTATTTAAAACCACAACTGTCCTTTTAGAAGGTTGATCTATATTAACAACTAAACCGGTCTTACGAAAAAAAATGTATTTTCTGAAAAAAAAAAGTTTCATAATGAAATAAAGATGAAAAAGTTTCATAATGAAATAAAGATATTCTAAATAAACTCTACTGTTCTTCGCTGGTGGTTTAATCAAAATCGAAAATGGTTAACTAAGGCGTCACCACCTTCAAAAGCATTCGAACGTTTTTTATTATTTTTGAAATTCATTTTTCTCGTAATTAGTAAACATTTCTACAATATAATTTTTCTGGTTGGTATATAGATCGACCACCTAGGACAGAAATGATTTTTAATACACCGTGTATATTAGATTCAAAATGTATATTCAAAAACTACATATATAACATTATTTTAAACAAACATAACAAACACAACACACAAATACAAACAAATACACGAGAAATACAAATACATATAAATTAGAATGATAATTTCATGATTTTGCTTGAAAAGAGGGTGAATCCATTTTTTTGCGAAAAATCTTCGTATAGATAGAAACTGCTCATTCTTTTGATATATTAATACCGGGAAAAAGGTGCAGAGGTCATGAATAGAGGGAGAAAAAGGCTACGAAGAGAACAGTTTGTCTCGTTCCCTCTAAATAGGGCGACAGTCATTTGGACTGATTACATTTGTCGGTATGAATGCGTGATTGCGTGTGACACGACAGCGTCTAAACAGTGCAACGAATTTACTCTACACTTTCCAATCTGTTACATACAGCGAAGACTTGAGAGGGTGTTTATGTTCCCTATTACTAGTTAGAAATAATATATTAAAATAAAAATGCGAAAATAATCTATCGCCAAGTTTATTAATTTTATTAAAGCGCCGGTGGCGTTGAATGCGGTCAGCCGGACCACTAAGAATCAGGTGCATTACAAAAGCGGTTTATTATTATCAAGTAAAGTTTACATTTTTATCTCGGAAACCACGATGAATTTTGATATGTCAAAACAAGTCCCGTTTGAGGGTTAATTTACTGTTTTTTTTTCAATCAGGAAGTGTCTTGGATCATGATGGTGTATCAAAAATATGTATATTTTAGTTAATTGCACAAGAAAGTCAGAAGTGGCATAAAATATAATCTATCTAAATATAATGTACTTAAAATTAATTGTTAATAATAGTTGAAAAAAAAACACTTACAGCTTGTATTTGTGTATATTTTTTGATACAATTCTTTGTCGGTTTTATTTTTTTATGTAAAAATAAGACTTGATATATGAATATCAAGTCTTATTTACTTATACTTTCAAGTCTTATAATTATACTTCTTCATAGAAGTATAATTATCAATTATACTTCTATGAAGAAGTATAATTGATAATTATTTTCAGTTGACATTACTACATTGACATTGACAGACTATTGAGAAAGGAACATTTAAAATCACACAAAATTTACAGCTCGAAACTCATTCTGCCAATCAGCTGTCAGTAGTATGAATGTTTTAATTATTTATTTTAATGTATTTATAACACATACTATAAATAATTTTTATCTTTCTGCACTCCTTCTCCATATAAACTTTAACTATGCCAAATTTCACACTCCTCCGTGCGAGCAATATGCTTAAAAAGGGTTACAAAGTTTTCCCTTCGCGTATTAATATATAAATTATAGAGTCATAAATATATCGAGCGTAATGTTATGTACCTATTCAATATATATTCAATAACGCTTCTTATAACTAATTTAGGATAATTGTGTGTGAGAGAGAGGGCATGACGCGTTAATCCGTTTTCTTACCGAGATAATTATATGATCTGTAATGAGGCTGCACAAACAGGATGTGTTGCGATTAATCTAATAAGTATGAAATGAAAAGCAATTCGACAACGCTTTAATATTTAAATATTTAATTATAGTTAAAAATTTACATAGTGGAGATAGTTTTAGTCTAAGGAGTTATTAGAGATACAGCGATAGCGGGTTAGAATCCGCACATTACAGTCGTACCATTTCTCAGTGCTTCGTCACCACTTAACATCTAAATTGATGGCCATTCGCGTTAAAAATATTTTAATTAATATTTTATCGAACACCTGTATAGTGAGATTAATATTATTGAACGTTGTAGAAATACATTTCTATTTTTAATATTTGAATTATCCTATCGCTATCTGATCATTTCGTATTTTGTTTTTTTTTCTCCGTATTTATGCTTTATGCCATTCGTTAATAGAATATAGCATTACGGGTTGGGGTTGTGCTAGCAAAAATATCTCCATTCGGTAGAGGTAGCACAAAAGTGTATACTGAAGTTACTTTTCAGTAAACCTTTCAGATTATCTTTAAGGAACAAAAAATAATGAATATCAGACAATCGTACATCAAAATAGCTATAGTTTCATTATCTGAAAAGTGTTTTAGGGAAAGATAAAGATACTGTTCATAACCTTGGCCAGCGCTCCACCAGGGCACGTCTCAGGAATGAGCCGAGGTTGAATAAAATGAGAACTGCCTTTAGACGGAGGAGTTTTTACTTTCTCTCTGGTAAATTATTCAACAAATGTTGGTACGGTAATGAACTGTAACTCAGTTCATAAAGTATGTATTAATAGAAAGATCATAATCATGGTTAATACATTTGAGTTCTATACACGGTGAAGAATTAATTGCATTGAGTAGTAAAATAATTTTAATGCCAATATTGAATAGAATATATTTAGACTATCACGCACTATTTAATTTTATATGATTTACTGAAACAAAATGATGGTCACTTAAAACAGACTAAAGTCTAGTTGAGGGATTTTTACATTTGAATATCACTTAAACAACGCAATTCAAGCATATAAATATGGGTTGTCTTATTATCGTTGCAGATTTCCAGACAATTACATCGAACGGAGCGTCGTACCTCGTACTGAATCGCGCCAATCGAGACGAATCCAGCCGATCGTATTCCTGCTCGCTCGGAGATGATGGCCGCTCTGCGCAGCCCAGCATCGGACGTTCGGTCCAGATCAACGTTGCAGGTATTAGAAATGTCGACATTGGAATTGCGAAAGAGTGGCATAGAGCGCGCGCACGGAAACACGAAGCACTTCGCTGAGCGAAAGCGCACAGCTCAAATAAGGAATCAAACCACGTGCGATCCTGACATTATTTACTCATATCGACGTGCAATCACCATCTGTAAAAATATATCTAGAATATATTTTCTTTTCATCTGAATCGGTCAAATCAATCTTGATAATATAAGTTTCCCAACTTTTTTTAGCCATCTATCTTAGCTGTATGGAACAATTTCCTGCTTAGGTACGTTTGGCAAAAATAAGTAATGACGCTTGAACGTCCCAGTAATGATTATACCGTGTCCCGAGACCAATCCCAATAAAAAATCCAGATTTGTAAACTTTACGCGATAAAATTAAATCTTTCTTGCCATAAGTTGGTCCGCTCGCGAGGCCGCGCCGGGTCATTGATCGGCCTCAGCCGAGCGCGACCGAGCAAACGAAAGTGCGAAATACAAAAGGGAATTTACACGAGCGCTTTCATAAAGGTAATAAATTTGGTGATGAATTATAACGTCCTGTATCTAACTTGACCAATAAAACCTAAAGTATCTTAACGTGAGAAAAAATATGACCACAGGCTAAATAAACCTATTCATAAATTATCCAACTTTGAACGCAAAACAACCAATATAAAGTTATATAAATATAAGTTACATAAATCTATAAACACAAAATGAAACTTCAATCCGAAAAAATCACATTTATTAATAAAGATAATACATCGTTTATAGTGGCAGGTAGAATAGTGCAATACATATTTATAAATAATACCTAATTAAGGATAATTGAATGAGAATGTGTTGTCAATGTGTTGTAATACCACAGTGAATAATTAATTGCGATAGTAAAATAATTTTAATGACATAATTAAATAGAATTATTTGTATGATTCTCTTTACATTTAGACTATTTATTTATTTATTTATAATGGCACAATAGGAAGTCACAACAATAAATGATATAATAACACTGAAAAAAAAAATATTATCATATAGACAAATTAAATACCAGTCATTTATTGTAGTTTTGAAGTAACATGGCCACTCTAACTAGGTTAGGTTAGGGCGGCCAGACAAAGGTTGTAGAAAAAATAATATATTTTACAATAAAGTATTGTAAAATATTTCCTCTGTATAGTATATAATTAATAAAGACAATTTTGAATTTGAGTAGTAATGAGTAGTAGTAAGCGCTTAGTAATATGAAATTTTACGGAACTCGTCACTAAGAGGGCGCATACTTCTGACAGTGAGTATATGTCGCCTCGCGGCAGTCATCAAACGGTTGGTATTCCTCCTTGATTTATAAGGCAAGGATCAGCAAAGCTTGAATCGGTATAAATTTACATAAGTTCGTACTTGCATAGGTCTATCTATAGGGTGTTCCCGCGCAGTGTTCCATATGACGGCAGCAAATGCACTGCGGATGACAAGGACGCAAAGCGTCTGTCTCCCTCCTTTGAGACCGTATTCACTTGCCTGGAGGCTCTTGAGTCGTCTTTTGATGCTTTCTTGGGCTGCTTCCGTCGTCGCCCGCCCCCCGCCCGCCCGCCCTACGCCGAGGCGTCTGTTCACGCTCCGCTTCCGGCCCTCAGAGCGACTTCCGCCGCGGCGTGAGCGGGACGGCAATGTGATTTGAATTTTTCAAAAGAATCATTACCGAAGCGTCCTACGGTTGGGATTTCAATAACGGTCGATTCGAATATTTGGCAACATCGGAAAAAATGGCGCCACTGCGATGACAAATTAAAATTATCGCAATTTCGTAAAATAAAAATAAAACTGTAATTTTGTACCACATAAACTTTACACAAAATTTACATACACACCGAAACTTATTTATTTATATCGTAATTTGCCAGCACTTTTTATACACAGCGTCCCAAGACCGTTCCTGATAAAAAAAAAGCTAATTGGTCCTGCGATTTCTAGTATTATTTGTTAAGAAGCTATACCAAAATTCATCATGGCTAACGAGAAAATAAAAATGGAAACTTTACGTGCAAATAATAAAAGGATCGTGTAATAATGATATTTTAGTCACCGTACGTCGTAGCGGTGTCAAGGTCATTATCGATCGGCGCCGCTGCGGAATTCGAGCGCTGACCGAATTATATAATTTCTTATTCATAATAAATAGGTTGCACAACACCCCCTTAAATCTTCGGAAATGGTCTTGCGACATCCTGTATATTTACATCCTGTTGCTTAGTGCTTACACAATAAATAAATTGTTATATCTACATTTTTGTAATTTGTAATCGCGTGCAACCTGACAGTTTTTCAAAGAATTATATTTTTATTCAAATATGAATTTATGAACACCAATACAACTCTTTTAATGCCAAGTATAAAACATCAAAAGCATTTAGCCATATCGTCACAATATATAATTATACAGTATAAATTAAGTAAATAGCCTATAGATAAATAATACATATGTAAATATAATTGTACATACATACACGCGTTTTATTATTTAAATACACTAGACACCCTGATCTATTACAATAAGAATACCTCTTAGATCATTTACATAAGTTTAAATAGCAATTCAGAATTTTTTACCTCCCTTTTCAAGTAAAAATTTAATTATTTTACCAGAATTAATTTTAGGTAGATTTTATTAGAAAAGGCGCATGTTATGACTTTCGGAAAATTTCGACATATCTTCGCGTTTCACATCCCCTAGAACCCAAAACTACCCTCAGTTTAAAAGTTTATATATCTATCCATCTATATCACTTTCTTGTGGACACGATAACTGCCGTAATTTAACACTAATCACTTTCAAATTGATACATAAAATTTAAAGGCACAAAATCTCGGTCAAGTTCGTTAATGGGCAAAAATATACCAGAGGGGCGGGAACGGGGGGGTATTTCGAAAAAGTGAAATTTTACTATAACTTTCTTAGTATATAAGATATCAAATTCATTTAAATTTTATTTTATTCGTTAGAACCCTACTACTACTAATACCCCCCCTAATACTTATCTGAGCAAACTTTTTTGACAGCACCAACCATAGGTCGAACAGATTATTTTTTATATGTACTATAATTATTATTGTACTTATACTATAAAAATAACCTTGAATGCTCTTTGGCTTGCTATTGACTGCCTTTTTAGTGTCTCAAAAAAAAATAAATAAAAACAAACCAGTGAATAAACACGATATAAAAACAATACACAAAGTTTATTTTGCGCCTCGCATTATGAAGATACCAAAAAATCTGTCGACACTGCGCTTAACAAACAACGCAAGCGATACATTAAAGATGGCGTAAAAAGTATATATTTAATTTGTGTTTCGCTTTAGAGTTAATAATGACATAAATCCAGAATTTTAAGTGGTATTTTTTTGTTATAAAATAAACTGAGTAAATTGGCCATCAATATTTTATAGGAGATACGCCCTTTGAAAAATCATATGTTAACAGATACTGCAGCAAAACCCCTTTATTAAAATAATATAAATTAATTATAATTATTTTATTCCATTTAGATATTATTTAGAACCGTAGGCCATGGACAAAATCCATTAGCGCAGAATATCCCAATTCCCGTCTTCGCCCCCACCCCATCGGTCGAAACAGAAACGTGTTATGTCTCACTCCGTATTTTATTCATTATTGATAGAGGTGAAATGGCGGATTAAAATAATCATAAACTGATCGTATCCAGCTGAGAAATCGGCTTATGAAAATGGGATAAGGTTAATAAATTTTCACCGAGACATTTTTTGTAGCCCAATTTCTACCTTTTGGAAGACACTTTCTAAAATTTTCCCTGTAAAAATAACTGCAGTGTCATCGGAAAATGGCCTTTCCACATTTTAGGGATATGTTAGATATTTCATTAATATAACAAAGAAAGAAAATCGGACCTAGTATACACCTTGAGGCACTCCAAACATTACCGCGTAGTTTCATTACAGTTCTTTTGGCTAATTTGAATATTTGCCTTCTTTCCGAAATATAACTCTGAAACCAGTTAAGCGTTAGTTAACTTTATAATTATATTGTTTATTTTAATAACAAATAACTCTTGTGCTTCAAACTGGTGTATAATTTGGATTTGATAATTTGAAACTGACCTAAATATGGTAACTCTGGGTATATTTAAAGTATGCGAAAGCGCGCGACGACCCTTCAGATTCATTTTGCTTTATATCGCATTTTCTCGTCGCCATACTTATCCGGAAATTTCTTCATAATCCGCGCCAAAGAACGTGACTATGAATACGCCCCGGCGGACTTGTGATGTCACCACTCGGGCGCCCAGCCCTGTTTGCCGAGAAATTACCGGCCCTAAGCCGCCCGCCCGCCCTATGAAAACCTGCGATAAAGACGCACATTTTGTATTTATATCGAAAACGCTCTGTGCACTACTTTACTCAAAACACTCATGATGGTGTTAAGGCGCCTACATACCTGAATGTTATCAAAATGCGAATTTTGCAGGTTTTCAAAGTATGTTGCGTGCGTATTCAGAAGAAATACCACTAATCTACTTTACTTATATTAAATATCATTTATTATTCTAGGGAAATAGCTATAGAAAACTTCTTTAAACATTGTCAAAAAAACATAAAAAAAAAAACAAATCCACAATGTTTTTGAAACATCATTTTTTGATGTCGACTATCTCTGAATCCAGAATCATCTCATATATAATAAAAATATTTTATTGAAGAGAATCGAGTCGCGGAGGGAGTTACCTGTCGAATTTGCGATATATGGTATAACAACTTAGAAATAAAATAACAAAGTTGGCCTAAAATGGGTGATTTTTGTTTTAGATTTGATATATGAAAATGAAATTAAATGCCAAAATTATTTAGATTTTCGGAAAATATATGTTCTTGTATTATTAATGGAAAAAGAAAAAATTGAAAAAATGTATTCGTTATTTTTCTAAAAAAAAAACTAAATGCTATCAATATTTCATACAAAATGGTAGGCCGTGGTTTATGTTATAAACGCCATTCATGTCCGCTATAGAGTTTACACCTTTCTGTTCTTTGTGCACGGGCGTTTTTTGCTGACCGCGCATTGCAGCTCAGATTATTTTCTTAGTAATCCAATCAGTGCGGTTTTGGCCGCTCCAGTGACTAGACGTTGTTTCTGCGCTCGTTTCTTTTTCAATTTTCGTTGCCTATTTATTTACGTAAAAATAAAGTTGTCAAGACGAAGCGGCGTTGTTCATTCACAAAGTCAGCAATTAGAAAAAAACAAGGATTACTCTTACAGGAAAATAGGTTTGTATTTGTAATTATTACCATTTTATGTTTTTACTAATTTCGTAATGTGAATGAAAAGTTCAAAGCTATTTGCTATATACATAAGTACATACCTATTTACCAAAATAGTAAAAAAAAACTTCCTATGTAGATCAAGAGAATATAAATAATGTACTATTATCATCTTTTGTAATGAGAATTTTTAAAATTAGTATATAATATAAACAAACCTTTCTTAGAACTCTAACCTTGTTAGAAAGCTAACGACCTTTGAAATATCTAGTTTTAGGTCAACATAATTGGTAACTTGCTGGTACTTGATTATTTTTTTAATATACAATTTTTTATTTTAATATAATTATGCTGACCCGGCGAACTTTGTACCGCCTCGTAATCAATACATGTTATGATATTTTATTATGTGCATTAAATTATTAACAAATGTGCATTCTTTATATTTTTTTGTTGTGATTTTTTTCTGATGTTTTAATAGTTATTCTGCTATTCGGGGCGGAGACAAATCCAACAAATCAAAAATCATAAAAATCGATTCAGTGTTGCTTGAGCTATAAATGGTATAACTATTATATAAATATATATATATAGATTTACTACACTTTATACCTATTTTGAAATTCATTTTCGCGCGAAAAAAACCATTATTCCTAAGAAGTAGTTTTAGTCAAGGCCATGCCACGGCTGATGTAATAATATTTATAAAATATTGTCGTCAGGTGAAAGTTAGCCGATGCGTCGAAGAATTTGACGATTCAAATTCTCGGAATTTTGCGAGCGACTGATTCAGGGTTGGCAAATCTCGAGCGAAAGACATTATTATAGTGTGATCATATTATCTAAATACATTATAGTTATCTAGATAGGTACTTCAAAACAACATATCTGTAGTGTACTTTGCCTTTATTTTAGATACTTTTATGACATAATATTATTTATTTTAATGAAATTATTATACTATACAATCTAAATAATTTTAAAAAATTAAACAAGTTCCTTTTTAAACGCACGCATTAAACGAGCTTTACTTCAGCATTTGTATCGATGTTATGCTATATAAATAATGTAAAAACAAGCGATTTGAAAACGATGATTGATTTATTATATTTTCAAATGTTGCAGATTACGAATGCAATCCCAATGTAGAGAAAACCAGGAGAGTACATTACATTGATGTCTTCTAATGATTCTTCGGCCAACGCCACAACGATAGTGAGTTAATTTAATTTAATATTTATTCTAAATATTCTTACACACATAAAATTTAAGTTGAATGATTCTATTTTAAATATATATTTTTTTATTTTAGGAAAACCACAATCACTCTGATTTCACCAATGAAGAGGCTAGAGGATTGGCTGAATCTGAAACTACTCCAAATGTTCTTGAATGCGAATATGAGGTGGAGGTTCAAACATCTATTTTTATTATCTTTAACAATAAAAAGCGGCCAAAGCTTTATCTACCTTTGGGATGAACATGTTTTCGGCCTCTAGCACCATTCCTACTATTAACCACGAATTGCTTCGGATTCTCATTATCTATAATAACTTCCCGTTTGATTCCTAATAAGGCAATCCAGTGGACAATTTAAAAATAAACACTATATAAAAGTGACCATAGTCTATTAGTTAATAATGTCGACGAATTAGTTAATAATGCCCGAAGGGCCTAGCATCGAGTGTTATCATTTGATAAATTTAATTTCTATAGAAAGAATTGGAAGGACTGTTACGTGAAATACATAGAAATGACTCGAATACCATTTACATACGGCGACAAACTAAATAAGGCCCGAAGGGCCTACCATCGAATGTTTTTATTTGATAAATTTAATTTCTATGGAACAATTGATACAATTGAAACGAAACATTCTCGCATAAGAAGTTTTCTCGAAGCGTTCTGTCAAGCTTGCATTTGGAACGGTTTTCCATCCTTTGTTAAAAAGTGTTATGTCCAAAAATTGTATTTCGTTATAATATTTCATGTTTGTCTAGTTAAGTTTGAAACAACAATTAATTAAGTATCTTTATTTTAATATTTTAAGTGGTGGTTGTCATTTTTACATTTAATCAAAACATACTAGCAGTTTTAGAGGATTAGGCCTATGAGCAATGCGTACATGTTTACGAAAGTATTTTTATATTTGTCTAATTATAAGGATTTTTTATTAAATATTTGTTCTAGAGTGCATAAAATTCCAAAATTCTTTAATGTGGTAACAGAAATAAATATTTATTACTGATTTTTTCTATTAAATTATTGTAGTGACCATTTGTTTGCAATATTTTTCTTATTATATTATTATTTACATGCTTTGTAGTTTTTGCTTTGTTTGTTGTTTTGGGCTTGTGTTTGTTTTATAACTGTAACAAATATTTTTATATTACCTTGTGCATATTAAATACTATCCAAATAATTAATTTGCAAATAAACCATCGTTGCACCCCTGATTTCAACTCGGCGTTGTGGGGCATTATAATACGTTTTAATTATTGCATGATGCAATTATCAATTCGTACATTGTTTGAGCAACGCTCCTATAAATAACGAATTTTTATTTGTTTTTGGTAAGTATATCTTTCTTACTTATTATTTACACTTAATAAGTGTAAATTACTTATCACTTACATTACAATTCTTAATAATTGCTAAGTTTCGCTTTCTGCTAGTTTTGAAATTTGTGTTTCAAAATTTAATAATTTTGTTACACTGCCTAAATTTGTTAGATTTTGGTGGTGGTGGTTTAGTCAAAGGTAGGCACTATAAGTAATCGTTTTACCGTCTAAATTTACTGAATTTATATTGTACTATATTTCATCTACTCTATAGAGAAAGTCATATTGAAGCTTACGTTATTCTAAAGATAACTTAAATTCGTTGTATTATCTATTTTTGTATTAACTATTTTTATTTATTCATGAGCCGTATTGTAACATTTACCGATTTTTTATTAAACTCATTTAATAATTATGAATATTATGTACTTATATTTTGTAATGACATCGTTGTTCAATACTTTGTAAATAGAAGTAGAATATTATGTAACGTGTATAATGTATTCCATGTAATAATAAGAGTGTTTCAAGACTTTAGTACTAAAAGGGCAGATATTGAAACAGGTATTGAATGCTGAAACAGGGTACATTTTGTCAAATATCGGTGACCGAGCCTCGGGCGCTGCGCGGCGACATTTCGAGCCTTGCCGCGTCGGGACCGTTTTATCAGAATGAATCCTATTGGCCAAACATTTTCGCTCTGCGGGGGTTTGAGGAAGGGAGTCGGGGGGTGGAAAACGGGCAGATTCGGGATTTTGTTTTGCTTCTGTAGTCGCCTTAAGTGATCTTGATCCGGCGGGCTAAAGTCATATCCTATCATTTCTCAGCAACTGTCACTGTCATCTGTCAACTGTTACTTCTAAACCTAATACCTTTAAGCCCTAATATACCCACAAGCAATGTATTTATCGTGTAAATATTATTTTGCTGTTATATATAACAGTGCATGTAAATGATGAATAAATAAATAAATAAATAAACAATGTGGATTGTCCATAGCATGCATTAGAGTGAAATAGGGAGATTTGGCTTCCATGACAATTTGATACGTAATACAGGATGTATTTATATTCACCGATGTCCTTTTAGGGGGTTGATCTATGTCGATCACTTAACCCGTTTCATGCGTTCAACCGTCTCTCAAACATTAGAACGATTTCCTTGAAATTTTGAATTCGTTTTTCTCGTAATTGGGAATCATTTTTCCGATATTGCTAGCTACTAGCTTTGAGTTCACTCTGTAAATAAAGGTGATAAAATAAAACATTTATTGAACAGTCATAAATAATATTAAGCGATAGTTGAATATGGTTAATGGCGACTAAGAGAAATTAGCCGACCCGAATCTTAATCCTTATTCGTTTTTTTTTTAATTTAAGTCTTTAGGTTTTTAGATTCGTTAGAGTATATGACGTTTTCGCTAGTTATTTTTCCCTATAATAATTATGACCAATTTTTTAAATTTTCTCCTATTCAGAACCTAGTTTTTATTTTACTGTTCATTAATTATATGCGTATAGATTACATTTCGCCCTTAACCATCCTATGGGAGCTAAGCTCGTGCATAAAGTTGCCCAATTTCCGTACTAAGGTAGGCCTTTTACAAAATTGCATAATTAATTATAAAGGCGTACTCACTGTGCAAAATTTAATGTACCAAGTGTGTTTTCTATTTATTAGAGAAAATAAACCTACTAATAGCCTCTTCTTTAAATTCGTCCTAAAGCGAGTTTTTATTGAAAACAAAGAAAATATTTTTTAATTCATCTTCTAATTGAGTCAATCCCTCGGCGTTGCCAACCTTAGTTTATTTATTTATTTAATTCTTAGAAATGTTTTATTTTATTTATTTATTCTATTTATTTATTTCAGGAAACAACAGCTTACATAGTAATTACAATAAACAAAAAAAGCAAACACAAAGCCAATAATAGTTTCCTCCAAACTTAAAAAAATAGAAAACCCATTCGGGTGCGTGGCCAGGGGCGAGGGGGGTGGGGGGTGGGGGCAAGGGCGAGGGGGGGGGGGTGCGAGGGGGGGTTCAGGTATCTTCAATTTAACATATATGTTTAACAGAACACTAAAACACGAACTAGCGTCTATTTACGAGTGCCTTCAGCTCATCCAGCGATGCGCTCTTTATGTCCTCAATCGTTGCGAAACGCCGTCCTTTCATGGGTTTCTTGAGTTTCGGGAACAGGAAAAAGTCACAGGGGGTTAAATCCGGTGAGTGCGGTGACTACGGCATGATTATGGTGTTGTTCTTGGCCAAAAACCTACGAACAAGCAATGACGTGTGAGCTGGCACATTATTGTGCCACACGTCTCATGCCCAAAACATCCGTTAAAATTGCTTGGCACGAACCAAATGAAATGCCGATATCATCAGCAACTTCTCTTATGGTAATTCGACGATTCCTCGACCCTATTTTCTTCACTTCTTCAACGTTCTTATCAGTTGATCAGTTATTTAATAATTTATTGAATTTAAATCAATAATATTTACATAATTTATCGTTTAAATAGTACAATAAAACTATTTAGGTAAACAAATATCGTAATCAAAACGATAAGCGGCTGTTTTATCGTACTGTTGTTTCCTACCTCCCTAATTACGAAGTAAGGAAAGTTGTTTTCAGTTGTTTTCACAACACAAGAAACAAAGATAATTTTATTCGGCCGGTACGTGCATACGTCTAAATTTCAAAATACTAGTTTAGATAGAGGACTACACCGGGAGAACGTAAAATTATAAAATATATATTTATTTTCAAAAAATCCACCAAAACATAATTAATTTAAAAAATCTGTATGAAATTAAAGACATATAAATGTTATGCGGCAGTTATATTTCATAGCAATTCTAAAATAGTATATTTAAACATAATTTATAAAACTTGTTATTTAAAATTCATATCTTTTGGTGATATATATCTTATAGCTATGTATTATTAGTAGTATAAATATGAACCCTAGGTATGATGTAGCATACTCGTATACTATATAACTATATATGTGTATACTTTATAATATAGTTTTTTTTGAACCAATTATAAATTGTCATTCCTATGCATTAAGTTGTTCTTAGAAATAAACTGTTACTTTACTTTATTAACAAGACGAATCTGTACCAAGGGGGGGAGGGGGCAGTTTTGTTTTGTTTGCCTAATGTGCCACTTCTGTCATCTGATTGATGCTATAATAATATTTAAAAAATAAATGAATATAAGTTATTATAAATACAAGAAATATTTATATAAATGAATAAATTCGGACCCTAAATCGACAGACGGACGCCCGATTTGTGGGGTCGTCGCTGAAGCATGTACCTACGCTATGTATTTCAGCGCGGTGGCGGTTTCAGCGGCGCGACTCCGAAGTACTTTGCTGAAGAGAAATTACGGAGCAAAGCCGCCGCCGCGTCTGCTTTTTAAAAGCTTTAGACATGCTCACGGCTTTCGCTGCACGACCGTCACAATTCAGTTAGCTTTTAATGGCTTTTCTGATGTTGCACAAAGACCTTTCAACCCGTTACAGGCAATGGCACATTTGGTTTTTTTTGCGATGGTTAGCTGTCGAGACAATAAAAGACAGATTGACCATTGTCGAGTATTTAAAATCTGTGTCTTTTCAACCAAACCCATGAATAATACTAAATTCATATTTTATGGTGCTGTTACACCGGGGTTGGGTTACATATAACCCCAGTATCCACTCTTACCGCGAGCTCCTTCAAATAGTTTAGTGTTTCTATTGTATTTAAATAATAAAACATGTGTATATGTGTAGTATTTATATTTTAATTTACTTATATATATTATAATATTATTATTATTTATTTATAGGTTTATTAAGAAGTCCCGTAGCTTGCGTCAAAATGCTAAACTAATCTATAAATGATTGGCGTCTCTTTGGAACAGCAAATTGTGCTATTAAGGTGATGCACAAAACGTGATTACAAATTATACTTTTATAATAAATAAATTATTATTAAAATTTATGTATTAGTTATTAATCGTACATTTATGTATTATTATTCATATATATATCTATATAGTATTATATTTATTGTTATTATTATTATCTCAGTATTACTTTTAGTTTTATTTATATATTACATATAAACAACATATTAATATTTATATATTATGTATTATTTCATACAATTCAATTCTAATAATTGTAATTGTATGTTGCGTAGTGTGACGGTTATGCCTATAAGAACGATGCTTTTAGGAAAGTCTACTTTAGTACGGCATTGCCTAGTTAGGTAGTACTTTGCATTATATGAAATTGATGTTAAAATACTGTCAACAAATAAATAAATAAATAAATTACAATAATGTACGTACAAGCAATGTATTTATTGTTTAAACACTATTTTGCTATTATATATAAGAATGCTGAAAATAAAAAGGAATCATTTGTCGTAATAAATGAGACGACGTTTCACCATTTAACCAGAAATTAATATCCTAGTTAGAAATATTGAGGTCGTAATTGCGCGCGTGTCTATGATCTATCTATCGAGGCGTCGTCTCGAGAGGAGAGAGCGTCCTCCTAACTATTGGCGCTATATTCAAAAGCGCCCTTTTACAGTGCATCGATTTATTAATCGTTCTGTTTTGTGAGTTTTCAATGAATGCGAGATGCGCAGGTACCCGTTAACACGTTTTTTTTTTTGAAGTGTCAAGTTTATTTAGGCTAGGGGGATTTTCATGTTTTGAAACCTGACTCGCACGGTCTATCGCTAGTGATTAATATTAATTACTTCGCTGACTTACTCGTAAATGCGATTAGACTCAATCAGTTTGTACACGAGTAAAGCGTGCAGTAGGTTAGTTTGCGACGCTAGTTTGATGCTAGTCGCAGAATGTTAATTTAGTTTCAAAGAGTTAGGTTGACAATTGAGAAGGAAAGCGTGATGTCATCAAAAACGTAACTACCCGAGTTGATTCTGTAAAGCAAATGAGGCGTATTTTTTATTATTTAATTATTTTATTCGAATTACAAACAGCGTTACAATATACAGGGAGAACTTAAAGTCAGCAGTATCCTTTTAAGGGGTCATTCTGGGTATGAATCTAAATAACTTTTATTTAACAAATTTTCATATAAACAGCCAACAAAAAAAAAAACCCATATAAAAATATAAATACTCTATTGAACACGTATTTTTGTGTTCCTTACCTATTCAACAACAACCTACATTGTAATATTTGCGCGCGGGAACCTACCCGTCTTTCATAGTCATCAATACATTTGTCGTGGTGTCCGCGGTGCCCCGTGGAGTCAGTTTCTGGGTCACATCGGCGCGACGCCGTGCGGTCTGATATTTTAATAGGTGACCATACTTTAAAATGTATTTGGGACTCTTTATTTTGCAATTTTAGACCGGTTTTTTGCTTTATTTACACTGTTTAACAATGTTGTTCGATTTTATGTGCAGAATCATCTCTTAAAAGGATACTGCTGACTTTAAATTAATCCTGTATAGGTTAAAACACAAAAAAATACCATTACTAAGGCCGATTGAATGTAATTATAATAGTATGAATGAAGGAGTTATGTAACACATAAGTGTTGTACATGTATGAGTGTGTAATATACTAGTGTGTGTATAATACTATTAATTATAACATTTAAAATATCACGCTTAAATAAAGCGGCGCCAAGCCTTCACGATTATTACACTCCGATAAAAAAGTATTCATTAATAAAAGTAAGTTATGAAGAAAGCGACACTTATTGGAACAGCTAAGGTTTAAGTTTCTGAAAGAGCCTATTAATATGACGCTGAATAAAAATCAAATCATATATTTGTAGCATCAGTAACATCGCGTTAAAACTAAGCATACTGTCGTTTTAAAAAACCTAATACTATAAATGGAATCGTTGAGATAATTATTTATTTGTTATTTACACACGCACTATATTCTAAACGTAACTACCCATTGTTCTATATGTAGCTATTATGTGAGCCACCATATTTATATGTACTTAGTCAGTACTTAGTCATGTACTTAGTCAGTACTGCAAACAAAAAAAAACCTGTTGGGAAAGGCAATAAAAACGATCGAACGCCTGACGTAGCACTAAACTTGCCAATTGGAAATTTCGGTTATTTCATTAGGTAAACTAATCACTGGGAAAATTCCCGTTTAGATTGGCACAGCCCTTAGACGACTCTTCAGTACACTTAGTTTAGGCAAGTTTATACAGTTTTTTATAATTATATATAAGTAATAAATACATACAGATGTTTTTAAATTTAGGACACTCCTTTTAGAAGGTTGATCTATATCGATAACTAAACCGGTAATTTAAAAAATAATTATCTTATTGAAAAACTTTGTTTTCTTTGAAGTGCTTGGCGAGCTTAATATATTTTAGATTTTTTTTTTGCGTCATTAACTATACTGTGTACAATTTCAGTTGTATATTTATAATAATTATAACGTGGCACTAAACATTCTTTTATGTATTTCTTTTTGCGCTCATAGTTAAATTTATGTTAATTTATACTGGCCCCCAATAAATGAAACGTTCCAATAGCCACGCTGTCAAATGTTGGAAATTTGATTATGGTCCCGCACTGATAATGAGCGCTGTCAGTTTTATAGTAAAAGTTTGTTGACTTTAGTGTTAAATATCTATATTATCCGACTAGCTTTCGATGTGATCTAAACGGCTATGGTCGTTTTTCTTGGGTTTCAATCTACACATAAAAATTCAACTCTTTCGCATTTGTACTTTTCGAGTTGAAATTTGAAGTTGTTTTTCTCATAATTGAAAAACTTTTTTCCAATATTTTTTGCTAATTAACGTTTGGCTGTCGTTAGATATCAACTTTTTAAAAGGAGTACCGTAAATTTAAAAAGATAAATATGTATTTACTATTACCGATAAAATAAGTTTTTACTGTTAATTTTTCATTGAATATGAACGTTGTAAAGATAAAACTTCAAAATGTAACGTTTACATTTTACCTAACTGATCTTGTATTAAATCGAAAATGCCTATATGTAGGTACCTACCTAGTTACTGCAGATGATAATACCATCTAAATTTGCATTATTTCAAAGCGCATATCTTATTATGTATTGTCTCTTTGGCCGCTCACCCAAAATTTTAAAGAAGGTAGTCAGTATTTCAATAATAATAATAATAAAAAAAATTGATTAATTGGGAAGCGGCTATATAGGCGAAATCAAATACGAAAGATGTCTACAGCAGAGGCGGTATTTCCATTATAGAATCCGAAAAGCCGGGCTTGCCTAGATTTTTTGACAAATATTACCAGTTACAACAAAAAAAAAATCGCGATATGGTTTGCCTACTCATACATGTTCTAGGCACGCCATTGGTCAGCAGGCTATATAGAACCGTATAGGTTTTACCTTTGAGGAATGGTCCAGCTTGACCAATTCTCCAGGCAAGATTCATTCTCTGCGGTTTTATTCGACGATCTGTATAATTTTAGGTAGGCTATTAAATATGACGCTTAATCAGGAAAAAATTGCAAGGATGGGCTCGATTTTAAGCTAATTATAATTATAATTCTTAATAAGTAAAAATGTAGTTACATGCATATTTTAGCGGCAAGCCAAAAAATAAATTAAAAATAATCAAAATATAAACCGTTTGCTTTAAGAATTAAAAAAAAAACTCGCAAATGGTTGAGAATCGAAGATTGATTTAATTTTTTTGTTGCAAATGACCCTTTATACCATCCCCTAAAGTTTTATCCACTATTTACTGGTAAACTTATATAAATATTATCCGAAAATTGATAGTAAATAGATATTTTTAATGTTTTTAGCAAAACATTTTATATTCAAAATATAATAAAATAGACGTGCGATAATATTTTCATTTTTAGTTAAAGTATTTATTAAATAAATATAACACATATTCTTCCTAGTAACTTTATGTTAGGTAAGTTCTGTGGATGGCTTTCAGATTTGTTTTATTTTTTCACATAGGAATTATATTTTTGTATTGTTTAAAAAAATAGAATGAAAGTAGAAAATGTCAGCGCGAGTCAAGATCCAGACATCATTGTTAAAATGAGCCGCTTCCCGCTGAGCGAGAGCCATTGTTATTCCGTCCCTCTTTATAAGAACAATGGAAATAATGAGCCATCGGCTCTCGGCCTGCTGTCCGGATAGCCCTCTATGGACATTCCATTCTGCGCTCTCATCCTGGGACTGTTCTAGTGGAAATTATTGCTGCAGGAAAATTTCCAAAGGCCGGACGCGCAATGAGTACCTCCTCAGGGGCTCGTTCAATCCCGTACTTTCAAACTATGGTATAAATACACAGTATGTATACTACAGTTTTTATTTAATTACAGCTTCGTAAAAAAAAACAATTTTTCCTATGTTTTATCTTATTTGCCTTTCAATTACTATTTTTCCTAAGGCTATAATGTATTTTATAAAAGAGTAATTAAATTAAAAATGAACTGTTAGCAGTTTATCATTTATTAAATTTCTCAGAAATAGAATTGAATTTTAACATTCTGTGTTTACTATGTTGAAGATCTAAGCATAGTTTTTATATGATTAAATATCAAATGTTTTTATGCGCTGTCATATGTTTGAAATTCGAATATGGTCGCCTACTAATGATGGGTGATATGTCCGTTTTATTCTAAAAAATTGTTGACTTTAATGTTAACTATCTAAATTCTCCGACTAGCTTCCGATGTGATCTAAACGGCTATGATAGTTTTTCGATAGCATCAATCTGTACACATAAAAATTCAACTCTTTCGAATGTTCACTTTTCGAGTTGAAAGTTGCAACATAAAAGACGGCCAAAAAGACGGGTATAGTAGCTTCTTATTACATGAATGTGTAGAAGCTAACACCATACTCCAATTATAGCGTTACATGTTAAATAAGGACAGTGATATTAAAAAAAAAATAGTAAAAAAAGTAGATACAGTAGGTAAACGGGAAAAAAATATTTAAGGTTAACTTAAAGTTAACTAGTACTTAAAGTAATTAAGATAAATTGAAAACGTTAATATTTTGTAAGGCATGTTTGTTGTGCGATGCCCTAGTTTTAACAATATTACTCTCGAAAGACATTAGATTATTATTAAAAATATCAACAGGTTGAAACGCATCATTATGCATTTATTTATTTTTTGTTTTATTGCAGAATCATCGACAGATTACCTACCGAGGTTGTTGCATGGGGAATTTTCTGAAAGTGAGGTATTCGAAGGGGAAGATGCTGTTATGATCTGCTTCCTTCAGGCATATCCATTGCCAGAATTCAGGTAAAAAACTATAACTTAGTCATTAATATCTATAACTTAGTCATTTAAATTAATGTCATTCTTTTAAAAAATGTTTATATTTTTGATTAGTACGTCGAAAGAACTTCGCAAAAACTGAAAAGTATCGAAAATGGATTTAAATATTTTCTATGATATTTTCATACGTACCTAATAGTGGTGGTGTAGTGGTTAAGGCTCTTGACTATTGACCCAGCGGTAGCAAATTCGAATCCGCACATTATAGTCGTGTATATCATATATTGTATACCAAAAAAATATATATGTAGATTATACTAAATTAATATTCTAATATATACTACTAAATTATACACTATGGTGATATGACTATGATTATTATGATTATTTTTTCTATGATTAGTTGGCAACTAGCCAAAAAATAAGACCTAATTGAACTGCCTTATTCATATTAGTTAGGAACGCAGAGAACAGAGGTTACAGTGGTACCAACCCCTCACTGATGCAATCTATATACGCGAAGAGAAACACTGTGTACCCATTTTTAAGCATTTTGCGCGCACGGAGGAGTGTGAGATTTGGCATAGTTAATGTTTATACGGAGAAGGTGTGCAGAAAGCTAAAATTTGTTACAATAATGTGTTACAAATTAATTAAATTTAATAAATAAATCGTTCATACAACTGACAGCTCATTGACAGAATGAGTTTTGAACCGTGTTTTTTTGTGTTTTTTTTTTTTGTTAATCAAGTTGGCCGATGAGTACAAGCCTATAACCTTCCTAACTAGGTAAGAGTTACCTGTTCTAAGGAAGGTTATATATGAAGTGTTACAGTGCGTGCAATAGACTAGCGCAAAACCCTGTGAAAAATTTAAAATATAAAATTACCTAAGGCACAAATATACACACTGATATACACACCCACCCACACACACACACACATGAATACAATTTAAGTGTTTACTCAAGAACACTTAATATATGAAAAAATAAAATGAATAAATGAAACAATTAAAAAAATAACAAATAAATAAATGAATAAACAATTATTAAATATATAGGTAAATAAATATTCAATATAAAAATAGTGTTAATATAAAAAGGAGATTTCAAATGTTCCTTTGTCAATTTCAATGTAGTAATGCCAAGCAAAAATAATTTATAATTATTATATTTGCTATAATTTATATTAAATGATTAAAACTAACAACGAATTGTATTAAAAAATAAATACAAATACAATCTGTAATTGTCTTTTTTTTTTAACTTACCAACATTAAATTTTAAATTTCATAAGTAATGCAGGGAATTAAGGCAAACAACACACGCTAATGACGTATTTGTACACGCTCGAAGCTGATGTAATAAAACAAAATTAAAAATATATATGTAATGGTTATGGAGGTATACAAACTTCATAATTGGGGTAAAAAAACCTTAATAACGCTCGAACTTAAAAAACAATGGCGAATTATAGTGAATTGGGCGACCACTAGTACTATTATTAATATGTACCCTTACAAAAAAAAATATTACTCATTTCAAAATGTTATTATTATAAATGGATTTGTAGCTGGCACCGCTTCCAAGGCGGCCACAGAGTCGACGCCAAGTCTATACCAAAAGCAGTGGTCGAAGGGAATGTCCTGAGGCTGCGATACGCCGGTCCGTCTGACGCTGGTGTCTGGTTCTGCAAAGCCACCAACCGACTGGGCGAGCTGCTCGTGGAGGTGAGGCTTAAGGTCAAGGCACGGCTAGTGGCCACGGTTGTTCCAGAGACGGTAATCGTGAGTATATACTTTTATGGTTTAGCTCCTGAGGTATAGCTGTTACAGCGCGTGCAAATAAAATATTACAGAATAAAAGCGCTTGATTGGCTGTCAATCTTGTGAAAACCATTCTTTGTTACAGCCTTAAAAAAAGGAGAAGTTTCTCCATTAAATTTGTAGGGTGATGATTTTAGAGGCGTGGTTTTCAAGAAGAGATAAAACGCATATAATTTGATGTTATGGCTAAGAATTTAGTTTTATTATAAAGATAAGGGTTTGCCATTATGTTTTAGAAATGATTTCGGGTAAGTGGCCGCCGCGGCTGACTCGAACAAATTCCAGCCGAGAGGCCCAATTTTCAACCACTTTTTGCAGCAAGTTGGGCCGTATGTCAGCAATAACGCGCCGAATATTCTCTTCCAAGGCGTTAATCGTGTCCGGCTTATCTGCGTAGACAAGCGACTTCACATAACCCCACAAAAAATAGTCCAGCGGTGTTAAATCGCACGATCTTGGAGGCCACGCCACGTTGTTCAGGAGTAAGTCTATTCATTATGAAATGGCAAACCAAACTGAGCATAAATCAAGTGACAGCTATCAAAAACACCAACTACGAAAAAAGTAGTGCCAGATTAAAAACCACGCCTCTAAAAAAAACACCCTATATATTTTTTTTAGGTAGATTTATTTCATTAAAAAGCTACCTATTACAATGGGTACCATGTCATGACTTCCAGAAAATTTCATCATATCTTCGCGTTTCACATCCCCTAGAACCCAAAACTACCCTCAGTTTAAAAATGTATATATCTATCTACGGACGTAATTTTACACCAATCACTTTCATATTGATGCAGAAAATTTAAGGGACAAAATCTCGGTCAAGGGCAAAATCAGACCAGGTTTTTCAAAATTCAAAATATCCTACCACCCTTAATATGCACAGGATGAAATCACTTCAAAATGTTAATTGTAGTCCTATAATTTACCTACAACTCTTGTTTTAAACAATTTTTGATATGAGCAACCCTTACGGCACAGTATACGCACTCTGCTGCGGATTTAGGTGCGCGAGCTGCCGCGCGTGTAGTGGAGTTTATCGCACGGCAGCTCGCGCAATGCTTGATACGAGTTCCCTGTTCCTCCGCAGCAGCGACGCCGTTTTACCCACCGAATATACCGAAATATATAAACAAAAAAATAAAAAAAAAATAATAGTAATCTTTGGACATCATTTTCATTTTCTTTCCTTAGTCCTCTGACCATTTTAAACCTACTATTATTTAAGAATAATATATGTTAACAAATATATATATATATCTGTATTTAGAGTGCTAGCGCGAGTGTAATTTAATTAATTTTAATCTTTACATGTAGCTCTGTACTTTAGCGAAAACCTGTCATCAGTCAATTTTACACACAATTATATACAGGGTGTCCCAAGGTCAATCGCACAAACTTTAGGGGGTGTTTAAGTTCCCTATTAAGAGTAAGAAATTATGTAACAAAATGCGAAAAATTTTCATCGCCAAATTTATTATTGTTGTAATAAAATTGGTGTAAATCGATCTTATCAATCGATAAATCAATATTATCTGTCGACCAATAGCATCCCTCTTACAACCCCAGAGAAGGGGTACGGAGTTACCCCTTCATCTTAGACCGATCTCTGTTCAACCAATGGCATCTGACAGCAATCATTTAACTCCGCCCTAATAGGGCGTTTCGAACAACGCGGCAGGGCATAAACCTCGATCTTGAACGACCGCGGCCTAGTGACCCAGTGACGTACTTATCGGAAGGAGGAGCCATTGAAAAATATCTATTTTACACGATTTAGAATAGAAACTTCAACATTTTTTTTCTCGAATACCATAATGAATTTTGATATAGTTTCTTAACAAATAACACTAGGAGTCGTAAGATCTATTACCTGTTTTTTTTAATGCGTGGAACCTTGGGACATCCTGTATACCATTCTTTTTTATATATTGTACTCTTGGTTTTCCGAATAAAAGATAAATAAATAAATAAATATTATCTTCATATCGGATTACAATTCTCACAAACAGGACGCAACAACTGAAGGTTCGACCAGAATGGACTGCAAGTGGAAGGGAGACGCAATCGGTCGCGTCCAGTGGTTCCACAACGGTCGAGAGCTGGACGCGAACGGGCCCTCGGGGCGGGTTCAAATCCAGGGCGACGGCTCGAGTGTCGTCATCAGGAATGTCGTGGAAAGCGACGCGGGCGTGTATCAGTGCGCTGTCAGTAACGCCGAGGAAAGCTCGGCTGGATACTCTACCCTCATTATTCGAGGTTTGTTTAGAATTACTAAGCATTTTAAATGTACTTCAAAATCAATGGTCAAAAGCATTTTAATGGTACTCGGAGATGATATACAGGTGAACTTAAAGTCAGCCTGGTTATGAAACTTAACGACTTTTGTTCAAGAAGTTTTCAAATAGCTATCAAAACGAAATCCGAATTAAAATATAAATACTCTAGTATTAAACGCGCGGTTGTAGAGTTTCTGACCTATCCGATTACATAATACATTTTTTGTCGAAATAACCTGTCCACTACTTTTGTCCACTACTGCTGTCAATTATTTTGTTAGGTGACCATACTTTTATATTTTACTTCTTTTATATTTTAAGGTCAGTTTTTTTAGTTTATGACACATTGTGCATTCCATGGTAGCCGAGGCGATGTTTAGAAAGGGGGTATTATTTGCTCGTTCTTGCCTCGTCATATTTTGTGTAGCGGCCAGTTTCGGAACACTCTTCAAGGGGCCTCTTCCCGAAAGGCCTCTATTCTTTCTTGCGCGTGGTCTCGAATCTTTCTATCTTATCTAACGGCTTCTAAAAACAGAAACACTCAGCGCCGCTATTGGTTAATCACGAAGACAGAATCAATGTATTTTAAAAAACTTAGTTGAATTTGCATCCTTATGAGTTCAACTATGCCTCTGCAGTTTTATTTTCTCAATTCTTGCATTCGGTCAATAAAATATTTACCTAAAGCGTAATGTGAGTTTGTTAAAAGATTTATTAGTCCATCCTCACGTTACATAAATACTCCGATATACGATATAATATTTAACAGGTATTAGTCGCACGGCGAACTCAGGTGAAAAGGCCGCGCACTGGCGGACGACCTCCGGTCTTAGAGACTGCCCGTGGTGCCGGAGGGGAAACCCTCTGCGATGGACTTTGTACCTGGCGTCTGATGCTGTCGTCAGCGGAAACCTGGCGAGGACGTCATGTGAACTCGTGACTCCTACAAGTCTGTCAAGGTTACAAGACTCGCTTTTGTTCATACAGGACTGTAGGTGCAAGAAACCGTTGTCACTATATCTATAGGAATTTCTTGTAGAGCGTATAGGATTTTTTCTCAGTGTTGAGTCCTCTTACACAATAATTTAATGTTTCAGATACGGCGCCTGAGCTGCGACAGACATTTTCGGAACAGATCCTTCGCGTGGGTGATCAGATCTCTTTGCAGTGCATCGCTTCTGCTGAACCGAAGCCAAAAATTAGTTGGAGTTTAGACGGAAAAGGGGTTTCGTCATTGACGATGCAAAGGTTTGATGAGCTGCATTTTAGAAGACATTCATTGATAGTAAACAACCACTGGTCTCTTCAAACCACTTTGTTTTAGTATATAACTCCCTAAAAATGGTCTTTACCGCATAAAATGTCTGATTTTAATAAATAGTTATTCGCAAATATTGTAAATCATAATGCTATCTTTAGTCAAAAAGATACATATTTTTTATCTATATTCCCCTCTCACACCGCAAAACGCTTACTCCCTCCGTATAAAATCATGTCATTTTATTCGTCTGTATTTTTACAAGCTTTTATTTAACTTGCAATGTTTATATGTCTGTTTAGGTCAAACCTTGCAAGCTGAATTAGAACCACTTCCTCTTATCCTACGGAGTTGAATATGTTAATTCATTTCCGATGACAATGCATTTTTTTGTATACGCATTTAACCACTTAAATGACAGTTCGGTTTTTATTATTTTTTATGACATAATTACACAAATTATTTTAAAGAACAGTGTCACAAGCCGTGGGTCAGGTACTCCTGGCTAAAACTTGTATTTTTTCTTCTGTAAATCGATTCAGGTGCAAAACAAATGCGTACAGTCAAATCAAGCCAAGACGGCTCAAATTTATACCAGGCCAAACCACCGAATTCGCACAACATTCCTGTTACAAATCCAGTACTGCGCGAAAACGTTTAATAGACGATTCGCACGCTTTAAATTTCCGTGGAAATTTAATTAGCAGTCGCTCAAAAGCCAGCCGACTATTTCACAAATTTCATATTTCAGAAATCCATTGTGTCGAAAATGCATTGTGTGTGACATACCGTCACGAGAAACAAACAGTGAGATACTTGAGAAATTCCTTTCCCACGATAAGTTTTCTTGACCGAAATAGGTACCTGGCAACTTTAACTTTATGTGAATATTCATATATGATAAAGATCATTTAACCAATCTACATCTTACATCAATTCATAAATCGTCAACGGGGTGAGTATTTCCAACCCCGTTACCGGGTTATGCTACATAGATTTGGTCCCCATAACACAACATATATTTTACTAATTTTTATTTATTTTATTATGCACTTCAATGACGAATTTTAGCATTGATATTACTTTGCCGTACCGCACCCATAGAAACGAAACGTTAAATTCGAATAGTTTGGAAAACGTTTGGACTGAGCCTTATACAATCAATCTTATGAATGGTTTTAGGTACCATTTACATCAGGTCTCCCATGAAGAGGGCATCGTGGTGGGTTACCTCAACATCACTGATCTACAACCTGAGGACGGGGGTTTATTTGGTTGCAACGCTACCAACAACAAAGGCAATGTCGTGCATCAAGCGAGGCTGGACGTTTACGGTTTGGATTTTTTAAATAATTTACCTTCTATATCAAATCAGCAAATTTTCAAATCAGAATATTTATTGTCTTTCGGCTTCAGAGACATTGCCAAAAGAAAAAAGTGTTAAATAAGGTATATTTTTTATAGACAGCAGCCTTTTTCAGGCAGGTTTCTTTAGAAAAGCTACCTATTGCAATGGGTGCCATGGGGGACTTTCGGAAAATTTCGTCATACCTTAAATTTCGACATTTCACATCTCCTAGAACCCAAAACCACTCTCAGTTTTAAAGTTTATATATATATATATCTATCTATCTATTTATATTACTTTCTTGTGGACACGATAACTGCCGTAATTTTACACCAATCACTTTTAAATTAATACATAAAATTTAAGGGTACAAAATCTCGGTCAAGTTCGTTAATGAGCAAAATCAGACTAAGGGGGGGGGGGTTTTTCGAAAAAATGAAATTTTACCAATACTTATCTTAGTATATAAGATATGGAAACATTTAATTTTATATTATTCCTTAAAACAAGGGTCTAAAACTTATCTTAAGAAACTTTTTTGATAGCCTGAACGATTGGTCCTAGGGTTGGGAAAAATTGATTTTTGAAAATTCAAAAAAATTATACCAAAATTATAAAATTATAGGCACAGGAAGAAATCAGATCAAATATAAATTGTAGACTTATAATTTACCTACAACTCTTATTTTAAACTATTTTTGATATGAGCAACCCTTACGGCACAGTATAGAGGGTAAGTATGGCGCGGCGGGGCGGGATGAGGTGAGCGAGCTGCCGTGCGGCGAGTTGATCGCCTATCCTTGTGAAATTTACCTCCGCCTTCCGGCGTACCGAAAGGGATTTTGTTTATTTATTACATATTTTTTTATTTTATAAGTCAAGGAAATACTTTCAGCTAAACATACTAGTATTAAAACAATACATTTTTTAAAACAGCTAATTATAAGTGTATTATTATTTGATACTGATGCGGGTTTATGAGTGCGTGTTACATGAATGTAATGTGAGTGTAAAGTTAAAGGTGTGTACGGAAGATGTGTATGAATTTTGGTTTTCTAAGATGAAAAAATATAATATGTTAATCATATTTATAATACATACAATTATTAAAAAATCTTTTTAAATAAATTGAATAAATGCAAATTTGAAAACAATAGCCAAAATAAAGCATTTTTCTTCCGACATTTTAAACTGTAAACCTGAATACTTTAAATTTAACCTATTCATGAAAAGGATTTTCTTTAATAAAATATCTCTTAATCTGTAAATGAAAACCATCTCGTATGTTCTGGAACTTGCAACACACATGCAACTATACCATTCATAAAGTGACACTCATAAAGTGTCCTCGATGACGGATTGAGGATTTTTTTTTTTGTTTAATCGTTTAATACTTTTTAATGTCTTCTTTTCAGGCCCTCCTAACATACGATTTATTCCACCGTTTCACGCAGTTGCCGGGTCCGATGTTCAAATATACTGTCCTTTTTACGGTCATCCAATAAGGCTAGTATTAAAAACTTTTTTTTATTACCTGCTTAAAAAACTTAAAAATAATATCGTTTGGTACTATTTTAATTTGAATGCAGAATTTATAAAAAGTACAGTCTAAAAAAATATTTGAAATAATATAATTTTCACATCTAAATACGAAAGATTTTAGGCTTCAATAACATAAGAGAGTTCCGCTTTCTGCGACAGTTCGCACATAACTGAACAGTGCGGCGTTCTAATTATGGATAGCTGAGGTAATAAAGAAATCTGTGGGTAGTTACGAAATAAAATTATTTGTAACTATGCCAAGAAAGCTTTGCTCCATTGGATTTAAAATATTTTACAGATTAACCGCACAGTTTTCTAAAGTCGGTTAAAGAAAAAATAATTACACATTTAAATATTAATAATGTCAAATACAAATACAAATAATGTCAGGTAACTGTAGTTCTCTACTTGAGCTCAATGCATCTCAGGGTACCTTCACATGTGACAAGACTAAACGATTTTCTAGACACCCTACGTCGTAGAACCAATTATGGATAAAATTAATCCATTTATATAATGTGTTCAACCTTAAATTTAAAATATCGAGAAATTAAAATATTTAATGTTAACCCCACAAAACTATTCAAAAACCAAACTTTAACATGAAATTTCCCTTTTCTCTCTTTCCCCTTCTCGTCATCTCTCCTGCATTTCTCAGGGTAAAAACTAATTTTATACTCACTCGGTAGAAATATTTAATTGGTTTTATTTTATGGTCAGTACCATTATTTTCTCTGTTTTTATTAATTTATTATTGTGTATGATTTCTTTAACTATTTTATTCCCTAAATACAGATAAATAAATAAATATACGCAGTGAAGTCAAAATGAAAAACATATATATACATAGCTTTTCTCTTGCGTATACAAATTACTATACATTTACCTACAACTTTTTAAATTTCGTTTGCCGACAATCCAGCCATACAATTAATAAATTTTATTGCAAGATTTTTGCACTATTTGTAATTCTAAATAAATAAATTGTAATAGTAGGAGCTAATTACAATGAAAAACTATGAACACATCCTACTTAACTATGTACTAAATCGATTTATAGTATGTTATATATAATGTATAGAATAAAAAGATTTGCCGCTCGTGGACTTACAATTTATATTAGGTATCAGATAATGTATTAAAATGTGTTCATGTGAGATTTCTGCAAACGCTGTCAAACTCTTTTTGATATCATTTTACAGCTCTGTTAAATGGGACAAAAAGGGACAAATATTATCAACGGAAGATCGAAAACCTTCATTATACTTGCAATACAGCCTGAATACTAGACCCGGTATGCTTTACTTGCAAGACGTGAAACCCGAAGATGCTGGATCGTACACCTGCACTGTCACAGGACCGTCCGGAGAGTTGGCTAGGAGAGAGATGCAGCTGCTCGTACAAAGTAAGTGTATTTACATACAAATAAACCCGTCAAATGACCAGAGGGGCTGGTTTTTTTCAAAAAAGTAGTATATAAGATAACAAATTCATTTAAATTTTATATTATTCCTTAAAAAAAAAACCTAAAACTTATGTAAGTTAACTTTTTTGATAACATTAACTATTGGTCCTAGGAAGCAATAATTGCAAACACCCATAAAATATACACCGCATCCAAGACCATTCTCAATAAAGAATTCAGCCCTGCGTTTTCAAACACGCCGGGTCATTGACCAGCTTTCGGAAATGGTCTTGGGACATATAAAAGGCAAAGTTACCTAAATAAATAAATAACACTGGAGTACATACCTCAAATATTAGTTTGTGACGATCACACCTACCCTCGTTTCAGAACCTCCCAAACTTGTCCCGTTCGTGTTCGCTACTGACCTGGAAGAAGGAGGGAACGTTCAGGCCGGATGTAGCGTCTCGTCAGGAGACCTTCCGATATATTTCACTTGGTACAAAGATGGACTGCCCATTCTGGATCGCCTGAAGGTATGTAACGAAAAAAACATGTATTAGGAAAATGTCAAGAATAAAAACTATTTTTAAAATATAGGTCGAGCAAAACTCGAACTGAAGCTAAAAGCACTATTGTATTGATTGTAGAAATACCTTTGAAGAAAAATTAAATGTATATTTTTTTTTACAACTAAAAATATGTATTTTTAATAATTTGTTTTGGAAATATTTATTTATTGGAGTTACAAACAGCGTTAGAATATGAAGATAAAACACAATAAATTACCATTACTAAGACCGATTAAAAGTAATTGCATAATAATAAGGAATATATGAACGAAGGAGTTATAAGTTAGGAAAATAAAGGAAAGGAAAATCTATTTTATATTTTGGATTTATTTTTGTGTAGTGGAAATAGTAAATGTATATTATTGGTTATTGATTTGATGTATTTATCTTACAGTAAATTTATATAACTTTTTAGATGTTATTATAGCATCGATCGGATGACGGAAGTGGCACATTAAGCAAACAAAACCAAACTGCTTCCCTTAGTACAGATTCATCTAGTAAGGGAGGCAGGAAACATCTGTACAATGTCGCTTGTCACTTTAATTAAGCTATTTCATAATACTTCTATTATGTTATATTGTACTAATTACCATAGTTGTATTGTATTGTAGTTGTATTATTGTATTATATTAACTGTATTGTATTGTTGTAATTGTGTTATGTGTTATATCAGCTAAATAGCTAAAATAAATTAATAATAAATTATACAATAATATTCAAATGAAATTGCTAACGTGTGTGAGATGTGTTTAAACCAGCGTACTAACTCTCTCATTAACAAACTTCACAAAATTATCACGAGTTAGGTGAAAAAATGTCAATTTCACCAAAATTATAATTGTATGTGAGTGTATTTTTGTAAAACATTAAAAATGAAGCAACCAGATGATGTCAAAAATGATGTTTAATTGACTTTTGAGAGCATACTAAATTATTACAAATTGCGTACAAATAACATATAATGCTATCAAGCGATGTCATTAATTTAACAAAACATGGCTTATGCATAAACGTGCTTGTGACAAATAACACTTCACTTTAGCAGCTTGACCATGATGAATTTAATATCAAGTCAATACAAATCATCTTTGAAATCGAAATCATATTCACCCACACATTTTTTTCAATTTTGTTGATTTTTTTTTTATCACAAAAGTAATTTAATTGAAAAAGGGACGTTAGATTTTATTTAAAAATATTTTTTCCTTGTAGGTGGAACTAAAAAGTATGAACTTTTTCTCCCTTCTTATAATAACCAACGTAACAGCTGATCACAATGGATTTTATACTTGCAAAGCGGTCAATAGTGCTGCAGGGACAAATTACACGGCTGAATTGACTGTAAAAGGTGATTTTTTTTAACATTTAAATTTAAAATTTTAAGAAGAGTTAAAGTACTATAGTACTTTTACAACTGACCAAGTTGTATTCTGTCGTCAACAGTATTTAGTGGTTGAATTACAAAAAAATAATATAATGGAATTATTTTAGCAGCGAGCTATTTAAATATGGGGTAATTTCTTCAATAACTTTATTGACTCTTTATGACTAATAAAAAAAATCAGAAGACAGCCATGACTCAGGGCCAATATATTTTAATATCTCTTGAAAATTTATTTCATTATGGACAAATCTTTTGAAATTAGTGAAATTCTCGGTATGAATATTTACACCTGCCTAGATAGACGCTCTATAAAATAGTAAAAATCCGTTTGAAATCATCTTTAGTATGTCTAAATTGAATATTCCAAGACATTATTTGAATGTTTGCACAGTACCGCCTCAGTGGATTGTCGAGCCACAAAATATGTCTGCAGTGTCCAGTTCGTCCCTGGTTGTACCGTGCAGTGCAAGAGGACATCCCGAACCTTTGATAAGGTGGACAAAAGGTTTACGAATTTTATATAATCAAAGTAAAGTAAATATAAAATATTTTATTTAGAAGGATAGAAATATATTGCAATGACTGAGATTTTCATAACAATTTTACTTCAACTAAAAATCACTTGGACTACATCGTTTAATGACTAATTGTATAACACCATAAAGAAATAACAATTATCATTATCAATTTATTTGACTATTTTATTCAATAAATCACATTTTCATATACACACATATATTATGTATTGATGATTGTTTGTTAATAGTGGCAAATTGCTTAAAAATATAAATAACACAATCTTTGAAAATTTAGGAAAGTTTTGATAAAGCGTAGAATATAAGGCCATAATTATAGAAAAATAATGAAAAATGTGCTAAAGAGGTCCTGTACTTGATAGCGCAGGGTATCGATTTGATTATATAAATAGATACATATAAAATTTCATATTATAATATCTATTTTTATATTATACGAGTATATATATATATATATTATATATTAAACGGCACTTAATTATTATTATGTTTATCTTTTTTTCCTCTATGACATTCATTTTTTTCTCATATTCTAAATAATGTAAAAAACTAAGATCAATCGTAATAATTACCATTTAATTAAAAATAATTTGACCATTTTTAGTTTTTGTTACACAAAAAGAAAACGTACACGTGGGAACCTGTTATATAAATAAATGATGTTAAATTTGTGTTTTTGTAATTTCAGATTTATTCATGCCTATAAAAATAGGCAACATGGAGGCAATATCCCCTGAAGTCACAGTACTGGAGGATGGATCGCTGTGGTTTTCGTCTGTGAAGGCTTTGGACGAGGGTTGGTACCAGTGTGTGGCCGACAATAAAGTTGGGAAGGTTTTGACCAAAGCCGTTCACGTTAGCATCAATGGTAACTGCTCAATTATATATTTTGAACCTAAAATGCGACAAGTTCCACATTTTTAACAGTATAGTAATAAGCACATCACATCAAGCGGAAACATTTTTATGAATTCGTATCTTTATTTTGTGCTTAAGGTTGTCTTTTTATGCACTAAACTTTATTGTCATCTGTCTTTAGTGAGTGTTTTTATGCACGGCATCTTTAAACTTGTACAATATTTCACTTAAATAGGAATGAATGCACATCCTTTTATGGGGTCAACCTATATTTCAAACTGGTCAACTTTTGTTTTATGGGTTTTTTAATCAATCGAATCGTCTTTTTTATCGAAGAGGTTTGATCAATGTAGTATATCGACAGTCGATAAACTAAGCAGCAGGCTTAGTCTGGCTGCCAATCGGCGCTCGAAAATCGACCCTAACCGTAAGCGCCATCTCTTTTCCATTCCATTCGAGTCGATTGTCGATTGGCAGCTCAGCGATAGGAATCGTTAAAACTTATCAAAAGTACTGTTTTTCTTTCATTAGAGCCTCCAAGCGTGTCAGTATCTTCAAACAATGTGACAGTTAGACGTGGAACTTCTGCTCAAGTGAGATGTGATGCAACCGGTGATGCACCTTTAGCTATCGCTTGGCTCAGAGGATCTCATAATCTCAGGAATGAAAACACTAGAAGGTAATAAACAATATGAAGCTATAAGAGACATTTTAGTATATAGAATATGTCCTAATGCGGTTTGAAATATTTTAGATTAACTGTGATGACAAAAACTGTCACCGAAACAAGCGTCATATCTGAGCTTTCATTTAAAACCACTAACAGTCAGGATTCCGGTGTCTACAAATGTTTGGTTGAAAACCCATTTGGAAAGAGCGAAATGGTTGTCACCTTATCGATACAAGGTAAGTTTATTTTGTACGTATTTTATCTACATATGAACATGTCTATTTTCTAAATAAGCTAAGCACAATTACATTTGATCCATCCATTAAATAACTATTAAATAGCCTACCTTAGTACGGGCAATGCCCACTTACGTATGGTTATGTTATTCATCATCTAAGAAATATGTAAAAAACAAAAATGAATAAATAAATAAATAATGAATAAGTATGTAGTAATTGTTAGAAGAAAACAGCAAAAGTGAGATGTCAATCTGGTATTACCGAAGACAAATTCTTTTAAATAACTTTTCATTTTTTAGTTTTGAATATATTCATGAAGAAAAATGAGTGAACTCTCCTTATAAACAAAGAAATAAATTATTAAAATTTTAAAAATCTTGAATTGTTCGAGCAGATTTGAAAAAATTGGAACCGCATCGGTCTAAAGCGGAAAAGCGGTGTGTCTGGCAATATGGGTCGAGAGATTATTTAACTCACGGATGAAAATTCAAATCTGATGAAATCTCAGAAGAAGCCCCGCGATGATTCTGTCCAACGTTTGTTAAGGGACGGGTAAAATAAAAAGATTTTTTATTAATCCAGACGTGCGAACTTCATATAGTAGGAACTGAGTTGGTTGATTTGAACACACTAACTTTGGTAGGTATCCACCGCGCCTTTTATCTGCGCACGAGAGCTTACCTCCTCTCTCCTACCTGAGACGAAGTGAGGTTCAACGTAACTTACACAGATGGCAGTGGTCGTACCGATTTAGATTTTTTTTATAAAATAATTGCTATTACCTAAGTCATATATAATTATTTTGGGCCCTACTCAACTTGGCCAAACCTATCCTAGAAGGAAGATGGTAGTAAAGAAGCATTAAAAATGGTATGACCGTGTGCAGATTCGAACCCGCGCCCTTTTTGGGTCAATAGTCGAACGCCTTAGTTATTAACATCTCAATTATTTCCAAATTTCTATAAAACCTATTTTCAAACATTTTAAATGAGAGGTTTAGCTTAGAAACATAATTACCCAAAATTTAACAATATTATAGACTATTCTAAGTTCTTAGTGTTTAATGATAAACTTATGTAATGATTTATCTCGGTATTACTTATTGAAATACCTAAACCATAGTCGTAAGTGTTTCGCTTCAAAAAATAAACTACTAAATGCAAATACCTATCTACTTAAGTATATTTAGTAAAACAATGATATTGGTTGTTTATTACACTTTCTTAAACTAATTATTTTGTAAGCAACATTTATCTTCCTGATATTCATTGAATGCTAATGCATTAATTCCCAGATAGACCTGGCACTCCGACCAACCTGCAGATCAGCGAAGCGGGAACTCGAAACATGAGAGTGACCTGGCAGCGCGGTCATGATGGTGGCAGTCCTATCCTTCACCATGTGCTCCAATATCAAGTCACGAAAGGATTTTCCGCTGATGCGCCACCTTCCAGATCATGGATGGACAAGCACACGACCAATGTTACAATTCAAGCGCATAAAATGCAACATGATCAGTAAGTTGCGAAAAAAATAATCTTTACCTTATAACGTAAGCCTACAAGTATGCCTTAAAATAAAAAAAGCATCACTAATAAACTTTATGCAAAGTCATGTTAATTCGCTTCTGAACTGACAAATCAAATTTTCATATGATTATAGTTAGGTTATGGTTTTCGAATAACTCCAAAATTTTCCTACCACTTATTTTATGTAGATAATTCATTTTAATTGAATTCATTTAAAATAATCTGTTTATTTTATACCTTCAACAGTGGCAATTATATTATGACAATATAAATTATGTATAAAACAATTCTAATTGCTAAGGCGTTTGACTATTGACTCAGCGGTAGCGAGTTCGAATCATCACATTATAGTCATACCATTTTTTATGCTTCATTAACACCATCTTCCTCAATTTTAGCACCATCTTCCTCAATTTTAGCACAAGCATATTTAGCTTAGTTGAGTAGGGCTCAAGATATTTGTATTATGACCTAGGTAATTGTAATTTAAAAAAAAATGATACTACATAATGCCGAAGATTTCGCACGAATAAGTGTTTGCAGATTGTTAATAAAATCGTCATGGCAGTTGCGGAGATTATTTTTTATATTTTAATTTAAATTATGTGAGCTGTAAAAGGTGTATAAATGTACCTACCTGTAGTTTATATATTTATAATTTTTTTTTAATTGCGCAGTGGTCACAGTTTGGAAAATGACGAGTACGTCGTAAATGGATTGAAACCAGCAACATCCTATATGCTTCGGTTGCTAGCTTCAAACGCGATTGATTCGAGCGCATTCACCGAAACCGTCATGGCTAAAACCAGGGAAGACGGTGAGATATATTTTGAGGAATTCACACTCCGATTTATGCAAAACTCATTACAGCAAACTATTCTATGTGCCTTGTGAATCGCAAATTATGCAATCAACTCAGTAATAAGTCATATTGTAAAAACATAATATAACCATAATTTTACTAATATATGAGTAAGAAATTATATAACAAAATGTGAAAAAAATAATCATCTCCAAATTTATTATATCTTTTAACAAATGGTATACCGCGCGATCGATAATGGCCTTGACACCGTTACAGCGTACGGTGACAGCTGAGCACTCACAACAAAGTCATTATTACATGATCCTTTTACTATTTTAACGTAAAGTTCATTTTTTTTCTCGGTAACCATGATGAATTTTGATATAGTTTCTTAACAAATAACATTAGAAATCGCAGGACTTATTAACTGTTTTTTTTATCAGAAATGGTCTTGGGAGACCCTGTATTTTGCCATTATATTTTATTTTATTTTATCTTTAAATTATTATGAAATTAATATGTCTAAATATTAGCTTGTTCCTAATTTCATTTACTTGTTTTTTTAATCGTCGCTGCTGACAAATGTATTTTTATTTCATTATTATTTTTTATAAGGATTTTTAGGAAATTAATAAATAAATATCACCCGATGTAACTCCAAAATATTATTATTAAAATACCACTATACTGTATAAATTAAATTATTATATTAATATAGTGCTTTATCTGCCCAACAGTTCCGTCAGAGCCTCCTAGAAACATTTTGATGCGGGCAGTACACCCAAAAGAACTACTACTCAATTGGAAGGTAAGAAAATTTGTAGTATGTTATATTAGGGAATATGGGGTGTTATTTACCCTCCGTGTACCGTGTACTTTGCAGAACTATTGTACTTTGAAATCCACTTATAGTTCGCTTTCCAGTACTGTACTGTAGATAAAGTTGAGTAGCTTTATGAGTACGATGGTTTTAATCTCTTCAGAATTAAGATGGTTACCTAGAAGTTGGTACCTTTTGTAAATGAGGGGCTCACATTCACCCAATAGGGGTATAGAGTTTTCTGGGCTCTCTTGGCAGAATCTGCACCTGTCATCGGTCGATAGGCTCAATTTGTGCAGGTCTTTGTTCAGCTTGCAGTGGCCTGTTAAGGTTCTGGTTAGGATCCTTAGTTGGTTCCGGCTTAACTTCAATAGCTCAGTCTGTTGTGTCTGAATATTTCTTGCCAGTACTTTTGGCTTTGTTTTCTAACCCAGATTTTTAGCAGTCTGATGGTAATGCATCAATACCCGAGTGGCCTGGTACCCACATAAGTGTGACTCTGTTGTGTATTGCATATTTCTAGTAGGTATTCTTTCAAAATAAATAGCATTGTTTTCATGTTTATAAAACGAGTTTTTTTCATAACTTTCAGCCCCCCTTATCTGATTCTTGGAACGGAAACCTTCTCGGTTTTATGGTATACTGGAAAGAAGACGGTGCGGCTGTAATTAATGCGGGTTAGAATTTTTCAAAATTAAAAAAAAAATATGATTCACATTTTAGCTCGTGGCGCCCTCTTTCAAAAGTGACCAGAACAGCACGAGATAATGTCTACTGCAACCGCGGATCGAGTTTTATCGAGTTCTTAACTTTCCTGGGAGAGGGCTCCCTACATAATTTAATATAGTACTTTTTACATGGTGACTGTTTATTTGAATATACTTATCATTAACAACCTTAAATTACCTATCCTTACAACTTGTAATGTAAGGAGAATTTCAAATGTAAATATTTTTCAAGATGTCATCTGGAAAAACAATAAAATTAAGGGTGCGATTTTCCCAAACAAGTAATGTTTTTAAAATACTAAGTAGAATTGTTTTGATGAGTTTGGTGTATACAGGTGTTTTTATATTTAGGGCACTTCTTTTAGGAGGTTGATCTATATCGATAACTAAAGCAGTCTCATGAAAAAAAATGTAATTTTAAAAAAAAGCATACAAAAATAATTATATTATTAAAAAATTTTGTTTGTTTTTCTTCGAAGTGCTTGGAGAACCGTGCACTCGGTAGTCACTGACCGGTCTCGTGCAATATCTACAACCGCATTCTTAAACACCAAAACGATTTCTATTAGATTTTGAAGTAATTTTTAATTGAGAAATATTTTTCCAATATTTTTTGCTGATTGACGATAAAGATCAACATCCTAAAAGGAGTGCTATAAATTTAAAAACATCCTATATACTGCTTTACTAAAAAACATCTTTTAACCTTCTAATATACCTATAAAATACTTTAGGGTTATTTCTCCGAGTGAAAGTATTTTTTGTGAGCTGCTACTTTTAGAAAAATGCTACTATGCATTAGAAGTAAATTTTATGAAACTACAAAAACAAAACAACTTTGACATGTTTTTTACAGTTTTTCCATTAAAAAATTCTAACGTATCTGCAACAATTATTGAGCGTCTGATGGTCTGGACACGTAAGTTTCAACCTTATTAAGTAGCATGATTTTAAACCGTTCCCAATCATGAATTTGCTCATCCGACAGTAAGCTCTTAAATATTGCTTTAAAACAAATTAAATAAAAATAAAAAAAATATAAGGTAAATTTATATAAATGCTTTTGTACAAATATTTTTTTTTGTATACACTTGTCATGTAGATAGCCAGAGTTCTGCACAAGTTACGGGTAGTTCTACAACTAGTTTCGTCATTAGTAACCTCAAGCAGTACACGAAATATTCTGTGGGCGTGGCAGCTTTCAATCACATCGGAAACGGACCGCTATCCTCGCCAACTTCTGCAACCACTTTAGAAGGAGGTAAAATATATTTATTTTATATTGATGAAACGGACCCCTAACTATGAAAAGAGAATCACTAGCTGTTTCCGAGGTAAAAGTGAGATTAGTACTCGCCGCTGAAGTATTCTCGAGACAAAAAAATAAATAGTGTGAGTTGTTTGTCAGTCTCAATGTAAAGGGTATCAGCAGCATATTAATTCCTCATTGAGGTAGAAACATAGAAATACTAGTACAAAACACTATTTTTACTAAGCCACTCAAAAGTAGCCTTAGACTGTGTTATAGAGCTCATTTCTTTTTAAAATTTTCCGGGAGAGGGCCCTCCGGACTCTCCCCTTTAAAGTATGGTGGACTCCATACTCTCGACCCTCTGCTCTCCACGAGAAAAACTTCTGGATCCCCCCTTGAACTTAAGTACTAAGAGAGGATATTCACTAGTCAAAAGGTGTCCTACAAAAACAGCGACGCTGGGAAAACGTGTCGTCATATATGTGCGAGCGAGCGATTTCAACAATAAGAACGCTTTAATCGGCTGTGAACGGTCATGATCGACTAAACCTATTGCTACACAACAACTGCAGTTGATGAGATATACTTTGAATGCTCAATGCGACTATCGAAACAAAATACCTTAATGGTGGTCGCTTTCTTCTGGTATCATTCTTCTTTTGTGAAATGTCCATTTAGGTTGATTTTTATTATTTTTCAGAATTTTAAGATTTGGTAGCTTTGCAACGGTCTGAACCACACACGGCACGACAAACAACAATTTGGAAAATATTTATTTATCAGTCTTGAAAAGCTATTCGCTGAACCAACTGACTATCGTGAATAAAGTATTTTAATAGTAGTTACTTTAATTATTGATTATATAATGGTTTATATAATGCTCAACTTTCAAGAAGAAATTAATAACCACAAACTTTTTAAGACCCGCATTATTGAAAAATAATAAAATCTGTAGGATCTGTATGTCAAAAGGCATCCAACATGCTCTAATCTTCAAATATTGACTTATATAGTTCCAGAAGTGGCGCCGACAAATATCTCCTGCTCGACACTGTCCTCAATCAGCGTAAGAGTCCGGTGGCTGCCATTGCCGCCTCATTTAGTTGGCGGCGTTCTCTTGGGATACAAAGTCCATTATATACCAATAGCTCCACAGGATTACGGTAAGTAGGTATTTTCTTACATATCGATGCTAGAATAAATAGAGCCAATAATGCGCTGATTCTATTAAATAAAGCGTAAAAATAATGTAGGAATAGTGGGAAATCATATTTGTATGTCCGAGGTATAACAGTGGATGACCATTAATGTCCAAAATGACTTTTTAACTCATTTCATATTAACAAAAAAAAAATCCCCGAGCACTAAATTCTGTACCAGAATTATAGTACCTATTTATTCTCTCCAGTAAATGCAATTCAATTAAAAACATAAAAAAAATAATTTCTGACGTTTTTTGGGCCTCTTGAAAAATCATGTTTTTGGACATCCGCTGTTTTGCTGTTTTTTGATAGCTCGAAAAGATTATTTTAATATTGTATCAATCTGATTTTTAGACTTTGAAGATATCCCTGGAGCGGCTGGTGAAGTCAAAAGATCAGACGGTCCAGAAACCGTTCTACGGGCTCTTCAAAGATATACCAGATACTCTGTGAGCGTTCGGGCGTATACTGCAGCTGGTGACGGAACCCTCTCGGAACCAGTTGCATGCGTCACTGACGAAGATGGTACGTATTGATTTTAATCTATTTTTTATATTACATGGCAAAAAGACAGTACATTTGAACAAAATCCTAATTCAAACCCGGTAACATAATAATTACATGATTTAATTATGATCATGATTCCATAATGCAAATTATGCACATATAAGGTCAAATGAGGTTTTTGTAAGGAAAATTTAAACTATGAAACTATATACTCGTATATAAAAATTAATGTGTCTGTCTGAAGCGTTATAACTCAGAAACTACTCGACCGATTTGGCTATTTTTTTTTAAATGTTCGTAATAGTTTGAAAATGGGTTTTAGGCTGAACAGCTAGTTCATGTATAAAAAAACCAATCCAATAAAATAATTTTCTAGTGCTATATAATAAAATTTTTGGTATTTATTTATTTGGTATTTGGTATAAAAAAAACTATTTTTTTTTGTGAGATTCATAGACTGGGATTGTACTACCTTTAAAATTCCAATTTACATAGTATTACATTTTTTGTAATACTAATATTATGTATCCATATGACGATAAACAATTGGAGTAGTTACAGTATTTTTTTTAAATTTATTAAATGTATTAAATTTTCATATTGAATACTGTCGTTTGCATTGCTTTTCTTTGATTTTGTACAAGGAAATGTAATGTTCAGAACTGATTTACGCTCGTAAAAAAACAAAGTAAGATTTAAGAATTGTTACAGCGAAATAACATAAACATGAGTAATATTTGAAATTTAGTTCCAGGACAAATGGCCGATTTTAGGGCATCTCCGCACTCCAGCACTTCGATTGTTATAAGTTGGCTTCCACCTTTAAATCCTAATGGGAATATTCTTCACTTTACGCTGTATTACAAAGATGTTTTAAGGTAATAGTCAGCTTTAAATATAACAGTATAATATATGTAATAAGTAATTACAATTAGTCATAAAATGTTCGATGATAATTATATTATTCCATCGTAATTAAATATGAAAATTTAGCTGCATAACCTTGAAACAAAATTTTGAGAAATAAAATGATTTTGTTCAATCGGCGTGATATATTGTGTAAGTATATTGATAATAACTCCATTTTTCACTTGAGTGACGAATTAATAAGGCAGAACTTGTAACGTAAAAATAATAAAAATAAATCTAAGGAAGGATGAATTGGTATGGGATTACCAGTAGTTTCCTCAAGGTAGAGTCCACGTTCAGTAAAATTATCCAATCTTTCGATCCATACAGCAAAGCTTTTGAACGCAGTAATAGTTTTTTTAGATCGAATCAATTCTGTGTACCAAAACGGGCATGATCCCACAATATGTTCCGCAATCTGGTGACCAGTGCGCGAGGGTCCTCGGACAGCCCTTGCACAATATTTTTAAGATACAACGAATTTAGAATTAAACTGACCAGAAAGCTCCTAACCTGCGCTACTAACTACAAAAATACAAATCTAACAAACGATTAGCAAAAGAATGGATAATCATAAAGAAAATTTGTGGTTATTTCAGTACTTTTCTGCAAACCTTATAAGGATCATCAGCAGTAGTAGTAGTTTTATAAGCTAATTATTTTTTTAAATATTTTGTTAGTATGTGTAAATGTATTTTTTACACCTGTTTAAGGTCAACAAAAGCAATAGCATTGAAGATCCCTAAAAATTCTACGGAAAATCCTCCGGAGTCTGAGAACAGAGCTGTATTTATGCCGGAGCAGTACTATACCATAAAAGGCCTGATCGAAGGGACGGCTTATGAACTGTGGATGAGCGCTACGACTAAAGTCGGAGAAGGGGCTTCTACTAATATTCTAATAAAGAAACCATCTTCTACAGGTATGAGATATTTTATCATACTCATATATGCCGTTCCTATATATGCTTTATTAATTGAGAACTTATTTTATCAGCGGCTGCGAAAATGATGTCCTTCGGTGGAGTTTTGAGAGTGCAGTATGGCATGTCGGCCTTACTGCGGTGTTCTGTGAGTGGAACACCCACTCCACACACTCAATGGTTTAAGGACTCAGTTAGTATTTACAAAACAGCAAAAGTTTCCATCACGGCCCAAGGACATCTGCTTATTACTGGTAAGACTTATTTCTTTATTTACCATATGGCTCGTATTGTCGGGGAGGCACTATTAAGTCCATTTTCGACTGCCTTATTGTTTTCATGATGCGAGGCCGGCCATTTATTACAGGAAAAAATATCCCGTAAACCAGTACATGAATCAGTGGTTTTTGTGTATGTCTTGTCACTTAACTCAGTCGGTGGTGGTGACCTAACCTAACCGGATTTGACCCACCGAGGATTCGAACCCGGGAGCTCTGTCAATTTGAAACTTGACAATAACATTGTAAATTTTGATAACAACAAACGACTTCGACATAATATTTCAATTTAATAATAATAATAAAATAATTTTAGGGTTATTATAATGTGGCACTGAAAATTCTTATACATGTTTCTATTTGCGCACATAGATGGATTTGTATTAATTTTAACTGGTCAGTAATAAATAATATTTCCAACAGCCGTGCTGTTATATTTCTGAAATTCGAATATGATATACGAGCGTTCTATCGAACTGTCAATGTTTCATTAATTAGTACTAAAATTTTGTTGACTTTCAACCTCAGATGTGATCTAAACGGCTATGGTGGTTTTTCAGGAGCATCAATCTACACACAAAAATTCAACTCCGCATTTGTTCTTTTCACGTGTACTTAAGATGCAACAGATACATGGACAGACAGTCAGCGAAAGGATGGGGACAGTAGTGCCATTTAGTAGCTTCTTATACACGATTGTACAGAAGATAAAAATTTAGCGCCATTTTCACACATAGTTATTCTCACAAAGATGCAAATTCAACTAAGTATTTCTGTTTTCACAAGCCGTTAGGCGAGGCAGAACGATTTAAGAGGAAGACCGAACCTTCCTCGAGGAAAAGTAAAGGAACCACTTTAAGAAACATACGAATGCACATATTTTCTTTTTGTGACTTATCATTGTTCACATTCCTATTTTTACAAGTATACCAATGCAATTTCCAGATGTAGATGCAAGTAACGCCGGTACATATACATGCTCAGCGCACAATTCTGGCGGATCTGACCGTCTAACTGTATCGCTGACTGCCTTGCGGCCTCCATCACCTCCGCGGCTATCGCTCGTATCTGTTCAGACGAGGGCTCTGCGCATATCGCTGTCCGGCTCGCAGAGAAGGACCACCTACCTCCATTACCGGTCAGTCTCACCGCAGGGAGGCTGGAATACCGTTGATGTTCAGCCCGGACAGTCAGACTACACAATCCATGGGCTAGTTTGTGGGACTGTCTACCAGGTGAATAATGCTTACTGTTAATTACCCTTATAATTCCAATATAAGAGATGTTAACGTACTCAGCTGTACCGTTTTCATATGAAATGCCCTAAATATCAACAGATTAAGTACTTCGCCTTACGGATTAAGAAACTAAATTGATAACTATCAAATACAGTCGGTCTTACCACATTAGTACTATTTCATTTAGCTGAAGTTTAGAGACTAGTTACGTCGAATTATATAATACGATTAAGTCCTTTCTTTTAAACTCACTCGACCAGACCTTTTTAAAAACCAAGTTATATTTTACAGATATATGCTACAACCCAAGATGTTGAGAATGTTTCATCCGACGATATGGAACAGTCGCTGTTGACCTTAAAAACAGCAGGAGGTCCACCAAATGCACCGACGGACATCGGTTTCTTGTCAGTCAACGACACGGTCTTGCTGATAAACACGAATGCTTGGATTGAAAAAAATGGCGTCAATGATGATTGCGGACAGGTCATTCCTAATTTTAAATATTTAAAAACGTGATTAGTTTTGCAATTTGTACCACGACTATTTAGGTTTAGGACAGGTTTTTAGGTACAGACATATTTTTTCTTTGAAAACGTTATTGAACGAAAGTTATTCTGATTGCTGCCCAGAATCACCCCTTAAAAGGATACTGCGACTTTTAAGTTCACCCTGTATATGTATTTATGCATTTATATGTTATAAATTTCAATCTAAACAACTTTTGTTCTACTTTTGAGTAAAGTTAATTAATTTTGTAATTTACTTGAGCCTACACTTATAAAACAAAGCTGTATAAAGCCTAAGGTCAAACTTAAACAATGAATTACCAGTAATTATTTTTTTGTCATTGGCAGTTCTTTTATCAAGCCACAAGTGTAATTGTAGTCTCCTTGTCTTTGCATTAAAATTATATCTCAAATAGGTATATTTTATTATTCGCCAGCAGGTAAGAATCCGAGTGGAAGTGATTGCGCGAGGTGACAAGAGTTGGATGTTTTCACCGGTTTCGGTGGCGCCGAACCCGATCTACCTGACGACCCTTCAGCCGGCCACTTGGTATCGGCTGAAAGTTTCAGCCGCCAATGACGTCGGCATGACTGTATCCTTCTTCAATTTTGCTACTACCACGAATACTGGACGTAAGCCATCATGTGTTTTTTTTAATTCAAAAGAATATTCATTTAATTTTACGCAAGTTAGTTACAGCCATACTCAATCTAAGGTGTATGATATAAAAGCTAAATAATGGCAATTATTAACTACCCACATAACATCTTTGCGTCAAAAAAATAAAGAAATTTTATGACTACAAAATTAGGTAAATATAAATGTCTACCGTACAACGACTGTAATAATCCATTTTCTTTAGCGTTTACCAAACGATGTAATTTCACAAATTACCTAAGTAGACAACACCGGTACTAAGATAGGCTTAGAATTTAGAATTCACCTTAAATTTTTCTTGAAAACAGAAATAGCTGACCTACGTATTACCTAATGATGTATTATATTATTGTATAGTGAGTTAAAAATTGTGAATTGTTATTTAAACAGGTGTAAATGATGTTAAAGGCGTTGATGTATGTAATAATTTAGTGTTTCTATTGTATTTAAATTAATAAAACATGTGTATATATGTAGTAATGATGATACGATGTTTTTTAGCTTTTGCCATTCGGCGTTGTTAGAAAATAATTAATAATAATAATTATAATTTACTTTTATATATTTAACTATAGATTATTTACTTTATTTATATTATAATATTAATATTATATATTTATAGGTTTATTAACCAGTCCCGTAGCTTCCGTCGAAATACTTAACAAGATACATTAATGATTGGCGTCTCCTCAGAACAGCACATTGTGCTATTAAGGTGAAGCACAAAACTAATCTATTGCACGTGATTACAAATTACAATAATATATGTACATGTAATGTATTTATTATGTTAATACTTTTTTTACTGCTTTATATTATAAGAGTGCATGTAAACGACGTTAAATAAATAAATATACCTATACCTATTTATTTATTTACATGAATGTCGCATTATATATATTCAAGGTATATGGAATGGTATTGGTTATATAGAGTCCGTTTGGTTCAAGCTCAAACAGCCAAAAGAAAATAAACATATATTTTCTGTATGAAAAGAGATAACATATTATTGATTTTTTTAATTTTATTGTGTAATTGCGGTGCTAAAATGGTAAAATACCTCTGACCAAGTCTTGTCATTAATTTCGGTGTTTTAAAAAATTAAGTGATCATTCGTCTCAGACTTTTTATTAGTTAGTGTTAAATTCAGGTTGTCTTTACTGTGATCCCACTCATGGATTAGTAAGCCAGAGAGATAGCGTGACAGAAACGACTGGATGCCATCTTGAGCCACATATCACATGATCTATTTGTGTTTGAAAAACTCTGTGTTGTCACAAATGAAAAACTGTATTGTATAAAAACTCTGTTGTTATTGCTATTCTGTCATCATTACTTTTTTTTTCTCTTCCGCAGAGCTAATAGCACCACCGCCCGATTTGAGTACATACTTCGATGACAATTACACCGATACTTTGCCAATAGTAATTATGGTTGCAGCTGTTACTTTGGTTGCATCTTTGTTTATAGCAGTACTTCTAAAAATTAAAAGGTACAGTTTTACTGTCGCATGCAACTGTTTTGTGCACCCCTTATCAACCTAATCCTTATCTCTAGGGTTAGCCATAGACTCTCAAGGTAAAATACATACTCCAAAGATACTGGGGGAATGTTTTTAAAACCTATCCTTGTAATGATGTAATTTTAGGCCACTTTTAGAAAAAATACATTTTAAAAACCTTTATAAATTCTATACAATAATTTGAAATGTCAACAACTTTTAGGACAGACAGTGGGTATGGTAAATCAGTATTAACACCATAAAAACTTAGAGATATAACATGAAACTGTATTTCTATAACATATAACTGCTGCACTGAACTAACTGACAGCCCGCCACCAGCCAGGCGAGCCCATTGTCGAGGCGACTGGAGGGGTGTGCAGTGTCACTCTTACAGCTTACTGTAAGTGCACGTGACACACGGTACACAACTCTGATAATATTTTTTTTTGCATCAGGATTGTATTTCAACCACGGATTTTGACTAATGAATTTATTGCAGCCCAGTTTGTGTATGCTCGAAGACTTCTCTGCACGAATGCAGAAGTGACAGCAGCATCAAAGAACCTAGAAAGTTGCCGCACCCTGACATTTACTCCACGGCTAAGAAGCAGAATTCAATTGGTATTTAAATAAATGACATAATTTATTTTATTTTATTTTTATTTGTTCAAGAAACATACAGTCATATATGTATATATATATATACTTTTAAACTGTTAATATAGACGGTAGAAAAATAAAGGATGCTCTCTGAGCGAATGCCAGACGTTTCTGGGCGAGACGCTGCCTTCTTCTTCTAATTCTCAGCCTATTCACTGGTTTAGCCCTGTGTATGTTCGGGTGACAGCCGAAAGAATCCGTGCCAAATCGCCACCGAAGAAGGCAGCATCTCGCTCCGAAACGTCTGGCATTCACTCAGTAAGCCCTCTCTATTTTTCTACCATTGTGTTAATAGTTTAAAAGTATACAGTCAGAAAAACAATCTAGTGTTTTATTTAACACGGTGGTGAATAAGATGATTTATTCTCCTCAGTAGATATATTTTTATAAAATAAATACGAGTTGCGAAAAACTCTAAATTTAAGAAACAAATTAAATTATTAAAACAAAATAATAGTAATCTTTAGACATAATTTTCTTTCTTTTGGCCTTTGACAGTTTGAACCATTGATGTTCAACATAATGTATGTAATATATATATATACGTACGCTAGTGCGAGTGTAATTTAATTTTAATTTTTTAATGTATCTTTGTACTTTAGCGAAAACCTGTCATCAGTCAACTTTATACACAACTAGCTGACCCGGCCACGCGTTGCTGTGGCTAAAGTTTTTGTTATATTACATTATAGTAAACAATCTAAGAGGAACAATAAGAGAACATCAGTCACGGAGTCCACTATGCTTTTTCACACAGATGGTATTTGTAAAAAAATATGCTGATCTCCTTATTTGACTTTCTACTACTATAACCCTTTAGTACAATGAAATTATTTACGAACAAAGACGAAAATGTTGATGTTGGTATACAAATTCACTGGATTGAGATTTGAAGGGGAAGTACGTTGAACACAATTAATTAAAATGTTCTTACACTTGATACTAAGCAGAAATCAATAGGTAAAAAATAAAAATTTATCAGATTTATTATTTCCATTTAATTTTATAACAAATATAAGTATATTACAGTATAATACAGTAAATTACATGTGACGCTTAAACTCATGAATGAGGTAGGCAAGGCAGACAGTCTTAAACTTTTAAACATTAATATCTTTTTTTTGAATTATAAATACTTTCAATTTCAATTTAATTTAACACCAATCGGTGCACAATGTTTTTGGTTAACCTGTCTTTAGCTAACACAAATAGATTCGACGGTTTCCCAACACGTGAACACGCAACATATAGTTGCCCATGAGAAAAACATGGATTTTCCAAATCTAAACCACAAATGGACATTGTTTGACCTTGAGATTTATTTATAGACATGGCGAAAGCTAAACGAATTGGAAACTGTAGCCTTTTGAAGGGTATGGTAGAATCTGATGGTATCATCGGAATACGTGGCAGCAGGACCACTTTTCCTTTAAACTTCCCAGCCAAAATGGTTGCTTCAAGAATGTTTCCGGTGATCTTTTTGATGACCAAACGCGTACCGTTACATAATTGAGGTGGATTCAAATTACGGAGGAGAATAATAGGGGAACCAATCTTTAATCGAAGATTATGTGGTGGCATTCCAGGGATATCTAATGAATTTAAAAATTCAATCGGAAAATTTACACTTTCATTTTCATCAACAACAGTATCGATTGATTTAAAAGACATCAGATCGCCTGGTAACAACTGTTGTATCTGGAAGTTAATTTCGTCAACATCAACGTTTTTGGCTGCCAAAATCGCCCGTTGACTAAGCCATTCATGATTCAAATAATTATTCTGTATATCCGGGAAAATACTCTGAATCAATTCAGTTTTATCCTGAACAACAGTGCAAAAATTGTCTGGTAGTTTAATGCATTGCGTATTTGGTTGCAGTTTTATTTTACCGTTCCCAATATCTAGTAGTTGTTCGGAAAATATTAGTGCTGATGGATCATTTTGCAATTGTACTCGCATATTTATGGTCAATCGAAGTGTTTCAACACTTCGCCATAAGAATGATTGTTTCAAACATGCATTAATCTCATCCGCGAAAGTAGAGCGAGGTATAACCGGTAAGGTCTGCCGGAAGTCACCAGACAAAAGTAAGATAGCACCACCGAAAAGTTTATTATTGCTGTTTAAATCTTGCATAGTTCTGTTTAATGCTTCAAGTGAATATTTGTGTGCCATTGTGCACTCATCCCAAATTATTATAGAACTCTTCCGCAACACTGCAGCTATTCCACTATTCTTTTTGATGTTACACATTGCATCTGGTTTATTATGAACGTCCAATGGCAGCTTGAATGTTGAATGTGCTGTTCGCCCACCATCCAGTAAAGTAGCCGCAATGCCTGACGATGCTAATGCTAATGCGATTTTTTGTTGCGACCGTATTTTGGCAAGAATCAATGATATTAAAAATGTCTTACCGGTTCCACCGGGTGCATCCAAGAAAAAAAAACCGCCTTGTTCAGCAGCAACAGCCAGCATAATCCGATCATAAATAATTTTTTGTTCTGCTGTCAGTAATGGTTCACTGTTCATGATAATTGTTGCTAAACTTCCATGGTCATATTGATTTTCTCGTTGTAAATCGGTATTGACTAAGTCGGTGGCTGGACGATTAGGTGATGGCATACCATAATGATTAAGTGGTAAATTTGAAATAAGAACACATAAATCCTCGATCAAGACCAATGCTTCATTGTACATCTCTGGTGTATAATCTATGTTTTGGCATTGATTTGTTTGTCTAATTCGGTGCAAGATGTCTTCTGTCATACAATTTTTATATTTTTCCCACAAAGTTTGTGCTTGCGAGGGATAACATGTCGCCAAAATAATTGCAAACAACTGACGAATGTTATTCGGTGTTGATGTCAACGCAGCATCAGCAAGCGTTAAGTCCCAATGGTTATCGTCTTCTAGCAATTGCAGTTCACGACATGCATCCTGGTATGTATTGAATACTCGACCATTAGCTGTTCGTAAAAATTCAAAAGACGTTGGTCCGGGAACATTCACCAATAACAAACGTAAATAGAAGCACTCACGTTGCTTTGGATGTACCGTGTAAAGTCTCCCCAATGTCTTAGCTTTGAATATGCCTGTTATGGAAGGATGTGGTTTTCCTTGTTTCCGTGGCTCCCATTTTTTACTGGATTTGTTCCATGTGAAATAACGTGGAACATCACCATACACCAATGTCTTCGCGAATTGGCCAAAAACATCAGGTTTTTGACACAATGTAAAAAATTCAGTTAGAGTCGTTTTCGGAGCTTCGAACGCTCTTTGGAGAACATTTTCTTCAGTGAAGTATACACGTTGACCGTTTTCAAGATGTATTGCCAGATGTTGGACAGCAGGATCTCTTTCGTGGATGGGAAAGCTGAGAATATGCCAAATAGCTTCATTGCTGCTAATGTATCTGCCCATTTGGTATCGTGCTATTTCGTCATTTTTATTTATGTTTTTTACTTCAAATATGGCCAAATCACTGCCTTTGTTTACATATTTACAAATATACTTAATTGATTTAACAGAACTGCAAAGCTCAACATTGATATGAGCTTTGTAAGTTTTTGAAAGTAGTGGTGAGTAAGTCATCGCATCTTGTATGTATTCCTGCATGTTCCGTGGACTGCCGATGTAGCTTGAAGGTAAAATGAAAGCATTACCGATGTCATTGGGATTTAAATTTCCATCGATGTTTCCAACAACAGCATCTCGTAAGTGAATATATTCTTCCGATCGTAGTTTTGCCTGGTTGAATCGAAGGAATCGCAAGCGTTCGCTTTCGACCTTAGCATACATATCAACAATGTATTGATGGAACAGCTGACGATATCGAAGGATATAATTGTCTTGATGTTGTCTAACCATTATTCGGTGTGCGTAGTAGTTCATTGAGCTAACTTTATTATTTCTGTAATCACCTAAAAAAATAAAAAATAAAATGCAATACGAAATTAAAATCTATACATACAGTAAGAAAGTAAATAGATAATTGTCAAATTTACCGGTATTTGGATCATACTGTTTGATATTAAGGTGATATTCATCTTGTCCTTGCCAAAATATCAATGGATATTGTAGTGCGTCATATGAACGGTGTAGATCCGAAATCGTACTGACAGTGTTGTCTCGCCGTGTAATGTTTATAGATCTTTTGTCAACTGGATCACCAACCATGATAACAGCAACCTCATCAACAGTTGGAGCGTTGAATCTACCAGCATGTTCACCTAATGGTACTTTGTCGGCTTTTATGACGATTTGATAATTGTCATTTTGCAGTCGTGGCGAAACTCTTTTGATCAATTGAATTAGTTGATTTAGTTGGATAACCATCAATATCCGTGATCGTGTCATTCGTATGTGGCTTTGGGAAGTTTTTTTTACATTTTCCATTTTCCATGCACGGTGACGTCATGTTGAAAACACCGCATGGCCCATGGATCATGTGTTTGGTGACAATATCAAATAATTCTTGATCAATTAATGGGTCTGGAATTTCGGCTGAAATTATTTGATCGATTTCTTCAGGACGGATTCTATCTTTAAGCCAAACCAAAATGTGGGCATGAGGCAAACCTCGCTTTTGCCACTCTATCGTATACAGCCAACAACGTGTGATACCAAAAATTGTATATTTAACAATAAAATCAATTAAGGATTTCAATTTTTGTTTAAACACACGTGCAGTTAAATCATGACGATGAATGGCTTGTTGTCCTGGCAATAGTAAAGTTTGTATCTCTTCCCAATTCGGATTACATGTGAATGTAATAAATAAATCCGGTCGGCCGTAATGACGTACGTAAGTCATCGCATCTTGTATGTATTCCTGCATGTTCCGTGGACTGCCGATGTAGCTTGAAGGTAAAATGAAAGCATTACCGATGTCATTGGGATTTAAATTTCCATCGATGTTTCCAGCAACAGCATCTCGTAAGTAAATATATTATTCCGATCGTAGTTTTGACGTTTGCGTTTTGACGTTTGCCGCTCGCGTTGTTGAGGTTAGATTTTTTCGGTGGCATTTGACTGAAAATAATAATTTTCTTGTTCTTATGATATTCTCTTGAAGACGTTCGTTACACTGTTCTTGAGATTCTTGTGCATGACCTGCTGTCCTGATTCTTTGAGCTAGATTTCTTGATTCAATTTGTTTTGCCAACTGATGGGCTCTTTTAATACGTTTGCGTCGAATAACTGTCACTGTCAAATAATAACAGACATTAGCGCCATCAACCCAGTCGAAAGGTATCGACATCTGTCAGTTTTATGACTGCCAAATAATAACGGACAAAAAATTAGCGATAAATTAAAATTGCGACTATAATTTGAGATTTAAACTATCCTATCTCTCAAGTGCACATCGAACTGCACATGGTGTTCAAATTTTATTATAATCGGTTAAGTGTTTTAGGAGTCCATTGAGGACAAACATTGTGACACGAGATTTATATATATTAAGATTGTATGTACCATTTTGTATAAATTGTACTGTTGGTTTTCCAAATAAACAATAAATAAATATATGAATCGAAATTCTTGTTAGTCATCTGTTTATTTAATTACAACCTCTATTATTTCTAAGGTACATTTAAAAACTCTTTAGTACTCAACTTAAAATATCTTATTAGTCCTTTTATTTATTATTTTTTTAAAGAATTGTGTTGACCTAGGTCATATACGATTATTTTGGGACTTACTTAACTAGGCTAAATGTGCCTGTCTTAGAGTCAGGGGAGATGGTGGTAATGAAGCGTTAAAAATGTTATAACTATGTGAGGATTCGAACCCGCGACTTTTGGATTAATAGTCCAACGCCTTAACCACTAGACTACTACGATTACGAAATTTCTTTAGTATTCTAATACTTAATATAATATGTACCTATCAGTCCCTTTATTCATTAACATTGTTGTTAGTCCCATCCACAGACATGTACGAGATTAGCCCGTATGCGACTTTCAGCGGCGCGCCGGAACCAGCGGAATGCGGCTCTCCAAGCAGGTCTCTCCCGGACTACATCTTCAACCTGAAGACCTTCGCCCACGACGGAGAGATGGCTCCGCAGGGCACGAGCCATCCAAGAAGGGCCGTACACGGAAGACAGCACGATAAGAACGAGCATCTGGCGTCGAGGGTACGAGCCAGAACGCCGCTGAGGTGCTGTGAGCAGTATGACGGTTGGTACCTATTTCTTAGACCTCAGCAGATGGCCGGTGACGATATTGGCGCATCAGCATTAGTATGATAAAATATATTGATTGGTGGACCCTAAGACAATGCACCAATTTCAGCGAGCGCGAGCAAACAAAATTATTTTGAACATTTTTAAAACAATTCCAGAAATAGTTGCGTCAATGCGACTCCTTTGCCTATCGCACCGGAACGGTGGACTGGCATTGAGGTTACGCAGGTTATGGTTTATTTCGTTTGGGACAGATCAATACGCTCCAGATTTCGAAATTTTTGCTGGCTTTTGATTAAATTTTATATTCGTTTTTCTCGATTTTCTCGAAAAAACAAATAATGTTTGGTGATTAATTTTAGACTGTTGATATTTATCAATATCTTGAAAGGATTGTAGTAATTTTAAATACGCCTTGTGTTTTATATTGTTATAAAATCATTTTTATCAGTTTCTAAAATTACAAATGACTTTTATTAGTATTGGTTAATGGGTGAGCAGCTAGAGCTGATATGCCCATATCGAGATCACAACTTCATTGATGACGACTGGGTTCAGTGTGTTTATCCAGTAGATTTTTAAACTGGTTGTTATTTCTGGCTTCGTTTATTGGATTGTGGTAGTTGATTCCACAGATCAACGATTCTATTAGTTAAAAAATATTTTCTCATATTTATAGAGAAAGAGGGGAGAAACATTTGTAATGAATAAATAAATTAGAGGTCACATAAATTATGGGTCCAAGGTATTGGTTATATATTAATGAGTTCAAGTTTTGATAACAAAGTCAAACATCTTTATGATCTTATAATCATTTATTCATTACAATTTTATTTAGGTTTTCTGCTTCTTATTTTTATAAAATAATAAAAAGTAATTACAATGTTAATGTGTCGATTACAATGGGTTTTTATTGTTTTTATTGGTAATTATTTTATAACCTTTATAAGCTGCATTTTGTCATTCTTGTAGTTTGCTTTTTTAATTTATAGTAAATACCATATTTTATAATTGGTTATATGAAAAACTAAAAATTATTTTTTAGTTTAGTTTTTATTAGTTTTGTTATAAGCTACATATTTCGACCGTAGCTGGTAGCATCTCGGAACAGTGCCGCGATGCGCGCACCACATCCATCAACCTTGGACCTTCTACCCCTGACATATTTTATTTCCCGAATTGAACTGTGATCTCATGTCCTTCGCATAAGCAGCCTTGCAGCTTAGTCTTCGGACGAGCTAACCTCTTGTTTTTGATAAGCAGACATTTGAACTATAAACAAATTTTATTTCTTATCGTAACTTTATTTTTTTAGCAGAAACACAGCTTAGTTATCCAAAATCTGATCATGTGATACGACGAGACGGTTCTAGAAGTGGTAGGAATTCGAAGACGTTTCCGGATTCCGACTCCGATGATGAATCACAATATCAAAAACTCCATTCCATGCTACACAATGCAGGTAGGTGGTTATTGTTATTGTTACTGAAAAACTGATTAAATATCCATACCTTTTAAGTAATTTTTCAGCAACATGTTTTTAATTACGGTTAGAAATGCGCTCAGATAAGATATCCATATTATTGCGTACTATAATTTATTATTTATATTTTTTTTTGCCAAAGACATTTTTAATGCTTTCATTTTTTAAGAGTATTAAATATTTTTAGGGTTTTAAAAATAAATAATTTATAAATTATAAAGGGTCACATTATTACATTATGTGTACACTGAATACATATTTATAATGTAATTGTGAACTGTAAATGTTCGATGACGTAAAATTATTATTATTATTATTATAGTTTGTTGAGCAAGCAGCTATTTAGCTGATATGCTCATATCTCATTCTCGGTTACTAGCGATTGGCCTAGAGTCAAGAAATTTATCAAGGCGGCTCTTGAACTGGTTTACACTTATAGCTTCCACCACTATTAATTAATTATTATTGATCTCCCTCCCTCGGCGTTCTACGCTGTTGCCTAATCCCAACGACGATTTATCGTATCCAACTAATTGAAGGAAGCCTGCGGACACAACTAATTTCTCATATTCAAGCGCGTGAATTAGCAGAGAGGACATCTTCATCGTGCTTTCTATTCTTTTAAAACGTTGAAAAAAATGTGTTTTAGCTCATACCATTCTCCTGCCTATAATAAATTAGGAAAAAAGAGGAAAACGCTCCTCCACACGTGTTTAAATTTTATGGGTTTTATTGGAAGTTGGGGGTTGGTTGTGTTTTATTACTATTCTAAGCAAGTTATTGTAGCTGCTGACCCAGAGAAAGAGAGATATAGTAGTAAACTCTGCAGCAATAACCATATTATTAATAATAAAACAAATACAATACAATACAATTGCTTCAACGTGGCACATTAGAATCCAGTTAGATTGTAGAATGAAGTATTTTTTTCTAGGTTCCGGTATTTTTTAATACATCTATTTGAGAAAAATGGGAAGGTGTGTGTGTATGCGTGTGAACAACTAAACCAACTGAATAACTGTGCTGTACTAATAAATTTTAATTTTGAAAATATGTTATAGATGTTTTTAATTAGGTCACTCCTTTTAGGATGTTCATCTAGATCGACAATAAAACATTAATCAGTAAAAGATATTGGAAAAATGTTTCTCATTTACGAGAAAAACAATTTCAAAATTAAGGTTGAACGCATGGTGCGAGAACAGTCAGTGACCCCTGAGCGTGTGGCTCCGTAAAGCACAAAAACAGAAGAAAAACAAAGCTTTTTTTAATAATATAATGACTTTAATATGTTTTTTTTAAATTGTATTTTTTTCCATGAGATGGGTTTAGTTATCGATGTAGATTAACTTCCTAAAAGGAGTGCCTTAATTTAAATTACACCTGTATATTACCACAATAAATTTATAATTACTAGTACGTAGGTTCTAAAGTAGTTAAAATTAATTTAGGTTATATACTGCAAACGTGTAAATATTCCCTATAAAGAAAAATTACATCGATAAGATGAAATATGATACCCGGTTATGTATTACAGCATAAAACTGTTTAGTAAAAACAATTTATAAACAATAATTTCCTCTTTGTTAAAAACTGTTCTTTGTTATAAGTAAATTGATACAAATAGTTTTTCATTTCAGGTTCCCGACGATAAGCCGTTTACGCATTCTATTGGTACACCTAATTGGTAGGACGAGATTATATAACGTTTTAATTAAGAACAAATCGGTAACTTGGGTAAATAGATTTTAATTTAAAAAAAATCAATTAACCGGCATTTGATACGTAAATTTAATATAATTTTAATAATTAATTTTAAAAAAGGCATTTAAATGACATATTTAATTGTACATTATAAAATATTATAATATTATTTATTAAAAAAAAAAACATTTAGCTATTGGCGTATTTTCTGTGATAATTTTACAGTATTTATGGTATATGGTACCCTTTAAATTTGATATTATAAAAAGTCAAAACCGTATTGAAAATAGATCAAAACATAAAGAAACACCATTTTGATCATTATCATTATCATTAATATCGTTATCATTTTGATAAAAAAATAATATGTCAATTGTGCATCATGTAATAGGTACATACCTTTAAAAGGTATTTATTACACATCTGGCTAGTACACGTAAGTGTACGTAAATTGCTCGAATACATAATTAGGTTAATAATTTATTTATTTAAACTTTTAGTTTTAAATCTTGGCGTAGCAGTGTTTCAATTTTTCCAATCTTACTAATCTATTTTCAGTACGATATTTAAGATTTATTTTTAAGAGTCAAGGGTGGATTTCAATTTTGAATTGATTTTATATGTGTGATTTAAACGAGAATTTTTAAATATAAATATAAAATACATGTAATAAAACTTATATAAAATAAAGAAATATGTCGTTTTATTTGTTAATTTTTAGTGTCCAGGTTATTGTGATGAAATAAACAGTAATTATTAAGAAGTATTTTATTTATAAATAATTGCATTGTATATACATATTATATTAAACAATTGTTATAACAATAAATACATAATTAAAAATATCTACAGCACAAAATATGTCAAATGGTAATGAATAAAAATCTAAAAATGAATTTAATATTAAATAGACTTAAATTAAATAATTATTTACAATTCGTAAACTTAGATATTTTAAAATTGTTTATCGGTTAAATTTTAATCGGTAAATTGGTAATCAATATTTAACCTACTTAATTCGGTAACTTATCAGTAATAATATTTGTCATTTTATTTCCTTAACAAATAGTGATTACAAATTTCAATGATACCAAGATGCTAGTATTGATAAATTGAGATAACAGTTTGGGAACCAATTTTTAACTATAAAACTCGGTATTTACTTCAATTTAATTTTGTAAAACATAAAAATGTAACTACAACAATAAGTACATTGTAGATATTTGTCAAGGGATTCACCAATTGTTTTACAAGAACCGCCGTTTTATTTTAGTGGTAATGATAATATTGTTACACTAATAATTAAAAATCCGTTAATAATTTGATATTTACTTTTACGATAGCCTGTTGACATGCATCTCTTCTTCGTTATCCGAATGGTGACATATTTTACGATTCCTCGGATCGAACCGTAAATTATTGTGATACGACACGTGGTCAACTTCCGTAGGACTGAGATCAGTTTCTTCTGAAAATCAAAATTATACAATTTACCATGACCATGGGCGTGATCATTCTGTACCTATTTTTTAAAAATGAGTACCAAAAGGATGGATTGATCCCATAAAGTTATTTACAACAAGATACAAGGGTACTTACTACAGATAAAAATAAGATATTTTAATATCTATGTAAACATATTATGCCATTGTCTTAATCTCTACAGATATAATTATGTATGTTGAATCGGGGGTTACAACTGCTGTGTTATTCTGCCTTTATATCACCTAAAATCTGTAACAAAATCATTTGGTAGGTTTTTTGCTGATGACTCAAAAATGTTCTCATTTCCATTACTAAGTAGTGGTCAATTATGAGAAGATTTGCAAAAATCCAGGAATGGTCGAAAACATGGCTTCTCAATCTGAATTGAGTGTTAAACATTGGAAAGAATAACCCCATACGCAATATTATCTTGACAGAGTACAACTTGAATCATCAAACTGCCAGAGAGACCTTGGTATAATGATCTGCAATGACTTGAAATGGGAAGAACACATCCTCAAAATCACAAAGAAGGTTAATTCTGTTTTGTACCTAATCAAGAAAGCATTCCACTACATAACTTCTGAAATGTTTCTCGGAATTTACAAATCTTATGTGTGGCCTATACTAGAAAACTGTCAACACGTATGGAGTCCATACTTTGCTAAAGATCTTAAATTGTTGGAGAAGGTACAACAGCGGGCCACCAAGCTTCCTATGGGATTCAAGAATTTGACTTATGATGAACGTCTGACACATTTGAAGCTACCGTCACTGGAAAAACGAAGACAGTGAGGCGATCTCATAGACTTTTAAGATTATAAAGGGATTTTATAATTGTCCAGAGCTTAGATATTTTTACCTTCAACGCTAATTACCCACTTATGTGGGCATGAGTTAAAACTTACCAAAAGTGTCTTCAAATCTAATCCAAAAAATAACTTTTTGTCCAACCGAGTGGTTGATTTTTGGAATGAATAACCTACAAGTGATATAACCTCCAATTCAGTTAATCAGTTCAAAAACCGCTTTGATGTGTATTTATTCACAAGAGCACAATAATCAACGATATAGGTTTATCAGCTGTAAAGCTGCACACCTATTAATTAATAATAATAATAAAACAATCTCGTTAGATCTTTGGACTTACCATGATGCTGCTGTTCGCAGACGTAAAGCGGTATCCTGATACTACCCGAAGAGGTCCTACCCTGGCTGTTGGTCCTCGAGTGCCTAGCCTGACATTTCCTCCTGGTGTGCTTGTGCCTGGGACCATCCTGGTCGTCGTTGGACTGCGAATACGAACCCAGATTTATGACGTATTCGGGGCTATAGCTGGCTGTGGATTCACAATCGTTTTGTGGGTTGAACGTTGCATAGGGGCTGATTTCGTATTTTTCTGTAAAAAATATATTTATGTTTGATGAAGAGTAGCTCTCATGGATCGACTCCGATAGCGAAATGTTTGTGAATTTCAATGATTTAACCGCCGATTTTAGAATTTTAAAGTTTAAATCGAATCTACGTGAAAAATACTAGATTGTGACGAAGCCGGAATTGTAAAATTCCAAATAATAAAATAGTTATGTTTAAAAATATTTTCTCTATGGGAAATTCCATGTTAAATTTTATCGAGCACTTTTTGTTACAATTTTAGAAAAAGAATTATTTATTCAAAGTTTGCATTTCTCCGCTCCAGTATGGTTTTCACCAATATTGGTTTCACCTTTGCGACTGCGGCTATCTAGTTCTAATATTGCATTTTTTTCTATAAATAAATAGCTAAGTAGTACCAAATACCAATTACCAAAATATTGATATAACAAGAATAGCTATGACAACCTGTAGCTATCATATAATATCAAATATACATTGTTTAGCAATAGTACAATAATATAACCAGAACCTGACGCCTTACAGCTAGTTAGGCTTCTACCACCCAGACTACTCGCACTTGCGGACTTGTGATGGGTTGCTTCATCTCCTCTCCATTTGTGCCACTTTTAGCCCATTCAATATGCTTTTTGGATAGCCACAGAGGCGACAGTGGGTTATTTTTTAGGTCTTAGATTAAATTAGATTAAAATAAAAAAAACATACAATGGTATCATGACATTCTTTCAAATCACCATTTTAGTTTTTGTTTTTTGAAAATGCTGACGCGGCTAGTAATAAAACAACACGGACATAATATATTAAATTATAATGTGGCATTGAAGATTCTTTTACATGTTTCTATAGATGAGTTTGTGATAATTTTAACTGGCCAGTGATAAATAATACATCCTCAAGTTTCCATCAGCTGTGCTGTCATATTTTTGAAATTCGAATACGATATTTGTGCTTTCTATCGAACTGTCAATGTTTCATTTATTAGTACTAAAAAATTGTTGACCTTCAGCCTCCGATGTGATCTAAATGGCTATGGTTGTTTATCATGATCATCAATCTACACACAAAAATTCAACTCTTTCGCATTTGTATTTTTCGAGTTGAAAGATGCATCAGTTGATGGCCAAAGGATGGGGATAATAGCTTCTTATACATGTATAGAAGTTAAAGGTCTGTGTATTGTAACGTGCATTACACATTGTGCAATATGTCAAACAAAAGTTAACATCGTTGACATACCGACTGAGTTATCTTTGCTGTTGAGGGTTAGGAATGCAGGGTGTGGCAACTCCCGTTGGATATCCTTTCGCGATGTCGCATTCACCCCTTGACCGCATCCTTCGCATCGACAACCATTGCTGCAAAAAACTTAGGGTGAGTATCAAATATATGGCATATGAAACGTATTCAATGAAGCGAGCAGTGAAACATCACCGAGGTAAGTTTAAGACACAAAATAAACTTTACTGTCTGCTGTATGCAAGTTGAAATTGGCACGGGAAGAAATATTTGCGGCAAAAAAATTGTATTTCATCCGGTCCTAGTACCGATTTATTTTTAATAATATGCTCAAATAAAAATTACTTTAACCAACGAAAAAACTAGAAAGATACTTTTTTATTTATTATTGTAGATAACTTTTCAATTTATTTTTGTATATCAGTTCTATATTTATTATTGTAAATCACTTCTTCTTTTAAAAGATTTGACTCTCCAAATACAGATAGTTTTAACATAATGAACATGAAAAAATAATTTACAAATTTGTACAATATTGTACAAACATAATATTGAAACTTGTAAGGATGCAAGATTAACCTATATCATAAGTTTTTCTAAGTTTTCTTCTCATCTCTTGTATCCGTTGTTTTTCCGTGATTAAATAAATAAATAAATATAAGTGTGTATTTTCCCATAAGAAAAATAAATAAATTACTTGACTGCACTTGTATAGCAATTACTTACAATAAAATATATATAAACAATCTCGACACATTAATTACTAATTCATATCAAATTTGACAAGTAGCTAAAGCATCGTTAAATTAAAATAGAATTTTTGGTTGTTTATATATTTTTATTGAATTACACAATATCCCAAGACCATTCTCAATAAAAAGTCCAGCAAATTTACTACAACTGTAAAAAAAAAGTCGGAATGAATCACAAACACCCTTTCTTTTTATCTCACCGTTAAAATACTTTTAATCGTTATTTTTTGTCGGTTGAATAAAAATTTATACAAATAACAAACGTTGAACTTACCGCCGAACACGGTAGATTGTTATAACGACTATAGCACTAACAAGCGTGAAAGCACCACATATCACAACCAGGGTTATAGGTTCAATAATTTCTTCGTTGAAGTAAGCATCAAGATCGGGTGGCAGTGCTATGACATCTGAAATAATATTTTAATTCAATTGTCTTTTCATTATAGGGTTTCGTACTTATACAATGATTGCGAAATCCCATTGCTCCCACTAAAGCTGTTTTTTTTTACTATTTTTTGTTAACTAATTAAGTAAAATATTTAGGAGCTAGATCCGGTGATAATGTTGAGTTTAGTAGGTGAGGAAAAATGATTGCTTAATAACTCTCAGCCTACGCTTAAAAACAGCCTTGGGACAAGGAAAAGGGTTAAATACTGACCTATGAAGAGAATTCCACCGCCGAATTGTTCTGGAAAGAAGAGAATTGAACCCAATGTTCCGTTTTCTCAAGATAGGTTTTATCTTGGAAGGATGGTCATTACGGCCAATATAAGGAGGCTTAGAGAGTTGGGAGCTTAAAGCATACCAGGCAGGTTCATTCGTCTTCCATCGTCACTTGATTCCAGCTTCTAAATCACCAATGCTTCAAATTTACTTAATGTATGGATGTGATATGAAGTAGGAGGTTGTATAGTTTATTTGTTATAATACTAAATAAATATAAAAAATACTTTCAGTCATACTCTTTGATACATTACAATCCACATGGTTAAAATTTTCAGTGATGTAATTATTATAAAAAAATATATCCTTATATATAATTATGCATAAATCATAATTAATAGTACATTTCAAGGCGCTGAGAGGAAGTGCCATTTTTGTCCCTCGAAAAACAAGTAATAAAATAAAATATAATAAATTTAGCTTTCTTCAGTCGTCAGGCTAATAGGATAGGTGACGTCTTCCGCACGTCCAATTTGGTTTACCGTAAAGGCGCCTGTGACACAGACAACTTGAATTGTGTTGACCTAGAAATTCCAAGAGCTTTACATAATGTCCAAAAATACATTCCTAGTGTGCTCTTACAGGGTTCAATCTTTCTCCATACCAAATTGCATCAGAATCGGTGCAGCAGTTTAGCCGGAAAAACGTAACAGGCAGAATCATTTGCATTTATAATATTATGTATATAGTATAGATAGAGTACGATCGTACATGGATTAGGGATGCGGAGTGTATAGTTTGATAAACGGGAAAGTTCACAGCTGAGAATAAATGGCAAATAACAGGAAAACAAGTCAAACCTTTGCTGTGCGACGGTGAAAACCACCTGTGGCTCACCTGCTTTTCACCATTTTCTCACTGTTCCTTCTCCATGAGCGTAGTGGAAGAGACGACGACAGGATGTCGCGGATCACAGGGATCATGGATGAAAACTTCATTCCTGGCGAAAAAAGAATCGCTTGCGCAGTAACGGACAGCGGGAGACGGGTATATCTTTTATTTCCTTCAAACTGACACTGACAGTTGTCTGTGGTCTGCGGTAATGAAAAGATTGCCAGTAATAAAAGTGGGAAAATTGAAGAACGGGAATTTTGTAATAAATTTAATAAACATATACATTATAGGAATAAATGTTATCAAATATAAAAAATGTAATTTACAGGGTGACGTCGAAAAATATAGAATTTATAATGCGTTAAACGCCAATGTTATCTTAATTTGTTTTACCGCCTGTTTCTGTAGTGGTGGCAAAGTTAAAGGTGGAGACCGTAGTCCCGGCATCATTGGTTGCGGTCACTTTCAGTCGGTACCAAGTTGCGGGAGTCAGCTGCGGTACGAACAGAAGTCCGTTCGCCATGACAACCGTTTCGAAATTCCAACTTCTGTCCGAACGCTCTCTCACCGCAACTCGAAGCCTCACCTAAAACGGAAAACGTTTATTGAGGGTAGTTCGTCCTCACAGAGCGCGTTACAAAGAGATTTTTCACATTTTCAGTATATCGGGCTGATTTTGGAAATTTATATTAATTAGTATTATATTTCCCTTAAAATCTAATTGACCCGTGAAAAGTCAACGAATGTGTCCTGACGATTAATTATTTTCCGTGTTAACTGGGTGGTATGGCAATCACTTGTTTTTAATATAGAAAAAATAATAATACTGAATATCGTTTTATCTGATGATTTACTATCTAGGCTTATTGCAGGCTTATTATAAGGGTAAATTTTACTTTGTCTTAAAGATAAGAGTCTGGAAAAGTCTGTATTTTTTCATATATTTTACCTAAAACTATAAACGTAAATATCTTATTGACTGAATACAAGAATTGAGAAAAAAACTACAGGTATATTAAATTTCATTAAGATGATATTTGATTTCTAACTAAGTTTTTAAAATACATTGATGATTGATTGACATTTTCACGATTGACTATTAACCATAGCATAGTGTTTCTGTTTTCACAACGCAAAAGAGAGTTAAGGTCCTTATATTGAGCAGAGGACAATGTTTAACAAGTTTAGTGACTTATTTTTGTACTGTCGGCCTTTTTGGTTTAACCGTTAAAACGAGCGAGTTTCATTAACCATTAAGTTAAGTAACCACGAACCATAAGAAAATGTGCGAGCTGTCACTTTACCGGCGAATTAAGGCGGCCATGGGTCGATAATGTTTAAACTTCTTTAATTACCTGTCCGCAATTATCGTATATATTTCCTCCATCATATTCAATCCAAACACTTGTATCTATCGATACTACTGTGTCGTTTGTGGTCAAGAAATGGGTGTCTTTGGGAACTATCGGCGGCCCCCCTGCCGTTCGAACTGTTAGCACGGACTTATCGAAGCTTGGCACTGCTATATTTCTTCGGCTTTGTGATATAGCATAAATCTGAAACATTATTACGGATGTTTTAATAATAAGTTATGGATCTTGGTCGTGCAAGTAAGCGAATTAATCAGTGGGATGAGTAACACCACATTGAATAAAATACTAGTCTTTGTCACTGATTTCCTCATCTTTTCTAGTCTTGCTATATAGTTGCTATAGTACATAGTTGTTATACGACTTAAGAGGGTTGTATATTTTCAATAAATAAATAAACTGAAAGAGTAAATGGAAAAGCCTCTGAGAAATTGACTCTTTATAAAATGGTTTTAGTCTTTGAATTAACTTTTATTGGCAATCAATAAGAACAAGCTAAAGAAGTTATTCTAAATACTTAGACTTCGCAGTGACCTCTATCTAATGTTTTTTTTTTTTAAAAAACTACGTAATGGCTCTTGTAGACGACACAACACAATCTGTTGTGACCAAGGGTGACAAAAAATTGTGTCAATCAAATTGGAGAAAGACACAACCAATTTGTCATATTCGAGCGCGTGAATCAGCAGAGAGGACATCATCATTATGCCTCAGGGCTCCTATTATTTTAAAACGTTGAAAAAAAATACGTTTTAGAGCATACCATTCGCTTACCTATAATAAATAGAGAAAAAAAAGGAAAACGCTTCTCACTTTACAATTTATCTGACGGTTGGGTCAAATTGGTTCAAAAACATTATACTATAGTTTGTAAATATGAAGTAAATCCATAATCGGGTTTGCTAACTAAGTAATTCCTTTTTTTTTTAATGTAATTCTCTGTGTTTTCCCATAAAAAAAAATAAATAAATCCTCACACGTGTGAAATCAAAATGTGATTTTCAGGTGAATTGTTGATTAAGTTTTTTTGCGCGATCACAATACTTTAGATCTGGACATCACGATACTACAACGGTTTCGGTGAACACCACGAGATAGGTTCTACCAGGTTTTAAGATGCTGTTTTTTTTCTACACCTTACAGATTTATGTGACAAATAGCGTTTTTTGTATACATGCTGTTTTTAAATTTAGCACATTTCTTTTAGAATGTTGATCTATATCAACAATATTGGAAATATGTTTCTCAGTTGCGAGAAAAACGACTTCAAAGTTGTAGGGACATCGTGTTAATGTTTGAGAACGCGGTTAAGCGCATGGCGCGAGCACACGGTTCGCGAAAACAAAGTTTTGTAATAATATAATTATTTTAGTATGATTTTATTTGAAATCTTACTGTAAAGTAAAATTCATAAATTTGTAGTTTTTAATATACTTGGTAAACGGTTGCACATTCCAGCCCCAGCAGAGAGCACTCAGTGGCACCAGGCTGCAGGGTAAGATTCATCCAACTGCCTTCGTGCATCACCGGCCTGTAGCGGATCTGAAGTCCGGCGCCCGCAGGACCAATAGCAGAAATGCGCAGCGAGTGCCGTTGCGCCGATATCAAGGAGACCCTCGGCGCTGGTGGGGGAGCCAACGGAATGAGATTAATCTTAATGTTATCTGAGCCAGCCTCGTTGTGGACCGCGCACGTGAACGTGCCGGCATCAGTGCTGTCCACGTCTGTGAAGAAAGCGGTAACCATTGGACACATTTCGAATTGTTCAAAGCTCAAGTAAATACCACTCTAAATATAAAAAGTTTTAAAATCCTCTACACATTTGACCTTTTACGTAAAGGCAGAAAGAATCTTCAGCAATTTTATTAACAATACAGAGTCACATATTCATAAAAACCCTATGAAATTCCGGGCATATGTGAAGTCAAAACAATAATCTACTTCTGTCCCACGAATCGTGCATCATGATAATTTAGTTGCCACTGATATTTGTAACTTATTTTCTAACTACTTTAAGTTAGTTCATACACAGGTGACCTATAGAATTGCCAAAAGAGGTTCCTCAACATTCCACAACCGATATCAGTAGTATTGAAATAAACACTTCATTCGCTTTGCAACGTAATAAATTGCTCTCTTGCGAAGCCTTTGACTATCTTTTTAAGCGCTCCACCAAAGAGGGAGTTTTTCCTAATAAATGGAAAGAAGCTCTCATTATACCCATTTAAAAATCGGGTCCTAAGTACTCTCAGGCAGACGGAGGTGTAGATGTAGTTACGCCATACTTGTAGCACCATCGCGGCCCCCACGTCTTTAAATATTCCGCCAAAATTCAGTCGCTTTGACGTTTGCACCATTGAAATCACAATGCGCCAATCAGTGGCTCAGATTTTTTACTAGTAAATGCAACCTAAAAGTATTTAATATATCATATCAATTTTACCGCTACTCTCGCTCTAGTTTATCGGCAATGATTAAGTAACAGCTCTGTTGGCAGCTTCGAAAAAGAATATACCAAATATTAATAAACAGCCGGGAATTTTTAGGGTTGGGTTGACAATATTATTTTTTTCGCGCCAATTCTGCGGTGTCAATTCTACGAGACGCAACGCGTTCGGCGCGACTGAAAGGCGGTCAGGTCATCGTACGTGCGTCAGAAGTACGTTTTGAGGCCAAAAATGTCGACTCCATCAACAAAATTAATTTGCAAACAATATACGCCCCATTTATAATATACACAGAATGTGTACCGACTTAGAATTTTATGGCGGCTATATGAAAAAATAACCTGTTTACAAGACGGCGTTTTTATAAAGTTTCATATGGATTTTAAAAAATATACACAAAATTATGAACTAACAAAAAATAGGAAGTCAATGTAGAGTTTTATAGAGAATAAAACTGTGCAAATAAGAAATCGTCCAACATTATACAAAGGTTATTATATCAATAAATGTTTGTGTAAAGGATGAAAATTTCTTTACATCCAACTTTGACTATTTTTGATAAATATATAATTACTATATATGAAAACCAAAATTAGTCCAGGACATTGCAAATTTTATTGAGATTACGAGGATACCAAAATTGGTCCTACAGGATGTGAAACGCATTCAAAACGAGTTTTTTAATGAATCGGGGTTTATTAGTATTGACTGTTGGATAAACTTTTTGAAATATTGGTATATGAAAATCTGGCTATGTGGAAGTCACGCACCGTTTAATTTCAGCGAACCCTAAAATACTTTGCCGCACGAATTTAGTCCAACTGACTGACAGCTAACCCAATAAGTACGAAAGTGATCAGAATAGAGGACCATTTTTATTGTTGGTCGCGATCATCTTTTGTTTTGTTGTCACAATTTGTTAGATCGCGTCGGCTATTTCGTCGGTGGCTGGCTGATATCAAATCGAAATATATATATAAAATATGTGTAGATTGTTGTGAGTTATTGTCGTGTGTGCATTGTGTATTCTGTGGCATCGTTTGTGTGTTTTTTGTGGCCCGGATTGTATCTTTGGGTAAGCATTGTCAAGTCATTATATTTTAGGGTTAGAAAATAATCATGACACATTGCTAAGATTTATTACATGTTACGTACGCAATGATATCTTCATATTCAACTAGTTAACCTTAACGGCGCTTTCGGCGCGCAACGACTCGTGCCTGCAGCACTCTTTGGATGAGGCCCTTGGGCATTACTTTATTATATTGAAATTGTTATTACGCAGTTTGGTTTTTTGTAACGGCACTTCGGCGCTCTACAACTCGTGCTTACGGTACTTTGGAGAATTAAAAATAGTAGCCCTTGTCTTTTACCCAGCTAGACTGCGCCTTCATTTTTATTTATTTATTTATCTTAATCAGGGAAATAAAACGGCTATTTATCAAAAAAGTCATATACAGGCGGTATGCAATAATAATATAATAAAAACAGAGAAATCAATGATACCCACTAACGAGTATAAAATAAAACCAATTAAATATTCTACCGAATTAATATCTAATTAGTGTTTAACCTAAGAAGTGCAAGAGAGATGAAAAGAGGCGGAGAAGTGAAAAGGGAAATTTCATGTTAAAGTTTTTGATAAGTTTTTTGACCGCCACTAGGTTTACATTAAATATATCAATTTATGGATTATTTATTTATTAGTTATTTTACGCGTGTAGTAAATTTAATACGTTCGAGTTTATCGGGAGATTCGTTAGTTACGACTGGAAGTGCATTTCTAAGACTTCTAAGTATTGCGTGCACTTTACTATTTTAAATAATTAACAGGTAACACACAATCGGTCTCAATCCATAAACGCAAACCCGATAATACCTATACGGCATTAAAAATAGTTTATTTCAACTTTTATAAATTTCCTGTTGCCTTCAACAAGTTTAAACCAGTCTCTGGTACCATTTTAACAAAAATTCGTTGTAAATAAAAAAACAACCTTCATAAATATTGTTATTTTGTTATTCAACAAAAACCCAACCCAGATTGTCGTAATGGTACTCCGGAAACACGTCAAAACATAAGTAGGGTAGCCATTATCAAGTAAACTCGTACACGTCTGGGACTCGATTAAATCACCTTTCAAAAAAAAAAAAAAAAATCTGTTCATCCGCTTGGGAGACCCACAGATAGATGAATTATGAAAATGAACTAGCGATGCAAATTAAAAAAAGGTAGTAGGTCAATAGTTTTCCTCGCAAATGACTTACTTTGTACAAGAAGATGCCCCTGTTTGTTAATGACCTTCACTCTGGAATTTGTTAGTATGGGTATGGAGTCCTTGTACCACTGTCTTTTGGGACTTGGGGATCCGCACGCTGAGCACTCTAACAAAACCGTATCTCCATGGACCGCACGAATAGATCCACCGAACGAAGTGATTTTTGCCGGTACTGCAACAAACGATTCGTAACTTACTGGGCAGATGATTATTAACGGCACGATTATAAAGATAATACGATATGAACAGTCAAAAATGGCAATTTATTTTAAGGCGCCACCAGTCCCTAAAACGTGTTTTGTAACGTATTTTGGTGCATTTTGTTGAAGTTATTCCCAACAAATGGCTAAAACTAAAAATACCACAATATTCTACATATATTAATTTAGTCCTTTGCTTAAAAAAAACGAAATACACCTTATTATAGTAATGAAAATAAATAAATAAGAAAGTGTTGTTTTTTTCTTGCAACGATTTTCTTTTAAGTTGTGTAAGTGACGCGAACCTAATTTTTCTTTCTAAAGATAGACAATATAATAATCTAGGCCATTACATAAAAAAAAAACATTTTTTTCAAATGATAATAATTATTTAAATACAAAAAACATGTTTCATCGATTCCAAATGTAACGAATTGGCGGTCGGCGAGTATATCCGTCTCTTTTCTACACGTCAGTGTTCGAATAAAGCCTACTCTTTCAAATCTCAAGGACAAATGCGTCCCGGGGCGCCTTAATTAGAATTTTTTGATAGTTGTAACATTACCGGGGACTATACAATCACTTTAGTCATGGTAATGATCTTTGTTGGCATCAAATTAATAATCTTATTGAATGAATTCACTTTGTTACATATTGATTTATGATCTTAGAGCAGGGATTCCCAAAGTGGTCGATATCGACCCCTTGGGGTCGAAATCTGTTTCCCAGGGGTCGACATAAACGAAAACTGAAACCCCCTTTTAAGCATATTCCGCGTACGGAGGAGTGTGAAATTTGGCATAGTTAAAGTTTATATGGTTAAATTATCTGTAATATGTGTTATAAATACATTAAATTTAATAAAATAAAACGTTCATACCAACTGACAGATTGGCTGAATGAGTTTCGATCTGTGAATTTTTGTGACTTCAAATGTCCCTTTTTCAATAATCTGTCAATGTCAATAAAGTAATGTCAAGGCAAAAAAGCACTATTTTTAGGTGAAAAAAAGTGAGTAAATTTTATTATATAAATGAAACCGTCTAATCTTAGTTTCAGCAAATTCATTTTAAATGTTACATTTTTAATTTCAGTAGTTTTATCTTTTTTTTTTTACATATTCTCACCTATTTTTCATTATGCCTTCACATAGAACTGTCGTGAGACACAAAGAAGGAGGAATTATATTTACGTGAAAGTCAAAATGATAATAGGACGATTGCAAATTTAAATAGTGTAAATAGTATTATAAAATGATGAAATTATTTTGAGGGATACATACAGGGTGGATTAATGCATTTACAATGCAGGTTTTGCATTGCATCTGATGTCACTTTACGCGAAAGACTGCATTCACTTCATGTTATCATAAGGATAAAGCATATTGGCCTTATCATAATGAATACATCAAATTATTGTATGATCGACTTATGAACCTTCAATAAAAAGAATGTAAAAAAAATATTTTGAAAAGATTCGTAAATACTATTTAGCGTTCTGTAATTGTGTATTTTTTTCGACTGTTATTAAGCATAAATTTTATATTTCATAAGTATTGCAGGGAATTAAGGCAAACAACACACGCTAACTACGCACACGCTCGCAACAAAAAAAGTGAATTATGGTATGGACTACCGGGCGACCACTAGTTATTTTCAAACGATGTTTTGTTTGGTACACCACTACGGTACAACAGACCATTGTTGGTCAAATAGATATACCAGTTGACGATGGCTGCTGAACGATTGGCTTAGTCGGGGGTCCTTCTCCAATATTCGTGCTGGCGCTCAGGGTGAATTCGTATGGGGTGCCATCCCTCAACCCCCCCATGAGGTATTGGTATTGTTTCAAATAAATTGCCGCGTCGTCACTTTTATTGTTTGGAATTACGACGGACAATACTTTCCCTCTGAAATATAAACATGCTTTAATTGACAAATTAGCTCCGTTTAAATCGATATTTTTTGACTGTCAAATACAGGCTGTTCTAAGACCATCCCAGACGACTTAAGAGTGTTATGTTTTCTATTACAAGTAGGAAATTATATAAATTAAATGCGAGAATAATTAATTCCCAAATATATTATTTTTCATTAATGTGACACACTATAAATATTGTAGAGTTTACATTTTTTTTCGGAAATCTGCTATTCACTCGCGCACTTATCACTAAAACAATCTCAATGGCTGTCAAAATTGAACTGAGATGAAAATAAAACGACGTTTAGTGCCTTTCATGAATTCAGGTACACGCGACATGCCACCATTCTATTATTTATTTATTTATCGTTTATTCGGAAAACCAACAGTATAATACGAGTATATGAAAGACGAAACACAATTATTAATTAAAACATTACATTAACATTAGTATTAATTGAAATGCAGAAAGACGATGACGGGAATGGTCTCGGGATAACCTGTAAGTATGTAGGTATAAAATAAATTGCGTTACCCATCATATTGTCTAGGTACTATTTCTTTCATGTAAAGGGTGTAGTGAATTATATTTCCATTTGGGTTGACGGGTGGCAGCCATGATAGTATCACTGAATTTCTTGATAATTTATTAGCTTTTATAGCAGCGGGAAAATCGGGAACTACATAAATAGAAATATAAGAACATTGGTTATTTAATGTTACAATTAAATTAAAAAAAAAATACTTAGATACTTAATACTTTAATTAAAAAAGAAATAAATAAGAGAGTATGTATCCTCTGCATTATTTACTGATCAATGACTCTTTCGACTGTGGATATTAGAAGATTTGGGTTGGCCATTTTCGAAAATCGCTGACGTTTGTATGCGAAACTCATTCGGATGTTGGTTGTATTTGGTTACTTAAATTTAAGATTCCTGATAAACTATTTAAGCAAGTTGGATTTCTTCGTAATGCTATGATTTGTTCTTCGCTTTTCAAGTCAGATGAAATGAAGGCACATAGGTTTCACAAATTTTGTAAAAAACGTCGCTCTCTGCTAAATAATTCTAAATTTAATTAAAATGTTACCTATGGGTATAATACATAACGTGTTGACTTAATGTGTCCATTGCCCACACCAACACGTCAACCACACATCAAAAAAGTACCTAGATGCGGTCTATTCTGCCGTCGCCATACTTTGCACTCAAAGCATAAGCCAAGGTTGAGAAGGGAAGACACGATATGCATCCTGCATTTGCATTTGCAGGATGTAATGTGTTTTATTGTAGTTTCTAAGTACGCGACACATGTATCCAAAATTGAAGCGGTTCAAAATAAATTCCTCAAGCACACAAGCGCGGTCGACAGCTTGATCAGACTCGATTTGGCGCCGCGGCGCGTCACACCCACAATGCCGCTTCCAGGTACTTCCATGTTCTGTGACTGCAACAGGAGTTTTCCCCAACCGACAGGTCTCGCCTTCGCGAAACGTAGGCATGGGTTAGAATATATTCATTTATATCTACGATTTTTTACTGGGCAGCCAAAAAAATCAAATGTTTTCGCAGTCCATCACTAAACTAGGACACATTGTAGTTTTAAAATATATGAATATTGTAGTTACCATCTTCATTCGTAAAACATATAATAGGGTCTGAAGCCGGCCCATCACCACTTCGTGTGTAGGCATTTATCGTAATGGAGTACTTCGTGTGGCGTTTTAAGCTATTCAAGGTAATTTCTGGCAAAATAGATCTTTTTACTTCGGCGATGTTTTCGTAATTTTTCGATATTGCTGTAAAAAAACACTTACGTTAGGATAAGATATAAAGGAATTATTGTTAAAAAAAAAATGCATGTGTGGTTAAACACCACCAACTTCTGTAAGAAATGTGTTTGCCTATTTGCCTATATAACTTTATCATTCAATGTCACATTTCTTATTTCAACTTCCTCTAATAATATAAGCGATACAAAGCCTTTAAATAGAATGTGTCGTTCTTTTAATAAATATGCTAATGACAGTGATATTTTTCATGACACATTTGCTTCAATTAAAAGTCACTTGATTGAATTGCTTAAAGCCTAATAATTGTATAATCTCCAAGAAAAATTATCATTATGAAATTACTTCAGATAAATAAACTTTTCGTATATTACTACAATATTAGAACAAAAATATTATATAATTCATATTTCATATTTAATAAATATGTAGACAATTTTGTAATATATTATATGTATTTTTTTCTTTATATTTTAATGTATATATATACATTATTATTATTATTTTATATTAATTTATATCTCTTAAATTGTACCTACTTATTATTATCTTAATTCTTTTTTTTTCTCTCTCAAATTCTAATGTTATAATTAAAATCAAATGTATCAAATTTTGTACGTATAACTAACTTAAGATTATACACATGCATGTTTTGTAAACATGAAATTGGATAGTATCGAGTGTTGGAGACCTGTGTATAAAATATTTAAGAATGATTACGATTACTCTCTGTATGTTTACTTTATAAAAATAAATAAATAAATGTCACCATTATAGTTGTGTGCGTAAAAGCGTTTTACGACTAAATTTACTTGGGTTAATTGATATTTATTTAAAAAAACGCATAGGTATTCTAATCTAAATAAAATTTACGATGAACTGAAACTACCATGGGTAATAAAACAAAATATGTACGTACGACTATCACTAGAAATTTTATGTTAATATTAAATATTGTACAGAATTTGTGTAAAAATCATACCTTCATTGAAGTCTTGAATGGGTAAATAGTGTATTTTGTATCCTTGCAATGCACCTCCAAGTCTATTTTGCGGAATTGGGAAATACCACACTTTTATACTGACCGGCGATAGAGCAATGCACGAAACGTTGGACGGCGCTACTTCAGGAACTGAAACGAAAATTTGATAGGTAATTGAAATCTAAATTACGCACACTTACCAACCAATTAATCGGGCCAAACAAACCTACTTCGAACCCCATGAGATGTTTATATTTTTATATAATAATAATAATTATTATTAAGTAATTACAAAATTTAGGAGCTAGCTCCGGTGATTTTGTTGAGTTTAGTAGGTGAGGAAAAAAAATAGTGCTTAACAACTCGCAGTCTACGCTTAAAAACATACTGACCTATGAAGACAATGCCACTGCCGAATTGTTCTGGAAAGAAACGAATTGAACCCAATGTTCCGTTTTCTCAAGATAGGTCTTATCTTGGAAGGATGGCCAATACGGCCAATATAAGGAGGCTTAGAGCAGGCAGGCTCATTCCTGAATTGTTAACCTGAATTCAAAACGCCTTCTACTAAGTGGCTCCCAATTAAGAGTTGAAATGAATTCAGATGGACTATCATACCGACTAAAAAAGCCTAAAGACATGCCGGCTTGCTTTTCTATCGCCTTGATAGTTAAATAAGTAACTAACTTAAACACATATTGACAATCATTGTTACCCGTTAAGATATTGGAGGAAAATTATTTTATATCAACCGCAACCGCGTCAAAGTTAACTTATTGATATGATATTATTATTGAATTTTGAAGTAAGACTTTAAATTTTAAATTAAATCAAAACTTGAGGATCGGAGATCGATTTATTACATTCTGGCTTAATGCGAAGCATATTGCGGGCGGCCCTGAAATTCGGTGCATTATTTTTATAGTTATGATGGTTTTTATTTAATTACAGCTTCATAATATAGAAATCAAAAAACATTTTTTTCTATTTTAGACCCTTCATTTGGTTTTTAACTATTTTTCCTAAGGCTCTAATGTATTCTTTAAGAGAGTAATTCAACTAAGAAAGAACTATTAAAAGTTTATCATTTATTAAATTTCTCAGAAATAGAACTGAATTTTAAAAATCTACCTTTACTATGTTGAAGACATGGTTAAGGTATCTAAATATATTTTTTTTATGTTTAAAAGAAGGGTCTAAATTAAACGAAATTATGATTTACCCTTTAGCTTCGCTTTAATAAGGAGAAAAGGTTGACATCTTGCGCCTGGGAGCCAAGCAAATCCAAAAATTCGGGTGCCTCATAGGTTCATATTTATTTCAAGCTTACCTCCCTCCAACGTTACGCCAACAATCGGTTGAGACCTGGGTCCTGAGCCGGCGTTATTATAAGCCGAAACACTCACTGAATATCTCTTGTAGTAACCCAGATTGCTTATCGTGAAGTTTTTTTCAGTCGCGCCCCTTATTTGGGCGGATTTTTCAGACAGTTTATCTGTAAGGATAAAGCCACATTGAACTGCACCTCAAGTAGGAAAATATTGGGAATACGGGTGTGTTTAAATTCACTGGTGTCTTTTTAGGGGGTGACCTATATTGACAACGGAAACAAAAAATAATAATTTTGGAAATAAAAAAAGAATGAATGAATCTTAACAAAATTTTGTTCAACAAGTTTTCATATAGCTAACATAAAATCCATATAAAAATATAAATTGACCGTTGAACGTTTTGTGCACGTATTGTTGTGTTCGTAACCTATCCAATTGTCCTACATTACAATATTTGCGCTCGAGAACCTACCCGTCGTTCACTATCGTCAGTACATTTGCAGGTAATGTGCCCCGTGCAGTCAGTCGGTTTCTGTCACTTGATTTATGCTCAGTTTGGTTTGCCATTTCATAATGAATAGACTTACTCCTGAACAACGTTTGCAAATAGTGCAAATTTAGAAAAAAACACTCTAAATTTTTTTTAAATCACTCTAAAATAAAGTAAAAATCGCGTCGTGGGCCTGTGGCGTGGCCTCCAAGATCGTGCGATTTAACACCGTGGACTATTTTTTGTGGGGTTATGTGAAGTCGCTTGTCTACGCAGATAAGCCGGACACGATTAACGCCTTGGAAGAGAATATTCGGCGCGTTATTGCTGACATACTTTTTGCAGCAACTTGCTGCAAAAAGTGGTTGAAAATTGGGCCTCTCGGCTGGAATTTGTTCGAGTCAGCCGCGGCGGCCACTTACCCGAAATCATTTTTAAAACATAATGGCAAACCCTTATCTTTATAATAAAACTAAACTCTTAGCCATAACATCAAATTATATGCGTTTTATCTCATCTTGAAAACCACGCCTCTAACAACATCACCCTATATTTCGCGACCTAGCACCATGTGTTCAACCACTTTATCACATTGACATGGCTTATATTGAATTTTGAATTCGTTTTTCTCATAATTAGAAATCATTCCAATATTTTTTGTTTGTTTGTTGGTATAGGTCAACCCCCTAAAAGCACATCAGTGAATTTAAAAACATTCATTATAGTGACATCACAATAGATGGATGACAAAACTCGCGTTTTTCCAGGGTGAGAATGTCAATTTTAAAATATTTCAGATTAATATAATAATAAACATGGAAATAAGATAATACCGTTCTCTTCACTGATCTCTGACACGTCTTCCTTCCAATAAATAACATAACCTAAAAGTGCACCATTCCACGAGTTTGACGGCGGGACCTTTATAAAATTAAACAAAGTTTTCATTAATTTTGAATGACCTACCTAAATGAGTATAAATATACACGACATGAATACGTTACCTTCCATTCAATGTGAAGCTCTCTAAGATTTCTAGCTATGATTTTAATGCTCTTCGGTGAATCCGATGGCGCTGAAAAATATATATACGAGTATATAATTACCTTATATCTTTTTCACAATGTTTCCGACAGAAATATAAACATGTTGTAACGGTGGATCAAGACCCCTCGTTAACGGGCGGTAAGGATAGGGATAGAGTTCAGATTAGGGTCAACAAGTAGTTTATTGAAGTTACACACTTATCCTAACCAGTTTCTGACTCGTTAAGAATACAAATAGAAATTGATAAATAACAGGTAATAGCTTTAACTTAGGAGGTGTCTAGTAAAGACTGACAGTTCCTTTTTCGATTATGAAAATCAAACCGTGAGAAAGGAATTTATAGATCGTCTATGATTGACGTCACGTCGTGTGAAATGCAACTTAGCATTTATCCACACTTGTGTCTCTCAAGGAGGAATTTGTATAATAATTAATTGTAGTCGCCGTTGACGTCAAAACAACGCTTGTAGCTAAACTGGGTATAAGAACTGCGTACCTGGCAATTCCACATTTGTGAAATACGCTTACGTTACCAACTAGTGGCGGCGGCAAGGATACAGGTGAACCTTTTCTCATGCTCATCCTTTTATGGGGTTATTCTACACACCAAACGAAACAAGTTTTATTCAGTTTGGTGATAGTGCGGTAACACCACAAATAAACAATGAACTTTGTGGAATTGAACATTTTATAATTTTAAAATATATACTTGAATTATCATTTTATTATTATTTAATTTATTAAACGATTGTAAAGCAAAAATAATACACTATTAATATTGTAATTACTGAGAATAGCTTACCTTCGTCTCTTGTCTTGGCCATTACGCTCTCCGTGAATAAACTGTGGTCTATTTGATTGTGCGCCATAATACGAAACATGTAAATTGTAGCCGGTTTGAATCCATTCACAGTTACCTGTAGAGTGTTCGCATTACCTGTACTGTAATGGCAAACACATAGTTTCAACTTGAGGTCAGTTCGTTCTTAGGCGTTTTATAAATCTTTAGACTCATTCGAACGTGCTTTGATGTGTTCAAAATTTAGATAAAATGAGTCCCCAAAAATCAAACGTATCTTTTGTCCCCAACTTTTCTCATTTTGAGATAAAAGTTTTTCCTTAAATAATTCCCTAATACAGGATCATTTTAGTAATAATCAGAAAAATATTACATTTGTTACGTAGTATCTATATATTAATACGTGAAGGGAAAACTTTGTACCCCTTTTTAAGAATATTGCGCGCACGGTGGAGTGTGAGATTTGGCACGGTTAAAGTTTATATGGAGAAGGAGCGCAGAAAGCTAAAATTATCTATAATATGCTTTACAAATGTATTAAATTAAATAAAATAAAACTTTTAATACTGACACTTTGACTGAATAAGTTTCGAGCTGTGAATTTTGTGTGATTTCAAATATTCCTTTTTTTAATGGTCTGTCAATGTCAAGCAAAAATAATTATTAATGCCATCTTATACTTCCATGAATGTCAAGTGTCATTTTTACATGAAAAAATTAAAACTGACAATGAAAAAAATAAATACAAATACAAGCTGTAAATCTGTTTTAACTTCAACAGTGCCTAACATAAAATTTTAAATTACATAGGTATTTCAGGGAATTAAGGCAAATGACGTATTTCTACCCGCGTGCAACTAACATAATGGAACAAAATTCAATTAAAATATATGCAATGATAGAGGTAAACTCACCGTATTATAGAGGTATTAAAACCTTAATAATGCTCAAACTTAAAAAAATAATGAATTACGGTCGAATTTCGACCACTGGTTAACATAAAAACGAAAAATAAATAGATTAAGTAAATATGTTGCCATGAATGGAAAATGTAACTATTCTTCAAATGAATATTGCTAATTTTGTTTCATTTTATACATATAAAGAATTCACAAAAATATAAATCGAATAAAATTTATACAATTTTCAATAAACTAATATTATACGCAAAAAAAATCATTTTAAAACGCCTGAACTTCTCGTAAAACCTTGGCCTATCGGTAAATGTAGATTTCTAATCTCAAAAAGAAAAAAACTTCATTATCTCCATTTGGACCAAAATGTGACATTGTTACGTTTTGATTCTGGAAAACTCTCAAATATACGAAACTTCAGATAAAACGATAAATATTTCTTAAATCTTATATTCACGTGTGCCCTAAATTTGGTACTCTAAAAAAAAAAAATCGAAATACCTCTCAAATAAACAACAAAAGTAAACAAAAAAAAAAACAAAATTTAGAGACAGATTTAAAAGTAGTTTGAGTAATGAAATGTTGGTAGAGGATTGTGTAAATTTACTTTATGACAAGTCATACATATCGTTTTGAATTTGATCCCGAAGCAATGTCACATTGGTGGTATCAGCCCTACTCCATTTTTCTGACGATTGATCTTGGCTTCCGGTCGCTGGCTGATACTGAAGAAGATACGAGTGGATGGGGCTTCCGCCATCGTAAGCCCGTTGCCATGTGAGTCTTATCATTCTACTACCGACTTCTACGACCTGGAGATTGACGGGCGGTTTGGGACGTTCTAAAGGACACACATATTTATTCACAATAAATTGCAATTTAAGGACATTATAATTAAATCACCTAAGGTAAAATACAAACTTACATTACAATAACTTATTTATATATATATTTGGCAGCAACTAACTAAGAATATTAAGGAGATGTCAATAAGAGCCACGTTTTCATACATCATCGTTGTAAAGGTGATGTAAAATTAAATCTATTGTTTCTGTAACATACCTTCGATCACCCCACTACGCACTGCCTGTGTGGGGGCTCATGTAGTTATTTTTTTTTCTTATGGGAAAACATACAGTTATATTGATATACATTTAAAAAATAGTTTATTTGAATATAGTTTTTGTAATATTTAATATCCCTAGATACTAATAATAGGATTATAGATTATTCTGAAGTCTAATATAAATACTAATTATATTAGTTGAACACATAAGTAAATGAGCAAGATATATTGAAAATGTTTACTGTCATTTAGGAGGTGGATATATAACTATAAATAATCAAACATTAATCAGAAACACAATATTTCCCAGGTTCGATAAAACTAAGCAATTCAAAATTTAACAAAAATAGTTTAAATGTTTCGGAACGCTGTTCCAAAAAAAAAATAATACTAAAATATATTAAACAAGTTTAAATAAATAAAAAGAAAAAAACGATTTTAAATTAAAAAAAAGATCATGAAATACACCAAATTAAACTAGGAATTTTGTCCGTGGTTTTGTGCATTTATATTGGTGTTGGTATGGTATTGGTATAATAAATGGCGTTGCGAAACTTTTACTGAGTTATTGAAAAAAGGACAATTTGGGAGAAGTTTGTATTAAAAAAAAACTCAAATTCAGTAAATAGAAAGGGGGTGGTTGTTTCATTACTAACCGCGCCTCAAAACATACAAAACCTAAACTGAAATAGTATTAAAATTTATGATGAAATAAAAGGATGTCATAATACCTGACCTGTACCTGTTTTTTTTTATTTTAATCTACTCAGCGCATCACAAGTTAAAACCAAAGACAGGTACGGCAGTCTGGGGGACGCCTGTAGGACAGAACTATAAGGCATCAGGTCTGTTACATAATTTACTAGTTAGCGTCTGGTTAAATAATTTACTACTACTAAACGACGTATAGAAGCAGTTGATATCAAATGAGCTAAAGGTATCATAGATATTTTTGTTTATTAAAAAGATACTATTTCAAATTAATTAAAAAAAAAAAACAATATATCTTCTTAATATATATAAATCTCGTGTCACAATGTTTGTCCTCAATGGACTCCTAAACCACTTAACCGATTATAATAAAATTTGAACACCATGTGCAGTTCGATGTGCACTTGAGAGATAGGATAGTTTAAATCTCAAATTATAGTCGCAATTTTAATTTATCGCTAATTTTTTGTCCGTTATTATTTGGCAGTCATAAAACTGACAGATGTCGATACCTTTCGACTGGGTTGATGGCGCTAATGTCTGTTATTATTTGACAGTGACAGTTATTCGACGCAAACGTATTAAAAGAGCCCATCAGTTGGCAGAACAAATTGAATCAAGAAATCCAGCTCAAAGAATCAGGACAGCAGAAGGTCATGCACAAAAATCTCAAGAACAGTGTAACGAACGTCTTCAAGAGAATATCATAAGAACAAGAAAATTATTATTTTCAGTCAAATGCCACCGAAAAAATCTAACCTCAACAACGCGAGCGGCAAACGTCAAAACGCAAACGTCAAAACTACGATCGGAATAATATATTCACTTACGAGATGCTGTTGCTGGAAACATCGATGGAAATTTAAATCCCAATGACATCGGTAATGCTTTCATTTTACCTTCAAGCTACATCGGCAGTCCACGGAACATGCAGGAATACATACAAGATGCGATGACTTACGTACGTCATTACGGCCGACCGGATTTATTTATTACATTCACATGTAATCCGAATTGGGAAGAGATACAAACTTTACTATTGCCAGGACAACAAGCCATTCATCGTCATGAACTGCACGTGTGTTTAAACAAAAATTGAAATCCTTAATTGATTTTATTGTAAAATATACAATTTTTGGTATCACACGTTGTTGGCTGAATACGATAGAGTGGCAAAAGCGAGGTTTGCCTCATGCCCACATTTTGGTTTGGCTTAAAGATAGAATCCGTCCTGAAGAAATCGATCAAATAATTTCAGCCGAAATTCCAGACCCATTAATTGATCAAGAATTATTTGATATTGTCACCAAACACATGATCCATGGGCCATGCGGTGTTTTCAACATGACCTCACCGTGCATGGAAAATGGAAAATGTAAAAAAAACTTCCCAAAGCCGCATACGAATGACACGATCACGGATATTGATGGTTATCCAACTAAATCAACTAATTCAATTGATCAAAAGAGTTTCGCCACGACTGCAAAATGACAATTATCAAATCGTCATAAAAGCCGACAAAGTACCATTAGGTGAACATGCTGGTAGATTCAACTCTCCAACTGTTGATGAGGTTGCTGTTATCATGGTTGGTGATCCAGTTGACAAAAGATCTATAAACATTACACGGCGAGACAACACTGTCAGTACGATTTAGGATCTACACCGTTCATATGACGCACTACAATATCCATTGATATTTTGGCAAGGACAAGATGAATATCACCTTAATATCAAACAGTATGATCCAAATACCGGTAAATTTGTCAATTATCTATTTACTTTCTTACTGTATGTATAGATTTTAATTTCGTATTGCATTTTATTTTTTATTTTTTTAGGTGATTACAGAAATAATAAAGTTAGCTCAATGAACTACTACGCACACCGAATAATGGTTAGACAACATCAAGACAATTATATCCTTCGATATCGTCAGCTGTTCCATCAATACATTATTGATATGTATGCTAAGGTCGAAAGCGAACGCTTGCGATTCCTTCGATTCAACCAGGCAAAACTACGATCGGAAGAATATATTCACTTACGAGATGCTGTTGCTGGAAACATCGATGGAAATTTAAATCCCAATGACATCGGTAATGCTTTCATTTTACCTTCATTTTACCTTCAAAATTCAAGGCCAGGTGTACCATAAAATCGGATCACTGATGCCAATGCCTGATAACAATCCGAAATTTCTTCAAATTTATTTTATGGGCGATTGTGAAGAGCGCGTGACGACTCGGTGCCTGTATAATTTTATTGAACAAGCAGAGGAAAGAGCAATTGTGATATTATTGGAAAATTTTTTAGAAGATCACAATCAACTAATGCAATTGATCAAAAGAGTTTCGCCACGACTGCAAAATGACAATTATCAAATCGTCATAAAAGCCGACAAAGTACCATTAGGTGAACATGCTGGTAGATTCAACGCTCCAACTGTTGATGAGGTTGCTGTTATCATGGTTGATGATCCAGTTGACAAAAGATCTATAAACATTACACGGCGAGACAACACTGTCAGTACGATTTCGGATCTACACCGTTCATATGACGCACTACAATATCCATTGATATTTTGGCAAGGACAAGATGAATATCACCTTAATATCAATCAGTATGATCCAAATACCGGTAAATTTGACAATTATCTATTTACTTTCTTACTGTATGTATAGATTTTAATTTCGTATTGCATTTTATTTTTTATTTTTTTAGGTGATTACAGAAATAATAAAGTTAGCTCAATGAACTACTACGCACACCGAATAATGGTTAGACAACATCAAGACAATTATATCCTTCGATATCGTCAGCTGTTCCATCAATACATTGTTGATATGTATGCTAAGGTCGAAAGCGAACGCTTGCGATTCCTTCGATTCAACCAGGCAAAACTACGATCGGAAGAATATATTCACTTACGAGATGCTGTTGCTGGAAACATCGATGGAAATTTAAATCCCAATGACATCGGTAATGCTTTCATTTTACCTTCAAGCTACATCGGCAGTCCACGGAACATGCAGGAATACATACAAGATGCGATGACTTACGTACGTCATTACGGCCGACCGGATTTATTTATTACATTCACATGTAATCCGAATTGGGAAGAGATACAAACTTTACTATTGCCAGGACAACAAGCCATTCATCGTCATGATTTAACTGCACGTGTGTTTAAACAAAAATTGAAATCCTTAATTGATTTTATTGTTAAATATACAATTTTTGGTATCACACGTTGTTGGCTGAATACGATAGAGTGGCAAAAGCGAGGTTTGCCTCATGCCCACATTTTGGTTTGGCTTAAAGATAGAATCCGTCCTGAAGAAATCGATCAAATAATTTCAGCCGAAATTCCAGACCCATTAATTGATCAAGAATTATTTGATATTGTCACCAAACACATGATCCATGGGCCATGCGGTGTTTTCAACATGACGTCACCGTGCATGGAAAATGGAAAATGTAAAAAAAACTTCCCAAAGCCGCATACGAATGACACGATCACGGATATTGATGGTTATCCAATGTATCGCCGCAGAAGTACTGAGAATGGTGGCCACACATTTACAATGCGACTGCCGAACTTTCCAAATCAAGTTGAGTTTGATAATCAGTGGGTGGTACCATACTCAACACTACTTTCAAAAACTTACAAAGCTCATATCAATGTTGAGCTTTGCAGTTCTGTTAAATCAATTAAGTATATTTGTAAATATGTAAACAAAGGCAGTGATTTGGCCATATTTGAAGTAAAAAACATAAATAAAAATGACGAAATAGCACGATACCAAATGGGCAGATACATTAGCAGCAATGAAGCTATTTGGCATATTCTCAGCTTTCCCATCCACGAAAGAGATCCTGCTGTCCAACATCTGGCAATACATCTTGAAAACGGTCAACGTGTATACTTCACTGAAGAAAATGTTCTCCAAAGAGCGTTCGAAGCTCCGAAAACGACTCTAACTGAATTTTTTACATTGTGTCAAAAACCTGATGTTTTTGGCCAATTCGCGAAGACATTGGTGTATGGTGATGTTCCACGTTATTTCACATGGAACAAATCCAGTAAAAAATGGGAGCCACGGAAACAAGGAAAACCACATCCTTCCATTACAGGCATATTCAAAGCTAAGACATTGGGGAGACTTTACACGGTACATCCAAAGCAACGTGAGTGCTTCTATTTACGTTTGTTATTGGTGAATGTTCCCGGACCAACGTCTTTTGAATTTTTACGAACAGCTAATGGTCGAGTATTCAATACATACCAGGATGCATGTCGTGAACTGCAATTGCTAGAAGACGATAACCATTGGGACTTAGCGCTTGCTGATGCTGCGTTGACATCAACACCGAATAACATTCGTCAGTTGTTTGCAATTATTTTGGCGACATGTTATCCCTCGCAAGCACAAACTTTGTGGGAAAAATATAAAAATTGTATGACAGAAGACATCTTGCACCGAATTAGACAAACAAATCAATGCCAAAACATAGATTATACACCAGAGATGTACAATGAAGCATTGGTCTTGATCGAGGATTTATGTGTTCTTATTTCAAATTTACCACTTAATCATTATGGTATGCCATCACCTAATCGTCCAGCCACCGACTTAGTCAATACCGATTTACAACGAGAAAATCAATATGACCATGGAAGTTTAGCAACAATTATCATGAACAGTGAACCATTACTGACAGCAGAACAAAAAAATATTTATGATCGGATTATGCTGGCTGTTGCTGCTGAACAAGGCGGTTTTTTTTTCTTGGATGCACCCGGTGGAACCGGTAAGACATTTTTAATATCGTTGATTCTTGCCAAAATACGGTCGCAACAAAAAATCGCATTAGCATTAGCATCGTCAGGCATTGCGGCTACTTTACTGGATGGTGGGCGAACAGCACATTCAACATTCAAGCTGCCATTGGACGTTCATAATAAACCAGATGCAATGTGTAACATCAAAAAGAATAGTGGAATAGCTGCAGTGTTGCGGAAGAGTTCTATAATAATTTGGGATGAGTGCACAATGGCACACAAATATTCACTTGAAGCATTAAACAGAACTATGCAAGATTTAAACAGCAATAATAAACTTTTCGGTGGTGCTATCTTACTTTTGTCTGGTGACTTCCGGCAGACCTTACCGGTTATACCTCGCTCTACTTTCGCGGATGAGATTAATGCATGTTTGAAACAATCATTCTTATGGCGAAGTGTTGAAACACTTCGATTGACCATAAATATGCGAGTACAATTGCAAAATGATCCATCAGCACTAATATTTTCCGAACAACTACTAGATATTGGGAACGGTAAAATAAAACTGCAACCAAATACGCAATGCATTAAACTACCAGACAATTTTTGCACTGTTGTTCAGGATAAAACTGAATTGATTCAGAGTATTTTCCCGGATATACAGAATAATTATTTGAATCATGAATGGCTTAGTCAACGGGCGATTTTGGCAGCCAAAAACGTTGATGTTGACGAAATTAACTTCCAGATACAACAGTTGTTACCAGGCGATCTGATGTCTTTTAAATCAATCGATACTGTTGTTGATGAAAATGAAAGTGTAAATTTTCCGATTGAATTTTTAAATTCATTAGATATCCCTGGAATGCCACCACATAATCTTCGATTAAAGATTGGTTCCCCTATTATTCTCCTCCGTAATTTGAATCCACCTCAATTATGTAACGGTACGCGTTTGGTCATCAAAAAGATCACCGGAAACATTCTTGAAGCAACCATTTTGGCTGGGAAGTTTAAAGGAAAAGTGGTCCTGCTGCCACGTATTCCGATGATACCATCAGATTCTACCATACCCTTCAAAAGGCTACAGTTTCCAATTCGTTTAGCTTTCGCCATGTCTATAAATAAATCTCAAGGTCAAACAATGTCCATTTGTGGTTTAGATTTGGAAAATCCATGTTTTTCTCATGGGCAACTATATGTTGCGTGTTCACGTGTTGGGAAACCGTCGAATCTATTTGTGTTAGCTAAAGACAGGTTAACCAAAAACATTGTGCACCGATTGGTGTTAAATTAAATTGAAATTGAAAGTATTTATAATTCAAAAAAAAATATATTAATGTTTAAAAGTTTAAGACTGTCTGCCTTGCCTACCTCATTCATGAGTTTAAGCGTCACATGTTATTTACTGTATTATACTGTAATATACTTATATTTGTTATAAAATTAAATGGAAATAATAAATCTGATAAATTTTTATTTTTTACCTATTGATTTCTGCTTAGTATCAAGTGTAAGAACATTTTAATTAATTGTGTTCAACGTACTTCCCCTTCAAATCTCAATCCAGTGAATTTGTATACCAACATCAACATTTTCGTCTTTGTTCGTAAATAATTTCATTGTACTAAAGGGTTATAGTAGTAGAAAGTCAAATAAGGAGATCAGCATATTTTTTTACAAATACCATCTGTGTGAAAAAGCATAGTGGACTCCGTGACTGATGTTCTCTTATTGTTCCTCTTAGATTGTTTACTATAATGTAATATAACAAAAACTTTAGCCACAGCAACGCGTGGCCGGGTCAGCTAGTATATATATATATATTTCTGTATTTAGAGTGCTAATGTTGTGTAAATTAATTTAATTTTAATCATTACATGTATCTCTGTACTTTTGCGAAAACCTGTCATCAGTTAATTTGTACAAACAACTGTATGTACCATTCTTTTTTCATATACGATAATGTTGGTTTTTCGAATAAACGATAAATAAATAAATAAATACCACAACAAATGTATGTAAAATTTTCAATTATAATATTAAAATATACTTTATATTAAACTAATTACTAACATAGTAATATAATATAGTCACACCAGAACATAATTACATTTTTTAAATGAGTGTAAAAATATGTTTCCAAATATTATCACAATCGAGCTAAAAATTATTTAAAGATATTATAAATACCTTGAACGGATAGGTTTATAACAGCCTCACTCTTGCCAAATTGATTTTCTACCAGGCATTTGTACAAACCTCCGTCTTGACTGGTAATATCAGCGATGGATACCTTAGAGTTTATTTTGTCGTCGAGATTCAATTCAGAAATTGTTATTCTGAAAATATAAGATATTTAGGGCTATGGTCTGAGGCATAGGTTGGAATAGGCATGATTAGCGGCTTGTAAAATCAATGTTTTCGCAAACAACCCGTTATCAAAGTATGTTTTACGCTTGACTGTACTTTGATGGTTTGAACTTTGAAACCTAAATATGGGAATCAGTATTATAGTTTTCGATATTAATTGGCGAGTATTGATCTTTGGTCCTACGAAATCACGTTTTTTAAGAATCTTGTATGTATGTATAGTTATCTAACAAATACCTATATATAGCTTTCAGAAATACATAAAAAATACACATTTACATTTTGTATTTGTACCTATTTATTTTTGAAACAAATGTAACCAAAATAATTTAAACATTCATTTGATTAATGTAAAAATGGGACTTGACATTCATAGAAGTGTAAGATTTTTGCGTGACATTACTACATTGACATTGACAGACTATTGAAAAAGAAACATTTGAAATCACACAAAATACACAGCTCAAAACTCATTCTGTCAATCAGCTGTCAGTAGTATGAACGTTTTATTTTATTTAATTTAATGTTTTTATAACACATATTATAGATAATTTTAGCTTTTTGAAATTCTCGATATAAACTTTAACCATGCCAAATCTCACACAAAGAATTTTTAACATTAGACTTTTTGGCCCTAGGCTAGCAAACCTCAATCAAGCCTGGATTTAACCGAAGATATTAATACTTTGTGCCAAAACTAAAGCTAGGAAAAAATATAGATCAAATTGTTATTAATAGTTAAAATTGTATAACAAACCCTTTATTCTTTATCGACTTCATTTTATTGCCAAATATACCTATATTATTAACTCTAACCTACTTCGTCATTGTTTATTTTTTATTAAATATTATATATGAGTTACTTATATATTTAGTAAGTAGCTTTACTTTGTAGGCGACAAAGAGATTTATATTTTTTGATTGATTAAATTTAACCAGTTTAGATAGGGCCCCAATTTCATTTTTGCACCGGGGCCTTTCGTTACGTAGCTACGCCACTGTACCTATTATAAGTTGCCTGCGTAGATATTGATATGAAATTAAGAGGATGAAGGTTAGACTGAGAAAAAATCCTTTATGCTCTACGAGGAATTTCTGCAAATATAGTGGCACAAACAAACGAGGCTTGTAACCTTAACAGACTATTACGCTACGGTTACTAAAGTTTTTAGTAGGGTCAACCGACGTTTGGTACACCTGACTGAACTCGGGTACACATAAACAAATTGATTTGTAAGCGCTACCGTACTGTTCGGTAGAGAAATAAAATGGCGGACTAGGCTAGAAGCGCGAAGCGTGTTTGCGAGTCTACTATAATTGATTGTTTGATTGACGTAACAAAACAGACTTGTAATGTGTACGCAACTTTTCATTTGAATGCTGTGTTAACTCAAAGTTGATCGTTACTTATTTCCTCAAGTTCATATAATAAATAAGACAAATAATTACCTTTTGTAGTCAGAGCGCAGTCTATTTGATCCTTTCAACCAAGCTATTGTCAAAGGCTTGTCTCCCGTTGCGTCACAGCTCATTAGTGCCTTGGCCCCGTTGCGTAATGTAATATTGTTTGCTGTCGTAGTTATATAAGGAGGTTCTGTGAAGTTAATTATTAACAATATTTTTAGAATAACCGAATGTACTGAATTACCGATAACCGGTTATACCTAGGCCCTATTAACAATTCGTGTGAAGATGCTATAAAGTCTCAAAGATATAAACTAGTCGGTAGAATTAGTTATTAGCTGGGGTTTAAAGTTAAGTAAAAAATAGTGCTTCCGATACAACTTCAAAAGCAGCTAAACGCACGGAATTAAATCAATAAAAGATTTATGAAGTGCATTGCATTCGAGACTCGTGCTGAGGCTGAGCTGGAGCAGGTTTGTTCATCCGCTACAGCCGATAAAGACGTCAATCTGACTTCAGATCATTTTGAACAAGCAAAGAAGTTGCGAATATGAATGATAAAGCATGTCGAAATATTACGATATTGAGCGTTTTGATTAAATGACATGTAATTTAGCGAATGAAGATTACACGTCTATCAATAACTTGATAGAAATCGGACGCAAGAATATAATAGACATTTTTAGTTTCGCAACCTAAATAAATTCACTCATAATAGATATAGAGAAAGAACGAAAGAAGGCGAAAGAAAAAGTAAGAAAGAAAATGTTCGTTTATTGAAAAAAGGTAAAACAAATATAAATAATGGTTACACATTTTTCATTTGTTACATAATATTTTTTCCAACTGTCTTAGACGTCTTAAATTATTGGCCTCAAAAACGACATTCTTATTTAAAACAAACGTTTAAATATTTTTTTTGCTACTCTCATGAATTTGTGCCTTTTCAGGAATGAACCACGCCAAAAATGAAAGTTTCTTTTCTAATAAAAATGTAAATTTAAAAACATAAAAAAATAGAATTATCGCTATGTTTAATAAATTTTGTATTTATGTACCTACGAAATTAAAATCTAATAAGTATATTATTATTATTATTACTAGTTATTATTGCGGTCTAAATGGCATACGTTAGTACATACGGACAATTTAAAACAGTAACGATATATATTTTTTTTTTTTAAAAACTTTATTATTATTTTTTTTACAAAACACCTTTACATTTCCCCACAAAGACGGTGCCTTTTCTGTGGGTGAAAAAAAAAAACATTTTATATACAGTATAAAAGTTTCAAAAGGGTTACATCAATAAGAAAAAGGAAAAACAAAAAACAATATAATAAAATGCAAAAGCAATAAATAGATAACAACCAAAAGTAAAAAGTAAAAACCTATCAAAAGCAAAGTTAAAGAAAAAAATAAAAATAGACAAAACCATATATTTTTATATTTATATAAATATATATAGTGCGGTGCGGCGTTTAGTAAATCACAAAAAAAACAGCTTTTAATTTTACCTAGTAATCCATAGAAAAAAAAAACCTATGATTTAGCGTTATATCTAAAATCTTCAGTTTATAACTTCGACCCATTACAAAATATTAGAAAAAAATGTGCAAAATGAGTATGTTTTAGTGAAAGTTTTTTTCTCGCATTTATGAGCGAGTCTGTTTTAATGAAAGTTTTTTCTCGCACTTTTGAGCGAGTCTGTTTTTATAGGGTTCCGTAACTATGAAAGGGGGTTGCTCTCGCTGACTGACAAAATTACTGGAATCGTTTTACCGAGCCTGTTTTAATGTTTTAATTTTTCTCCGTTCGTGCCTGTAGGGTTTTGTATCTTGGCTGTTAGTAAATTTTTGACAGCCAGTAAAAGTTTGTGTTTTGCGCTTTAAATAAATTTGTAATTAAAAAAATAGCCTGTAAGCTTACCATTGACACTGACAAATACTGTCTTTGAAAGAGCTTTCCCAACTTTATTGTCGACATCACATTTGTACCATCCCTCGTCGGCGCTTTTGATGGTTGAAATCAGGATAGATCCATCTGCCAATACGATTACTTTGTCTGATGATACAACAGGTATTGGGTCACTGTGATCAGAATCTAGAATAAACAAAAGGAGACAAGATTTCAATGCACTTAAAATTCCACAGTGGTAGCACATGGCCTTTTAAAACCCACAATAATCAACAGTTATCATTTAAAATAAAATCAAATGATACAAAAAACATAATGTATCATTAAAAAAAGTGTTTTAAGCGGTTGGGTTACATATCACATGGCCGTTTAAGCATTAGGCTATTTTGAGTAAAGATCGTAGTAGTTAAGGCGTTGGACTTTTCACCCAAAGGTCGCGGGTTCGAATCCTCACATGGTCATACCATTATTAAAGCTTCATTAATACCATCTCCCTTGACTCTAGGATAGGTACGTTTGGCCTAGTTGAGTAGGGTCCAAAATAATTGTGTATGATCTAGGTCATAGCAATTATTTAAAAAATAACGCAATAAATACAGTAATATTAATGTGATGATATCCGTAATGGTATATGAGAATGTTAATGAATAGGTACCTTTATATTTCGTCCATGTCACGTCTGGCCTTGGATATCCTTGTGCACTGCATGGCACCACCAAAGAGCTTCCCGAGGTGCTCGACGTATTCTGTGGTTCTGTGGTCCACTGGGGTGGAACTAAGCATAGTCAAATATGTTTGTTAAGCATACATTACTACAAGCAATATAATTCCATTGAAAATATAGCATATTCAATTTAAAAATATGTACTTTTAAAGAATGCTATTCTAAAGGTTTGTCACACTAGTGACAAAAGTAAAGTCATTATACTGTGCCCACTGACACAACATTCCAGTTACAAATCATGTTCTATGCGAAAACGCGTAATAGACGAATCGCACACTTTAAATTTCAGTAGAAATTTAATTAACGGCTGAACAAATCCAGCCGACTATATCTCACATTTTATATTTTAGGAATCGATTGTGTCGAAAATGCATAGTTGCAGTTCGCACACCGTTTAACGTTACGAGAAACAAACAGTGAGATATTCGAGAAATTCCTTTCCCACGACAAGTGTTCTTGACCGAGGTAGGTGCCTGGCAACTCAAGTCTTCGTCCAGCTCTCACAACATCAAACCTTCTGCACACCTTCCATGTCACACTTTGATTAGATTTTTTTATTTTTATTGTATTATCCTTTTAATAATTTATTTGAAAAATTAAAGGAAAAATATTTGTAATTATTTTGATTCGTTTAATTGACATTCCCATGATAGTACAAAAGCTCTCTCGAGAGAAAGTATCGATTCTCCCAGTTGCTCTTAAAAAAAAACATTTTTTTTGACCAAAATTGTCATTTCCTTAAACTCTTATTGCATACTTTAATTTCAAATCCTGTTTCATACGGCCTTAGAATCTAAAGCTTACTTATCAGCTGAATTAAATTCCATTATTTATTAAAAATACTCGAAATAAATTAATTTCAATAAATGTTTTCACTCAATTTTTTCGACCTTTAAATAGTTATTGTGCTATTTGGGACAGAGACAAATCCAACAAATCAAAGATCATAAAAATCGGTCCGCCTTTCTTGAGTTATAAATGTGTAACTACCCGACATTGTTTTATATATATATATAGATAGATTGGTTTCAATCCCGTAAGTGTAGGTGCAATATTTATTACCCTTTACAATTAAATCCGCTGTGAAGTTAGTGGCGGCTGCGTTGTTGGCCGCATTGCACGTATAGGAGCCATTGTGGGCGGCCGAAACGTTTTCAAAAATAAGCAACGAGAAGAAGCCCATATTCCTGTGCTCGACCTATTTCAAATAATTAAAAATAATTTAACGAAAATGATTTGGAATGTGTTTGTCATGAATTAATTTTTCAAATAGCCCTGCGATTTCAAAAAGATTTGTTTTGACATTATATAGAAATTCATCATGGTTTCCGAGTAAAAAAATTGTAAACTTTACGTGATAATATGAAATCACTCTTGTCATAAGTCATTGATCGGCCTTGGCCGAGCGCCTGCGAGCAAAAAAGTGATTTGCACGAGCGCACGAAATGATTTTGGTTATGAATTATTTTCACATTGTCTTATACAATTTCTTACGCGTAATAGGGAACATAAACACTCCTTTAAGCCTTTGGGACATTCTGTATACCGTCTTATTATGTGCAATATCACTATTATTAAAAGAGACATTATATATACTCGATGCCCGATCTGCAGGGTTAGAAAAAAAACGTAGTTGTTAGATCGACGTTTGTTCAATGCCACAAAAGCGTTCTGACAGCTCCTCTCGCTCGCTAATCGCGTTCGCGTTTTGAGACTAGCCCTGCTGAACCAACGGCGAGCGATCGAGACACGGGAGCATCCACCTCGTATATTCGCGAAGAACAAAAGTGTATCGCTGATAAACTCAGTCTATAACGCTTTTTGACAGCGATTCGAAAACAAATTTTGTATCATCTTTAAATTCAACATCAATTTTCTCTGTTATCTACTACACTACATTATGAGAGTATTTGTTGATCAATTATATACAAGTATATTCTAACTTTTCCTAGCCAAAACTGATATTTATTTTAAAATCCATAACAATTGAATCCCATTTTATTAATGAAAATTAATAAAGGAAACCTCATTGGACGCACTTATCGTATACTCCTCTAAAGCCAAGACGTCGCAATGTCAGGAAAAATCACTTCCACGCCGTATTTTATAATCGGTAAACTCAATTCTAAAATTTGAGAAAGATTCTTGATTTCTTTTTGAGGTTGAATTCTTCGGTCGATAATGTTTCAGCGCGGCACAAATTTTTCTAGTGAGAAATCTGCAATTGACTGACGTTTACAAGAAGCGAATGTGAAAATAATAGTAAAAATAAATATACCATTATGATAAGATAGTTATTAGATATCCACTTCTAATATACAAAGAGAAGATTTAAATGTTTTTAAAGATACATTACACAGATTATACAAAATGCATTAAGATTATGTCAAGGGACTAAAGTGTGATTAGGGCCCATTAAGCACTCTAGTGGGTACTCTTACACAAACTTGTATATGAATTTATATACAGAAAGCGTATAATTTGAAATTATAGTCAGATTTAACGTCTGGTTTGATGCAAGCGCCTAATTTTGTAAAATTAATTATTTATTAATGTTAATTAAATTATGTTTAATGCCAATGAAAACGGAATTATGTCAAACCGCTTAGTCTGAGAAAGAGTGTAGATTTATTTTTCAAATTTATTATAAATTAATTTCCGAAATTAATACACATTGGTGTTATCTTCAGTAATAAGATATAGAACTATTTTGCGTCCTTTTTATATAGATTATTGTACAGAATTGGATGCGATCTAAAAGTATGAGGCGGAGACATGCGGCAAGCGTGTGCGGCGGAAATAAAAACATTGTAACCAAGGATGCAGAAGCTCGATGTTACGGAACCTTAGGATTTAATGCCGTTCTGTTCCGTTAATTAAGATTCCGTGAAGAATACGTCAAAAACTTTTTTTTTTTAATAATATTTTTACTTAAAAATAACGGTTCACATAAAATACTAAATATATGTCATTCTTTCGTTCAAGACTTACCTTTAACTCTGGTGGTATTGGCATACCATCTTTGTACCATGAGAAATACATTGGTCTGTCTCCGGAGGAGAGCGTACAAGATGTCTGGGTACTACCTCCTTTTACAATGTTTATTGGGAAGTTGAACGGTATCACAACAGGCGGATCTGGAATTTAAACAAATCAATTAAAAAAAATTAGGTCGGTATTTTCTTAGAAAGAGGTCATAAAATACGTTGAAAAGAAAGACAAGCAAACTGCAGAATTGCTGTCGTTTCTTGAAAAAAAAAAAACATTCAATTGATTAAATTTTTAGCTGTTTTGATGCAATCATTTCAAACTATCCTCACACAGAAGTATTAGCAATAATATATAAACAATACAACAGTATAATTATTCCTGATAGCCAACAATTCCTACAAATATAGTTATTCTTTTTGACAAAAAGAAGTTGGTCCTTTGATCCGGCTCAAAGGACCAATCTTAATATTTAAACAAGAGTAATTATACCCAGTCCAAATTCTCAACAATTGATCCCGAATGAAAAGTCACTTCAGATAAGATTAAGACAATTTTCTGCACGCGCGAGGAGGATGATGAGGAGATTGAGTTTCAGTCACGGATTAAATTGTTGTTACTCGTGGTTGTCGAGTGGTTAAGGTATTTGACTACTAAACCAGCGGTCGCGGGTTCGAATCTGCACGCAGTCATACCATTTTTAACGTTTTATGACAATTCTTTCAAAAAAAAAATCTTGGACAGCGCTTTTAAGTACATGAATGTCAGAATGCTCAGAATCTCGCTAAAGACAGAACGAACCATGCGAATACAATGATACCCACTGTGAATATGCATCTGTACATCTCTGCGTGCCAGTTCTCCTGACGTGCCGACTACTGTACAGGTGTATGTGCCAGCATCCTCCGGTTGGATTTGTAGCATTTGGAGAATGTTGTGAATATTTTCACCTTTGAAGTTGGGGTTGATGCGATTGGCTACCTCTTGAGATTCTCTTTTCGTCCACATTACGGAACTGGAAAAGTATCGGTTTATTATAATGCACAATAATGACTGTAAGTTCTTTTTAATCAGGCCAACACCTAAAATCTTAAACCGCCGCCATTTTGTTTTGCTGTCAGTTGAAAGTTTACTTATTTATAATAAAAAATGTTCATTACAGCAATAATATAGTAAAAGAAAAACATTTATTTCCAACCGAATTAGTATTTCATATGAAGAGAAATTTCTCAGGGCTGGTCCCATTTTAGTTTCGTAAGGTTACGTCTAGTGAAATGAGCAAAATATAGGAAAGCGAGTTTTCCGCTCAAATTATTTTCATTTCGATAACACGTCAAATGCTTTTTTATTAGGTTGTATGTATTTTCATATATAAATATTTCTAAACCGCGCTGGTGTAGCTAAAAATGGATTAAAAATGGATATTTTCAATTTAGATTATTAAATTAAAAAAAAGTACACACGTTAAACATTACTAAGTGATAAATCAGTCGAAATTCTATCGCAAGAAGAACATCTGTCATCAAACATATAATATAAGCATATTAATAAATATTTTTGAAATGGCATCTAAAATATGACAAATCACCAAAATACGAGTAAAACCTAACAGGCAATACCCGTTATATTACAGTATTATTTTATCAAAAATCTTTTTTATATAATAAATAAAACAAACATAATATTTTCCTTTATTCATCTCAACCGAGGGCGGGCTAACCCTAAAACCCTAGGTATAATGCGACCTTTAATTGAAGAACCCTCCTTTTTGGACATAAGGTGCGGGTAGAAGGGAGAACAATACTGAAAGTACAAGAAAAATGTATCTACGGATTTGTCTTAAGACCTCCAACAATGTTATCTAAAATTTTAATGTTAAGGATTATTGACAGAGCAACGTTAATAATGTCTCTTTAGGTAGATTTAATTTGGAAAGCCACCTATTGCAATGGGCACCATGTCTCGACTTCCGGAATATTTCGACATATCTTCGCGTTTCACATCCCCTAGAACCCAAAACCACCCTCAATTTGAAAGTTTATATATCTGTGTACACGATAAACGCCGTATTTTTACTTCAATCCCTTTCAAATTGATTAAAAAAAGTTAAGGGCTCAAAATCTCGGTCAAGTTCGTTAATTGGCAAAATCAGATTAGGGGGGCGTGAACGCGAAACGAGAAATGAAAAAGCGAAATTTTGCTATAAGTTTCTTAATATATAAGAAATCTAATTCGTTTATTTTATTCTTTAGATAAGAGCCTAAACTTATCTCATTAAACTTTTTTGATACCACCAACCATTAGTCTGTAGCGTGGCTATGTTGCCATACGAACATCACTCACATTCCCCTAAAACGCGACCTTCACAGTGGAGTACCGGGTGTGGTCTCGGAGAGCCATTTCCACGACACATTTGTAATAACATATATATAAACTAATCATCGTAAATGGTACACGTCCTAGGGTTGGGGAAAAGTAGTTTTCAAAATTCAAAAAATAATACTTCCTTTAATTTCCCTACAACTTTTGTTTGAAACAATTTTTGATACGAGCAACCCTTACGGCACAGTATTAAGAGGGATTCGATATACGCATGTTCTTCCGTCCCCTTTCCACCAGCCGGAAATGACATTAGGAGAGGTCTCGGGTTAGCGGTCGACCTGTAATAGCTATTCGTAATACCGACCTTATTGGATATCCTGAGTAAGGGCAGTGGACTGTGACATTGGATCCCGTGACCGCATGCAGCGGGGCGATGTATCGAATGTACGGAGGACCTAAAATGAAAACGGATTGATGAAATTTGGTCAAATACCGCGTGTCCTGAAATAAATTATCCTGCTTATCCTGAAATAAATTACAGAAATATTTTATCACATTGTGTTTTTATTAGATAAAAAGGTGACGAAACATAAACAAAAAAGTTATAAAAAGTTTAGCAAATCGAGTGGGTGCCGTCATGTTGGCCGATTTGATAAGATCTGTTACCTTTCTATCTAGGTAAGAGTTACCTGTTCTAAGAAATGTTATTAGCTCCGATGATACTGTTGAGTTCAGTAGGTGAGGAAAAAAGAATGCCTTGGAACAAGGAAAAGGGTTAAATACTAACCTTTGAAGACCATTCATCCCACAGGCGAATAAAATTGTTCTAGAAAGAAAGAATTGAACCCAATGTTCCATTTTTTCAATATAGGTTTTATCTTGGAAGGATGGTCAGTACGGCCAATAGGTTCAGACCAGGTAGGTTCATTCGTCACAGTCTTATATTTATAATTATCTATTATCTTGAGTAAATAGCGATGCTTTTTTTTGGGGAGAGGAAATATTTTCCTACCGTAAACATCAATCCTGGCCCCGTGAGTTATACTTCCCGCCGTGTTGGTGGCATTGCATTCAAAGTAACCGCCGTCCTCCTGTTGGATATCCGTTATGTTGAGACCGCTTACAATGCCCCCACTATTCTCGGTATATTGCTTAAACTGGTATCTAAAATCAAAAATCAAATGTCTTAATCAGCGACCCTCCACTATTTACTTCATCAGTGCCAACTGCTCCTTAGTTTCGTACAAAATTACGAGGGTAGGTACCATCAGAACGCTATTTAAAGTCGTTAGACCTCTATCTTTATTTAAAATACCCTTGTCTCTAGGCGATACCGTTCATTTTTAATAGAGTTCCTTCTAGTCCAACAAGCATAGAGTGATTTTTTAAACGCGTACGTAGACATTGTCCCAAACATTGATAAATTGGCCTCGTTAAGTAGACACCGAACCACTTTCAAAAAAGTGTTTTTTTTTAGTTTTAAAAAAGAATGGCCTTGACCTACATAGGTCACATACAATTATGATGTGTTCTTCGCAACTAAGCTAAAGGGAAGATGATGGTAATGAAGCGTGTTCGGACCAGTTATGACATTTCCTTAGTCCCTATAATTTCTTGCTCTTATATCTTCACCTTTATGATAAAACTGTGCGCTATGTCCTTACCTTTAAAGCAAAATATGTACATTATCTGAGGGTATTCCCATCGATATTCACAACGTCGTGGATAATTAAACCGTCTCCGAATCACCAATGCATCTTGTCGCACAAACCGATAAACCAGCCCTCGCCCTGGTATAGCAATCACCCGGTTGCACAAAATACAAACATTGAAACGCAAGGATATTAGCGTCTATTAATATCAATGATTTTGTACTAATTTGCCTGTCTTCTGCGTATCCGATGGTTATGACTTTCAGATTTTTGTAATCCGACTTGCCGCCAATAATTAAACGTTGGCCTTCCGCCAACTCACCTCAAGAAAATGTCTGGCTCGCCGTCAGACCCTGAGTCTAGGCCTGATATGACTGAATGGGGTTTCGAACCCGCGACCGTTGGGTCAATAATCAAACGCCCTAACCACTAGACTACCACTGTCACTGGTTCTCTACTTAGTTAACTTAAAACGGGAGAAGTCGATATCCCTCCCCACATAACTCTCAATTGCCAAAAGATCTTAGGCAAATTCGGCAAAGAATCAGGGCAATATTTACTAAATATTTTGGATAAAAATGTTTATCTCTGCTTGAAATCAAAATTTTGGCAAAATATTATTACTTGTATCCATTCATAATGCCGCAAACCAGGTTTCTACGAAATTAGTTTTTTTTATAAATAGCTTGCAAAGATGCCACAATTTAAGTACAAAATAAAGACGTCTCAAGCGCTTGTAATATTATGCAAATATTTATAAAGAAAATTGTTACCCGGCAAACATAGATTTTTAGTAGTTCTTTTATAACAATAAATAATTTTATGCAAAATTTAAACAAAGTTCTGTGAAGGTTCTGAGCGAATAAATCCGAGAATTCGCCCTCTAGCTAAACTGTCCAGAGAAGTATGAATACAGCGTTTTGTTACATGAATCCAAGTCACTCTACCATTTCGAATAGAAGTTTTACTTTATAAATCAACCATTCGTAATTTAAAACAGCTTCTGAAACATTTGATAACTATTAAACTACAATTGGACCGACCGCTGCAACAGGGACGATGATAGAGGCAACCCATCCAGCATCCAAACAACCTTCGGATTGGGGGCTGCGACCACTGAACACCGTATGAAGACTTGTTGACCAGTTTTCAGAATGCTTGGATGGAAGGTTAACTTGAATTGTGGTGGGGTATCTGAAATCAAAAATAGGTCACGCATCATGGCTTCATTCATTCAAGTAATACGATGTATGTGATTAGATTAAACTTTTTTTTTTTTTTTAGAAAATAATTGCTATGTATGCATATACATATACAATTATTTTGGGCCCTACTCAACTAGCCCAAATATGCCTGTACTAGAGTCAGGGGAGATGGTGGTAATGAAGCGTTAAAAACGGTATGACCATGTGCGGAATCGAACCTGCGACCTTTGGGCCAATAACCGAACGCCTTAACCACTAGCCTACCACGATCTCACTACTAGATGTTATTGTAATATTGCGAAATCTCTAGAGGGCGTATCTGACCATAGTGCATTCATTTAAATATAGTGTAAGTATGGAGATAAATTTTGACATTGCATTTTTTTTAATTTAGTGTTTAAAAGATATATTTTAAAAATTAATGGACTTTAAAAAAGTACCCGTGACATGTATCGGGAAACGCCAAAACAAATATCTCGATCTAGCAGCAACGCACACACAAATAAAATAAAAAATACCTTATTCACAAAAAAATATTATATATGTAATGAGCATATAAGTAAACATATAGGAAATGAGTATATAAGTAAACTTCTCAGACAAAGAAGTTTGAACAAGATGAAACTGTGATATTTAAAATCCTGTATACATAAATTTATATATATTTTAGTTTCGAAACTATCTGTTGATTGCATATAATTTTAATTTTAGTTCATTTAAAATTTTTGTTTCAGTCATTTTAGGATATCGCGTTAAACGATTTAAATATTTTATAGATTTTTTTATAAAATGGTTTTATTTATTACGCTATTTTTTTAATGTAATTTAAATTCCAGTTTAACAATCAGTCAGTTTAAACACTAAACTCTCAAATTTGATTAAATAAACATGTAACTATTTGCATAAACAAATGAGCAAAAAATGGTTAAACTACGATAACCATTACATACGAAGGAAAATAAAAAAAAGAACGAAATAACAATTAGAATTAAAAAGAAAAACCTTTCTTTATAAAATACTTATATGTGACCATTCATTACAGGCGAATACCGCTACCAAAAGTCGGGTTGATTTTAAAACAAAATTATACTACAATAAACGTTTGAATTTCAATAGAAAATACATACTTTACCTCTAACAATTACGTGCGAGTTAGAATACGCGCTTTCGCCGTTATTCCTAACGAAGCATTGGTAAAAGCCATCGTCAGCACGCCTCACTTGCTCAATTACCAGTAGTCTGTCATTCTGGAATCGAAGACCGTCAAAGTGGTCAGACATCCTCAGTGGCCGCCCGTTGTGGAACCATTGCATTGCTCCGTTGGGAACACCTCTTAGGGAACAGTTGAGAACCACTTGTTTGCCGGTCGATGTTACCTGCGAACATAATTAGTTTAGCATTCCGCTGATGCACACAAAATCAGTCGAATGAATAAAAAAACTCACTACAGAATTAGGCGCTAAGACTGCTCGCAGTTTCGGTAACACTCTTAACGTTATTTCCACCATAAGGTCGCCAAAATGGTTCGAAGATTTGCAGAACCAAATGCCGGCATCGGATGAGGTCACATTTCTGATCATCATGTGGTTCTTAACGGCGATGATCCTAGATGATTCAGTGATCATGGAATCCGGGCCGTGAAGCGATCGACTCCATCTGATTGAAACGAAAGCAGAGCACTCTGTATTACAAAAGATACTCGTAAACAACATAAATTGAATTAATCTACCATTAAAGAAGAATGTAAAATTGCGCAAAAATATCTCCTGACACATCACATCTGAATGATCACATCTACAATTAACAAATAATCGTAATTAACATTTTTTCATTGAAATATTTTGGGTTTGTAAATATATATAATACATAGTACCTATATTGTGTCATTTATCTTTTCAGGCGATTTGCCGCTATTAAAAAACAATCATCAATTTAAGTCAAATAACTTTACAACTCAATTATACAATTATAAATGTAAATATATATTTATATTAATAAATATAATTTTCATTATTTCGGAAGTAATTCAAGAAAATGCACTTTGAATTGCCTAAAGCTTTTATGGAAAATATCAATGCGACTATCTCTATGTAAGGTATTAAGTATGTATTAGTCCTAATTAAAATTAAAACTGAAACTCTCGACAATCGTTTGACAACTGAATTCGTTGTACTTTTAAGTGCATATAAACTGAATACTTTCAGATCCCAGCATGACCCCACAGCACAGCGGCTGTGTACCCGATGCGATATTGGGAAGCCTATGTTTGAGTCCCAGTTTTTACTAAACATTCGTTCTTTTACAATTTGTAATCTTCTGGCAAAAATAATGCTTTGCTTGATTTACATTTAATCTTACTTATATTATATCCGTGTTATGTCATACTATTATCGAGTAATTTTAAGGCTTCCATATGTCCAATTGAAACCTAACCTAACCTATTATTATTATTAATATACCTCATAATTTATTACTTTTTAAATAATAATTTATAAATATATTATTTATTATTATAAAAAATAAGTAAATTACCTGAAAGTGGGTGATGGTAATCCATGAATGAAACAAAATAACATGGCAGTTTCAGTCTCCCGAACTTCGAGAGTTGAGAAGTCTTTGTTTACTAGTCTCGGACCGAAGCCAAGGGAAGTCTCTAAAAACAAAGATGACAAACACATTAAAGGCCTTATAAACGTGCTAGTTAAGAAAATGCAGGAACTGTCACTTTAGAAACGATTTAACTCGACTATGGTGAATGCCTTATTTTTTTTGTAAACGTATATTTTAGTTAAAGTGAATTTTAAAATAACCGGCGAGAGTACATAGTGCCTACATACGCTCGTGTGCTCGTGTATTGTAACTGAGGGTGATTACTTTGAAGGGGACAACATAAGTATTGATGAATAAATAAATATTTTTTCTTAACAATACAGTCACCTTACTTTTTGAACACACACCACACACACCACACACACACACACACACACCACACACAAATCAAGTACATGATTTTACTTAGAAGTATCACTTAGGACCTTTAAAGTTTTAGAGCCTTTCTAAACAAAGCGATGATTTTCACACGACGTGATGTCAATCATAGACCGACTTGAGACGATTTATAAAATTCTCTCATAATCGATGACAATAATTTCAACCTTCAGTCTTAATTTATCGCGTTCCCGAACTAGACCTAACTATTCAACTAACATACAAGTCTTTACCGTGTACCGCGTAGAAGCTCTTATTATTTTTTTTTTGTATTTATTTATACTGATTCAAAACTGATTAGGGTAAATGTGAACCTTAAGGCGCCACCAGTCCCTAAAACGTATTTTGGTGCATTTTGTTGAAGTTATTCCCAACAAATGGCTAAAACTAAAAATACCACAATATTCTACATATATTAATTTAGTACTTTGCTTAAAAAAAAAAGAAATACACCTTATTATAGTAATGAAAATAAATAAATAAGAAAGTGTTGTTTTTTTCTTGCAACGATTTTCTTTTAAGTTGTGTAAGTGACGCGAACCTAATTTTTCTTTCTAAAGATAGACAATATAATAATCTACGACATTACTTAAAAAAAAACATTTTTTTCAAATGATAATAATTATTTAAATACAAAAAACATGTTTCATCGATTCCAAATGTAACGAATTCGCGTTCGGCGAGTATATCCGTCTCTTTTCTACACGTCAATGTTCGAATAAAGCTTACTCTTTCAAATCTCAAGGACAAATGCGTCCCGGGGCGCCTTAATAAACTAATTGGTGACCCTGATCTAAACTCTATCTCTATCCTTACTACACGTTAACGAGTGTTACCTAGACCCCGTTACATTATAAATAATAATAATATTGGCAATAACACGTAGATTCATTGTTCTGAGACCAAAACAAATATATTTAACTGTGGTAATTTTAGGTACATTTTATTAGAAAAGAAATTGTTATTAATATTATTTTATTGCAATGGGTACTACGTCATGACTTCGGCAAAATTTCAATATATCTTCACGTTTCACATCCCCTAGAAACCAAAACTACCCTCCGTTAATAAATGGGTACAAAATCTCGATCAACTTCGTTAATTGGCAAAATCAGAACAAGGGGGCGGAAATGGGGTTTTTTTCGAAAAAGTAAAATTTTATTATAACTTTTGTTTAAAACAATTCTTGATATGAGCAACCCTTACGGTAATGTAAAATTTTTCACCATTTTGATTCGGTGAAATCTACCTCCACCTATCAGTGTGCCGAAAGGATTTTTTTTTGTTTATAGCTTAATTGTAAAATTTATTTATAATGTGGGCGTGTTTTTGAAACGTAAATGTTACATAAAAATGCGTCGACGACTCAAATATGATTCCTATGAGATTCGCCGTGCTACATTCTAATGATTTTGTAATATATACCCTGAGAAAATAAATTAACTAATGGCAAACCTTCGAACCTCGCGAGGCGACAATATATTCATTCAAAGGTCGAGATGAAAGGGTGCGGTAGGGTGACGGTACGATACGACGTCGGGTAAGATAAGCACCGCACTAAAATGTCTTCCCGCCGCCGCAGCCTCTTCCGTGGTAAACATCTCAAATGATGTGTCGTCATGCTAGATCTTTCTAAGCGGAAACGAAGGCAAAAAGTCCGATTCACAAACCTTTTAATAGAATCTTTCCATTTGATAGATAAACGTAAGATTCTTCTTATTTTACTATTACCTCCTGCACGGCACAGCGCCGAAACCAAACGTTGGACCCATTATTCTGGGATTCTGGGAGAAGAACTTCACCTGTATTTTGCTAAAAATAATTGATTGTGTTTGTGTGCCTCTAGAGATGTATCGTTATTTTCAAAATATGAGAGTTAGTGGTAGAGAATATACTTTAAATAGCATTCGTATGACTTGTGTTGTTGGGAGTCGCTATTGAGCGCAGTTCCGACTGCCTTATTATTGTTTTTCATGGTCCGAGGCCGTTCATTGCAGGCAAAAAACATGAAATGAATGAGTTTTTTTTATGTACGTCTTGTTACTTAACTCAGTCGACAGTGTGTAGGTAAATAAAGTTCTATCTGCCTATCTATGACCGTTGTTTTTCTAATAGGCCACGACAACATTTAATATCCTTATTTATTTAATTTATGCCTTGGGGTCCAGGGATGATGAAGGTGAAATGATGATGACTCTCTGATGTTCTGGATCCATTTATTCCTCCGTGACATTATATAGTAAAAAAACTTAAAAAACTAAACGAAACAATAGAAACAACAGTGTAAAAGATATAAATAGTCAGATACAATTATTGATGTCGCCGGCACATGATGCGCGCGTTGGCTTGCAAGTCGACCCGACTGACTGCTCGTGCGCAGCTCCAATGCGCGCTTGCGCAGATGCCGGCCAATCCGATGCGGCCGGCGGCGATCGTTCGTCGCCGCACCGGCCAAAACGACGCTGCCAGCCCCAGTCCGAATATGTAGTGCCGCTACATATTAATAGGTTTTATAAATAAAGCAAATAAAAAATATAATATTCAAACCTGTCGCTACGACTGTAATAGGGTGACCATAATTTGGAGCTGCAAAATCTCTCAGAGAACATGAGAAGGTAGACAGATCCTCTTCTTTGATGTTACTTAATATAAGATTCGTTCCGCCGTTTAAAGTAACGTACTGTAGATCTGTAATGAAACAAAATGTGATAGAGATTGAAATAGTGAAGACGGTGGTTTATAAGAAAACATTCATTACCCCCACCACTCCTATTTTATGTCCTTTATGCCGTTTTTTTCATTTATGGTAAAATAAAGTGAAAAATATTATTATTTTTTTAAGATTGCTAACGATATTAATCCTGCGCGGCACAGGATGCATTTTCATATAGATTTCCCTTGATCTATATCGACCACTGAACCGGTCTCGCGAAAAAAAAGCATACTAAAAAAAATATTACATTAAGTTATACTGCATTCCGCGACCAAGCTCTTAACTACTTCTCAATCAATAAATCGATTTTGATTAAATTTTGAATTCGTTTTTCCTGTAATTGGGAAACATTTTTTTTTACTGATTAATTTATTTAATTGTCGATAACGATCAACCCATTCCCTGTCATTCGTATGGCTTGTGTTGTCAGGGAGGCGCAGTTCCGATGACTTATTGCTGTTTTTATTATGCGAGGCTATTCATTACAGGCAAACAACAATCTGGCAAGTCTGTAACTGAAAGAGTGTTTTTTTTGTGTATGTCTTGTTACTCCGTCGACAGTGTTGAGAAAAGCGTCGTTAAATATGGCGAAAAATGACCTCATCGGATTGACCCACTGGTTGGTGACCCACTGGGGATTCGAACAAGGATTTAAAAGCAGGCGCTTATACTACTGCGCCACCAGGTTGTCAACCCCCCTAAAAGGAGCCAAGTGATTAATAACATACCCTGTATTATTGAAATAACAAATACATTCTACCTAGTTATTTATGGTTACTTATATATTTATTTCAAGTACTCCTTTAGTGAATAAATAAATATTAAATCCTTAAATCTGATTTCTCTTCGAGATGCAATAGTACACAATTTGGATTCTGTAAATAAATCCTATTGATAGTAAGCAAATCTAGCAGCCGACTACGGCATATTAAAATTCTATGATGGCATCCTTCCACCCGCCGCCCCAGCGCCCTCCCCTCCACATCCTTTTCAGGCTTATTGTCAGCTGACAGTCGCAGTCGGTTTCCGGCGAGGCGCTGGTTACAATTTCCGCTTTGACATTTTTCCAGGGCGGCGCCCGCCCAGATCGCGGAGGGCGGAAATAAGGTGAAAAACATTTCACGCCCCGTCGGCCGCGCGCCTCATCCTAAGCCAACGTGGCGGCTCCGCGCTGATCTCGTTCGTGTGTCGTTTTCGCCATCCCGTATCTCCGTGTACCAACTATCTCGCTAAAATACGCTTCGAGATCGCGGTCGCGGATAACTTTTGATAAATGTATGGGCTTGAATGGATGGAAAACGCGGAGAACAATGACTTGCCTAAACATTGTGTTCTCATTTTACTCTGAGATGCTGGGTTGAAGTTTATCTTATTTATTTATTTATTAAAATATCCAATATACGAGCTAAGAAAAAATGTACTGTTTGTGCGGATTAGTAACACCTCACTAGGCAAATTCTATGGAGGTGTTACCTATTTAAAATATATAAGGAGATCTATATTAGAGATCTGACATATGTTTTTTTTTAAAAATGTAAATATATATAGATAAATACATTTAATACATATAAACACACACATATATATTTATTTATTGAAAATATGCTATAACAACTCTCTTAAGAAGTAAAATATAACTATGTTACATATAAGTATTATTAAATATCCTAATTAAAGGGATAAGCGACTGTTTCATTGTACAGATGTTTTCTGCCTCCCTAACTAGACGAATATGTACTAAGGGAGGCAGTTTGGTTTTGTTTGCTTAATGTGCCACTCCGTCATCTGATCGATGCTATAATATATTGTGCTAAATATATTATATATTGTGCTAAACGCTATATAAATATATTGTGATATAAATACAGCATATCAATAAACAATAAATACATATACATTTCATATTTTTATTACACAAAAATAAAACCAATGTTGATAAATATAAATTAAATATAGGATTAAGTTTATACTAAATGATGTAATGTAATTTTCTATAAGTCAAATATTGAGCAATTTCCCTAATGCCTTTTTATTACCAATCGGTCGGCATTCCTCTTTTATTAAAGTGTATGTTTTGAGACCTAGATAGGAGTGACTTCTCTGTCCAAAGCTAGTTCTCATTTTAGGAATGTCGAGATCTTTAATGCATTACTGCTCGCGCGTTCAATTTGTGGAGTACTAGCTGCTGTATCTTCTTACTTTTCTGTGTATAAAGGATCAGGTTTTTGAGGAAAATCTGTTTTGGGTCAAGCATCTTAAGCTCCGTTTAAAGATCCTCACAAGATACATTGAAAACATACTTTAATTCATAATACATTAAGTTTGCGTCAGTAAAATGTCTCTAAGCTCTGAACAATTATAGAATCTCTTTATAAGTCTCTATGAGATCGCCTCGCTCTCTCCGTTTTTTCTGTGATGTCAGCTTCAAATGTATTATCAGAGAGCATTTGGGATGTTACTCGGACCCTATCATATGCACTGACAGAGAAACCTTACACAAAGTTACACCTTAGAACAGGTGTTCACACCTAGTTAGGTAAACACAGTAACCTGTTTCTTAACAAAACCTAGTGCCCTACCTAGTCTTATTAGTATTAGTATGTATTATTAGTTAAGAAACTTATTAAAAGGACCTGTCGACAGTCTCTGACTAATGGGTCCTTGCTTATTTTGATTGTAATAAATAACTATTGGTTGCGCCGTTTTCTATAATAATAAAATAGTTCAATATAAAAATAATAACGGTGACATTATGAAGCTGATTTTCTTATACCTTCTACCATGTCTTTCTCAATCCTCGTCCAATACGAAAATACCTACCTGCCTCACCACGGAGCTGCGAATGCCTACGAAGTGTGGATGAAGCAGGCAGTCACTCTCAAACGCGCTCGGAGAAAAGAGCTCATGCTGCGAGCCCATCGAGCTACTGCGAGCCGTATCGACATTACGGATAGGCCGCACGAACGAGCTAGTTACCCAGCCAAATCAGTGTGCACCCGGAGTTGCCGTCGAGGGAGAAAAGGTGAGTCCTTGGTCTAATACCATCCTTCCTTTGCCCTCAGCAACATTTTGTCACCGCGAAAATAAAATTAGCTATTATAGGAAACAAAATTATACAGCCAACCAAAAATACTAAATCTTTTACAGCAACCGGCGACCTTCATTCGCGTCACCAACTATGTTGAAATAAACGCCATTGATGACGGCATTGAACTGAACTGAACTGAACTGAAGTAATACGCCTATAATTCTACGCTGTTACCACATTTAATTATTAATTTAATAATATTTTGATTATTTCTTTTGTTGAAATTGTAGCGTAGGATTATTTAGCATATTAAAAATAAAAAAAAAATATTGTTTAAGAAAACGAAGTCTAGCCACCACAATTTGGTTAAATTCCTACCAAAAAATTTAGCAATGACTTTTGTCTATTCTTCCCAAAGAAAAAACTTCCCTTTTTGGTTAGATTTTAGGTTATGAAAATGTTACACACCCCTGCCTTCGATTGAGACCGTCGGGTAAATCGGTCGACCGTTTTTGTACCAAACGATTCGGTCTTTCAACAACCGGTTGCCGGATGACGAGGAGCATTGCAGGACTGCGGGATTGCCGACCACCGCTGGACCCACCTGACGTGCGCGAGCAGACATTTGCATCTCGTCAACTGTAAGAAAGAAGAACATACGTTACGGCGTAAAAAAAACATAGGCAGAAGTGAAAATAACCGCTACACTTCCGTAGTGTAGCGGTTATGATATGATATGAGCGGCGTCAGGAATAGGGTTTTAAAATTAATACTGGTAACCGCCGCTCGGTACTTAGCATGCCGTGACACCAACCCATTCAATTTTTCCAATCCAAAATTTGACCGACCCTAGAGAAGTTTTCACTTAGGGGACTTTTTAGGTTTTTGAGGGGACAGGTTAGGTTTTTGAGGTGTTTCTTAATGGGCACCAATTATACAATTTCTTGAATAATTCTATTTAATAAGAGGACTCAATCCTTTCATTTCTTCATACAAACGCTGTAGTGTGTTGTGACTCTTAGATGTAGAAGAAAAATAATACTAGGTATCGTTTTATTTCCTAAATATCTAGGGTTCTATGGGATTAATACGTTAAATGTTTATTTTCTCTAAAAGTTAGGAGCCTCAAAAGGTCTCTATTTTTCTATGCATTTTTTCAAAAGTTTAGATGTAAATATCTTATTGTCTGAATACAAGAATTCAGAAAATGAAACCGCAGAAGCATAATTTATTTTATAAAGATGCAAATTCGAGTAAGTTTTTAGACATAAATTGATTGTTTGTCACAATTAACCAATAAAGTACAGTTACGCGTTAGTAGAGACAGAACGCGAAACTCCCATATTCCAGAAAAGATCAATTGTATTATGAATATTTTTGATAGTAGCATATTTACATATGCCCCTAAAAAAAGCAGTTTCAATAATTGAGTCTACTTTTCTGTATAATGGTGAATATGTCGCGGACCGTTCATATAATAATGATCTTTTACGAAATGTCTAGGCGGGTTACGGAACGGCCTCATTTTGCAATAGGTCGAACTAATATTTGGCCGTTATCCAGTGGGCTTGAATGATCGTCGGGGGATTGAACGAAATTTTCACGTCGTCAATCGACCAGGCTCATTACAAAGCCGATGGTAAAACTAATACATAATTCTAACTTTACCCGTACACTGGAAAAAAAAATGGTAATGTCAAAAATAAAGTATGGTTGACATACTATCAGTAATAATTTTTGTTGGAGCTACACATTGATTATTGTTAAACTTACTTGGTTGCAAGTGCCATCATTTTTGGTTGCTTTTCATATAATATTTAGCTATCGCTACAATTAACAACAGCTAACTGTCAATTTCACGATCAGCTATTCAGTCACACCGCCATTTTGATTTTGACATGTAAATATAACTAGGTCGCCGCAGTCGCTCGCATTTTGCTTCGCTGCAGCACATATTAGAGCGAAGCGATTTACTAAAATTTTCTAAATAAAATTTAGTCTGTGACAATAACTTTTTAACGACGGGATAGATTTTGATAATTTTCTATAATGAGGTGTTTGAAATCTCTTTGATACAAATGCACAAAAAAAAAGAGATACAATGAGCAGATTAAGCCATAGTAAAAGACATGTTCGCTCATCACAAGTTAACTACTTTATAATTTGGATGAATGCTATTTTCTCTTTATAACTACGACCATAGAGATGGTTTTTAAAAATAAAAATCTTGATAAATTATTCAAAATTAATGCTTAATTTAGAAAATTAAATCGAAATTAGAATAAATCGCTAAGAAAAAAAGTGACGTGACCTTCGAGCGAATTTTGTTTTTTTTTACTATTTTTATGCGTGAAACATACCTAATTATTTTTTGTATTTTTATTTATTGTTAAAAACGATTTATTATTGTTAAATTGTATTAAATTAATATCAAATTAAATAATTTAAAATAAAATTCGATTAATTATTTTCGAATAAAAAATTTTCAAAAAAGCGCGTGACTTTTTTATAATGGATATTCCCATAGACAATTTTCTTTTGACCCCAAAAATTTTATTTTTGACAATATTTAAAATCAAGCTCCGTCACGACCTTCACTTTTTCATGTAGATTCTCTCAAAATCAAAAATTTTTCAAATCGGTCAAGGAATGACCAAGTTAGCCCGTGACAAAGTTCTAATTGGAGTCGCCTTATGAGAGCTTCGCTCTAATAAAATATTATGGTTGCGACCAGTCGCTTTATTTCGTCAGCTGTTCACCCACCACGCCATATTGTTTTGAAATCATAGCACAATGTTATCTATCAAAACTACATCTTTTAGCAATAAATATTTAACAATAATCAGTCTGTGTTAACTATGCGATTTGCTTACACTTGTGCGGGTGCAAATTTTTAAACAATCTGATCTCGTAAAGAATCATTTAAGTACAAAGACCAGCGTTATTGATCCAAATCGTCTCTGATTATTCAAACATATAATATCTCCCAGGCCGCGCAGGACGGCGCCATGTTTTTTTCCTTCTGTTATGATAATACGCTCGCTGCCTTTGTCCGGGACAAACGTTATATGGAAATATTTGCAGAGGAGCAGAGAGCCTCCTGGGAGCATGTGAGTACACTCGCGTCAATAAACTGGTCGACAACAACCTAGCATGTAAAATATTACCTTGTCTTCTTAGGAGTTTCGTTTAAAAAAAAAATATGTTTTTCTCCAGGTGATTTGTCGTTATTAAAAAATATACGAAATAATTCGGGTCCAAATTTATTACTTTTATCAAAGCGCTCGTGTACTATTTCTGCTCGCGGGCGCTTGGCAAATGCCGATCAATGACCCGGCGCGGCGCGACCGAACTTATGACAGGAGCGATTTTATAATATCAAGTAAAGTTTACATTTTTTTTTACTCTAAAACCATGATGAATTTTGATATGAGGTCAAAACAAATCATGTTTAAAATCGCAGGGCCAATACGCTACTTTTTTATATTGTGAATGGTCTTGGAACAATGTTATATTTTGTAATAATATTGCAAAAAATGGATCAATATTTTACGCTTGTATATCTTAATATATATAAATCTCGTGTCACAATGTTTGTCTTCAATGGACGGCTGAACCACTTAACCGATTATAATAAAATTTGAACACCATGTGCAGTTCGATGTGCACTTGAGAGATAGGATAGTTTAAATCTCAAATTATAGTCGCAATTTTAATTTATCGCTAATTTTTTGTCCGTTATTATTTGGCAGTCATAAAACTGACAGATGTCGATACCTTTCGACTGGGTTGATGGCGCTAATGTCTGTTATTATTTGACAGTGACAGTTATTCGACGCAAACGTATTAAAAGAGCCCATCAGTTGGCAAAACAAATTGAATCAAGAAATCTAGCTCAAAGAATCAGGACAGCAGGTCATGCACAAGAATCTCAAGAACAGTGTAACGAACGTCTTCAAGAGAATATCATAAGAACAAGAAAATTATTATTTTCAGTCAAATGCCACCGAAAAAATCTAACCTCAACAACGCGAGCGGCAAAGGGACACGACGCAAACGTGTTGAAAGAGCTCAGCAATTACCAGAACAAATCGAACCAAGAAATGCAGCACAAAGAATCAGGACTGCAGAAAGTCGTGCACGAGAATCTCAAGAACAGTGTGACGAACGTCTGCAACAGAATATTACGAGAACAAGAGCGGCACGAAAACGAAACATAGCTACAGTACGAGTACTAGATCGACAAAGGCAACGGATCAGCCGCTCATTAACACGTGCATCATTCGTTCGGCTTGCCTTTGAATATGCACCAGATATTAACTACTCAGCGCATTCAAAAACTGCTATCGGTGGAATGGATATAGTATGTCAATATTGTCAGGCATTGAAATTTCGGAATGAAGCAGCCGGCATGTGCTGCGCATCAGGAAAAGTTGTGCTGTCACCTCTACCCGCTCCGCCGGAGCCTTTATTATCCCTTCTTACTGGCAATTCAGATGATTCCAAATTATTTTTGCGTAAGATACGCAAATTTAATTCTTGCTTCCAAATGACGTCATTTGGGGCAACTAAAATTTGCGATCGTGCATCCGATGGACGTAATTTTGAAACTACATTCAAAATTCAAGGCCAGGTGTACCATAAAATCGGATCACTGATGCCAATGCCTGATAACAATCCGAAATTTCTTCAAATTTATTTTATGGGCGATTGTGAAGAGCGCGTGACGACTCGGTGCCTGTATAATTTTATTGAACAAGCAGAGGAAAGAGCAATTGTGATATTATTGGAAAATTTTTTAGAAGATCACAATCAACTAATTCAATTGATCAAAAGAGTTTCGCCACGACTGCAAAATGACAATTATCAAATCGTCATAAAAGCCGACAAAGTACCATTAGGTGAACATGCTGGTAGATTCAACGCTCCAACTGTTGATGAGGTTGCTGTTATCATGGTTGGTGATCCAGTTGACAAAAGATCTATAAACATTACACGGCGAGACAACACTGTCAGTACGATTTCGGATCTACACCGTTCATATGACGCACTACAATATCCATTGATATTTTGGCAAGGACAAGATGAATATCACCTTAATATCAAACAGTATGATCCAAATACCGGTAAATTTGACAATTATCTATTTACTTTCTTACTGTATGTATAGATTTTAATTTCGTATTGCATTTTATTTTTTATTTTTTTAGGTGATTACAGAAATAATAAAGTTAGCTCAATGAACTACTACGCACACCGAATAATGGTTAGACAACATCAAGACAATTATATCCTTCGATATCGTCAGCTGTTCCATCAATACATTGTTGATATGTATGCTAAGGTCGAAAGCGAACGCTTGCGATTCTTTCGATTCAACCAGGCAAAACTACGATCGGAAGAATATATTCACTTACGAGATGCTGTTGCTGGAAACATCGATGGAAATTTAAATCCCAATGACATCGGTAATGCTTTCATTTTACCTTCAAGCTACATCGGCAGTCCACGGAACATGCAGGAATACATACAAGATGCGATGACTTACGTACGTCATTACGGCCGACCGGATTTATTTATTACATTCACATGTAATCCGAATTGGGAAGAGATACAAACTTTACTATTGCCAGGACAACAAGCCATTCATCGTCATGATTTAACTGCACGTGTGTTTAAACAAAAATTGAAATCCTTAATTGATTTTATTGTAAAATATACAATTTTTGGTATCACACGTTGTTGGTTGTATACGATAGAGTGGCAAAAGCGAGGTTTGCCTCATGCCCACATTTTGGTTTGGCTTAAAGATAGAATCCGTCCTGAAGAAATTGATCAAATAATTTCAGCCGAAATTCCAGACCCATTAATTGATCAAGAATTATTTGATATTGTCACCAAACACATGATCCATGGGCCATGCGGTGTTTTCAACATGACGTCACCGTGCATGGAAAATGGAAAATGTAAAAAAAACTTCCCAAAGCCGCATACGAATGACACGATCACGGATATTGATGGTTATCCAATGTATCGCCGCAGAAGTACTGAGAATGGTGGCCACACATTTACAATGCGACTGCCGAACTTTCCAAATCAAGTTGAGTTTGATAATCAGTGGGTGGTACCATACTCACCACTACTTTCAAAAACTTACAAAGCTCATATCAATGTTGAGCTTTGCAGTTCTGTTAAATCAATTAAGTATATTTGTAAATATGTAAACAAAGGCAGTGATTTGGCCATATTTGAAGTAAAAAACATAAATAAAAATGACGAAATAGCACGATACCAAATGGGCAGATACATTAGCAGCAATGAAGCTATTTGGCATATTCTCAGCTTTCCCATCCACGAAAGAGATCCTGCTGTCCAACATCTGGCAATACATCTTGAAAACGGTCAACGTGTATACTTCACTGAAGAAAATGTTCTCCAAAGAGCGTTCGAAGCTCCGAAAACGACTCTAACTGAATTTTTTACATTGTGTCAAAAACCTGATGTTTTTGGCCAATTCGCGAAGACATTGGTGTATGGTGATGTTCCACGTTATTTCACATGGAACAAATCCAGTAAAAAATGGGAGCCACGGAAACAAGGAAAACCACATCCTTCCATTACAGGCATATTCAAAGCTAAGACATTGGGGAGACTTTACACGGTACATCCAAAGCAACGTGAGTGCTTCTATTTACGTTTGTTATTGGTGAATGTTCCCGGACCAACGTCTTTTGAATTTTTACGAACAGCTAATGGTCGAGTATTCAATACATACCAGGATGCATGTCGTGAACTGCAATTGCTAGAAGACGATAACCATTGGGACTTAACGCTTGCTGATGCTGCGTTGACATCAACACCGAATAACATTCGTCAGTTGTTTGCAATTATTTTGACGACATGTTATCCCTCGCAAGCACAAACTTTGTGGGAAAAATATAAAAATTGTATGACAGAAGACATCTTGCACCGAATTAGACAAACAAATCAATGCCAAAACATAGATTATACACCAGAGATGTACAATGAAGCATTGGTCTTGATCGAGGATTTATGTGTTCTTATTTCAAATTTACCACTTAATCATTATGGTATGCCATCACCTAATCGTCCAGCCACCGACTTAGTCAATACCGATTTACAACGAGAAAATCAATATGACCATGGAAGTTTAGCAACAATTATCATGAACAGTGAACCATTACTGACAGCAGAACAAAAAAATATTTATGATCGGATTATGCTGGCTGTTGCTGCTGAACAAGGCGGTTTTTTTTTCTTGGATGCACCCGGTGGAACCGGTAAGACATTTTTAATATCGTTGATTCTTGCCAAAATACGGTCGCAACAAAAAATCGCATTAGCATTAGCATCGTCAGGCATTGCGGCTACTTTACTGGATGGTGGGCGAACAGCACATTCAACATTCAAGCTGCCATTGGACGTTCATAATAAACCAGATGCAATGTGTAACATCAAAAAGAATAGTGGAATAGCTGCAGTGTTGCGGAAGAGTTCTATAATAATTTGGGATGAGTGCACAATGGCACACAAATATTCACTTGAAGCATTAAACAGAACTATGCAAGATTTAAACAGCAATAATAAACTTTTCGGTGGTGCTATCTTACTTTTGTCTGGTGATTTCCGGCAGACCTTACCGGTTATACCTCGCTCTACTTTCGCGGATGAGATTAATGCATGTTTGAAACAATCATTCTTATGGCGAAGTGTTGAAACACTTCGATTGACCATAAATATGCGAGTACAATTGCAAAATGATCCATCAGCACTAATATTTTCCGAACAACTACTAGATATTGGGAACGGTAAAATAAAACTGCAACCAAATACGCAATGCATTAAACTACCAGACAATTTTTGCACTGTTGTTCAGGATAAAACTGAATTGATTCAGAGTATTTTCCCGGATATACAGAATAATTATTTGAATCATGAATGGCTTAGTCAACGGGCGATTTTGGCAGCCAAAAACGTTGATGTTGACGAAATTAACTTCCAGATACAACAGTTGTTACCAGGCGATCTGATGTCTTTTAAATCAATCGATACTGTTGTTGATGAAAATGAAAGTGTAAATTTTCCGATTGAATTTTTAAATTCATTAGATATCCCTGGAATGCCACCACATAATCTTCGATTAAAGATTGGTTCACCTATTATTCTCCTCCGTAATTTGAATCCACCTCAATTATGTAACGGTACGCGTTTGGTCATCAAAAAGATCACCGGAAACATTCTTGAAGCAACCATTTTGGCTGGGAAGTTTAAAGGAAAAGTGGTCCTACTGCCACGTATTCCGATGATACCATCAGATTCTACCATACCCTTCAAAAGGCTACAGTTTCCAATTCGTTTGGCTTTCGCCATGTCTATAAATAAATCTCAAGGTCAAACAATGTCCATTTGTGGTTTAGATTTGGAAAATCCATGTTTTTCTCATGGGCAACTATATGTTGCGTGTTCACGTGTTGGGAAACCGTCGGATCTATTTGTGTTAGCTAAAGACAGGTTAACCAAAAACATTGTGCACCGATTGGTGTTAAATTAAATTGAAATTGAAAGTATTTATAATTCAAAAAAAAATATATTAATGTTTAAAAGTTTAAGACTGTCTGCCTTGCCTACCTCATTCATGAGTTTAAGCGTCACATGTTATTTACTGTATTATACTGTAATATGCGATCGTGCATCCGATGGACGTAATTTTGAAAAACTACATTCAAAATTCAAGGCCAGGTGTACCATAAAATCGGATCACTGATGCCAATGCCTGATAACAATCCGAAATTTCTTCAAATTTATTTTATGGGCGATTGTGAAGAGCGCGTGACGACTCGGTGCCTGTATAATTTTATTGAACAAGCAGAGGAAAGAGCAATTGTGATATTATTGGAAAATTTTTTAGAAGATCACAATCAACTAATTCAATTGATCAAAAGAGTTTCGCCACGACTGCAAAATGACAATTATCAAATCGTCATAAAAGCCGACAAAGTACCATTAGGTGAACATGCTGGTAGATTCAACGCTCCAACTGTTGATGAGGTTGCTGTTATCATGGTTGGTGATCCAGTTGACAAAAGATCTATAAACATTACACGGCGAGACAACACTGTCAGTACGATTTCGGATCTACACCGTTCATATGACGCACTACAATATCCATTGATATTTTGGCAAGGACAAGATGAATATCACCTTAATATCAAACAGTATGATCCAAATACCGGTAAATTTGACAATTATCTATTTACTTTCTTACTGTATGTATAGATTTTAATTTCGTATTGCATTTTATTTTTTATTTTTTTAGGTGATTACAGAAATAATAAAGTTAGCTCAATGAACTACTACGCACACCGAATAATGGTTAGACAACATCAAGACAATTATATCCTTCGATATCGTCAGCTGTTCCATCAATACATTGTTGATATGTATGCTAAGGTCGAAAGCGAACGCTTGCGATTCTTTCGATTCAACCAGGCAAAACTACGATCGGAAGAATATATTCACTTACGAGATGCTGTTGCTGGAAACATCGATGGAAATTTAAATCCCAATGACATCGGTAATGCTTTCATTTTACCTTCAAGCTACATCGGCAGTCCACGGAACATGCAGGAATACATACAAGATGCGATGACTTACGTACGTCATTACGGCCGACCGGATTTATTTATTACATTCACATGTAATCCGAATTGGGAAGAGATACAAACTTTACTATTGCCAGGACAACAAGCCATTCATCGTCATGATTTAACTGCACGTGTGTTTAAACAAAAATTGAAATCCTTAATTGATTTTATTGTAAAATATACAATTTTTGGTATCACACGTTGTTGGTTGTATACGATAGAGTGGCAAAAGCGAGGTTTGCCTCATGCCCACATTTTGGTTTGGCTTAAAGATAGAATCCGTCCTGAAGAAATTGATCAAATAATTTCAGCCGAAATTCCAGACCCATTAATTGATCAAGAATTATTTGATATTGTCACCAAACACATGATCCATGGGCCATGCGGTGTTTTCAACATGACGTCACCGTGCATGGAAAATGGAAAATGTAAAAAAAACTTCCCAAAGCCGCATACGAATGACACGATCACGGATATTGATGGTTATCCAATGTATCGCCGCAGAAGTACTGAGAATGGTGGCCACACATTTACAATGCGACTGCCGAACTTTCCAAATCAAGTTGAGTTTGATAATCAGTGGGTGGTACCATACTCACCACTACTTTCAAAAACTTACAAAGCTCATATCAATGTTGAGCTTTGCAGTTCTGTTAAATCAATTAAGTATATTTGTAAATATGTAAACAAAGGCAGTGATTTGGCCATATTTGAAGTAAAAAACATAAATAAAAATGACGAAATAGCACGATACCAAATGGGCAGATACATTAGCAGCAATGAAGCTATTTGGCATATTCTCAGCTTTCCCATCCACGAAAGAGATCCTGCTGTCCAACATCTGGCAATACATCTTGAAAACGGTCAACGTGTATACTTCACTGAAGAAAATGTTCTCCAAAGAGCGTTCGAAGCTCCGAAAACGACTCTAACTGAATTTTTTACATTGTGTCAAAAACCTGATGTTTTTGGCCAATTCGCGAAGACATTGGTGTATGGTGATGTTCCACGTTATTTCACATGGAACAAATCCAGTAAAAAATGGGAGCCACGGAAACAAGGAAAACCACATCCTTCCATTACAGGCATATTCAAAGCTAAGACATTGGGGAGACTTTACACGGTACATCCAAAGCAACGTGAGTGCTTCTATTTACGTTTGTTATTGGTGAATGTTCCCGGACCAACGTCTTTTGAATTTTTACGAACAGCTAATGGTCGAGTATTCAATACATACCAGGATGCATGTCGTGAACTGCAATTGCTAGAAGACGATAACCATTGGGACTTAACGCTTGCTGATGCTGCGTTGACATCAACACCGAATAACATTCGTCAGTTGTTTGCAATTATTTTGACGACATGTTATCCCTCGCAAGCACAAACTTTGTGGGAAAAATATAAAAATTGTATGACAGAAGACATCTTGCACCGAATTAGACAAACAAATCAATGCCAAAACATAGATTATACACCAGAGATGTACAATGAAGCATTGGTCTTGATCGAGGATTTATGTGTTCTTATTTCAAATTTACCACTTAATCATTATGGTATGCCATCACCTAATCGTCCAGCCACCGACTTAGTCAATACCGATTTACAACGAGAAAATCAATATGACCATGGAAGTTTAGCAACAATTATCATGAACAGTGAACCATTACTGACAGCAGAACAAAAAAATATTTATGATCGGATTATGCTGGCTGTTGCTGCTGAACAAGGCGGTTTTTTTTTCTTGGATGCACCCGGTGGAACCGGTAAGACATTTTTAATATCGTTGATTCTTGCCAAAATACGGTCGCAACAAAAAATCGCATTAGCATTAGCATCGTCAGGCATTGCGGCTACTTTACTGGATGGTGGGCGAACAGCACATTCAACATTCAAGCTGCCATTGGACGTTCATAATAAACCAGATGCAATGTGTAACATCAAAAAGAATAGTGGAATAGCTGCAGTGTTGCGGAAGAGTTCTATAATAATTTGGGATGAGTGCACAATGGCACACAAATATTCACTTGAAGCATTAAACAGAACTATGCAAGATTTAAACAGCAATAATAAACTTTTCGGTGGTGCTATCTTACTTTTGTCTGGTGATTTCCGGCAGACCTTACCGGTTATACCTCGCTCTACTTTCGCGGATGAGATTAATGCATGTTTGAAACAATCATTCTTATGGCGAAGTGTTGAAACACTTCGATTGACCATAAATATGCGAGTACAATTGCAAAATGATCCATCAGCACTAATATTTTCCGAACAACTACTAGATATTGGGAACGGTAAAATAAAACTGCAACCAAATACGCAATGCATTAAACTACCAGACAATTTTTGCACTGTTGTTCAGGATAAAACTGAATTGATTCAGAGTATTTTCCCGGATATACAGAATAATTATTTGAATCATGAATGGCTTAGTCAACGGGCGATTTTGGCAGCCAAAAACGTTGATGTTGACGAAATTAACTTCCAGATACAACAGTTGTTACCAGGCGATCTGATGTCTTTTAAATCAATCGATACTGTTGTTGATGAAAATGAAAGTGTAAATTTTCCGATTGAATTTTTAAATTCATTAGATATCCCTGGAATGCCACCACATAATCTTCGATTAAAGATTGGTTCACCTATTATTCTCCTCCGTAATTTGAATCCACCTCAATTATGTAACGGTACGCGTTTGGTCATCAAAAAGATCACCGGAAACATTCTTGAAGCAACCATTTTGGCTGGGAAGTTTAAAGGAAAAGTGGTCCTACTGCCACGTATTCCGATGATACCATCAGATTCTACCATACCCTTCAAAAGGCTACAGTTTCCAATTCGTTTGGCTTTCGCCATGTCTATAAATAAATCTCAAGGTCAAACAATGTCCATTTGTGGTTTAGATTTGGAAAATCCATGTTTTTCTCATGGGCAACTATATGTTGCGTGTTCACGTGTTGGGAAACCGTCGGATCTATTTGTGTTAGCTAAAGACAGGTTAACCAAAAACATTGTGCACCGATTGGTGTTAAATTAAATTGAAATTGAAAGTATTTATAATTCAAAAAAAAATATATTAATGTTTAAAAGTTTAAGACTGTCTGCCTTGCCTACCTCATTCATGAGTTTAAGCGTCACATGTTATTTACTGTATTATACTGTAATATGCGATCGTGCATCCGATGGACGTAATTTTGAAAAACTACATTCAAAATTCAAGGCCAGGTGTACCATAAAATCGGATCACTGATGCCAATGCCTGATAACAATCCGAAATTTCTTCAAATTTATTTTATGGGCGATTGTGAAGAGCGCGTGACGACTCGGTGCCTGTATAATTTTATTGAACAAGCAGAGGAAAGAGCAATTGTGATATTATTGGAAAATTTTTTAGAAGATCACAATCAACTAATTCAATTGATCAAAAGAGTTTCGCCACGACTGCAAAATGACAATTATCAAATCGTCATAAAAGCCGACAAAGTACCATTAGGTGAACATGCTGGTAGATTCAACGCTCCAACTGTTGATGAGGTTGCTGTTATCATGGTTGGTGATCCAGTTGACAAAAGATCTATAAACATTACACGGCGAGACAACACTGTCAGTACGATTTCGGATCTACACCGTTCATATGACGCACTACAATATCCATTGATATTTTGGCAAGGACAAGATGAATATCACCTTAATATCAAACAGTATGATCCAAATACCGGTAAATTTGACAATTATCTATTTACTTTCTTACTGTATGTATAGATTTTAATTTCGTATTGCATTTTATTTTTTATTTTTTTAGGTGATTACAGAAATAATAAAGTTAGCTCAATGAACTACTACGCACACCGAATAATGGTTAGACAACATCAAGACAATTATATCCTTCGATATCGTCAGCTGTTCCATCAATACATTGTTGATATGTATGCTAAGGTCGAAAGCGAACGCTTGCGATTCCTTCGATTCAACCAGGCAAAACTACGATCGGAAGAATATATTCACTTACGAGATGCTGTTGCTGGAAACATCGATGGAAATTTAAATCCCAATGACATCGGTAATGCTTTCATTTTACCTTCAAGCTACATCGGCAGTCCACGGAACATGCAGGAATACATACAAGATGCGATGACTTACGTACGTCATTACGGCCGACCGGATTTATTTATTACATTCACATGTAATCCGAATTGGGAAGAGATACAAACTTTACTATTGCCAGGACAACAAGCCATTCATCGTCATGATTTAACTGCACGTGTGTTTAAACAAAAATTGAAATCCTTATCCTTAATATAACAAAAACTTTAGCCACAGCAACGCGTGGCCGGGTCAGCTAGTATAATATACCAACCTAATTAATATAATAATATATCAACCTTATTAACATAATATATCAACCTTATTAACATTAATAATGTTAAATAAATCTGCATAATATTTTTGCAGGGTGAAAATCATAAACCGAAATAAATAAAAAAAAATATATATATTAAAGGAATAAAACTAAGATACCGAAATTGTTTTTGATTTAAATAACAGGCATGTATTTTAGGGATTTTTTTAGCCAATTGTAATTGAAGAAATATTTCGAAAAGAAAACAGTGATAATATTGATTGTTATATCATATGAAATGAAATGACATGTGTCATCTCATTCCAGATACCATCATGCATTTATGCGCCTGTGTGAAAATGCTTAATATACAAGTCGCACACTTGAATTTTATAGAAATCTAACAGTCACCGAATTAATGTAGACCAGCCACCGACTGAGCAGTTTCAAAGACTTAGTCTTCATATCTACCCAACCAAAGAATAGCCTTTATAAATCTTTTATTTTTATACAATATTTATAAAAACGCGACAAACGACGTCAAATGACCGGAACGTGTAGAAATATTTTCACATGACTACTTCACTAAATCATAAGTTATACAATAGAAAAATCATATATACTATTTCGTTGCGATATGCACATTTTAACGGAAACTGTTTCTAAAGTGAATTTTCAATTGCTCTTATATTTTTGTTAACATAAAAAATATGAACGCAGAAAAACACCCTATATAACTTTAGTATAAACCATATCTCTGCGCCTATTTCGACGTTTTGGTGAATCGATTTTATTTATTGTTTACTAACAATAGGGAGCTTATTGGTTTTTTATTAGTATTTTTGGTAATATTGATTATTTCGATTTTTTTACATATTACATATTTGACTGTTTTAAAGTTTTGACTATTTTAAATTATATTCCATTTAATATTATAATTGATTCTTTTTCCTACCTTGCACATAACTTACGCTGGACCAACCTTACCAAACTCAATATATATTTGTTAAATATAATAATAAAAATATTGATCAGAAATACAGAATGAGGATATTATTTATTTTAGTAGCTCAGAGAGTCTTTTTTGCCTTTACAAAAATCAATACTGACTTTTCAAATATATATTAAACATATTTTTTTGATCAAAGAAATTAAAACGGAGAGTGTGTTTGGGAGCGCAACTGCTGGACGCGTGAACTTCGATCTGGGAGACAGCTCATAAGGCGGAGACTCGTGATTCGTGTTTGCGGCTACTGATAAAATGCTTAAATTTAACCAAAAAATAGCGCTATAAATACCCAATGAATTCGATGATTAAAAATCGTAAAAAAGACAGTCGCGCTCTTACTTTTTTTTTTTTTACGATTAAACCATTTTCAGTTTTATCGCGTGTTTTTCTCTAATACTGAAATTACGACAGTAGGTTAACTGAATGCTCCGCGAGATATAAAAATGTTTACTTTATTTTCTAGGGATTCGTACCATGCTTTGATTTCCTCCCGCTTTCTCGCACTCTGAGAGACATCTACGTTTCTTAAGGGTCCTTGCATAATAGAGCTACGGACTCGTATAAAGGATCCCATGCACTCAAACGACTCGTTTTGTATAAAATATGTTAACATATCACCCTACTGTTTCTCGCTTGTACAAGGGTGTTTCCTTATCAACACGGCCTGGCCAAATGCTACAAATGTGCTAGGATGGGTACAACTCGCGGTTAACAAAAGCCACCTAACCTAACTACCTAATCACTTCCCGAACTGTTTTATTCGAACCCAGCATACACTAGTAGGGATTGCTACTCATAACGCCGGTTTCCGTGTGATCCAGAGTTCCAGAGATATTCCGAACGCAACAAGCTCTACCGCTCGACTCAAAACCCAAAATCAGACGAACTGTCAAAAGTGACAGCACCAAAATAAGTTATCAGTGCTGCTAGTGTTGAAATACTATTATTCTTTTATTGAATGTCAACTTTGAAATGATAAAACATTGTTAGTAATTAATTATTTTTTTTGTATAATAATATTGAAATTAACTAAATCCTAAAGTAATGACGGGGGGGGGGGGGGAAGCTAAATGGGGCACTGAATAAGATTTAATAAAAAAAATCTATCCGACTGTCCTATTTAATAAAAGTAGCGCACAAAAAAAAAGGTGTGAACTGAGTTTACATTCCTATTATTCCGTGGCAAATATATTTTTGCACTTTAATATTTTTATGAATATGAGCGACTAAATTTTGGACAGTTTTATTTTTGTTATTATTTATATTTTAATCAGGAATTTACTTCCTATATCGGCGGCCTAATCTAAAAAATAAAAAAAAACTTAAGCTGGTTAACTATTTATTATATTATAGTGCAATAATTGTCGAACATGCATTGTCAGCTGAAAGCATATTGTTTCTAGAACTGCTTTGATTACCTCGCGAGGCGTGTTCGCGAGTCGACTGCTGATTGTTTGGTTGACGTAACAAAATAGTCGCAACTTTTCATTTGAAACAACATCTACCGATTGGTAAGGTTACAAGAAAGTTTTGTTATGTGATTTATCAATCTACAGGAATTGGTTTGTAAAGTCTATCAAACAAACTGTATACTTCGGTTGCGCCTACTCAAATTCAGTAGCCACAACAAATTACGATTCTATTGAACTTTTCGGTCAACAATATTTTTTCCAGTACAAATAAAATTTCCGTTTATAACCACCTTACAACGAACATTACTTTGCGAAACTAACATCGGATCATCCTGAGAAATTCCATGTCGTATGCGAATATTCTAAATCTCTTAAACTGCTATAAACATTAAAAAATAGTTGCTATATTTCCATCTAACACCTCGTTCTGTCTCTTTCAGGCCCGCCTGAAACTCGCGTAGTCGCTTTTCGCGAATCTGAAAATGTGGCCGTATTTTTTGTTCATGTATTTTCAGTGTGACAGCACATCGCTTGTTATTCAAGCGATTGAATATAACGCGTACATAACAATCCGTATTTGCAGAATCTCCTTGTTTAGTCTTTGATCTTAAAAGTGCCGCGGAGCGGTTCTCCGAACGAAACACACTTACGAGATGAAATTTAAGACAAAAAAATAATACTGGGATTGTATGTTTCGTAAGGTTACGACGTTTGCCTATTATAACGTAAAAAATCATGTAAATAGGGTATTTAAGAAATATTTTTTACAATTTTACTATTTAATACTAGTATAGGTATTTAATATAATAAGTCTAAAATAACGAAATTTTGCCGCAATGAGTTTAATAACTGAAACGTTATTCAGAAATATTGAAAGGCCATTCAAATCCTTTCATACAACCTCCGCAAGCCGAGATATATTTGGCTTATACCTATAATGCGGTCTCCACTTCAACGAATTATGCGCTATGAAGTTGGGATTTTTATTTAGATCGCTATCTTGGTTTTAGGCTACCCACCAAAGCCCCATTGAATAAATACAAATATAGAAAATACTAAAATAACACCCATAAAATACAAGGTTTTTATAGTATAGCACGATTGTGTTTTACTATAGTGGCCTGGTTGCGCAGTGGCCACTATAGTGCCTGCTTCTAAATCCAGAGGTATCGGAATCGAATCAGATCATTTTTCGTCGTAGAGAATATTCAACGGCGCTTTTTTCAACACTGTCGACTGAGTTGTGTAACCAGACATACCAGAGGTGTTGTTTTCCTGTAATGAACGGCCTCGCATCATGAAAACAACAATAAGGCAGTAGGAAATGCGCCCAATAGCGCCTTTTCGACAACACAACCGGAACGAATGACGAAGAACTATAGTGAATTATTTGTGGATACGATAATCAAACCGTTCGGATTTGCACAAGATTTACATAATCTTCTTACACCAAATGCTATCGATTAGATATATTCTCTGGACATAAATAACCATATATTCGCAATTAAAACTTATAAAATTAAAGTTTTCCTTAAAAACTTATTTTTAACTTCAAACTTTTTAATATTACTTTGTCAATTTTATATACGTAAAAAAAGGAACTCTAACTTCAATGTACCTGTAATTAGGTAAAACACCATTGTACACCTTTGTCATACGATAAATGAATAAATAGTGTAATAAAATAAATGTTTTTTTTGTGTTTATAATATACGCTCTGTTGTCAAAATTTCACACAACAATCACAAGTTTTCAATCGACCTTTTAAAAAATCGAGAATAAATAACGAAGCATAATGCAACGAGACTACTTTTATATACCTTCATGTAGTGGGAAATAGATTAAACAAGTATTTAAATAAGAAAGAATAGGGAAAATGAGAGAACCGGCGGTTCATGAAATCAGAGCGTCGGCACCCAGACGGTTGTCCAATCCGACCGAAAGGTTGATTAAAGCCAAATTTAAATCAAGCGATTTAAATATTCATCAAAACCAACCGCCCTGCAACAAGCGAAGATAACCTTAGTTGTGCGCGCCACGCCAAGGCTGATCCCGTCGCTAAAATAAAAGATAAAAGTTGAGCTAAGTAAAGTTTTTCTCTGTGAACCGCAAGAAGCTACCTGTCGCGGATGACATAAAACCAGTGTTGCCACCGTGATAATCTTAATAGCCGTATCTAAAGTAGTGAAATTGCCGTATTTTGTATAAAAAAGACTCAGGACTGCCGTATATCGATACGTACTTATTTAAAGAAACATTAAATTCATATTATTAATCAAATCACTTATTAAACACTTTATTCGTTACTATTTTCTTCATTATAAAGTTTTCTTACTGTGACTCCTGCTTATTCAGACAATATTTCTCCTTCTTTTTCATTTTATCATACATGTCGTGTTATACCCGAAACTGTGTAGTCCCCTTTGTTTTCTATTGGCCTGTTTTGCTAATTGACGGTTGAAGTTATCAATTTGTTTCTTTACTTCGTTTTCATATTGTTAACTTCACTGAATTAGAATGAGGTAGATATAAAACGTCGAGAGCTGAATTTTGACAGTTCGGTACGCGACAACAGCGCCGCCTTAATGCCAACTTAAACTTGAGTATCTGTAATTGCCGTATTTTAAGATACGGCAATGAGAATGCTGAAATGAGAATGAGAAAACCAGGAATAAACCTTTTTTCGTTATAGGTACTCAAAGAACTTTATTTCATTTTCAATAACCCGTCATTAATCTATATAAATAATGACAACATCAATGACATCATGTAGCTATCATGTAACATCAACTGCTTCTATACATCGTTTAATAGCAGTAAATTATTTAACCAGAACCTGACGTCTTACAGCTAGGTCCTACAGGCGTCATTAAAGGCATTTGCGCCTGTCTGTGGTTTCAACTTGTGATAGGTTTAAAATAACAAAAAAAAACAGTTACAAAGATGTGATGACATTCTTTCAAATCATCGTAAATTTTAAGACCATTTCAGTGTTTTTTTGTAATTTTTTGAACCGCGGCTAGAAATTAAACAACCTTCTCTCTTTTCTATTTACGGAATTTGTGATTTATAATCGGCAAAAATTTCGCAACCTTGTCTATTATACCAATACTATAGCAACACCAATACAAATACTATACGAATGCCAAAACCACGGGTACAATCCAAAAAACAACATTTTAATTATTTCAGAAAAAAAGCTGTGTATGCAAAACAAATGTACCCATTTCAGACTTAGCTAATATTCAAGAATTAATATCGGAATCGGCTCCCATTGTGTTAAAATTATAAAAAATCCATTCTCCCTAAATCATTAATTATGTCTCCAAATTTACCCAAAACAGTAGTATTCTACTATTTAATGCAGATACATTTGAAACGGTCAAATAAATGAAAATTTGGTATCTACAATAGCTTAACTATGTATGAATCATAATAAAAAATTAAATACAAGTTGATTTATGCTCATACGGTATTTGATCATATTAGCATACAAATGCCAATATTCGCTACCTAGATCTTTTCAAACTGACATTTTAAATTATCATAGTTTTCCATCGAAATTGCATGCTTAGTAGCGCGGAGAAAACTTACGTACTTGTCACAATAATAATAAAGTAATTTATTTATTATTACTTGTAAGAAGCCTAATAAAATATGAATCAGTAAATTTCAAGAAGTGAAATATAACATAATAAAGGTGTTTTTTTTAGAGGCGTGGTTTTCAAGAAGAGATAAAACGCATATAATTTGATGTTATGGCTAAGAATTTAGTTTTATTATAAAGATAAGGGTTTGCCATTATGTTTTAAAAATGATTTCGGGTAAGTGGCCGCCGCGGCTGACTCGAACAAATTCCAGCCGAGAGGGCCAATTTTCAACCACTTTTTGCAGCAAGTTGGGCCGTATGTCAGCAATAACGCGCCGAATATTCTCTTCCAAGGCGTTAATCGTGTCCAGCTTATCTGCGTAGACAAGCGACTTCACATAACCCCACAAAAAATAGTCCAGCGGTGTTAAATCGCACGATCTTGGAGGCCACGCCACGTTGTTCAGGAGTAAGTCTATTCATTATGAAATGGCAAACCAAACTGAGCATAAACAACAGTCAAGTGACAGCTGTCAAAAACACCAACTACGAAAAAAGTAGTGCCAGATTGAAAACCACGCCTCTAAAAAAAACACCCTATTATTCACTTTATTTTACCATAAATGAAAAAAACGGCATAAAGGACATAAAATAGGAGTGGTGGGGGTAATGAATGTTTTCTTATAAACCACCGTCTTCACTATTTCAATCTCAATAACATTTTGTTTCATTACAGATCTACAGTACGTTACTTTAAACGGCGGAACGAATCTTATATTAAGTAACATCAAAGAAGAGGATCTGTCTACCTTCTCATGTTCTCTGAGAGATTTTGCAGCTCCAAATTATGGTCACCCTATTACAGTCGTAGCGACAGGTTTGAATATTATATTTTTTATTTGCTTTATTTATAAAACCTATTAATTTGTAGCGGCACTACATATTCGGACTGGGGCTGGCAGCGTCTTTTCAGCGGCAGTGATTTTAAAAAAAATTAGAGTGATTTTTTTCTAAATTTGCACTATTTGCAAACGTTGTTCAGGAGTAAGTCTATTCATTATGAAATGGCAAACCAAACTGAGCATAAATCAAGTGACAGCTGTCAAAAACACCAACTACGAAAAAAGTAGTGCCAGATTAAAAACCACGCCTTTAAAAAAAACACCCGTTACTTGTAAAAAAATAAATGAAACCTTTTTTTATTAACATTTTTGTTATAGTGCTTCGCTGGGACAATAAAATTCTCTTTTAAATAATATTTAAAAAAATACCGCAAATCATTCGATATGAAAATATCAGTTAATTGTAATTAATGAGGTTACATCCGCGTGCGCGGCGCTTGCAACTGCTGACGCAACTCGTCTGGGTTCAGCGGCTGTAATTAATTAGCCAATTAGCCTTGCTAACAACGTTTGCGCTAAAATGGAACCCGTGCCGAATGCGAATGCACCAAGATTTTGCTGTTTTTTCTAAATTAATCTTAATCTTAATCTTTTTATGCTTGTATTATTATTACTATTTAAAAAAACACAGTTTTCAATTCGATAAACATTATGTCATGTAGGTAAGTTCACTCTATTTTTCTATAAATTTGCTCTTGGGAGCGTAGAAAATTATCAAAAATATTACCTGGGTTGGACCTAATTTTAAGAATATTGACGTAAATAACTTTATCCCTAGACAATACAATAATAAAGATTAATTTACATATGTCTACGTTACGAATGTAAGTTATTCACTTCTCAATCATATTCGTTATTTTTTATCACTACTGTTTCGTTTTTAAATATTTTTTTACTACATTGATGAAAGTTAGATCGTATTTTATAAGCGAACAGATGGATAGGCGAAAATCTTTCATAAAATACAGGCCTCTATGGTTTGAATGAAAATTTTCAATCTTTAAAATATTAAAATGAATTTGAATTTTCCGAATGTCAATATACTGTCAGACTTTTTTTAAATGTAAGCTTACATCGTCCTCCTATAATAAGTTAAAAAATCACTTAAATGCGATATTTAAAAAATACATTTTACTATCTATTAAATCTATACCTTATTACATACTTGTATATTACATATATATGTATAATATATACCGACATATATAAATATATATTTAAAAAAATTAATATGACCAGTCTTTCAGTTAGAAGAATTACCTCTGACTTATTGTATTTATACAAAATCTTAAATAATTTTGTCAATTGCATGAAACTAACTACTTTGATTAAATATCGGGTACACTCTCGATTAACTAGACAAAGAGCTCTTCAATATGCCCATATGCAAGAGTAATTACTCCCAACATTCCTACATAGACAGAGTGTGTAATGTGTATAATAAACTTTCTAATAATAATAATAATGTGATTTATATATCTCGTTGTACTTTGAGTGAGTTTAAGCGTCAAATTTCTAAATGTTTGAATGTCTGATTTCCTCTTACCTATCTACCTTTTGTTAAAAAGTATTTGTTAAATTTTGGTTTCGTTAGTTTAAGTTTTTGCGAATTACTGTTGCACATTAATTATATTTTAACAGTGCAAATATATAAAGGTTGGCATTGTTATTTTTAATGTATGCTTTTCTATGTATATACTAACTGTTTATTTGATAAATAAACTAAAGAATATATATATTACACATATACATAACATACTTACCTAATTACATATTGTTCGCGCAGTATGAAAATGCAAGCGAAATAAGGCACCCCCAGCCAAACCCCCCTTCTTTTATTCTATGAAATCACCGGCTGAAAGCATTCGGCAATGAAATGACCACGCAGTATGAAATTATCTGCGAAATAAATGCACCTGTTCACGCAGTATGAAAATGCAAGCGAAATAAGGCACCCCCAGCCAAAACCCCCCTTCTTTATTATATGAAATCAGCTGCTAAGAGCATTCGGCAACTAAATGACAACGCAGTATGAAAATACCTGCGAAATAAATTCACCTCTGAATTACTATGAAAACGATCAATACTCAATCTAATATCCCGCTAAAGTCGACAGCGCAACGGAGAAAGGCGAATGGAACGCCGGTGAAAAAACCGTTACAATTCAAATTTTTGGCCATAAAGGGCGACAGACCGCGCGGACAGCGCGACGCCGGCCATCAAATTTCATGTCAATAAGCCGAATTTAGATTTCTTGAAAAACTCTGATAAATCAGGTTTGCAGAGTCAAAATCCTGGAAAAATAATAATTGCATGCGGAAGCTAACTGAGCATCTGTGTGTCGAAATTTGAAAACTTTCATCGACCCATTTTTGAACTATTGAGTTTTTGCCAAACTGTGGGTAGTCACTGGCGGGTCGATATGAAAGAAAAGTGAGAGTTTGAAAAACTCGTATAAAATCAATTTGAAGAGCTAAAACTCTGAAAAAATACTCATTAGTTAGCTATGCTAATGGACTAGCGAATGGTCCGAAAATCGGACGCCGCCCACGTGACCCTTTGAAACTATTGAGTTTTCTAACAAAGGAAGAGCTATAGAAATGGCTGAAATAAACCTCAAAAGATGAATAACTACAAATATCTTGCAGGGGGTGATATGGGGGACATCGAAGCTCATTAAAGCCTTAACGACGGACTCAAAAATCCTATCTGAAATTACGCTGGACGCACCATTACAAAGATGCTGACAGCCAAAGTGGCATAACAAAACCTGGAGTTATGATTGCCTGTAACTTTTGATATATTAATGTTACGACAAAATTGTCATACAATTATCTTTCAGAAATGTTGTTCTGAACATTTTTAAACAATAAAATTTTTTGAAAATTAAAACCGTTCTATCTTTTTAGTCTTTGGTCCGATAATGAATTTTATTGCAGATTCGAGATCAGCTCGATGGGGCGCTTCGTTTGAGCTATAAATTACATAGATTAGACGAAAATCGAAAAAATCGCTGCGCAAAAAATTAGGTTTATATAGGCATTAGAAAAGCTCGATGGTCACGTGTCACAAAATGGACCAATCACAGCGCAGGGAAAGTCGAATTTCCGCGAGGCGCTAGCCGAATTGTAACAGTGCTTAAAAGAAGGAGCGCGGGGGGGTACTGCATTCAGTGAAAATACCTACATGGCCGTTGTCGACACGTGTCGAGGCTATCTTCGGAAAAGTACGCGCAAAGGCTCCGCCTGGAAAATCTTGGCGATTTCAGGCGTTGAACCACCCATAGCTAAATTCAGTGTTTTCAAAGCCATCAGCGACTAAAGTCAGTGTTAAAAGCAAGTGTTAGCTAAAAAGTAAATTCTTTCAAAATTAATTACGTTTAGAATCATTAAGCCTCGGTCGGCCACGTTACATACATCTTTTCGGTCGCGAATTTAATCACTCTGAAAAAATTCGATAATATTTTTTGAAAAAATTACAAGTCGGGAATTTCGAAAATAATTAAAATAATTATTTTTTATAGCAGATTCGTTGACAACGTAATAAAACGGTTGAGAAATAATAGACTTCGAAAAATATCTAACAGTGAATAAACTTTTTACAGCTCTTTTAAGTTTTGGCGGTTAAACTTCAAAAAGATTAAATTTATCAATTATTTAACTAGATTCGTTAATGCCGTGGCCGATTAGGCAATTCGCTTCTAACCGGATGAAAATCGGACGACTTTGAAAAAACTTTTGAAATTTTTCCCGGAATCTAACTGATAGGCGAATTTTCATTGAAAACCAAAAATGTTTAAAATAGTCAATTTTTCCGGTGAATTCGGTACCACCGTATCCGAGCGGTTGAAAAATAATAGGCTTTGAAAAAGATCTAACAATAAATAAACTTTTTACAGTTGATTTAAGTTTTTGCGGCAAAACTTCAAAAAAGTTTAAAGTTATCAATTATCTCATTAGATTCGTTAACGCCGCAGTCGATTAGGCAATTCGTTCCTAACCAGATAAAAATCGGACGACTTTGAAAAAACTTTGAAATTTTTTCAAAAATTAAATGACAGTCGAATTTTCATTGAAAACCAAAAATATTTAAAATAGTCAATTTTTCCGGTGGATTCGGTAGCAACGCATTTAGGCGAGTGGCAAATAACGAAACATGGAAAAGTTCTGACGGTAAATAAACGCAGTAAACTCTTGTTAAGATCGTGAAATTTAGGAGGCCAAACATTCCTAAAATTATAGATATTCACATACGTTCGAAATAAAGAAGCGATCTTCTTCGTCTCGCCTAAACGAAACATTTTTATAAATTAAAAATGATAGCATCTCGAATAATTTGAAAATAAATATTCGTCTGTAAGCGCCAAAAGCTGATGAAACATTTCACAGCTATAGTGATTGAATAACTAATATTTGAAATCTTTTTGTGATCCAAAGACAATAGATTTTAGAATAAATAGTTATAGTGAGAAAAGACTCAATTTAAGTTTAAATGAAATAGGAGTGCTCGGACGGGACGCCTCAGCCGCTGATCTCGACAAAGCAGCTGCAAGCAGTAAGGTAGGACTAGATTTAACTGTGTTTAACCTGTCTCATTTGTGTCACATCATTCATAATAACACACGGGGATTACACGCCTTTTCAAGGCTAGTTAAATTCAAGGAGGGGCTTGTGAGGATCTGTGTCCTTCCGTGATGAGCGGGTGATTGACCATATCAGCCGAAGAGCGTTGACATGTCAAAAAGCGTGGCTTAAATTCGGAATTCAGGTCGCAATCCCTGAACTGATACGAAGGTCTCACCAGGCTGCACCGAAGCACGTTGACTCCAAACTTGCAAAATTTTGAAAATTTAAATTTTTTGAAAAAGCATATTACACAACACAAACACTTTGAAAATTTCAATGTTTATTGTTATATGTGTTGTTACTAGGTGTTAGGGATGGAACCTACCAGAGTATGGCCGGCAGGTCCAACCGGCTAGAAGTCGCCGGGCCTTGGCCATCTCCGTCTTCATTCCTAACTGCCCATGAGTCACGAACAAGGAACCTCGTTCGTCTCTGAGGGACATCAAATATCAATCAAATCCTTTTATTTTAGATGCCCCCCACCTTCATATGCTGAAGTCAACCCAAGGTCCAGTGGGTATATGGCTCGATGAGGAGATTGAAGAAGCAGAGACTCTGACTATCTATTAATAATCTCTCATCCCTGAATATAATCGATAATGTTCTTTCATGTTTGAATTAAGTTAATAATATCATACACCTAAGGACTGGTCCTACCTTATAGCAATGCCATAGAATAAAGCTTGACCCCATCCAGATGTGATTTACGCCCACGATCTGGGAGTTGGAGAAACAACACTAGTGGACCGTGACCCGTATGACAGATTCGTGATTACAAGCGACCTTGACTACTTAACGGGCGGTGTCCAAAAAATTGTGTTGAATTAAACTGAATTGACTTGACTAACGAGATAAGATAGAACGGCACAGTACATGTAAAGTTTACATTTGAATTTGAATCTGGGACAAGTATACGGTAGCTGTCAGAAAACTCTCCCGAGCTATATATCGCTCCATATACTCTTTGGTCGGCAACGGTTGTGGGCACGTGATGCCTATCTCTCCGCCCGACAGAATCATGAAGCCCGACATGAGTCGGGGCACCGGACGCTGGTACATGATACCTTCGGTTCGCCCATGTGGGTCATGAGATGAAATTAAAGGCTGGGATTGGCCATGTGGGGATCCACGGACCCTACTCGGAACCCAGCGGGCAAGGTTGCCCTTTCCCGTTAAATCCGGAAGGCAGGCTACGATTGGAGTACATCCACCAATCAAGGTAGTCGGGCAGAGTTACGCCGCTCACTTAATGGCCGCGCGTTCGGAAGTCGGGTACTGCGGGCCCTCTTCGACGTCCGGCTGGGGCCGTGAAAGCCTCCCCCGTTTCGACCGGGAAGGCCGGAATGACGGAAGTGTGGAACAAGATCTCCCGCTTGCCGACCGGCAGGTCGTCCCAGTACGACTGGCGTTTGGGGTTTGGGAGGCGGATACTATGGGCCGCCTCCACACCTATCAGGGACGTTTGGTCTCTTTCCCGTTAAATCCGGAAGGCGGGCTACGATTGGGGTTGAAACCACCAATGAAGGTAGTCAGGCAGAGTTGCGCCACTCACTTAAGGCCGCGCGGACGGAAGTCGGGTACTGTGGGCCCTCTTCGACGTTCGGCTGGGGCTATGTTTGCCTCCCCCGTTTTGACCGGGAAGGTCGGGATTCCGGAAGTGTGGAGCGAGATCTCCAGCTTGCCGCCCGGCAGGTCGTACTTGTACGACTGGCGTCTGGGTTTGGGTTGTGGGTACTTCGGACCCGCTTCCGCACCCATTGTTGTGAGACGGTATGGGTCTCTATTCCCGTGAATTTCGGAAGTGATCGGTGTCAGGGCGACCGACTGCATGTAAATCTCCGACCGAGTCCAGAACGACCCTGGCCAACTGCAGTGTCAGCGGTCTATCAATGGGTACTAAGGTCCCTGACTACTCATCAAAGCTGATGCCTTATTGAAGCTCCCGGTCCGACCCCTTCTCTCCAGGTCTCCGTTATGGGTAAAGATGTAACGGAATGAGTGGAACAATCGATTGTAAAGCTAAGTGGGGGTGACCCAAACAACAACAGAAAGAAAGAGGTCAGTGGGCTACCCCCTTTAGTGTCCGACCACGCAATAGAGAAGGCAGATTGATCAACTCATTAATTATCGTCTCTTTTCGGGGGGGCAATAGTTAGTGAACCAACGAGCCGACTCTGGTGAAAGTATACTCGCCCTTTGAGGTCGCCATAAAATTGGCAAAAGGCCGCCGTCATCCTTGCAAGGTGACGTAATCAATGCCGGATCAGAATCCCATTAGGGAGGACGGTCGTACAATGCTCACAAGTGTATCTCATGCCAACTTGCAAAGTAGAAGCAAAAGATAAGTGAATAGAGCCGGGGAGGGCAGCCGCACCACGGTAGTATCCCAATCCGGCTCGTCACGCAAACGAAAAGTTGTGCGTTTGTTTGAAAATTAACTGGAGAGAGAGCATCCAATCCTGTTGAATACTTGATTGATGAAATTACGCTTTTCCGCTTAACGATTGCAAATCGATACAAGCATTAGCTGTAGCCGAGTTACTCGGTAGTTTGCCTTGATGCAAAGGGGCAGACCTAAATGTGTGGGACAGGGCCAATAACCCCTCACACGTTGGCATGCTGTCACTAAGTGAGGACACGTACAGGAGAGTTGTGGGATGGACTGGAAATTTGATAAAATTTTGAACGCCTATCACCCCCTATGACAGTTGCCGTAATACTAGCTGGTTATTCCATAACCAAAGAGCGAGAACCCATGACTGACTGTTACTCATTGAAAAATCGCGGTTACATTGATGTGTATCTTTGTAAGGTTCTCCGATGATGCACTTCCATTAAGGTACAATTGAAGGGTAGGAAACTATGGTACGGTACAGTACATTTGTTATGGGGAGGTCGGTAAGGTCAACACCGCGGTATCCGAATAATTACGATATTGGCAATTTCAGTGACACCGGCCTCCTTTCGGTCGCCACGTACGACACCCAGTCGCAGAGCCGTGACGACGGCAGCGAACATTGGTCCTTCGAGCCGGATCTAGGCCAACGAGCTTATCCGAAAACCCTGTCAATTGGTGGTTGGAAGGCTAGGAACGCGAAATGAGTGATAACGAAGACGACCAGGTCAGTGAGACCGAGTCGATTGAAGACGACCACGAAGTGAGTCGCAGAGCATTGCAAGCTCAATTGAAACAAGTAAGGCGAGCAAGAACCGAGAAGGTTATGTCAAAGACCCCCGCAAGACAAAAGAAGACCCCATTACCATGTCACCCATTGGAGCCGGCCAGTGAGGCCAGATTGAATGAAGCATCAGCTGTTTTCAATAAGGGCTCAACCATGAAAGCTGACGTTTGCACCAGAGACGGGCAAACAACCGCCGGACAAACAATTCTGGAAGATGTGCGCGATGCGCTGGAATTCCAAACTGCTTCAGCAGGTGAAACGACCACTATGCTGAAGGTGCGTGAACACACACCGACTGAACACTCGTCAGTCGAAGTCGGTGAACCACATGACAGTGAGTTCTACCGCCTAATAAGAGAACTAGAAGCTGTCATCAATGAGAGTGACACAACAGGACCAGAGGTGGTCGAAGTTTCAAAATTTGCACCAGAAACTAATCAACAGATCAAGAAATCGCCGATCACAGTTGAACCCGACACCTCAAGCAGCCGCCAGAAGCGAAAGCTGAAGGGCTGGTCCGACGAGAACTCCAAAGGGAAAAGGAGCCGAAAGGTTCACAAAAGCGTGCACCAGAATGGACCAGACCCTGTCGATTCGCCGAAGGCATGGTGGAAAAATGTGATATTGGAAGTGAACAACAACCATGAATCAGTGACGGTGAAAAATTTGATTTTTCCCCGAAAACCCAACACGCCTCGAAGGCGTAGACTCCCCCTGAACGCGGTCGTCAACTCATATGAGTGTGATTACTGCTTGAAAAGGGGACACCCGACAGCCAAGTGTCGAAAATTGCTAAAAGGCACGGTGGCCGACAAACGCCGTTGGGCGTACAGAACAGGGGCTTGCTACAACTGTTTGCGTCAGGGGCACACAGCCCGGCAGTGCAAACAAGGGCCAGCTGGAGAATCAAAGTGCCACGCCATGCACAATAAACCACTCCACCCACAGAGGCAGCAACAGCAACCCAAGAACAAGCTTAGGCCGAAGCACGCAAGGCTGAGAGCTACGAAATCTAAAGGTTTCCAACCTTCGACTGCGAAGGGCGGAAACTACTAAAGTGTATGCCAGCGCTAGACTACGAAACAAGAGAAGAGCCTTCTCAGAGTCGACGACATAACAGTTAAAAGAAATGAAGGGCACGGCCAACATACTGGCCCTGATCAACGAAGGCTCAACGATAACGGTAATGGATTGGGACCATAGCCGAATCGATCGGAGCAGAAGGAAGGCGAGTAGCCCTGAAGCTCAACGGAGCAGGAGAAATGCGTACCACTGAAACCAACTCTGAGATGGTTAACTTCTCCGTGTGAGGGAGTGGGAAGGACACTTACACCACAGTCAAGCGAGCCAGAACCATCAACAACCTGAAACTGCCAGTGCACGACGTGGACATCGAGGCGCTAAAAAGAAGATGGCCACACTTGGCCGATCTACCCGTTCGAAACATAATGCCGTCGTCAGCTACTCATCGGACAAGATAATTGAAACTTGATAATTCCACTGGAGATTCGTAGAGCAGAGAGGAACGCACCCGTGGCGACGCTATCACAACTTGGCTAGGTGATACACAGCAGATGGCCACTGGTTTCGATGCCCCCGAAGGACATCTATGGCAAACCAATACCTTACGAACATCATGTGAATGATGACCTGGACAGTGCTGTCAACAACGCAGAAAAGACTCCATACAACCCATGTAAATGTGCATAAAGCTGACCTAATGTCCAACTAAATGAGCAGCGACGGCGCGATTCTCGAACACACTCGAGAACAACCTGAACATGACTTCCGGAACGGACTTACAACCCGTAGCTGATAAAGGCACTAGCAACGACGGTACAATTAAACCAAATCAAGTACCGTTCGGCCTGAAGTACAATGGAGTAATCCTTTGAGGTAAAAGTGAGGTAATGTACCTTGAGGTATAGTGAAGGTAAAGTGAAGGTAAAGTACCTGGAGGTATAGTGAAGGTAAAGTAAAGGTACAGTGAAGTGAAACACTGTGCAGAGGAGACCCACGTAGCGCCAAATGATAAGCGTGTAGATGTCGGTCTTCAGACGCGGGGAACTACCTCCATTGTACAACTCAGGTCGGAGATACTGATGCAGTGCAAGCAGCGATCGGATAAGTCATGAGGGAATGATGAACCAAATTTATAATCTGGATGCCGAACCACAAACATTGAAAATTCAATCAATGATCTTCGGAGCAAAATCATCTCTTTGCTCAGCCCAATATACCAAGAACATTAATGCCAAGGAGTTGGCCAACAAATATCCTCGGGCAGTCGGCCCGATACTTTTAAAACACTATATGGATGACTATTTAGATAGCGTCATCGACGTCGCAACTGCAAAGGAATTAATAACTCAAGTGTCAGGCGCACACCGCGAGGGAGTTTTTTGACTTATGCAACTGGGCCTGCAGTAGCAGCGAAATATTGGAAATATAACCCATGGTGAAACACTCTAAGTCGAGCGTAAAGCTGAATATCACATCGGAAAAGGGGACGACCTTGCCGAGCGAGCGAGTGCTCGGATTGCAGTGGAACCAACTAGAAGATGAACTGTCGTTTGTCCTGAAATTTAGCAGGGTGCCTCCTATGGTGCTGACCGGAGCTGTCAGACCAACGAAAAGACAGATGCTAAGCATCACCATGTCAGTATTCGACCCGCTGGGACTGTTGTCCCCATTCACGATAAAAGCAAAGATCCTAATGCAGGATGTATGGCGTACGGGCACGTCATGGGACGAAAAAACTAAGCGACGCAGCAAACGCCAAATGGGCGAGATGGATGGAGGAGCTGAAAGCGATCTCGGGCATCAAAGTCCCGAGATGGTACCAACTCCAGGCTAATAAAGCAGTGCAACTCCACATCTTCTGCGACGCAAGCGAACAGGCTTATGCGGCAGTGGCCTACTTCCGACAGGAAACTGATGCAGGAGTGAAGGTCAGTTTTGTGACGAGTAAAACTCGGGTTGCCCCACTAAAACCCATGAGCATCCCGAGACTCGAGTTACAAGGAGCACATTTGGCCAGCCGGCTAGCGACCGCTATCAAAGAAGCTCACGAACTGAAGATCGAGAGATTAGTAATATGGAGTGACTCCAAGACCATAATTCAGTGGATACATTCAGATCCCAGGAACTATAAAACGTTCGTTGCACACCGACTCGGCGAAATCGATGAAGTGACGACTCCCGACGACTGGCGTTGGGTACCGACGAAGGAAAATGTTGCAGACGAAGCGACGCGTGATAACGCACCCATTGACCTGACACCTAACTCACGATGGTTCGCCGGGCCAGAATTCCTACGTCTGCCCGAGAGCCAATGGCCAGTGGCAAAACCATCCAGGCCGATAACAACAGAGGAGGAGATCAGGAGAGAGATCGTACTGATGGCAAACGAGGAGGTTGAAGGGGAGGCACAGGGACAGGCAAGGAGGTCGCTATCAAAAAGCTTTCCGACGAACCTGTCCAATCTGTGTAAACCAGAAACCGAACCAAAGGCTCATGAACATACTGACAGCCTACCAAACATCAGTAGGTTCTCATCTTGGATACGCCTGGTGAGAGCGACGGCTTGGTGCCTAAGATTTATCAAACGCTGCAGGAAGCAACCAGTAGACGGACCACTCAACATTAATGACGTGGACGAAGCTGAAACATTGTGGATAAAATCCAGTCAACGGAATCACTTCCCAGCCGAATTGAAAGCCCTGGCGGAAGGGCGAGCCATACACCCTAGCAGCCGTCTGAAACTACTCATGCCGTATATCGATGAGGACGGAGTTTTAAGGATGGATGGCCGCACAAGCTTGGCAGAGAACATCCCTATTGAAACAAGGAAGCCGGCAATTATGGATCCCAAAGATCAGTATACGCGTTTGATAATCAAACACGCGCACGAGAAGTCTCTGCACCACGGGCACGAAAGAGTGCTCAACGAACTAAGGCAAAGGTTCTGGATATTGAACGCCAGATCCGCAATTCGTCAGATCGTGCGGAGCTGCCAACAATGCAAGGTGCGAAAAAATGAAGCACCTGCTCAAATGATGGGAAAGCTGCCACAGGTGAGAATGGCACACCACATCCGTCCATTCACGAACTGCGGATGTGACTACTTCGGACCCTACGATGTGACCATCGGGAGGCGACATGAGAAGAGATATGGGGTACTATTCACGTGCTTAAGCACGCGAGCGATTCATCTGGAATTGGCAGCGTCTTTGTCTACAGACTCAGCCATAATGGCCATCAGACGAATGGCGGCCAGAAGGGGCACACCAAGACACATGTATTCTGACAACGGTACTAACCTGAGGGGAGCTGACAATGAGATCAGGAAAGCCCTCGAGGAAATTGACCACACACGAATGCAAGAGGACCTTTCCATGCGTGGTATAACCTGGCACTTTATACCACCAGCCTCTCCTCATATGGGAGGCTCATGGGAACGATTGGTGCGCTCCGTGAAGGTTGCACTAAGCAGCACCTTGAAAGAAAGGGCTCCTAAAGAGGAAGCTCTGGCAACACTCTTCACTGAAGTCGAACATATGGTGAACAGCCGACCACTGACACAAGTGTCATTGAATCACGAAGATGATGAAAGCTTGACGCCAAATCATTTCTTGATTGGAGCATCATCAGGACATATGGTAATGGGAGAGCATAACAGCGAGGATTTTGACTCGAAGAAGCAATGGAGAATATCTCAAGCTTTAGCGGATATGTTTTGGAACCGATGGGTAAAAGAATATCTACCCACACTGAACCAAACAACTAAGTGGCACAAAGAGGGACTGCAGTTGAAGAAGGGTGACCTAGTACTGATAGCAGACAATAACCTACCGCGCAACGCGTGGCCAAGGGGCATCATAATCAACACATACCCCGGCAAAGACGATCAAGTGCGAGTAGTAGAAATCAGAACAAGAGCAGGCACAATGAAACGACCGGTCAACAAAGTCATACCGCTCGAAGTGCAGACACGAGAGAGTACTGTAGATGCAGTCTAAGTACGGGGGGGGGAATGTTCGCGCAGTATGAAAATGCAAGCGAAATAAGGCACCCCCAGCCAAACCCCCCTTCTTTTATTCTATGAAATCACCGGCTGAAAGCATTCGGCAATGAAATGACCACGCAGTATGAAATTATCTGCGAAATAAATGCACCTGTTCACGCAGTATGAAAATGCAAGCGAAATAAGGCACCCCCAGCCAAAACCCCCCTTCTTTATTATATGAAATCAGCTGCTAAGAGCATTCGGCAACTAAATGACAACGCAGTATGAAAATACCTGCGAAATAAATTCACCTCTGAATTACTATGAAAACGATCAATACTCAATCTAATATCCCGCTAAAGTCGACAGCGCAACGGAGAAAGGCGAATGGAACGCCGGTGAAAAAACCGTTACAATTCAAATTTTTGGCCATAAAGGGCGACAGACCGCGCGGACAGCGCGACGCCGGCCATCAAATTTCATGTCAATAAGCCGAATTTAGATTTCTTGAAAAACTCTGATAAATCAGGTTTGCAGAGTCAAAATCCTGGAAAAATAATAATTGCATGCGGAAGCTAACTGAGCATCTGTGTGTCGAAATTTGAAAACTTTCATCGACCCATTTTTGAACTATTGAGTTTTTGCCAAACTGTGGGTAGTCACTGGCGGGTCGATATGAAAGAAAAGTGAGAGTTTGAAAAACTCGTATAAAATCAATTTGAAGAGCTAAAACTCTGAAAAAATACTCATTAGTTAGCTATGCTAATGGACTAGCGAATGGTCCGAAAATCGGACGCCGCCCACGTGACCCTTTGAAACTATTGAGTTTTCTAACAAAGGAAGAGCTATAGAAATGGCTGAAATAAACCTCAAAAGATGAATAACTACAAATATCTTGCAGGGGGTGATATGGGGGACATCGAAGCTCATTAAAGCCTTAACGACGGACTCAAAAATCCTATCTGAAATTACGCTGGACGCACCATTACAAAGATGCTGACAGCCAAAGTGGCATAACAAAACCTGGAGTTATGATTGCCTGTAACTTTTGATATATTAATGTTACGACAAAATTGTCATACAATTATCTTTCAGAAATGTTGTTCTGAACATTTTTAAACAATAAAATTTTTTGAAAATTAAAACCGTTCTATCTTTTTAGTCTTTGGTCCGATAATGAATTTTATTGCAGATTCGAGATCAGCTCGATGGGGCGCTTCGTTTGAGCTATAAATTACATAGATTAGACGAAAATCGAAAAAATCGCTGCGCAAAAAATTAGGTTTATATAGGCATTAGAAAAGCTCGATGGTCACGTGTCACAAAATGGACCAATCACAGCGCAGGGAAAGTCGAATTTCCGCGAGGCGCTAGCCGAATTGTAACAGTGCTTAAAAGAAGGAGCGCGGGGGGGTACTGCATTCAGTGAAAATACCTACATGGCCGTTGTCGACACGTGTCGAGGCTATCTTCGGAAAAGTACGCGCAAAGGCTCCGCCTGGAAAATCTTGGCGATTTCAGGCGTTGAACCACCCATAGCTAAATTCAGTGTTTTCAAAGCCATCAGCGACTAAAGTCAGTGTTAAAAGCAAGTGTTAGCTAAAAAGTAAATTCTTTCAAAATTAATTACGTTTAGAATCATTAAGCCTCGGTCGGCCACGTTACATACATCTTTTCGGTCGCGAATTTAATCACTCTGAAAAAATTCGATAATATTTTTTGAAAAAATTACAAGTCGGGAATTTCGAAAATAATTAAAATAATTATTTTTTATAGCAGATTCGTTGACAACGTAATAAAACGGTTGAGAAATAATAGACTTCGAAAAATATCTAACAGTGAATAAACTTTTTACAGCTCTTTTAAGTTTTGGCGGTTAAACTTCAAAAAGATTAAATTTATCAATTATTTAACTAGATTCGTTAATGCCGTGGCCGATTAGGCAATTCGCTTCTAACCGGATGAAAATCGGACGACTTTGAAAAAACTTTTGAAATTTTTCCCGGAATCTAACTGATAGGCGAATTTTCATTGAAAACCAAAAATGTTTAAAATAGTCAATTTTTCCGGTGAATTCGGTACCACCGTATCCGAGCGGTTGAAAAATAATAGGCTTTGAAAAAGATCTAACAATAAATAAACTTTTTACAGTTGATTTAAGTTTTTGCGGCAAAACTTCAAAAAAGTTTAAAGTTATCAATTATCTCATTAGATTCGTTAACGCCGCAGTCGATTAGGCAATTCGTTCCTAACCAGATAAAAATCGGACGACTTTGAAAAAACTTTGAAATTTTTTCAAAAATTAAATGACAGTCGAATTTTCATTGAAAACCAAAAATATTTAAAATAGTCAATTTTTCCGGTGGATTCGGTAGCAACGCATTTAGGCGAGTGGCAAATAACGAAACATGGAAAAGTTCTGACGGTAAATAAACGCAGTAAACTCTTGTTAAGATCGTGAAATTTAGGAGGCCAAACATTCCTAAAATTATAGATATTCACATACGTTCGAAATAAAGAAGCGATCTTCTTCGTCTCGCCTAAACGAAACATTTTTATAAATTAAAAATGATAGCATCTCGAATAATTTGAAAATAAATATTCGTCTGTAAGCGCCAAAAGCTGATGAAACATTTCACAGCTATAGTGATTGAATAACTAATATTTGAAATCTTTTTGTGATCCAAAGACAATAGATTTTAGAATAAATAGTTATAGTGAGAAAAGACTCAATTTAAGTTTAAATGAAATAGGAGTGCTCGGACGGGACGCCTCAGCCGCTGATCTCGACAAAGCAGCTGCAAGCAGTAAGGTAGGACTAGATTTAACTGTGTTTAACCTGTCTCATTTGTGTCACATCATTCATAATAACACACGGGGATTACACGCCTTTTCAAGGCTAGTTAAATTCAAGGAGGGGCTTGTGAGGATCTGTGTCCTTCCGTGATGAGCGGGTGATTGACCATATCAGCCGAAGAGCGTTGACATGTCAAAAAGCGTGGCTTAAATTCGGAATTCAGGTCGCAATCCCTGAACTGATACGAAGGTCTCACCAGGCTGCACCGAAGCACGTTGACTCCAAACTTGCAAAATTTTGAAAATTTAAATTTTTTGAAAAAGCATATTACACAACACAAACACTTTGAAAATTTCAATGTTTATTGTTATATGTGTTGTTACTAGGTGTTAGGGATGGAACCTACCAGAGTATGGCCGGCAGGTCCAACCGGCTAGAAGTCGCCGGGCCTTGGCCATCTCCGTCTTCATTCCTAACTGCCCATGAGTCACGAACAAGGAACCTCGTTCGTCTCTGAGGGACATCAAATATCAATCAAATCCTTTTATTTTAGATGCCCCCCACCTTCATATGCTGAAGTCAACCCAAGGTCCAGTGGGTATATGGCTCGATGAGGAGATTGAAGAAGCAGAGACTCTGACTATCTATTAATAATCTCTCATCCCTGAATATAATCGATAATGTTCTTTCATGTTTGAATTAAGTTAATAATATCATACACCTAAGGACTGGTCCTACCTTATAGCAATGCCATAGAATAAAGCTTGACCCCATCCAGATGTGATTTACGCCCACGATCTGGGAGTTGGAGAAACAACACTAGTGGACCGTGACCCGTATGACAGATTCGTGATTACAAGCGACCTTGACTACTTAACGGGCGGTGTCCAAAAAATTGTGTTGAATTAAACTGAATTGACTTGACTAACGAGATAAGATAGAACGGCACAGTACATGTAAAGTTTACATTTGAATTTGAATCTGGGACAAGTATACGGTAGCTGTCAGAAAACTCTCCCGAGCTATATATCGCTCCATATACTCTTTGGTCGGCAACGGTTGTGGGCACGTGATGCCTATCTCTCCGCCCGACAGAATCATGAAGCCCGACATGAGTCGGGGCACCGGACGCTGGTACATGATACCTTCGGTTCGCCCATGTGGGTCATGAGATGAAATTAAAGGCTGGGATTGGCCATGTGGGGATCCACGGACCCTACTCGGAACCCAGCGGGCAAGGTTGCCCTTTCCCGTTAAATCCGGAAGGCAGGCTACGATTGGAGTACATCCACCAATCAAGGTAGTCGGGCAGAGTTACGCCGCTCACTTAATGGCCGCGCGTTCGGAAGTCGGGTACTGCGGGCCCTCTTCGACGTCCGGCTGGGGCCGTGAAAGCCTCCCCCGTTTCGACCGGGAAGGCCGGAATGACGGAAGTGTGGAACAAGATCTCCCGCTTGCCGACCGGCAGGTCGTCCCAGTACGACTGGCGTTTGGGGTTTGGGAGGCGGATACTATGGGCCGCCTCCACACCTATCAGGGACGTTTGGTCTCTTTCCCGTTAAATCCGGAAGGCGGGCTACGATTGGGGTTGAAACCACCAATGAAGGTAGTCAGGCAGAGTTGCGCCACTCACTTAAGGCCGCGCGGACGGAAGTCGGGTACTGTGGGCCCTCTTCGACGTTCGGCTGGGGCTATGTTTGCCTCCCCCGTTTTGACCGGGAAGGTCGGGATTCCGGAAGTGTGGAGCGAGATCTCCAGCTTGCCGCCCGGCAGGTCGTACTTGTACGACTGGCGTCTGGGTTTGGGTTGTGGGTACTTCGGACCCGCTTCCGCACCCATTGTTGTGAGACGGTATGGGTCTCTATTCCCGTGAATTTCGGAAGTGATCGGTGTCAGGGCGACCGACTGCATGTAAATCTCCGACCGAGTCCAGAACGACCCTGGCCAACTGCAGTGTCAGCGGTCTATCAATGGGTACTAAGGTCCCTGACTACTCATCAAAGCTGATGCCTTATTGAAGCTCCCGGTCCGACCCCTTCTCTCCAGGTCTCCGTTATGGGTAAAGATGTAACGGAATGAGTGGAACAATCGATTGTAAAGCTAAGTGGGGGTGACCCAAACAACAACAGAAAGAAAGAGGTCAGTGGGCTACCCCCTTTAGTGTCCGACCACGCAATAGAGAAGGCAGATTGATCAACTCATTAATTATCGTCTCTTTTCGGGGGGGCAATAGTTAGTGAACCAACGAGCCGACTCTGGTGAAAGTATACTCGCCCTTTGAGGTCGCCATAAAATTGGCAAAAGGCCGCCGTCATCCTTGCAAGGTGACGTAATCAATGCCGGATCAGAATCCCATTAGGGAGGACGGTCGTACAATGCTCACAAGTGTATCTCATGCCAACTTGCAAAGTAGAAGCAAAAGATAAGTGAATAGAGCCGGGGAGGGCAGCCGCACCACGGTAGTATCCCAATCCGGCTCGTCACGCAAACGAAAAGTTGTGCGTTTGTTTGAAAATTAACTGGAGAGAGAGCATCCAATCCTGTTGAATACTTGATTGATGAAATTACGCTTTTCCGCTTAACGATTGCAAATCGATACAAGCATTAGCTGTAGCCGAGTTACTCGGTAGTTTGCCTTGATGCAAAGGGGCAGACCTAAATGTGTGGGACAGGGCCAATAACCCCTCACACGTTGGCATGCTGTCACTAAGTGAGGACACGTACAGGAGAGTTGTGGGATGGACTGGAAATTTGATAAAATTTTGAACGCCTATCACCCCCTATGACAGTTGCCGTAATACTAGCTGGTTATTCCATAACCAAAGAGCGAGAACCCATGACTGACTGTTACTCATTGAAAAATCGCGGTTACATTGATGTGTATCTTTGTAAGGTTCTCCGATGATGCACTTCCATTAAGGTACAATTGAAGGGTAGGAAACTATGGTACGGTACAGTACATTTGTTATGGGGAGGTCGGTAAGGTCAACACCGCGGTATCCGAATAATTACGATATTGGCAATTTCAGTGACACCGGCCTCCTTTCGGTCGCCACGTACGACACCCAGTCGCAGAGCCGTGACGACGGCAGCGAACACATATACTGAAAAATAGGGACTAGTCCTAACGACCCACATACAGCGCAGTCGAGCGCGGAGTATGCACGCGATAAATTAACGATGACAAAGATATATATTCGACCAAACAAGGCGGCCTGTGGGTTGCTCTGCTCCTGCTAACTGCATTGTGCGGGGAGGGAGGGAGATAGATGCGCTGGATGGGTATAAACTGAAAAATAGTGGATATTAAAAGCAGAGGCTTGGAGTAGTTTTTGAACTACGATATTCGGAGCTCCCTGCCCCTGACACACGTTTGTTAGCATAGGGAATTTCTCGAGGATGACCCATATCATTTTTGAAAAATTACGTCTAATGCTCAATGTTGCTTTTTACAAATTAAACTTTTGCTTTGAAGTGGTTTCATCTTTAAATCATGACACGTGTCTGCTTTTCGTATGTATTTATTTTAGTATATATTTAAAATAATTTCTTTAATACAAATAGTGAAAAAATTATGATACAGTCAGTGTTATAATTAACATAACCATCAACGTAAACCAATTTTAAAATTAACCTGTTATTTTAAAAACCACTTTTCAAAATAACCTGCCCTGCCCTGCCTGCCGTTGTTTGCCTTAATTTCCTGCAATACCTGTGAAATTTAATATTTAAGGTTTTTTTTTAATTTTTTGATCGACGGTTTTAATTTTTTCAAGTAAAAGTGAGACTTGACATTCATGGAAGTATAACATGGCATTAATAATTATTTTCGCTTGATATTATACTACCTTGGGATTGAATGACTATTGAAAAAGGAACATTTGAAACCATACAAAATTCTCAGCTCGAAACTCATTCTGTCAATCTGCTGTCAATAGTATGAACGTATTATTTTAATTAGTTTAATGTAGGTATTTGTAATAAATATAGATAATTTTAGGTTTCTGAATTCCTCCTCCATATAAACTTTACCTTTGCCAAATCTCACACTCCTCTGTGCGCGCCATATGCTTCAAAAGGGGTACAAAGTTTTCCCTCATCGCATTAATATAGATGTTTACTACTGTTTGATAGTCACATATGTTTCGAAAGTAATAGAGTTCACCTAACATGCTTATTGTACTTACTACAAACTCGACTCGAGACGAACATAATATTCCCCAGCTTCTTAGCAAGACTTTCCTCCGCGTGGGAAACTCCATGCCTCATTTATATTTTAAAAATGTTATTGAGTCAACTGAAATTAGACCTGTCTCTTAAACAAACGCTCCTAAAAAGTAAGGTTTCTTACCATTTATTTGCCATTCGAAATGGGCTCCGCGATTCGTTTAAAGGGTCCCCTATACGTCAGGTCTTAATTGAATTTTGCCTCCATGTTGTCGCTTCACAAACTCAGCGTGTACACAGATGACATTAGATATTATTATAAGGGCATTTTAACAAATTTAGTTATGATTTTTTAAAGTAACACATAACAAATCATACATATGATATAAATCATAACAAATCATACATATGATACAAATCATAACAAATCTACATATGATTGATTTTGGATTCAATACACACCAACATGGTTTTTTTTCGAGCAAGAGGATGTGAGGTACATACCATACATTTTTTTTAATTAAAATTTCTCTGTTTATTTAAACCATCACATATACAATATTATGTCTTAGTCAAAATACTATTTTTTTCGCTGCTAGATATATGCATAAAACTCCGAGGGGTAAAGATTTTTGTTGTATTTAAGTCCTTGGGACCATCGACTTAATGAACAATTTCTTTTTTTATAGGTTTGAGAATTTTATAGGTTTGAGAAAATGAACTTTTTCTATAGGTTTGAGAATGAATATTATTAAGATTAGTGTTTTTTTTATTTATTTAAAGTTTATCTGGTTTTTTTTTGTGCATTTTTTTAGATTACGATCGAGATGGAAATCGAAAGTTTCGCGTAACGTGAATTTCATAATAGGCGGATCTCGTTTCTAAAACATATAAAAAACACGTATTTAACTAAAATAGCTGTATCAGATCGATGGATTTTTGTATACTAAGTTAAAAACACGGTTCCTAATATTTTTAGCTGATATAATGTGAAACTTATAAAAAACTGCATATTCAAATTGAGCAGGATTAAATAAATAAACACCAGTACGAAATTAGGGGAAGAGGTGTTTTTTTATTAATCACCTTTTACTAGCCTACTAAGTCACGACGGAGTTAGAATACATGAGTAAAAATGAGAACTTTTTTTGAAGTCGGTTAAAAAAAATAAAAATACTAGCATTGATGAAAGCAAATACTCGTCTAACTAATTTAAATGGATAATCTGGAAAGACGTGGATGGACAGCAGACATTTCTGAGTAAAGGTGGAAAATTTGAATGGTAGGAAATAGTGCTGTGTTCAGGTCTCATTTAAATTGAAATATATCCTAAGAGGATGTTTGCTTAGAGAGGCCGCCCCAATCATGGAAATCTAATTGAAATATATTAACTCGGCACAATAAAAGGAAAATTAAACATTTCTAAACTTTCATTCATTATCTTTTAGGGACAAAGGTTATATAATCAAACTCAAGAGAATATTGCTGTACATACCTTAGTATGTTAATTTTACCTTAAAGTTTTTGTTTTGGCTGTGATAAAATAATGAATCCAACGAAATTGTACATATAGCTTCTAATATCCTTAAAGACACAACTTTTTGCACCCAATGTCTTAAAGATGAACTAGAAACAGTTCAGACGAAAGCCGGCAGACATGTCTTTAGGCGTTTTAATCGATATGATAGTCCATCTGAATTAATTTCAATTCTTAATTGGGAGCCACTAAGTAGAAGGCGTTTTAAATTCAGATCAAATTAGCTTATTTAAGACTGTGACGAATGAACCTGCGTGGTCTGCTTTAAGATCCCAGCTCTCTAAGCCTCCTTATATTGGCCGTAATGACCATCCTTTCAAGATAAAACCTACTCGTATATTGAGAAAACGGAACATTGGGTTCAATTCTTTTCTTTCCAGAACAATTTACCAGTGGAATGCTCTTCATAGGTCAGTATTTGACCATTTTCCTTGTTCCAAGGCTGTTTTTAAGCGTAGGCTGTGAGTTGTTAAGCGATAATTTTTCCTCACCTAGCAAACTCAACAGTATCACCAGATCTAGCTCCTAAATAGTTTTATTAGTTAATAAATAAGACCGGCGTTTTTTAATTAAATAAAAAAAGCCAGACTGAATTAACGTGCACCGAAACCATAGTTTTATTGGCCTTTTATAAATATTATCAAACCCGGTATAAACTATACCTAATGAAAAAGCTTCGTGTTTAGAACAAGTTTTTTTACATGTAAATATTTTTTTCCCGAATTAACCTAATGGAATCAATTCCTACTACCCTATTATAATGTAATACCTTATTATAGTAGGGCAATATTCACCGCCCTAAAATGTCCCAGGCGCACATTATTGCAATGGCGGGTTTACGCGTTGGCGCGCTTGTAATTACCAAAGACAAAGGGTAGTTTTATTTTGATTTATATCTCGCAAACAAAGCAACGCGAACGCGATGTAAAGTGGAAACGGCAGGAACGGTAAATATTTGTATTTGCGCTGTGCTTAAAACTCTAATTATATCTATAGACTATAGAAAAAAACTAATATTTTAATACCAACACTATTGTAACGGACCCTTTGGGGTACGGGTTGAACGTGTTCCGTGAACAATGCACCAGGCTTCCGGCCCCGTGTAGAGAAATGGTGACCTTGCGTCAGCATCAATCGGCGTGTGTTCGTACACGCGCGCGAACTATGAACTCTACGAAAATGAGAGGACTATATTAGAACCTAGGAATTATGCGTTTTACCCATATTATGGCATGCGAAATGCGGTAACACCGCCTACAGAACCTAAAGACTTGTGCCTACGGCATTAGGGTTGATGTAAGGTGATGTAATAACATACGAAAACAATAAAAACAATCGCATCAGCTTATAAGTATAAAATAACAACAATTAAATACATATGCGAATAATGAAGTTAGTACTGGACAAGACACGTTTTCTTATATGCGTCTAAATTGCTATAAAAACGACTAGCATATAAAAACGTAATTCTTCATACTTTAATATGTTTTTGCCCAACATTATAATATATACTATGTTATATTGAATAAATACTTATCTATATATTTAAAAACTTTATTTATTTATTTAAAGAGTATATTAAGCGTTTAACGGGTAGACGTTACACTTAAGTTGCATTCATTTGTGTATAACAGTGTGTTTATTTTTATTATTTTTACATGGTTTTGCTCTTACAACCCCAGAGAAGTGGTAAGGAGTTACCCCTTCTTCTTAGACCGATCTCTGTTCAACCAGTGGCATCTGACAGCAATCATTTAACTCCGCCGCGTTACGAACAACGCGGGAGGTCATTAACCTCGATCTTGACTGACCGCTGCCCAGTGACCCAGTGACGTAGTTATCCGAGAGAGGAGCCATTGAAAAATAGCTGTTTTACACGATTTAGAATAGAAACTTTAACGTTGTATTTCTTTGAAAGTATTATGAATTTTCTTAACAAATAACACTAGAAATCGAAGGACCAATTCGCTGTTTTTTTTTAACGGGAATGGTCTTGGGACATCCTGTATACTTGAATATAGTGTAAAACTAAACGTTATGTTTTCGATACATTATTGTATTCAATTAAAACTTTCAATTTGAATTTGAACGGTGTAGATAGTTTTGAAAGGTGTATTCGTATATTCGATAATGTAAAAACAAAAACAAAAAAAAACAGCTAGTGAACAAACTAATGTAACTTACCCTACAACCTAATAATCTAAAATAAATAATCATTATGCTTAAGAACAATTATTTGTCAGTAAGTGTTTCGCCATTTAATTGTAAAAAACATCGTATGAGATCAAAATAATTAATTAAACGCAAGCACAGTACTCGTAAGTACGTACGGCACTTGAGCGGGGCAACTCGAAATCATCGTACTATAGTGGGGGCGGGACGGGAAAAAACGGTAGAAGAATTTTCAATGCAACGCAGAGGTTTGAGAAAAATAAAATTGCAATTAATCTCGCGGGGGATTGGTTCACTGATGAAAACTTTCGAGACACATACAGGAGTTTTAATCCGGAATAGTTGCGAAGGGTGGGGGGAGGATGATGGGGAGCGACAGTGATAGCCAGTAGCAGAGTAGCGGTTGCGCAAAAGAGAAGAGAGTAGTTTTAGATCTCAAACTATTTTTGAGACGCGGATTTTACCTTTTACGTTCATACAAGCAACCAATAAGCAACGCGAACTAGAGAGCCAATTATTATTAAGTACAATAGCCGACACAAATTCTAATATTACCATTATATAACGCTGTTATAAAATACATATCTTTGTTTCTGCCTTTATTCTTGATTGAGCATTTTCCCCGGTTAAAGTAGAGTATATTATTTGTAACCAGTTTTATACTTTCACGATAGTCCTTCGCGTATTTATTATTGATGATTTATATTTAAATAATTTTATTTTATTAAGGACTTTTTTTCGCCGACACTATAAAACATTTTTTACACAACTCGTTTTTTTGTGACGTATTTAGATTAATTATGTTTAATATACCAATGTGTTTAACCTTTTTATTATATATATTTGTAACTAGTTTTATACTTTCACGATAGTCCTACCCCTCATATTTTTTATTGATCATTTATAAATTAAAATAATTTTATTTTATTTAGGACTTTTTTCGCTGACATTATAAAACATTTTTTAAACTACCTCGTTTTTTAGTGACGTATTTAGATTAATTTAATTATTTTTAATATACCAATGTGCTTAACTTTTTATTATAAAATAAACCTTTATATACAAAAAAAACAACTTTAAAATAAACCTTCAGATTGAAACTAAGAAATATTTATTTATTTATTTAAAATAGTTACATAAAAATACAATAATGAATAGCTTAAGCCAACTACAGGGATCTCCAATTTAACATATATGTTTAACAGAACGAACTAGATTCTATATTTATATATGTATTAATAGTGTGTGTTGTAATTTGTGAGTATATTAGAGTGTGGAATGTAAAATAGTGTTAATATGTATGTTTGTGAATGTGTGGTAGTGACGAGAATAGTAATATTAATATTATTTATGTCGCCTTTATGCAAGTGAAAAATGTCTAGGTATATTTCTAAAATTGCGGTATATGTTATACCAATACGGTATTACTGATAATAAACTTGTTGTTAGTAGACAATTTAAAAAACCTATAAACCAAAACGTCTAAACTATTGTGTGTATTTTGTTTTTGTAAATGTGAGGTATAATGTAATTTTGTATGGGAAACAACATAAAGAAGTTAGGAGTATTATTTCACTTAACTCGACAGGAAACTCTTTGTTAATTATAAATTATTTTGTTACTATGTATCGCTAACTAAGTATTGCTATGTTCCAACTTAATATTGACGTTTCAAACGGTGTATCCATACATTATTTACAATTGACGTTTGTAATTATTTAGCCTTAATTAATAACTCCGCAGAAGCGCTCATTAAAATGAGACGTTCGAGGAGGAGAGAGATGCGGACAGAGGCGTTATGAAAATCGAAGCGAAAACAAGGGCGCTAATTAGCAGCCGCTTCGGCGGGGCCCGGAGTTCCCGCTCCGACGGCGCCGCGGGCGCGAATAAATTGCCGGCGGCGCAAAAACTTGAGCTGTAACGAGTTCTTAATGACACGCGCGGGGACATTTCCGCGTGGGTTTTTCTGTAAATAGGTACTTTCAAAACTGGTCAAGTGTTCCTTGCACATACCTTAGGAAGTTCTATGTGTAGTACTGTTGAAATTACTTAAGGGGACTGACATACCTTAGGAAGTTCTATGTGTAGTACTGTTGAAATTACTTAAGGGGACTGACATACCTTAGGAAGTTCTATGTGTAGTACTGTTGAAATTACTTAAGGGGACTGCATACGTGAACGAAGAACACCATTTTAACGATTCTGACCCACAAACAGTTGCCTGCGAAAAAAAACCTTGCACGATGAACGGAAAGGTGTAAACTCTATGACGGGCATAACGGCACTTATAACTTGTTTTTAAAATAATAATACAAAATATATTGTTTCTGAAAATTTTAAAACTTTTAGCATAAATTATAATTTCCATATTTAAAAACTAAAACAATAATCTTAGGCAAATTTTGTTATTTTATTTCTAAGTTATGCCATATATCTCAAATCGCTTAGGTAAATCCGTCCTCCACTTTATTCTCATCATAAATCTATATTTATTTTTTATGTAATGTTTCTGGTTTAATCAGCGACTGAATTATAAAAGTGCTATTTCAAAAATATGATGGTTTGGTATTTTTATATATTTTTTGCATATACTTTAAATATCCTCACTACTTACATTATACATGTACTACTGACTGGCTGTTCACGACTATGGCCACGCATAGGCTAGGTAGTTCAGCGCGGCGTGGCACAGAGGACAAAATTTTCAACACCGAAAAATAAAGTTTAAATATTATACAGCCAAATACAGCCTGTATGAAATTAGATATAGAATTTATTTGTTTTTGTTTGTTTACGCACGTTTGTATCGAAGAGCATTGAGTTTACTTATCTTTAGGAACGAAATCATTAAAACGAATTTTAGCCGGTTGATGGCGAAGGTTGAAATACCGCGGATCGTGAAAAACTACGATTGCGAAGACCTCCTCGAGTGGGGCGGCTATTTTTGCGTTTTTCAGTCGCAGCGGTGGGTCGCGATAAAAACTAGTCTGAAACTTCGTCTTCCGAGATGAATCTCGTCGCGTACCTCGACAACCGCTATCATCCCCCCCCCCCTCGCCCTCCTAACTCCGCGGGCAATTACCGCCTTGTTCCCGACAGCGGGCCTGATTCATTATGCAGCCGCAAACGCGAAAGAAGTGCTGGAACAAAGAATTATGCATATTTCAGCAACTTTCCTGTTCAAAAAATGAGGAGTAAACTCGCATTTTGCTTTGACGACCCGCGCTCAATGTTTTGAGTTAATAATATGCTGAATTTTCTGCGTAATTTAGGGAGCTTACCAGCCTTAAGTCGATACTTATATATTCACAAAAGCGTTCATTAAAAATAATATTTTAGCAAAACGTTTGGTTGTTTAAAAATTTGCACCCGCAGCGAGAAATTTGCTAATCGAAAATAAGTGCAAAGCAAACGCACAGATTTACCATATTTCTTGCTATGGCAGCAAAATATGTGGTTACCAAGCAATATCGCCATCGCGGGCGAACAGCTGACGAAATAAAACGAAGTTATCTGAAGATTTGGTAGCAGCAACCATAATAGTTTGTTGTTTTTAACTTGTTATCATTTTATTTTGCTGTGATTTAAATCAAAATGGCGGTATGACTGAACAGCTGATAGTGAAATTTGCAATTTGCAAAAATTATTGTGGCTATAGCTGATATTATGGTAAAGGCAACCAACAATTAGGGTACTTGGAATCAAGTAAGTGACGAGCGGCGAGTCAGTTTCGGACTAGGTTACCCACTGAACCGGTGTTCAGAACCCTCTCCCCACAACCACCGATCGCCCCAAAATCTTAGGCAAATTCGACAATTACGAAGGAATAGAGCAAACTTTCCGAAAATATTTTGGTGAAAAGGGTTTAATAGCTACTCTAGTGCAAAACGAAATTTTGACAAAATATTCATACTTTTTATTAACATTTATTTATTAGCTTGCAATGTTTGTATGTCGGTTTAGGTCAAATCTTGCAAGTTGAATTAGAACCACTTCCTTTTATCCCACGAAGTTGAAATTTGACATGATGGCTCAGTTCCGATGACAATGCATTTTTAAGGTAAATATGACCTGATTTTATGCCCAGGAATGGCTCCAGACGAAGCAATTCCTCAAGGGCCGGTTTTAAGAATTTTCCGCACCTAGGCACTATTTTTACAGCCGCCACTATACAAACTACCTACATACGGATTCGGACCCGAGACCTTTGGGCCAATAGTTCAACGCCTTAACTACTAGACTACTATGATCTCAAAATATAAATCTAACGCGATAGACCCACCTACTTTTTTACGACCGCTGTTGCGATGCGTCCGGAAGACATCGCTAATATAACAATAAGCTCGCCATTCGCAATGTAACATAAACATTGTTGCCCTTCGCTCAGCTCTGTGATGCAGAATAACTTCCAAATGGAGCAGTTGGAAATCAAATGCAGTAATTTGAATTGTAATCGCTTACCATACTCAACGGCGACTTCCCTAGAGACAAGCGCACCGAGGTCGTTAGCAGCCATGCAGCGAAACGATTTCGGTATAGTAGTCACGTGGTTGGGGTTGGGGTTGGTATTAAATCCAACCCTGACAGAGCGACCTTCCAATACAAGAGTCCCATCACTCAGGATATACCTGTGAAAGTTACATTTCTCAGAGTTCATAAGGTCAATAAATTTAACCACATACTGATACAGGCTGTCAAAGAATGACTTGGCACCCTCAAATGAGGTGATATGATCCCTTCAAATAGCATAGTCTATATTTTGATTTCCATTTTTATAATTTTTGTAGTTTTTTTTAAGTTTTTCTATTTTATTTATACAGGAAGTATTTAAAATCACTTCTGTCCTTTTAATGGTTGATCTATATAAACAACTAAACCGGTCTCACGAAAAAAAAACTATTAAATTAAAGTTATGTATGTACTTAGTATTTCTTGTAATTAAAAAACATTTTTTAAATATATTTTCTGATTAATTTTTATTTTTTGGTTAAGCTCAACCTTAGTGATTTTAAATACAACCTGTATAATGTTTTTTTGTAATGTCTAAATCTAGATTTTAATTTGATTTATAATATTAATTTTGATGCTTACGATAAAAACAAGTAGACGCATTGTTTAGGAGGGGTTTTTTATATAGTTTATATATGGGTTATAGTTTATATATCTAACAAATATTTAAAAGTGTAAAAGTGGCAAATAGTTAATAAAAGTTATCAAAAATAGTGAAAAAATGGATATCAAACGTGGAAAAAATCGATAGAAGCAGCTTTTTTATTTAAAAAAAAACTTAGGACAGATAGTGACCAAAGTGATATTTTCTAATAGAAAATTTCACGGTGAACTAGTTCTAGACACTAATTTGATGAAAATTGAAAGTCTCAGGCTACCAAAACTGAATTTTCTCTACAATGGTGAGGTTTCATATTTATTTAAAGATGATTTCTAAACAGGTTTAGAGCGTCTCACGTGGTTTCAGACAACTTTCAAGTTAACTAAGGTGTTGTGCATTTGAGGTGCGATTTGAGTGATAATAATCTTCTATTGTACCTATAGATAAAATGTTTTCGAAGTTTTTAAGCATTTAAAAAGCCATTTTTAATTGAATAAAGGATATTTTTCGTGTGTAAGAGTTTTATCAAGAGCAGGTAGGTTTCGTGTGTGGTTTTATCAAAAAAAAAAAAAAATACTTCTAAGCAATACTGGTTTGGCATTTAATGGTTTTATACTCATGCTCTGACACAAATACTACCGATAAGGCCATGTCAACGCTTTTGCCACGCAGCTAACAGACAAAGATAGCTTTAGGAATTTGTCTCACGCGGAAGGGAGATGAAAGAATTTGCTAAATGAGAGAGGATTTCAGTTTTTTTAGTAATTTTAATACTAATTTATATGTATTTTTTGAGGAGTGTAATGATACATTTACTTTTGAGAATTAAATGTCTTAGACAGCCTCCCTTTTAATGTTTTTTCCTTTATAATTTACTTCGTTATATTCTTAAAAATAGCATAGTTTTTTTTCAAGCTGGAGGTCTATGGATTTTAGCAATATTGCTTGTTAAAATACCTTATTATTAACTTCAATCAATTTTAGTGCAATTAATAAAAACAGTTTACTTAAATTGTGACAAATCTACATATTTATGAGAAACTTTATTACACTAAATTTATTGAATTCGATGAAATAAAAATCAACTATTAAGTTTGTACTTTAAAAAAAAAAGAAATAATATAATTATTACTACCAGCAGCGGTCGCCTAGTTGTCGAAATTTAACCGTAATTACCTACTTTTTAAGTTTGAGTGTTATTAAGGTTCTTATACCCCTATAATCCTCTATAATCACACCTCTATAATGATATACCTACCATATACCTATCATATACCTATAGAGTATAACAAACAGATATCAGATAGAGATATCAGATAACAAACCTCACTCCGGGTACCATATCCACCGGCTGTCCATCACTCGTTATCCAGGACACGTTGGAAAACCTCGCCACGCAGGGAATCCGCAGGGAACCAGCGCCTTCGAACCACGGCATTAGATCTGGTGGCTCCATGATAAACGATGGCCCATCTTGTTCGGATTCCGTTGGGAAACTGCCTAACTGCTGAGCTTCGCAACCGAAAATCCATAAAGTGATGAGAATAGCGACTAAAACAGAAAGAAGAGATGCTTTTACCATACTATACAAAGTAATCATTAAGTCGTTTGTTTTCAAAACCGGCCTTCTCCACTTTCTCCTTAGCTCAAAGAAGAGCTCAAAAAATGCTGACGAAACGCTGAACAAAATTGGGGCGCTAGAAATCGTTACAGACAACTCGGGCAGCGATGAATACGTATTTAACCGAATTAATAGTTTCTATTGACGTAAAAGGTAACTAGACTTAATTAGTTTGCAAATTCCTAATTGAATGTCACAAGCATTTGATCTGTTTGGAAAAATGCTTTCAAGCATTGATTCCAAACTTTAGTTATCACAGACCGATTAGTTTTTGCTTTTTTGAAATGTTCACACCGAAAAAATATTGAGGTCCGAGTTAACCGAAAAGTTTAGTGGAATCATAATTTGTTATGGCTACTGATTTTTAGTAGGCCGAACCGAAGTATATTTTAGTGTATACAATCTGTTTGATAGACTACAAACCAATACCTGTAGATTGATAAATCGTTCACTACCGTTTTGTTTCTCTACCGAACAATTCGGTAGCGCTTACAAAACAGTTTGATTATGTGTACCGGAGTTGTCAGGTGTACCAAACGTTGGTTGAGTCTACTAAACACTTTAGTAACGGCAACCAAATAGTCTGTAAGGTTATGCTTAAAAATAACTTTAACCAGAATCGAACTGTATTCGCAACAAAACGTTCAGCTGTCACTATATCTACACACCATACGCATATTTATCTATACACATCATATACGATATTCATACATACACACACACACTCAGACTTTCCTACCGTACACACCTTCTAAAATATGGTTAAGCTCAACAAAGTTTTAAATTAATATTTTACAATTGTTATTTAGTTTTACGATGCTTGATTCTTCTGGTAATATTTGAAATGTGTCCTGTAATGGACTCATGTAATACAAATTAAAATACCGACGGTGATATTCCGGTACACATGTTCAATTCCCGCAACAACACCTCATCCAGAGCATCATACCAGCATTTCCGGTCAGCATAACTCTTTAGAAAAAAAATCTGTCTAATCAATAAATAAATTTCTTGTACAGATTTTTTTTTCAGTGTAATAAATCGTGTCTGACCATTAACTACCCCGTGCGCGTGTATGTAGATTTTGCGTAAATAAGTTTCACTAACGTTGCGTGGTAATACTCTTTTATTTTTATATATTTTCGCGACGCCTGCTATTTATTTGTAGGAAAAGCCATATTTTAAAGGAAAGCTTGGAGCGCGAAGCAAACGACGCGGTGATGAAAAATTTGTTTGGTTAAGCGATAATGAACGGGTCCGTTTCTCGTTACGCGCGCGCTGCGGTTTAATTAACGCACGCCGTGACGGCGGCCGTATATTAAACGGGTAGATTGATTTTTGCAGATTGGATTTCGTCCCTGTTTATTCGTAGGTTTTTTTTTTTGGGTTTTGTGCCGCGGAACGTTTAAACCTATGACTATGTAGTATTATTTTCTCGAATTTTGTATTTGATAAAATATGTGGAAAATACACCTAAAAATTAGAGCATTTACCTATTTATCCAAATGATATCCTACATATTTCGACTGCAGCTGGCAGCATCGCGATGCGCGCGACATCGCCTGCGCGGATTGTGATTGGCCAACGATCTGCGCAGGCGCACATTCGGGCGTCGAACCGGCGATCGGCGCATTTGCGCAGCTGGCAATCTATTCGTTAAAGCATTCCCATCTTGGCATATATGTATATAAAGGAGATGGTGTCTGAAGATTATAAACGTTCATCAATATTGCGTTTCAATCATTCCATCACCCGGACTTGGAAACCTTAATTCCTACTGGACTCCCTGGACTCTTGGATCTTCCTGGCCCCATAATTATTATTTACGATTAGGTTTTATTCAAAACTAAAACATTTATATTTTTATTCTAAATAATCCGAGCTATTTATAAGATAAAACGATTTTCGGTATTAATTTACTTCTATAACTACAATAAGAAGACCACCATTTGTATGGAGAAATGAGAGATTACGAGGATGCGTTACGGAAACATGAGATTTTTAAGTTGCTCAAAAGTGTAATTGCCGGTATAAATTTACTGTACTATACAACATTGCGTCCCAAGACTATTCCCGATAAAAAAAAACTAGCTAATTGACCTGGCGATTTCAAATGTGATTGATATTGACGTCATTGGTTGATCATGATTTCAGAGAAAAAAAAAGTAAACTTTAAAATAATAATCCGTTTATTGTCATCCATTGCCAGCTGCGACGCAGGTGAATGACTCCTGTCGTTCTTAACAAAATGAGATATCGATCGAGCTTAGCGACGCTTAAGGTGCCACCAGTCCCTAAAACGTGTTTTGTAACGTATTTTGGTGCATTTTGTTGAAGTTATTCCCAACAAATGGCTAAAACTAAAAATACTGCAATATTCTACATATATTAATTTAGTCCTTTGCTTAAAAAAAAAACGAAATACACCTTATTATAGTAATGAAAATAAATAAATAAGAAAGTGTTGTTTTTTTCTTGCAACGATTTTCTTTTAAGTTGTGTAAGTGACGCGAACCTAATTTTTCTTTCTAAAGATAGACAATATAATAATCTAGGCCATTACTTAAAAAAAACATTTTTTTCAAATGATAATAATTATTTAAATACAAAAAACATGTTTCATCGATTCCAAATGTAACGAATTCGCGGTCGGCGAGTATATCCGTCTCTTTTCTACACGTCAATGTTCGAATAAAGCCTACTCTTTCAAATCTCAAGGACAAATGCGTCCCGGGCGCCTTAAGAGAATTTACACCAACGTTTTGAAAAATGTATAAATGTTGTGATGAATTATTTCGCATTTTAATATATATTTCTTTTTTGTAATAATATATAAACACTCTGTTAGTCTTTGGGTCAAATCACGTTTAAACTAGCCTTTATTGTGGGCAGTTTTAACGATTGCTATCGCCCGAAAACAAAGTTAGGCCATTGTTTATTTTTAATTATATTATAATAAAATTAATAACAATAAATAATCACTCCTAAGTTAAACTTGATATATTATGTTTTATCCCAAACAATTGAATTTAAACTGATCGTATATTTAATTACCAGAATAAAAGCAAATAGCGTAGCCTGAAGAAGTATCAAAATGTCCCCAGAAGGGGAGGACCTAAGCTATGAGGTGTCGTCCATCACTCAGAAATCACACGCCTACCAAACTCCGCAGGCCCTCTGGAGGGCCTCTGGAGATTTGTATCTTTTTTGTGATTAATTGATTATATCATTATTATTATTAATTATTATCATTATTATCTTAATATATATAAATCTCGTGTCACAATGTTTGTCCTCAATGGACTAATAATAAAATAATGGACTAATAATAAAATTTGAACACCATGTGCAGTTCGATGTGCACTTGAGAGATAGGATAGTTTAAATCTCAAATTATAGTCGCAATTTTAATTTATCGCTAATTTTTTGTCCGTTATTATTTGGCAGTCATAAAACTGACAGATGTCGATACCTTTTTATTTTATGGGCGATTGTGAAGAGCGCGTGACGACTCGGTGCCAGTATAATTTTATTGAACAAGCAGAGGAAAGAGCAATTGTGATATTATTGGAAAATTTTTTAGAAGATCACAATCAACTAATTCAATTGATCAAAAGAGTTTCGCCACGACTGCAAAATGACAATTATCAAATCGTCATAAAAGCCGACAAAGTACCATTAGGTGAACATGCTGGTAGATTCAGTCATAAAACTGACAGATGTCGATACGGAACGGCACGGAACATGCATGCATACAAGATGCGATGACTTACGTACGTCATTACGGCCGACCGGATTTATTTATTACATTCACATGTAATCCGAATTGGGAAGAGATACAAACTTTACTATTGCCAGGACAACAAGCCATTCATCGTCATGATTTAACTGCACGTGTGTTTAAACAAAAATTGAAATCCTTAATTGATTTTATTGTTAAATATACAATTTTTGGTATCACACGTTGTTGGCTGTATACGATAGAGTGGCAAAAGCGAGGTTTGCCTCATGCCCACATTTTGGTTTGGCTTAAAGATAGAATCCGTCCTGAAGAAATCGATCAAATAATTTCAGCCGAAATTCCAGACCCATTAATTGATCAAGAATTATTTGATATTGTCACCAAACACATGATCCATGGGCCATGCGGTGTTTTCAACATGACGTCACCGTGCATGGAAAATGGAAAATGTAAAAAAAACTTCCCAAAGCCGCATACGAATGACACGATCACGGATATTGATGGTTATCCAATGTATCGCCGCAGAAGTACTGAGAATGGTGGCCACACATTTACAATGCGACTGCCGAACTTTCCAAATCAAGTTGAGTTTGATAATCAGTGGGTGGTACCATACTCACCACTACTTTCAAAAACTTACAAAGCTCATATCAATGTTGAGCTTTGCAGTTCTGTTAAATCAATTAAGTATATTTGTAAATATGTAAACAAAGGCAGTGATTTGGCCATATTTGAAGTAAAAAACATAAATAAAAATGACGAAATAGCACGATACCAAATGGGCAGATACATTAGCAGCAATGAAGCTATTTGGCATATTCTCAGCTTTCCCATCCACGAAAGAGATCCTGCTGTCCAACATCTGGCAATACATCTTGAAAACGGTCAACGTGTATACTTCACTGAAGAAAATGTTCTCCAAAGAGCGTTCGAAGCTCCGAAAACGACTCTAACTGAATTTTTTACATTGTGTCAAAAACCTGATGTTTTTGGCCAATTCGCGAAGACATTGGTGTATGGTGATGTTCCACGTTATTTCACATGGAACAAATCCAGTAAAAAATGGGAGCCACGGAAACAAGGAAAACCACATCCTTCCATTACAGGCATATTCAAAGCTAAGACATTGGGGAGACTTTACACGGTACATCCAAAGCAACGTGAGTGCTTCTATTTACGTTTGTTATTGGTGAATGTTCCCGGACCAACGTCTTTTGAATTTTTACGAACAGCTAATGGTCGAGTATTCAATACATACCAGGATGCATGTCGTGAACTGCAATTGCTAGAAGACGATAACCATTGGGACTTAACGCTTGCTGATGCTGCGTTGACATCAACACCGAATAACATTCGTCAGTTGTTTGCAATTATTTTGGCGACATGTTATCCCTCGCAAGCACAAACTTTGTGGGAAAAATATAAAAATTGTATGACAGAAGACATCTTGCACCGAATTAGACAAACAAATCAATGCCAAAACATAGATTATACACCAGAGATGTACAATGAAGCATTGGTCTTGATCGAGGATTTATGTGTTCTTAGTTCAAATTTACCATTTAATCATTATGGTATGCCATCACCTAATCGTCCAGCCACCGACTTAGTCAATACCGATTTACAACGAGAAAATCAATATGACCATGGAAGTTTAGCAACAATTATCATGAACAGTGAACCATTACTGACAGCAGAACAAAAAATTATTTATGATCGGATTATGCTGGCTGTTGCTGCTGAACAAGGCGGTTTTTTTTTCTTGGATGCACCCGGTGGAACCGGTAAGACATTTTTAATATCGTTGATTCTTGCCAAAATACGGTCGCAACAAAAAATCGCATTAGCATTAGCATCGTCAGGCATTGCGGCTACTTTACTGGATGGTGGGCGAACAGCACATTCAACATTCAAGCTGCCATTGGACGTTCATAATAAACCAGATGCAATGTGTAACATCAAAAAGAATAGTGGAATAGCTGCAGTGTTGCGGAAGAGTTCTATAATAATTTGGGATGAGTGCACAATGGCACACAAATATTCACTTGAAGCATTAAACAGAACTATGCAAGATTTAAACAGCAATAATAAACTTTTCGGTGGTGCTATCTTACTTTTGTCTGGTGACTTCCGGCAGACCTTACCGGTTATACCTCGCTCTACTTTCGCGGATGAGATTAATGCATGTTTGAAACAATCATTCTTATGGCGAAGTGTTGAAACACTTCGATTGACCATAAATATGCGAGTACAATTGCAAAATGATCCATCAGCACTAATATTTTCCGAACAACTACTAGATATTGGGAACGGTAAAATAAAACTGCAACCAAATACGCAATGCATTAAACTACCAGACAATTTTTGCACTGTTGTTCAGGATAAAACTGAATTGATTCAGAGTATTTTCCCGGATATACAGAATAATTATTTGAATCATGAATGGCTTAGTCAACGGGCGATTTTGGCAGCCAAAAACGTTGATGTTGACGAAATTAACTTCCAGATACAACAGTTGTTACCAGGCGATCTGATGTCTTTTAAATCAATCGATACTGTTGTTGATGAAAATGAAAGTGTAAATTTTCCGATTGAATTTTTAAATTCATTAGATATCCCTGGAATGCCACCACATAATCTTCGATTAAAGATTGGTTCCCCTATTATTCTCCTCCGTAATTTGAATCCACCTCAATTATGTAACGGTACGCGTTTGGTCATCAAAAAGATCACCGGAAACATTCTTGAAGCAACCATTTTGGCTGGGAAGTTTAAAGGAAAAGTGGTCCTGCTGCCACGTATTCCGATGATACCATCAGATTCTACCATACCCTTCAAAAGGCTACAGTTTCCAATTCGTTTAGCTTTCGCCATGTCTATAAATAAATCTCAAGGTCAAACAATGTCCATTTGTGGTTTAGATTTGGAAAATCCATGTTTTTCTCATGGGCAACTATATGTTGCGTGTTCACGTGTTGGGAAACCGTCGAATCTATTTGTGTTAGCTAAAGACAGGTTAACCAAAAACATTGTGCACCGATTGGTGTTAAATTAAATTGAAATTGAAAGTATTTATAATTCAAAAAAAAGATATTAATGTTTAAAAGTTTAAGACTGTCTGCCTTGCCTACCTCATTCATGAGTTTAAGCGTCACATGTTATTTACTGTATTATACTGTAATATACTTATATTTGTTATAAAATTAAATGGAAATAATAAATCTGATAAATTTTTATTTTTTACCTATTGATTTCTGCTTAGTATCAAGTGTAAGAACATTTTAATTAATTGTGTTCAACGTACTTCCCCTTCAAATCTCAATCCAGTGAATTTGTATACCAACATCAACATTTTCGTCTTTGTTCGTAAATAATTTCATTGTACTAATGGGTTATAGTAGTAGAAAGTCAAATAAAGAGATCAGCATATTTTTTTACAAATACCATCTGTGTGAAAAAGCATAGTGGACTCCGTGACTGATGTTCTCTTATTGTTCCTCTTAGATTGTTTACTATAATGTAATATAACAAAAACTTTAGCCACAGCAACGCGTGGCCGGGTCAGCTAGTTTATTATATATATTTTTTTTAAATTACCGTCTTAGCCTGAAATAATCCCATTGACAATATCGGCTAATAGGTAATAGTAGGGACTTTCAACGCGACTCGGCCGAGTGTGCGAGCGAACAGCATGCGGTTTGGTGGACTGATTTGTTCGGTTCACTCGCATGCTGTCTCGCTTTCGCACTCGGTCGAGTTGCGTTGAAAGTCTTCACTATTACTTACTGCCAATGCCCATGTGGACATTTGTTTATGATTATGTTTGGCAGGTTCAAGCATTAGGCCGCGTGTGTTAAAAAAAGAATTCATACAAAGACATCACTCGGCATAGTTTTTACCTTAATCGACTGACTATAATTTCCTAGTTTGCTTATTTATTTTTTTAAGCCTTTTTTATTAACTTTGGTACTAAATAACAAAAGTATTTTAGACCAAAAGCAGTATAATATTAATAATGTTCAACAATGAATTTTTGAAAGTCTGAATTGTCAAATTAAATACTTGAAAATTATCGAAGCGTAGCTCTCCCATGGATCGCGAAATGTTTGTGATGTCAGATTTCAATGATTTCACTACCGATTTAAGAATCTACATGAAAAATACTAGGTGAATTCTGAAGTTTGTAAAAAAATTAATTATTTGAATTTGCATTTCTCCACTCCAATATGCTACTAGCACAGATTTCACCTCTGCGATTGCGGCTACTAAAGATCGGGGTGATATACTAAAAAGTTAGATAAAAATACCTAAATTAATTCTACCATTACCATAGATACGTTTCCATTGTCCCGGACGTCACCGGTGGCATGTCAACCCTTAAACAGAAACGCGCCACGCTGTTTTGGCCGTAATGTGACATCTGCCTAATATATTATTGTAAAGATGCGGTCCATTGCAAGTAGGTACGCCGCGACCGAAAGGGTTAATCCACGGATTATCCCTAAGGACCCCCTGATTTATAAGTTGCCTTTTAGGAATATTGTATTATTGGTCGGTTACGGATTAACGGTATATGGTATAATATACAGGTTTTTCCGAGACCATTTCCGAAGACTTAAGGGGATGTTTATGTTCCCTATTACGGGTAAGAAATTATAAAAAATAAATACGAAAATAATTCGTTCTCAAATTTAATATTTTTGTTAAAGCGCTAGTGATGGTGGTGGAGCGGACAATCAGCTGACGGCCGCATTAGAACAAAGGTTTACGTAAAGTCCACAATTTATTTCCTCGGAAACCACGATGAACTTTGATATGTCGTCTTTATAAATCATGTTTGAAATCGCAGGGCCAATTAGCTGTTTTTTTTTATCGGCTAACTCAGTCGCGCACGAGATTTATTGGAGAAGCCATATTCAAATGATAATTCAAAAGTTATTTTTTTTTGACTAATTAAAATATATATTATAAAAAGAGGCCTCGTAGCCTTGGTCAGAGTCAATTAAATTTGCTTCATTAATATTTGAGCTGTACTTAATCCTAAATGTGCAATTACCAGAAATTGATTAAAAGCAGAATATTAATTTATATTCAATCCACAGTCAAGTAGTCATTGACCCAAATATTTCAATATTAAATTAGTTTTTCGATTGAAATGGGTCGCCGAGCATGATTGTTGGCCGCCGAATACAAAATGAAATCAAGGTTATTTTATTTATTTATTTATGTTTTACGCTACGGCTAATGTGCAAAATTTGATATCAGCTAAAATAATAGGTGCTAATAGAGTTTGATAAAATGATTGATTATTTAATTTTCCTCTGGGTAGGAAATAACATTCAGGTATATATTAGCTAGGTTAGGTTAGGTTTAGATTTATTATTTAATGTTTATCATATTCTTTTAAAAGAAAAATACGGAAATGTGTGTCATTTAATATCAGTAATGTATAAAAATATGATAATACGAGTATAAATTTGCCAGTATTTTTATACCTAAAAGGATAGGTGATGGTTAAAAATGTATTTTTTTTTTAAATCGCAGCGGTGGGTTCTCATTAGGTTTATTTGGTAAATTGATATGAAAGTACACCTTTAAAGTAAATATCTTATAGGAAATATTGCTAAAACAAAAAATAAAAAAGTGTAATTCGAAGCTTAAAGATATAACATAACCATTGAAGTTGGAGAGAGCAAATAAAAAGTTTCTTGGCCTTAAGCTTACCCGTTTTATTTATTGTTTGTCTTTTGAAAAGGGGGGTAGAATCAGGTCAAGATAATTCTAGCAGACTTCAATGTTTACACACCTTTCATATTAACGTAAATAAAGTGTAAATGTAGGATAAATACAGTGTAAAATTGTTGTATAAATAAAAATATAGTGTAAATAAAATAGAACATGGAAAATGTAAAGTTTTTGACATATTTAGTAATATGTACTATATCTAACGGATATGACAGACCCAAAATTTCGTATGTGCAAGGGATCGATGAAAAAATCAATTTTCCTGTGAATATTGCATTCAGTTTTATTTGCGCATTTTCAACTCATTTATTTATTCTGGTTAGCTAACAGAAATTATACACTATACAGGTAATGACGTATAGATAATATAAATTGAAGTATACACTCTTTAAACTAGGGTAGCCCAATTGACTAATAAAGTAATTAGAGTAAAAAAAAAGAATAATATCAAAACATAAAAAACGAATTTAAGTAACATTTAAATTAAAGCAAAATTGAACGATTTTAAACTAAAACAAAAATAATAAAAAAAAACATCATTTTACACCAATATAAGATTTGGTCATTTATATATACGTAGAAACAAATAATTAATTAAAATAATATAGAACTAAATTAGGAATTTGATCCGCGGTTTTATATGTTGGTTTAGTATTTTAAGACAGTGTTGCATTTTAAAAGAAGTTAGAATTAACTTTTAAATTATATTGACTCTTTTTAGTTCGACGGCATCATCCGCCATCTATAGATACGTGCATAGTTGTAGAGGTTTGTCGGGATGATAGCCGACGCAGCGAATCTGCAAAATCGAGTTTGAGCGTTAATTAACGAATTGAACGGGATTTTCCGTGAAAAGCGAAGCGAAGGCAGCGTGGCTTTTAATTAGCACATCCATTTTACATTTTTCAGCAAAGCTCGGAATTTTCAGTGGCTTGGTCCGAAACGACAGCCCGAAATGACGCCCTGGATAAGGTATCTAATTTTTAAGGGCATATTTTGCATTCATGTGGTTTGTCAAAAAAATTAATTAACATCCCGAACGATCCATCAAACATTGTTTATATTTTTCGTGAAAGCGCTGATGAAGTTTTAATAGACACACTAAAAGATATTTTTCAGCGGTTAAATGATTAACGATTCTGAAAAATGATCGTAGTTAAATTTATTTTTCTATAATCTGTCCCTTTAATACCATATGTATTTGTCTACAAAATTAGGCTCTAATATATATTTCGAAAATTGTAATTATTGTATTATTTTATAAGCATATTAGATATGTATAATATTTTATATCCAATTATTATTATTAATTAGAATATTATAAAATGAAACCCTCATGTATTAATCTGAATGTTTCATAGTATTCCTCTAGTTAAATATTCACTTGCACATTTTATAGTTTTATGTTTTGTTATTAAAAGTTTGTGCTTTTAAATTTATGAAATGTAAAATAATAATTATAAATGATAAAATAGTACAGCTTAGCATTAAACACAGCATCTTTTGAGTGATGTTATCTATGAGACAGCTTTACAATAGAAATAGTTTTAGTGGCGTTATCAAAGGTTAGATTAAAAATAAGTCAAAATGAGGACAAAATAAATCTTTGTAAAAAGAACTTTATTGTAAAACAAAAAATAATTAACTAGCTATAAAGTAATTTATGTAGAACTTGTGTAGAATTTATGTAGAAATGAAGAGTGTTTTTTTAGAAATTATTTTTGACTTCATATTTGATTTTTTTTAGATTTAATATTACTTGTCCGAAAAGTTCTTGGTAAATTATTAAAAACGAATGATATAATAAATTGAAAACTCCGTTTTTTTAAAAGAAGGTATAAACAACGTTTCACTGAGTACGAGTATTTGCCGCGTACTGTATGAATGAAGAACGAATGTTGTTTAGAACTTGTCAGAGTCGGAAAAGTGAACCACCATCGTATATCACGTTTGTCGGGAGATAAATAAACCAAGACCATCATTGACGTATTTAGATTGAATGTTTTGAATGTTCTGACGACTGTGTCGAAGGCTGTTGATAAATCTAAAAATACGGTGACACTTTCTACTAATAGCACTATATATATATACATACCGTAAGATTTAACAGATATTTTGTACTATTTTCAGCACGTAACGCAGTAATTTCACCATTCCTAGTATCCCAGCCTCGTTTGAAAATAAGTACAAATACAAACGAAATAAAACGCGACCTGTAGTAAAAGGTACGCACTCGAAACTCCGCCGTAGTAATGGGAATGCTTTGATGACGTCATAAAATCGTAATGGTGTCCATTCGGAACGCGATCTGAACGCGTTTTTAGTGATTTACCCTAAAAGTTACGCTTCACTAGCGAAAATAGGTGTCGTGCGTTTTATTTTCTCCAAAGGGTTGCTAGATTTTGTTGGGAGTTTAGAAAAATGAATTTAAAAGCAAGATTACTTCTTTCAGGTAGTGTATTTAGGTAATTTTACAAGTAGTGTTTTTAAGGTAGTGCTATATACCGATGGCGCTCAACATGTTGTAAAGCTTACATACTCGATGTATATATGAATTATGTGCATAGTTGCCGTGACCATGACAGACGGAATGTCCCTCACTGGCGGGTAGTTCTAGGCGGAACCTGAAATTCTATGAGCCCAGAAGATTCGAGCGGTCTATGTGACCATTGACAGTTTTATATAAAAGCAACGTTAGCTTGCGAGCTTCTGAACTCATAATTGAAATTCGCAAAATTTGTGGCAATGAGCAATTTCAAAAAATATTAGAAATTTAAATTTTTAAGAAATAAGTACTGAATACTCTCAATACGATCGTTGTAATTAATCATTGTAGCGCGGTGACCAGACTTGGGATGCATATTCTAAATGACTACGGACGTATGAAAAGATAAAGAAAGTAGATACGCTTTAGCAATAGTATGTCGATGTGATTACGATCGAAGTATATACTATGATCTCTAAGAACGATTTCCCTAGTTATATGGTTAGGCATTTAGTCAACAGCATTATAAATATAATGGACCAAAAACATACAATAACCTTCCTAAAAATATTTAAACTGGTGATATGAAGGCATTAATTATGTTTTATAGTACTATGCATTAGAAACTAGTATTGTATATAGTTATGATGGCTCTGTATATTTGTCATTTATATTTCATTATGTGTGTATGTTTGTAATATTTATTTTTAATGAGATTTATCCTTAGGAAGAAAGTATATATATTTAATCTATACCCTTTTATAATAGTATATTTTATAAAAATAATTGTATTATTTTTAACTCAATATTTATATTATTTTAGTGTTTATATCCAATAACATTGCTTAGAAGCTGTACGGTATATTTAAAAATGACAAATAAGTCAACCTCGGAACAGGCAGTTCGCTTAGTTAGGCTAGACTATGTGATATATAGTAATGATTTCATTTTTGTACATAAATAAATAAATCGATTTATTCCATCTTAACCGTAACCAATTTATTAGTCTGTGATATTGTTTAGAACTATATGCCACCTTTTCTTCCTGAAATCATTAAATACCTACATACTTTGCGATGTGCGCCTGTCACTCATCCTAACATATCAACATTCCATTTCACTCTCCTATCTACACACTTCATTCACACTCACTTATCTCACAGTTATTCACGCTTCTCTCACACACTCATTTCATGACTTTTTGAATGTATAACAATTACACGATAGCAATCTGTTAATCTGGGAATTATACTTGTTGGTATTTTACGTGTAATATTAATTGTAATCATGTTCTATTTAACGGTTTATAATTCTTTTAATAAATAAATATGTTTTGTGTGATTACGAAACAGTAGTTTAAGACAAGTGTATGTCAAGATCTCTAGTAACACTTTCCCTAGTGGGATTACGTTATCAAAGTGTTTTTGTTCCTTAATTTTAGGATACAGGAGTCCGAACTATGACTCGGCGTTTATTTGCTATTATTTTCAAAGACCAATGAAGCGCACGGGGATATTTGGTTTGCATCAGAATGCCGTGGAACGGGCACTTGGGCACGATATCCATTATGTAGATACTCAAAATGCCTGAAAAGACCTTATTAGCATACAAGTGCCATTCGGTCTGAGGGTAGGAAGACCGCGATAAAGGGAACCTCCGAGGCCCTCCACTCTTTCCTCGTGGGGAGGACGTCGAAGAATGCGACAAAGCGAAGCGAGCGAAATGACCCATATTTAAACATTATTTAATTTTGGTGTTACGATGGAAATAGCCAAAAGACACGATGTGATTATGTGATTTTTTATTACCTCATTACTACATTCGTTCGTATCTACGTTTATCTAGAAATATAGTTTAATAATGTAAAAATATATGTAATGTAATGTAATAATAATAAATAATACAGAATGATTTACTTGTAATTGTCCTTATTATTAATAATATCAATAATTATTTTTATTTTAAGATGTTTTTCTCATATAAAGATTGATGTATTTCTCAGCTCAGCTCAGCTGTATTTCTTCACATTAAGTTTTATTAATTTCATCATTATTATTTGTTCGATGTAAATTAATATAATATTTTTAATTTCCTTTAATATATTATCACATATCGTAGTTTAATTTAATATCCATATGCATGCACGCACCCTAACACACCACACACATGATTTTTATTTTTTTTTATTTCTCTCGTTTCTCTCGTTTTTGATTTCTCTCGTTTGATTATCTCTCGTTAACGTATGGTAAGGATAAGGTAAGGATAGAGATAGAATTCAGATCAGGGTCATTAAGTAGTTCATTGAAGTTACACACTTATCCTAACCAATTTATGACTCAATGGGCATGCCAATAGAAATTAATAAATGACCGGTAATAGCTTCAACTCGATACAAGGCAAAGACTTGTATGTTAGTTTGACTACCTAGGAAGGTTTCTAGTCTAAACTAAACCGTGAGAAAGGAATTTATAAATCGCCTATGATTGACGTAACGTCGTGTGAAACTTCACATTTTTCCAAACAAAGTGACTTTTCAAGTGCTTGTGACTTTCAAAAAGGAATTTTCTAGTTGCTTTCGAAGTCAATAGAAAACTTCCAGTTAAACTGGGCATGAGAACTGAATGTCTAGTAATTTCGCAGGTTAGCAAAATGCTTACGTTACCAACTTGTCGCGGCAGCATAATACAATCCTACTTAAGGGACGGACTTTTAGACTTAAAACTCAAATATGAGCTCTGGGTGATACGGTGATTTTAAAGCGTAATACTGCAATCATAAATCTCTATTTGGTTTTTTCCTAAGTTAATCAGGGGCTGAAAAAAATAAAGATATTGAAATAGGCTGACAGGCACGCCTCCGAGGTCTACAAGAATACTAAAAACTGGTCGGTGCATTTTACGAAGACAACCGAGCGAACGGATTCAGTAGCGTTAGGGCGGCTTGCGAAGTTGGGCGGCCGGCGGTGGGCAGGTGGATAGATCCCTAACCTGCCGATTTATTTTGTTGATTTGTTATTCGCGTAAAAAGCAAAAAATAAAAATTCACTATCTACTGTCCTATTTTATTACAATCTTTTATTTCAATTTTTCTTTAGACTCTTTTTATGTAGATTTCATTAGGAAATCTACCTATTGTGTTGGGCACCATTTGGAAATTAATGTGTTTACTGTTTACTTAATATTATAAATAAACTACCAACACACAGCACACAGACATGTGATGTGTACACATCTTAGGGGGCACATTCTCAGGTAGAGTGTCAGTATTGATACTAGGTACTTTGATGTTAGGAGTGACCTCCCCATCACTACTCCTCCTAAGACCTCTGAACATTTAAAGTTCGCTCGGAAGCAGTTCTCGTAGTGATTGTTCGTAAGCAATCTTAAATATGAATTTGTGGTTTTGATACGATAAGGAGCAAACTTAAATAATCGACAGGCAGTCCATTAAGTTCCTGAGAGCAGAATGGTGGTTCATTTAACAGCAGCTTACGTTCCGAGTGCGTTCTGTTTTTTCCATTCAGCAGAAGACAAAGAAGGCTACATTTGGAGAATAGGGAGAGAGAGAGAGAGAACAACACGTAGATTAAGCAGAGGGATGTCGATATTGTTAGGAGTGGCTCAAACAGGGATTACTCGTTTGGCGCGGGAGACGTCTTTGTGTGTCTAAATCCCCCCGGAGGTTTTCTACAAATAGTAGTATCCCGAATGTACGATAACTTTTGTAATACGATAAAAATGAATGTAAAAAAATCCTTTCAAATGTGAAGTCCAATATAAATTCGATGGAACTGATTTAAAGAAGAAGTTAAACCGCTACGGGAGTATGTATGGTCTGCAATCGCGTTTATGCAGTGAAATCTCATATGAAGAGGCATGTGCGTGTGGCACATGAATATATTAGATACTCATGCAAATTGTGTCACAATAAATACACTACAAACTTTTCACTCAAGGCACATATCACTTCTGTTCATCGTATGAAAAAGTTTTCGTGTAATATTTGTGATTGTGTTAGGATTATGCACGGCCCAGGCGATCGACAAACATACACATGTGGATATTGCAATCGCAAATATTTAAAAAAATATCCTTAGACCATCACATAAAGGTCAATCATATGGGGATGAATTTTAAATGTAGCGAGTGTGAAAAGTCGTACATACGAAAGTCAAATTTAATTGTTCATTTTGACTCATATCACAGAGGTATAAGGGAATTTGTATGTGATTTATGCAAGAAATGTCATCGTTCTAAAATTGCACTGAGTTTTCACATTAAAAATTTTCATCTCTCAATTTTACCACGTCCAAAATTAAATGCAATAATTGTAAACGAGGTTTTTCCTGTCCGTCAAAATTGCAGTAACATGTTAATATTGATCACAAAAATATGAAACTAAACTGCCATGACTGTAACAAAAAGTATAAATCGAAACATGGCCTGAAAAAACACATAGATGGTGTTCATCTTAAAAAGAAATACAAATGCGAAGATTGTTCTCTTGAATATATGACGCATGCGTATTTAAAAGCTCACTATGCTGCTATACATACGAATACGTTTAAGTGCGAGGTATGCAATTGTGTCTTCACTTTAAGACACCACTTGACACAACATTTAAAATCTGCTCAACATTAACAACGAGTTGTATCACCAATTACACCCTTTGGAACGTGTTTCAATCGCTCGAATATCAATGATTAGGAAAACACAATAAATCATTTGTATTGCACCAATTAAACAGTTTATCCTTTTCAAAAAAAATGTCGATTCAAATGTTGGTTGTTGATTCAATAGAACCTTATGTAGTTTTCAAAGACTTTCTGATAAATGTTAATTTTTAAACAACCGCAATAAAAAAATTTGATAATAGTTACAAGGAAAATATGTATAAACACGAAGTTGTGAGGCTGTCATATTAATACGCTCTATATATGTAAATGCTTTAATAAGAATATTTTTTTTATGGTCAGGTATTTTTACTTTAGTTATTAATATTATTTTTGAGGGTTTTTATTTTCTTCATTTAAAAGTGTAAATTTAATTCATTTTTAGTGTAGTAATAGAAGTTGGTAGATTTAAGTATTTAACATAAAATTATTTAATGTGTTAATTTAATTATTATTTAAATTAATTACTCTTAGCCTACGTTTAAAAATTGTCTTGGAACAATAAATATTTACTGGCTTAATAAGAGAATTCTTTCATCGAATTATGCTGGAATAATCCAGCATAATTCGATGAAAGAATTTTCATAAGAATCATAAGAAGAATTGATCATATCAATTCTTCATAAGAAGAATTGATTACGTTATTTTTCCACATAATTGCTTATATATTTAAGAATTACCATTATTTTTTAATAATGGAATTATGGTTAGACTATTTTTTAAGTATTTTATATATCTACAACATATGCTCTACCTACTTACGTACTTTGTTAGCACCAAACAAACATTAAAATGTTCCAGATAAATATTTTTTATTTCTGACCTTGTAAATACCCTCTAATCTTTTTAAAACAAATGAATATTCTAATTTAAAATTAATTTACTTAACATGTAAATTAAGACTTTATGGTCTTATGTAATATACGAGTTCCTTCTATAAAACTCGAAATATTTTAAATTATAATACAGAAGGAATCATTTACCTATCATTAATCACTATTACGTCATACAGAGATCGAGTTTGGGGTACTTTTGACAGCTATATGGACAGAGTGCATGATTTACAGCGACGAATTTTGAAACTAGTGGTAATATTAGGGATAAAAGTAAAAAGAAACCCGTTGTTGCTATTTGCCCACTGTAAAGTGTTACTGCTAAATATCTAGCTCATTATAAAATATTACTCGATCACTAACATAGCGAATAGCGAATCTTACATGGTACCGGCCTCCAAATTTCGGATTTTTGAATTGAGAGAGAAATTCCTCGATGTGAATTTTGGGGATAAGATTTTATATAAATACATTAAATATTTCTCGGGATTGCCAAAATATATAAATACAATTTTGGGCAAATAGTGAGAACGCTCCTTTATTATTTTTTTTTAATTATAGTTCGTCTGGATCGAAGAATGGTTGGAAATGATGTAACTGTCATCGCCAAGATCCGTTTATATTTGACGTGTTTGAGGTTATGAAGGAAAATGATTTGTTCGTGAGATTTTGTTGAGATATGTATTTAATATCGTTTATCATAATATTACGTAACAAATAATTTAATTAATGAATGATGACCTCTATATTGATATGGAGAAAAAAATACAGGATGCTTTAGATGTTTTGCACAGCGAAAGTTCAGGTTTAATATATTTTGTAAGAACCTACGTATGATTTTCGAATTACCAAAATACTGAAATAGCATTTCTTTACAGATCTGTACTTGAGTGGTGAAACAGAGGAATTATTGGCTCCGATCGATTCTCTTACGTTCTACAGGAACTATGTTTCAAAAAATGTTCCTGTAATTTTACCCGGATCTATTGACCACTGGCCCGCAACTGCTAAATCGAACGCCGAGTACTTTCGGTAAGTTGTGCTCCTTAAAGATCTGCGACAAAATTAGAATCTTGACTCATAATTAAATTATAATATTCGTATTGAGAGCATTATCGACAAAGCCTATAAAATGAAAGGTTTCTTGATCAGAGTTTCTAAACTACGTGCTCATATTTTTTTATAATGCGTATGTCCGTTCCCATTTGGTCTCCTAAATATACAAACATAGCTTTTGAGCAAATACAAAATAAATTTCTTAGATATGTATATCTCAAAAATAACATATTTCATTCTAATCTTGCGGATGTTTTAAATTTGTTCAATATTTATCTCCTGTCTGATTAACTTTTAGACCCTTATCTAAGGAATAATATAAATTTAAATGAATTTGATATTTTATTAATTAAGAAAGTTACAGCAAAATTTCATTTCTTCCCGCCACCTGGTCTGATTTTCCCTTTAACGAACTTGACCGAATTTTTGTGTCCTTAAATTTTATGTATTAAGGCGCCCCGGGACGCATTTGTCCTTGAGATTTGAAAGAGTAGGCTTTATTCGAACATTGACGTGTAGAAAAGAGACGGATATACTCGCCGACCGCGAATTCGTTACATTTGGAATCGATGAAACATGTTTTTGTATTTAAATAATTATTATCATTTGAAGAAAATGTTTTTTTTAAGTAATTTCCTAGATTATTATATTGTCTATCTTTAGAAAGAAAAATTAGGTTCGCGTCACTTACACAACTTAAAAGAAAATCGTTGCAAGAAAAAACAACACTTTCTTATTTATTTATTTTCATTACTATAATAAGGTGTATTTCGCTTTTTTGTTAAGCAAAGTACTAAATTAATATATGTAGAATATTGTGGTATTTTTAGTTTTAGCCATTTGTTGGGAATAACTTCAACAAAATGCACCAAAATACGTTACAACACACTTTTTAGGGACTGGTGGCGCCTTAATATGAAAGTGATTAGTGTAAAATTACGGCAGTTATAGTGTCCACAAGAAATTGATTAGATAGATAGATGTCATGAGACAAGGTGCCCATTGCAATAGGTAGCTTTCATAATGAAATCTACCCATAACTAACATTAAACTTAAATGAATCCATAAATAATCGTGTTTCGACCGATATCGTGCAGATTCAATCACTAGGGAATAATGCTGTTCACCGCCTACCGGGATTACCGGAAATGGAAAAGGAAAAGAGAGGAAAGGCGAGAAAGAAAGAGCGGCAAATGAGATCCCGGCGGCGACGGCTCGCAGCCCGCAGGGAAATATATCAGCGGCGAACGTGTCTCGTTAATCGCTAGCGAGGCGAGTCGTTATTCGTTATTCGTCAGCCGTTGGTCGTTGGTCGTTAGTAATTCTCCCGAGTGAACTAGCGACGCGCCGCGAGCTAAACTGTTCGTCGGTGCAAATTGCAGGGGGCGCGTATTTCACGGGGCGGGGGTGACACTATATTACTAGCACGCAATTGATAAAACGCAAGTGTGCGCGTTGAACTAGCAGCGCGAGTATGCATAAGGCTGTCACAGGCTCTAAATTATAATTTTACTAAAATCGTTCACATTATTGTAATTCTAACTTGAAAAATTTACAATCTCACTGGCAAATTTTAGCACAATTATAATTATACTGGGCTGCATTACAACAATTGTAAGATGCAATGATTTCTTACAATTTTACTGGTTTTTCGTGTTGATATCTAGTAAAATTATAATCATACTGACTGTGGCTAGTAAGATTATTATTTCCACGGAAACGTGGGGCGGGAGACATTTAAAAATACGGTTTTAATACTAGAAACAAAAATATTAAAATTAGGTCTGGTGTAATTACTGGTGTTTACTGGAAAAGGGAGTTACAAATTGCGAATTGCTAATTAAACAGGCGTAAATGATGAGGCGTTCGTTTATGAAATGGTTTTTTAGCTTTCGCCATTCGGCGTCGTCAGAAAATATATGAAAGATGACGTTTAAAATGCAACCTTCATAAATTCGAAAATCGCGTTTTCAACTAAAAGATAAATATATCCACTACAATTATTATTATATAATTGCAATTTTGCTAGATAAATCAATCAGTATTATGAAATGAAACTAATTTCTTAAAAGAATTTATCAAGCATCACGTTTTAAATGCTGTTAAGTTAGTTTAATTTTGTGTATTTAGACCTACAGATCTGTAAGCGCTCAAGACCCAAATGTGAGAGAGTTCCCATGTCTTTAAATCAGGGGTGCTCAAACTTGAACTGCTGGCGATCTACCTCAATATTTTTAGACTACTTACGATCGACTCTGAGAGACTGCAAGTGTGTGTGATGCAGGGTTGTCGTACATACACGATACACCCTACCTACCTAGGTAGGGCGTACCGTAGCATATATAGATATTAGCTTTCTGCACGGTGCTCAAACGGTCGATCGCGATCGACCAGTCGATCGCGATCGACCGTTTGAGCACCCCTGCTTTAAATCAATTTCGCGGGCAAAGACTTCAAAACTTTTACATTAAAGCAAGCATCGAAATCCCTGCCGTGAGTTCTCGCGTGAATTGGAACGGGTAAAGCGGAAAGTAATTTGTTACATGATAATCTATGATTATTAATTCTAATGTTTAATGGCGTCGTAGTCTCACCAACATAAAACGCACCACAAAACTTACATAGAAGCTGATACACAACATTTCTGGTGGTGCACATTATGTTTGTGATGTATGTATTTTTATTTTTAAATTAATCCATTATCCCATTAAATCCGCATCCTCTTTGGATAGATTCTCTTTAATTTGGTTTTTACTAATGAAAGCATTAATCAACTTAGCGAAATTAGGGTTAGGATCCCCAGATAGTTTATATTTACTTTTATATATTTATCTATAGGTTATTTACTTTATTTATATTATATATTTATAGGTTTATTAAAAAGCCCGTAGCTTGCGTCAAAATGCTAAACTAGATCAAAAAAAAGAGGCCTTGTAACAGCATATTGTGCTATTTAGGTGATAGACAAAACTAATATACGTTCAAGCAATATATTTATTGTGTAAACACTATTTTGTAAACAAAACAAAAGTTGACATGTCATGACAAAAAAAAGTATCATATTTTCATACACCGTGTTCCGAGACCATTCCCGATAAAAAAAATCCAGTTTATTGGTCATGCGATTTCAAACATGATTTGTTTTGACCTCATATTAAAATTCATCATGGTTTCCGTTGGTGTAATAGAGAACAAAACACCCTCTTAAGTTTTCGGGAATAGTCTTGGAATATGCTGCAAAGACAAGGAATCATAAATTGCGTTATTGTTGATGTCTGCTATTGTGTGGTATATGGCATATACCACACAATATTGCAATATTATTGGTGGTATTGCGCGCGCGAAATTAGCACTATAAGGAAAGAAACGTCTCTCGTTTCTTTAATAAACAGATCCACACTTAAGTAAAATACGTCAAATTACCAGTATTGTGCAATCTACTCATATATACTCCAATAAGGAGGAGTGACTAAGCGTTTGGACGCAAATAGAATTTTCTTTTCTACTTTTTCTTAAGTACTTTTTTTAAAAAGTTATTGAACAAAAATTGTTCAGTTTGAAGTGTAGAATGACCCCATAAAAGGACGTAAATGAGAAAATGCTCACCCCGTATAAATAACTCGGGTCTAATTCACTACCATAATTAAATTATATTTTTAATGTTGGGGTAAGAAACAAATATTTTTCTATTTAAAGTAGACCTTTCTGACTACTTGTTTCATGCAATTAATATCGTACCTTGGTATGAAAATTCGGCTAATGAGGGACGCTTTGTGTTTGACGTCACTTTCAATTGTTAAAGTCGATTTGATGTTTAACGTAACTAGGTTGAATATCGAATTTCATATTACCAAAATAGAAAATGGCTATTAATTGTGTGCAAAAACATCTAGACGTTTTACGGACCTACTGAGTTTTAAGTTCTTATAAATTATTAATATTTTATTAAATGTAGCAAATCGTATTTAAATAAACAAACATCGTAATATAAGCTTAGAGCAACAGGCGGCTTTTACGCCGTAATCTTGTTTCCTGTTTCACTAACTAGATTGATCCGTACCAAGGAAGGCAGTTCAGTTTCGTTTGCTCATTGTGTCAATTCCGTCATCGCATTTATATTTAAATACTAGATCAAATAAGTTATTTTAAAAACGAGCAGTTGAAACATAATGTACGATTCTTTAGTAATATACAGAGTGTTCCAATACCATTCCCGAATGCTTAAAAGGGTGTTTAAGTTCCCTATTACTTGTAAGAAATTGTATAAAAGAAAAACGCCTAAATTTATTAATTTCATCAAAGCGCTCGTGTAAATTCCCTTTTTGCTCACAAGCGCTCGGCAAGGCTGCCAATGACCCAGCACCGCGCGGCCTCGCTAGCAACCGAACTTATAACAAGGCCCTATACAAGATACATATTATCACGTAAAGTTTACAATTTTTTTTACTCCTAAAATACTATGAATTTTGATGTGAGGTCAAAATAAATCATGTTTAAAATCGCAGGGCCAACAAGTTAGTTTTTTTTTTATCAGGAATGGTCTTCGAACATATTTAAGTTTGATATTTTTAGCTGTAGCACAATATAACATTGCCTTCCTTAGTACAGACATAGTCTAATAAAGAAGGCAGGGCACAAAATGTAGCAGTGCTAATCGCTCCAGGGGAATTTATAACTGTGACTTGTAACTGTGATTTGTTCTAATACAATTCTATTTCTTTGTCTTATTTATTTATGTCACAATAAATAAATAAATAAAATATGAAAAAAGAAACAATATAATAATTGGACAAAAACGCTTATTTTATCTATTTTCTACGTATCATATTCATTAGAAAATATTAAGAAAGATAAGGCTACCGGTGAAGCATTATTATAAATAGAAATAAAATTCACATGATAAAAAATGATAAATTATAATATAGACAGCTAAGAATATGGACTAATTATACGAACTACTTTGCTCTATATCGCTTTAATTGTGTGTTTTGGGCAAGAACTAACCCTTTTAATAAAACAATCAGAAAATAAATAATAATTCTAAAAATACGCTACTCGAGATGCAGTGATATAGTCGATCTTTTTCCGCCCCCCTCTTCCTACCACCCCGCCCTCGCGCCGCCGCCCTGTTGCCATAAAATCCACATTATCCCAAACCAGCGGAAAAACGTCAGCCCTCTGGTACCAACTACCTACGCGATTTTATTCCTAAATTCGGTATTAAATTCGTATGCCGAAAAATGGTCTCCGTTTGTCACGAAGCTATGGACGGAGACTGCGCAGTATGATATTTTTAAAACATTAAATAAAAAAATACGAAAGAAAAAATAAGCACTGTCTTTTTAGACAGTACAATTGTTTTTACAATGTTGTATTTAAAGATTTATTTGTCAAATTAACAGTTAATAAAGTTTATGGAAAAAACATACATTTTAAAATAACAATTATAAAACTAAATATATTTGCACTGTTAAAGAATATTGTTGTGCAACTGATAGAAATAACAAATACTAAAAACTGAACTAAAGATAATTCTTAGTTTTGGGAACAAGAAAAAGTCACATGGGGCCAAATCCGGTGAATATGTGATTGTGGTGTTGTTTTTGGCCAAAAAATCGATGCTCATGCGACGGTTCTTTTGGTCAAAATTTAGCAATTTCGGAACAAACTTCGCTGACACACGTCTCATGCCCAAAACGTTAGAAAAAAATTCATGGCACGAGCCAAGCGATATGCCGACATCCTCAGCAACTTCTCTGATTCGACGATTTTCCAAAACAATTTTCTTCACTGCTTGAACGTTTTCATCAGTTGTTGACGTGCTTGGGCGTCCAGAGCGAGGCTCGACATTGGCATCTTCCCGGCCATCTTGGAAGAGTTTTTACCACTTGTAAACATTTTTTTTACTCAGAACAGTTTCACCGTATGCCACTATCAACATTTCAAGTGTTACGGAGCACTTAATTTTATTTTTTACACAAAATTTGATGCAAATCCTTTGATCCATATTTTTCGATAGCAAAAAATCGCCGAGCACGCAAAACACAGAGTTTAAAACTGATAAACATTTAGATCATCATCAAAAATTCATATCATCAAAAATCAGAAAATTATATTTTTTTATGAAAGAATTAAAGCATGTAATAATAAAATGATAGCATGATGGATTGGGGTTGAGCTAAACAAAACATATCCCCATTCGGTAGAGGTATACTGAAGTGTATACAAGTGTATACTGAAGTTACTTTTCAGTAAACCTTTCAGATTCTCTTTAAGAGAACGCTTTATTGATCTAAAAATAATGAATATCAGACAATCGGCTATAGTTCCATTATCTGAAAAATGCTTTAGGGAAGGATACAGACACAGTTCTTAACCTTGACCAGTGCCCCATCAGGACACATCTCAGGAAAGAGCCGAGGTTGAATAAAATGAAAACTGCCTTTGGACAGAGGAGTTTTTACTTTCTCTCTGGTAAATTATACAAGCAATTTTGTGGTCATATATCGGCAGTGAACTGTAACTCAATTCATAAAGTAGGTATTAATAAAAAGATCTCTACATTTGGATATTATACACAGTAAATAATTAATTGCAATAGTAAGATAATTTCAAAAGCATTACTGAATAGAATTAGTTGTATGATTCTCTTTACGCACTTTTTTATAGAATTTACTGGAACAAAACAATGGTCACTCTAAAACAGATTAAAGTCTAGTTGAGTAACCATCAACCCTAAAAATATTTCCTATGTATGTTTTAATTAATAATGAGAATGAATTCTGAGTTTAATTAATACGCTAGAATTCCACGCTGCCCATAAGACCTATATTTGAATTTTAAGGTATTAACATTTTAGGAGTTTTTTTTTTAATATTGTTTTTTCGCGTTGGATTATTGTATTTTTAGAGAAAATGTAAAGAATTAATTAAGCAGCAGAAAGAATTAATTAATAAATAAAATAATATTTAGAAATACGACGCTTTAACTCACTCAAATTACAACTTATATGCAATAGTTACTTTTGCATGTAAAATATCTCATTATTTCGAGTAAATCTACAGCTTTGTAACCTCAATCGACGTTATTACTTCCTTGCAATTAATAACATTATTCGTTATTTTGTATAAGTATAATATGTCAGAGGTTTTTGTTTTTTCTGAAAGTCTGGTCAAATTAACTTCAGACTTTTCAAGTGTAAGTAATTTGAATTTTTTGCAAACGTTTGACGCTTGTAATTTCTTTCTGCATCCGTATAACGTACCGACCCCTTACTGAAGCGGGAATTCTTTTACAGAAAAAAAATGACGCGGACGCTCCGTCGGTGATTGCTTTCGGCTCGCCCGTTCCGTAATTATACGGAGATTGTCTGAAAAAACATTGCGATTTATCCGCCCGTCGCGGAGGGCGGGCGGATTCGGAAAGAATGGCTCGGAATAACAGAAAGATCAATTTGACAGCCGTTAAATCGGTATCCGCTCAAGCATTTTTCGCCCTCGGAGAAAGGCGCACTTTTATTTGTTTCGGAATTCTTATCGAATATTTATATAGTTATATGTTTATTTATATAATTCTTACATTTCTAAATCGATTTCGAGATTAGTTTATACATCGCACTATAGCAGCTCATTTGCTTCCGTGATGCGTAGCGCTCAGCTAAACTAAGCTGACGTGACCTAGATCAGGTTTGTTTCGGTTTGGTCAAATTGATATGGTCGGGTATTCCAAACGTTGGTTATCATGACATTACATTTTAAATTAGTTTTTTTCGTAGTTTAGAAACATTTTTCAAATGTTTTCAACGCGGCAACGAGACTTTAATTAATAGACACGATGTCTTTCTTAGAAAAGGCGAAAGCCTAGTTAAGGAAAATATTTTGCATTATAACTTTTTTTTATGACTAATATATTAAATAAATGCATTACCATTTATTAAAATAGAGGAAGAACAGCGCCCTTGGTTGATAAATCAATAAATTGTTTAATTAAATTTGAAATGGACGTTGGGTACATTATAGCCGCCATATTGCGCGAAGGGCACTTGCTTTAGTCTTTTTTATTTTTGTTTTGATGACCAGTGTTTCAGCGAACCGCGCGCCGGAAAAACTTCCCACTAATTGGCGCCAAAGCCACGAAATGCTGCAGTGGCATTACCGGGAACAAACTCGAAAAAATGTAATGGAGTCTCTCTTAATTAAACCAGTTTTTTTACTTGTTCTGTTTATTAAGAGGTTTATTATTAAGCTTCGAATAAGTCTCAAGTGTAAAATAACAAAGAAAGACATTCTTAATAAATTTTAAACTTATTTAAAATTGCAATAAATATTAAAGTACTAGCAAAGTTAAGTACTTTCTTAGAGCAGGCATACCTAATAAGAAAATACCCTAAATAATAGCTGTGTCTGTGTCGCGGGTACAGACAGATGATGTGAATTTGTATCTACAGCAGGGATTCCCAAAGTGGTCGAAAGGGGTTCCCCTAGGGGTCGAAATCGGTTTCCCAGGGGTCAACATAAACGAAAACTATTTTTGGTCGGTCGACGAGGTCTAAAAATCGACCCCTATTAATTAACACGATAACAATTAACAAAAAAGTTCTTATTTGAAACTTTCAAGATACTGTGTAAGTTCATCCATTACACTGATTTTTTTATATTTTTATCTTTACTTTGCGATTTTAATGTTTTTTCCAAAAATAATTACCTAATTAAGTACCTTTACGTAATTTGTATTAATAATTATTCATTACACTTAATATTTATTGAATTTTATTTGTTAAATTTTGATGAGAAAATTTTTACTCACAACCAACCGCAATTTTTTTAAATTGTTAAGTATTTTGTATCAATAGGAAAAAAACTAATGATTCAGCTATGGGGGTCTGAGGTATCAGTTCATTTTGGAAAACGGGTCTCTTGCCCAAAATAGTTTGGAAATCCCTAGTCTACAGTATTCGCCAAGAGATCGTTTTATTGTCATTGCTATCGGGAAGGAATAGAGGTGATAATTAAACAATTAAACTGGGTGTGACCATATCGGTATTCACGCACAGTCGAGTGATAAGGGCAGGTGTACTTATGCCGTTGTTGACGCGCGGCGTCGCGACTTTAGCTTCTCGGCACGGCTTTACTAGCTCATACAAAATTATATGAGTTACAATATAATTCTGTTAGTGCCCATATGTTTTTCATACTCCAATTTTATTTTATTGGCTTTTGTTATTTTTAAACTTTACTTCTATACAACTCACCATATAAATACTTGAATACTTGAAATACCTAAATAGTTTATGCATATTTTTATAAATAAGCGATCGATCCGAAAAAAAAATCAATTGAAATTAAAACAACTTTTTTGAGTCAAAAGTTATACTGGCCAAAGTTTCCATATGGGGCGAAACAAACTCAAATTATAAATAAACATTTTAAATATGATATCAATACGTACTAGTTCGCTTTAAAGAAACAAAGTGGGTATACGGCTACGTTTACATATATTAAATTTACATTTATTATTTACTTAATTCTTTCAATATTTATTTATCTTTATTTGGGAAATAAAACAGTTATGTAACAAAGAAATCATATACAGGCGGCACATAATAATAAAATAAAATAAATAAAATAATAAAACGGAAAACAATGGTCCCACTAACAAGTATAAAATAAAACCGATTAAATATTTCCACCGAGTGAGTATAAAATTATTGTTTAACCTAAGGAATGCAAGATGAAGAGACGAAGAGAAAGAGAGGGAGAGAAAAGAAAAAAATAATGTTAAAGTTTACTTTTTGATAAGTTTTTTGAACGTCACTAGGTTAACATTAAATATATCAATTTCTAAATATTTTATATTTAAGGTTGAATACATTCTATAAATGGGTTCATTTTACCCATAATTGATTCTACGACGTGGGATGTGTAATAAAACATTTGATCTTGTCACACGTGAAGTATATTTATTAAATAAAGTAGGTACATATTAGGAAAACTAGCGGTACCTAAATACCCCCTCTCTTATTTCTAGTATTCAGCCTGTACCCCATTATAGGTATTTTGTAATATCGCTATATGTAAATGATGTATTGAAAAATATTGGAGAGAATTAGAATTTTTCAAAATCTTTGATACATTAAGGTGCATATTCTTTACTGAACCTCTCTCGCTTTATTATGGTGGTATCTGAAATATCCAATCTTTATCGCCCCTAAATTTCAGCGATAAAAAGTTAAGCTTCAGTTCAAATCCACTTCGCGTTAACCTCTTAACCGTTTGAATTTACTATTATCACTTGTTTGATAAGGACGCAAAAATTTTTTCAATAAAAAATATATCGATTTAAAAAAAAGACTCCAAAATAAATCTCTTTATTTATTAGTTTTATTTATTTTTATAAGATACTTATTTACGTGTATATTTCTAAATATCAATCGTATTATTGTTATCAGTTCTGCGTGAAAACACTTTAAAATGAAAATATATTCTTTATTTATATACACTGCTGGTAACCTAACCAAATTAAAACTGAATCGCCCTCGAAAAACTCCCTATTGTATGAAAATAAAGTATTCGAAATCGTTTAAGATTATCTAGAGTAATGGGTGAATTATAACCTTGGTATATACACTAAAACACGAGTGGTATATGCGATAAATATATTTGGCAGAGTAACTTGGTTAATAAATAGTTTTAGCAAATATACCGTATAGCCGATTTGCATATGCAGTTAAAGACATTTATTGCTCTAATGCCATTCGAAGTATCACGCTTTTTCGAATCATTTTCTGTAGTACCTGCATTATATCCTATCTCTCTATTTTAGAAAGGGGTCGATAAAAAAATAGCCTATAAATAATCGTCATAAGCCAAAGGATCAATACCCCCCCCCCGCCCTAATTTGGAAAGACTTATTTATTCCGTACTTCGAAAACGTTTTCAAATAAATCATTATGTGTTTACATCGTCCATGATTACAAGCAGAACTCTTTTTCATAGAACCGAAAATCAAAATTTGTTATGTGAGGTAAATAATTCTATAGACATATGGTATAGGTACATCAATTGCACGTAACTTTATCGTAAATATATTATATCTAAATTAACAGTTAAAATCCTAAAATTTAATCATTTCTACGGAAAACGACAAAATAAAATCATTTTGTCACGATTGAGGAACAGAATGCCATCTCATTTAAAAACGAAAGTTAAACATTCACAAAAATTTAAACGTGATATTAAATTATTTGTGAGCAGTCTGTGTGATCGCAGTTTTATTTATTATTATATATATTGTTTTGAGTCATTCAAGTTATTAAATTGTAAAAATAATGTATTGTATACAATATTCGTCAAAATTGTATTGTATGCGTACACGACTAATTAAGATCATAATTCTGAGTTTCTGGCAGCCAAAACTCTGCTTTTGCCAGGACAAACAAGTATAGTGTTATTGTATTAATAAATTAATGAAATAATTTTTTTTTTAAATTTATTATTATATCCATAAAAATTAATATCATTACATGTATATTAATATATCGCATGTTATTGATATGCAAATGCAATGAAATAAAAAAAAAACGTTTAATTTTATGCATGTGTGGAGACAATGATAACTTATTTCAATATTTCAGTATATTCAAACTTCAACGCATCGTTGCATGTGTGTGTGCATATTTATATGTAAATATTAACTCAAAAACTATATAAATAAATAAATATACTATATATAGCATCCTATATCCGCTGCTGAAACCAATAATAGAATTTCGAATTCACTCGTAATACCAGTGCTACGAAAGAAGACTAACGCCTTAGTCTCAAGTTGTAACAGTGCATTTGACGATTTTTCAGCGACTAGTATGGCTAGGGTTCGAATCCGCAGATGGTCATACCATTTTTAACGTTTTGTCACCACCATCTCCCCTGACTTTAGCACAGGCATATTTAGCTTAGTTGAGTAGGCCTAAGATAATTGTTAATAATTAAGTCATAACAATTCTTTATTAAAAAAAAAAAACGTAAATATGCCAATTCGAGTAAGTTCATTTAAATACATTGATTGTATTTTTTTAAGATTACTCTATAATCTCAGATAGTGTTTTTCTTTCTACAAGCTGTAAATGGATTATAATGATTCAAGACCACGCGCAAGACAGAATAGAGCTCTTTCGAAATTAAGTTAGTAAAATTAGTAAAAATCTTATAAATAATATGTACGTATTTTAATTACGTATAAACAAAATCTTACCTGAATTAATAGCCCAAGACTTCATCTTCACATTAATTGATAAATAAACACATATTTTACTAAAAATAGTTGCATGTGCGCTTTGAAAATTCTTGTGATAATAGCTTACCGAAGTGTCTGAATATTTAGTAAACATATGATTAATTGCAGCCAGATATTATGTAATTAAAAGTTATTTGAATAAATTAAAAAAAACCTTCAAAAGTATTTGAGCCGAAATTATAATGTACGAGATATGCGAAATCGTATATTTGTGTTTATATATACAAACCGCCCAAAACGCGTTCTGCCGGCGCCGACCACGCGAGGCGACTGAATTCCGCTGAAAGCTGAAAGGATGCTTTCCCAACTCCTACAGATTTCGTTCGACGCACGGACATGCCTGAAATTTATTGAAAAAGTGGCTTTGTAGAGGAATTCTGGACAGCATTATTTTATTCACAACCATCGAACTATATTTATTTAATGTAATGTCTTTTCCTTTTATCTCTTTATCTCTTTCTTTAAATAAATATCTATTATGTCTGCTTATTATGAAATTTCAGAACAATTGTTCTGGAATTGACCTTTGAATTATTGCTATTTTCTTTATTAAGAGTAAATAAAATATGTCTGAAAGATATTTGAACGATAAGAATTCGAAAAATAACGATAAAGAACCTTTTTAAAATTTGTTAAGTTTGCCAGCTGATATTACGAGTAGATTTATTTCATGAATAGATTTCAGAGAAATTTTATAATAAATTTTCAAAAATATGCTGGGTCTTAATTATTTAACCCGACGAGCAACAAAACATATGCTTACTCTTCCAAACTGAATAAAAAAATAGTTGATAAACCAGCTAAAAAACAAATAGATTAAAAATAATGTAAGAGGATTAATACTAGTGAGGATAAAAAATACGAATTTTAATATAAACCACAGATTAAAAATAATAGATATATTTAATTATATAAATATAAAAATGTTTAAATGTGACAATAATTAAAACCCTAAAGTATATTTTTATAATTTTATTTAAAGGTTATAAAATTTCATGCCTTACGATAGGTGTTTCTTACCGATAAATTGCATGACAATTTACTAGGAATTTTATATATATATAAATATATGTATTGATTTATTATTTATTTAATAAAATCAAAATTTTAATTTTTCTCGATTTTAATACTGTTAAATGTTCAACCCGCAACAGTTCCATAGTCAAACAGCCTTAACCACTAGACTACGATGATCATAAATTATAGTTTATGTATATTTTGAAACTAAAAAAAAATCTTTCGTCACTTCGGAAGGCGAAGGTTGATTTCACCAGATTAAAGTGGTGAAACATTTTGGTTATTCCTTACCGTAAGGGTTGCTCATATCAAAAATAGTTTCAAACAAAAGTTGTAGGGAAATTATAGGCCAACAATTAACAATTTTAACGGATTTGAATCTGTGCTTATTATGCGTGGTATGATGATGAATAACCAATTTTTCCCAACCCTAGCACCAATGGATGGTCTTTCAAAAAAGTTTTTTTATATAAGTTTTAGGCCTTTATCTAAGGAATAATATAAAATTGAAATGAATTCGATATATTATATACTAAGAAATTTATTGCAAAATTTCGTTTGTCGAAAACACCCCTTCATTCCCGTCTTCCTGGTCTAATTTTGCCCATTAAGGCGCCCCGGGACGCATTTGTCCTTGAGATTTGAAAGAGTAGGCTTTATTCGAACATTGACGAGTAGAAAAGAGACGGATATACTCGCCGACCGCGAATTCGTTACATTTGGAATCGATCAAACATGTTTTTTGTATTTAAATTATTATTATCATTTGAAAAAAGTGTTTTTTTTTAAGTAATGTCCTAGATTATTATATTGTCTATCTTTAGAAAGAAAAATTAGGTTCGCGTCACTTACACAACTTAAAAGAAAATCGTTGCAAGAAAAAAACTACACTTTCTTATTTATTTATTTTCATTATTATAATAAGGTGTATTTCGTTTTTTTTTTAAGCAAAGGACTAAATTAATATATGTAGAATATTGTGGTATTTTTAGTTTTAGCCATTTGTTGGGAATAACTTCAACAAAATGCACCAAAATACGTTACAAAACACGTTTTAGGGACTGGTGGCGCCTTAAATAACTTGACCGTTATTTTGTGATCTTTAATTTTATGTATCAATTTGAAAGTTATTGGTGTAAAATTACGCTAGTTCTCGTGTCCACGAGAAAGTGATATGGATAGGTAGATATATATTTTTTTTTAACTGAGGGTGGTTTTGGGTTCTACGTGAAGATATGTTGAAATTTACCGGAAGTCATCACATGGTACCCGTTGTAATAGGTAGCTTTTCTAAAGAATTCTACCTAAAAGCCCTATTTACATGTCTCTTTTAAATATTATTTTTGAGTAAGTATTTTCCATTTAATACGAATGCGTCCGGCATAAAAGTTTCCATACGAAGCCCCGTACGATTTTGTATATGTCCGCAAAGTTTGTCCGGAATTTGTACGGTTTCTCCGGGGACCAGTCGCCGGTCGCTCCGTCTGACGGAGGTTACTAAACCAACGACTTCACGGTGATTAGTGTTCGGCGAGGGTTCGAGAGAGGGCACGTACGCCGTACAAATACAACGTACGGTGTTTCAAAAATGTAGGTACGATAAATTGAAACGAACGACGTAAATAAAAAATATAAGCAAACATAACAGCCCGGGAGCGGGTGAATATTTTTTAAAACTTATTTTCGCACGCCCTATTTATTACATAATTATATTAAATTACTAATTCGTTCTACTTATCTTTGTAAAAATGAAAATTGCTGTACTAGAATACTAGAAACTAATACTCTATAATAGCAGTCTGGTTGTAAAGTGAGTATGGCCGGGTTTTTTGATATCCAAATATGCGAAAGTAAGTTTTATTGTTTTTTCGCGTGCCAAACTTATTTTCTGTCTCTATAAATTAGCCAGACTGGCCTTTAACTAATTTTATGGTCATTGGTACAATAAGTCAATAGCGAAAAAACTTTCGTTACTGCGTGTGAAAACCAGTTCCAAAATTATTCACCTAAACGCCCCACAGCAGACTTTGTCTAGTAAAGTATCTTAAACCACACTAACTGCTGCAGATGTTTTGTTCTGGAAAGCAGCTGTTTTGTACAGGATATGTCTATTTTTTTATAAATAAAATATAATATCGTATTGTAAATAGTATCGTATCCATTATCACTACAATTTCGCTTCTAGGATAGTCAATGCGGTTGGAAGTCCTGAAAAGCGGTAACCTTCCTAGAACATTCCTGAACACAATCATCTTTGTATGTGTGTGTGTAACACGGACATATAATAGGTATATCTAGTGTAGGTATTTTTAAATCGCAAGAACTGTAACCAAGTCAATATAGCTACTAAGATTTACATAGTCTAGTTTTCAATTTTACCGTAAAATGGAGTTATTAAGAGAAATTGTTTTTTTTTTTAATTTAAATAATCTTCAATATAGGAAAATGCTTGTATTGAGGTGTTACCTATTTGAGGGTTTACCTATATGAGCACGAGGTCTACATATATTAGACATCTGACATCATATGGTATTTTGTTAATACTTAAATAAATACATTTAATATATATGTATATATATATAAACACACCCATATATATTTGAATACACATACATATAATACGACAAATTTAATCAATTTACTTTTACTTCTAACGCACACGGTTTTTTGTTGTAATTATGGGAAATAAAACTATAAACAACTGACAACATATATCCTGTTGTTGACAGATAAACAAATCAATATTTTATTTACTAGCTAAATACGATCTGGTATCAATTGAGCCAGATAGGTTAAGTGCTTGTTTCGGTCACATTCTTACGACGTTACTAAATATTAAACTATTTAAACTACAATTAACTCCGAACGTTATCCTACGATGCTTAATGGCTGGTTAAACAAGAAAAACGTAACAAATATATTTTAATACGTTATTAAATTGATCAACTGGAGACTTATGTATTTAAATTAACAAATAAAGCATACTATTGCTTAATAAGAACTTCAGAAATCTTTATTAACCAAAATTCGAAAAACAAGCTCATAAAATCATAATGATATAAAAATTACGCCGTGGTAAACAAACGAAATCTTTAAATGCATTCGCGTCAACATTTACAAAAAAAAAATCTAAAATGGTAGTGAAATTAATGGTGAATTGAAAGTTTTTTTTTTATTTTAATTTACTCAGACCTAAAAAATAGCCCTATGTGATCTCTATGGCTATCCAAAACGCACATAAAATAGTCTAAAAGTGCAACACATCAAAATTTGGTACCACAGGCGCGAGTCGTCTAAAAGGGGGGGTCTTTAATGACGCCTGCAGAGCCTAGCTATAAGACGTCAGGTTTTGGTTATATAATTTACTAGTGCCAAACAATACATAGGAGCAGTTGATATTAAATGATAGCTACAGTGTGTCATAGCCATTGTTTTTACATTTAAAACGAATAATAATTAACTTGCAACGCCCAATTAAGGATGGTTGTGCAATTATAAGTAGTAATTAAAATTAAATAATTTTACACCACAAATAAACCTATTAAAACCTGTCCATTATACTTGTTGTATCTTTGTCTTTGGTTCATCGGAATTTTACAAAATATCACCAAGCATCAGCTTCTAAATTATTGTAAGTTTTAATTTTTTGCAACCCAACAATATTATAACTACGTCATCGCAAGCTGATTCGTTTGGTCAATTAGCCTGTAATTGAATGCCTGCGGTCAAATCCATTAATTTCGCGCTTCGATGGGCAATGATCGTTACATGCCTACTCGGCTATTAATTTAGGCAAAAATGGCACCTAGGAAAGTGAGCGAAATTCGTCGATAACTCAAAAGGTGCAATAGTTAAAGAAAATGCTATTTAACAACTATGAAAAATTCTGCGAAGGTAATTTAAGGTAGGTTACATAATAAATAACAGATTTTTAAAAAGTGTATTGCAACACCTAAACAGGCTTATTATAAATTAAAAAGATGACGTGATTTGAAATGACGAAAAGTGAATTGACAAAAGTGTTGTTAAATAGCAAAAAGGCTTAGCCCGAGGGATAACGTCTTAACAATTAACAAATATAGTTGGAATACATCATTATGAGCTTCTATTTATCATCATCATCAATGATACTTCTATTTACCGTTTTTTTAATAAAAAAAATGAAATACAGTGAAACTTATACTGAAATAAGTATATTAAAACGACGATGAATTGAACGACGAAACAATTAACATAAAATCAAATATCCAAATAACTTATTGGAAATTGGCCTATCCTAATACGGACAATACCCATTTAGGTATGGTTAACTTATTATGCAATGTATTGATTTGTGTTAATTTTATAAATAAATAAATTATATAATAAAATAGGTTTTTAGTTCAAGATTGCGAGTTCGCCTCCATAAAGCATTGGCCGATGGAAATCACAGCGTCCTCCAAACTATCCAAAGCGCATTTGAAGCATGTTTAAGCTGAAGTCAATAGTTAACTAGATGATTAGAACATGTTGAGAATCGTTGATTATTTTATAAATTAACATGTTTTTTTTTATTTTTCTTTATTTAATTATTATCGTTTAGCTCGTGTTATCAGAAATGCGTTGTTTTGATTGTATAGTCTTTTTTCCGGGTAGTCTCATTTTTACGCAGTGATGCAAATCTCTTATCCACCTTTATGTAACGGATGTGACGTATGGCCGTACATCGGACATCGTGGTAACACGCCTGTAGCTACATTTACTAGAGAGGACATGTTTTAGGAAATTCCCTACCGGGAAATTAAATTCCTCCTTCCTCCTCTCAGTAATGAACATTTTAAATAATGCATAATTTTTACTTGTAATCCATGAACCATTATAGTATTAAATTAATAAACGATCAACCGACAATCATTGGAAGTGTATTAAGACATTTTAGGAAAAATATATACAGGTGTATTTATATTCACTGATGTCTTTTCAGGGGTTCGATCTATATCGACAAAAAAAGGGGTTTCACGAAAAGAAATATAACCTAAAAAAATCATACTAAAATATTTACATAATTTTAAAAATATGTTTTTCTTCAAATACTCGCGCCAACCGCGTTCTCAAACGTTAAAACGATTTACTTTAAATTTCGAATTTGTTTTTCTCGTAAATGGAAAAACGGGATGGGCGCTATCTCTAGGTCCTTCGGGTTATCACGTGCCCGCATAGAATAGGAATTATATGCAGGCGGCTTTGACGTTTGTTCCGTCGATGTAGAATTCACTTTCAGTTTTCCCGAGTTTTTTTTTCAATTTTCCGGGTTACTTTCCTAATTTTTCTTTTCCTAAAAACCATCTAAAACGAAAACGAAAATAAAAAAATAGCTAAATCAGCATTTATATCAGATAGTACGTTTTGATTAAAAGCATTTTTTTTAATTTTCTATAACATTGGCAATACTAAAATAGCAAGATTAATTGTCAGTTCACGAATTAAATATTTTAAAAATCTACTTTTAGGTAAACAAAGTACATTAACAGTAAGCTTTAGTATTTTAGTTTGTTTTTATTTTGTTATCTTATAATATAATAATGCATTTTAGAAAGACTGCACTCTATTAATTTCCATCAAAAGTGTGGTGAAACCTTAAAATATAATTTTGAACAAAAGCTTCTTGACATCTGCAAGATACAGAACTCCGCCGATAGATCGCACCTTTTAAATATGCTAAAATCGACATAAACGGTCTCGATTAATTTTTAGATAAATTATTATAATCGATGATTTTAGACTTATTAAAATTTTCTATCGATTTAAAAAAAAGGGGGAGGTTTTAATTTGTTTTTTTTTTGTTTTTGATGGTATGGTACAAACATATTAAGGATTAACATACGGAAGTACATGTATGGTAAAGTACGCAATCTAATGATTAATTTCAGGTAGCAATAAAAAGACAGTTTTTCGTTTAAAATGTTTTAATATCGATGTGATGTCATGCCATTTTAGTCCTTGTGCGGTCAGAAATCAATTATTGGTTTTAATTTAATCACAGCTTCATAAGATAGAAAATAGAAAACCAACTTTTCTATGTTTTAGACTTTGCCTTTAAATTACTATTTTCCCTAACCCTCTAATGTCTTTCATAGGAGAGCAATTCTACTAAAAAAGAACTTTTAGCAATTTATCATTTATTAAATTTCTCCGAAATAGAATTAAATTTTAAAAATCTGCCTTTACTGTGTTGAGGACATAAAATCAGGGTATCGTAACATATTTTTATATGATTAAATATTCATTGGTTACCAAATACCAACCATAGGTTTTAAATTAATTGAAATTCATATTTATCCTTTGGCTGCGCCTTAAATCAATATGATATTAAAGCGAAAACACAGCTGGAATGTCATCTGAATCAGGTCAGAAATACAGCCCTTAATTCCTAATTCCTGGATCGTCAAAAGGCCTTGGACTTTCACCAAAATATGTAGTGGCCTTAAAACTGATAAAAGGTAAATGTTTTTAAAATAAAAAGCAAACATTTTATTTTGTACATTTATTTAAACTCAGTTTTTATAATATTCAGTAATATAAATTATATTTACTAATCAAGAGTAACTCCTATTAGATAACATTTCTTCTTCCAAATTTAGAGATTATTTACTAAGTACTTACTTCGTAAGATTTCAACGACCATGTTAATACCAAAATTGCTTATTTTATTCAATCGTTTGATGGCTACTATTTTTAATATTGTTTTTAAACACGTTGTGCCGAAACCATTTACGACGGCGAGTTGTTTATGTTCCCTATTCAGAGAAAGAAATTATATAAAAAAAATAATCTAATATTGTTAATAAACCGACCGACCTTTGTCTCTCCTACCCCTTCTTTCTAAACCGAAGTCCGTTCGGTCACGCTATCGGCATACACACGTATACGAAAGTAACTATAAATGCACACACGTGGCGTCCTTGTTACACAAAAGACGAATAGCGGATCGCGTCACACTAACCTACTAGCATAGTCACCTGAGAGATGAGCGATCGTAGTATGGTAGGTTTCACACAAATAAATTGCCTATTAGAATAGAAACTTTTTTTTTTTTTGCAAACTGTGATGAATTTTAATATAGCATCTTACCAAATCTACCCGAAATCGTAGGTCCGCCTTACTCGGTTATCGGAAATGGTCACGGAACATCCTGTAGATTTTTTTTAATCACAATATCAGCTATAATTTAGTGTTTTAGAAAATTGTAAACCTATCTACTTAAATACGAACGTCACATCAATGAAATATTATTGTAAATACATATATTATCGAATTGTAATAATTTACTCAAGTATTTTTATTAATGATCAGTAAGTTAGTTACGTTATATTTCTCTCAATACTGTCAAAATGGTGCCCTTTATGTTGTTGAGGTTGTCCTTAAACAATTGCGCGTCTTTTAATTTGGTAAAATGGCGCCCTTAAACATGCATAGTCTAGATATTTGTTTCACCGTGGAATGCACGGTGAAGTGTTTTTTTTAAATTTAATTATTCTTCATGACGTTACCTATTCGAAATTAATTTAATCTATTAACATCTTCTGTTTCAAACGCAATAATATTGACTATCTTACTGTCGCTCACAATAGTTAATGTGCTATTATATTTTTTATTTATTTATTTGACTAATGTACTATGTACATAACACCACTAAGGCTGGTACCTTTTCCATAAGTATCTCAGTAGTTAAATAGAATTATACAAATTCAAAATGGAAGGTACCTTTAAAGATATTTTTCTTTTCTTGCACCTAGGCTATGTAATAAAATAAAAGATATCCTGTAAATAAAGTTTAATATCAAATTAATTAATAAAAAGAAACTAACTAACTGGTTAATTGATCTTGGTAGAAAGGACACTGAGACTCTGGTTAACTATATTCTTGTGTAATATAATATTGATCTTTTCTATTTCTCAACTTATTAATAAATATATATGTATATTTTTATATAATTGTATAATTGAGTTGTAAAGTTATTTGACTTATATTTGATTATTGTTTTTTAATAGCGGCAATTCGCCTAAAAAGATAAATGACACAATCTTTGACAATATTGAATATTTTTTTAATTTTTTGATAAAGTGCTGGATAGCATAATATTTATAAAGGTTCTAAAGAGGTCCTTCATAAAATCATCTCATTTCACCATTATCCTTCATCGTAATCACATATCCATTATTTTTAGATTTTTTTGTTAAAATATCATCCTTTCCTTATTTCATTTAATTAGATGGTTACATAATATTTGACAATATTGTACACTAAAGAGGACAGGTGAGAGTTAAATTTTTTTATAAAACTCAGCGCTGGGTTTATAACCGATATCCTGCGCTCTCAAGTACAGGACCTCTTTAGAACCTTTATAATTATTATGCTATCCAGCACTTTATCAAAAAATTAAAAAAATATTCAAAATTTTTCAATATTGTCAAAGATTGTGTCATTTATCTTTTCAGGCGATTTGCCGCTATTAAAAAACAATCATCAAATATATGTATATTTTTATGTATTCATATTACAAGTGTGTATGTCAATGTTAGTTTTTATAGTTTTATAACTATTCAAATTAGCCTACCTTAGTACGGGCAATGTCCAGTTAGGTACGGTTATGTTATTCATAATCTAAGAAATATGTGTACAAAAATCAATAAATAAATAAATATAAACTAAAACAATACAAATTTTAACAGAAATACTCATTACAGAGTAACTAACACCTTATGACTATTCAGTTTTAGTGAACAGAAATTTAATTAAAACTAAAATTGTGAGCATTAAAAGCAATCCCAACCTTTTTTCTTTATTGATTTTAGTATAATTATATAGTTAAGTTGCAGTACCAATATTAGTGTACCAGTTAAATAATTTAGATAAAGTATATTTAACAAATGCGTGTGTCATAAATAGGACAATTAAATAAATTATACGATATATTTAATATAATATTTTAGAATAGCTATTATTATAATTTTGATAAAAGTCTATTAATTAGATCGTTTTTATAAATTTTTTTTTTGTTTTTAATGATGTCATCTTCCAGCTCATTAAATAGTTCGGGGATTAGGTATTGTAATGTCCAAGATTCATAATAATTAAACTCAATGTTTCTTATATGAGGTTTCTGAATAGTGATCAATCAGGATTCTGAGTGTATTCATTTGCTTCACTGGCAGAATATTGACGAAACTAAATAATGGATAACTAGTCTATGCTCGTTTGGAGCTGCTATTTCACCCCCTTCAATCTCAATCGTTCAGGGACAACCTATATAGTCAGATAATTAGGCACGAAAAATGACGAATGAAAACATCACACGTTCTTCTTAAATTTTACACGATTACCCATGTTATCACCCTTGAAGTTCTCATCGTGGTACACCTGTAAAATGAAAACGAGGAACAGTCATTTCACAGATGCTATGCTAATAGTTCTTAAAATTAGTGATAGGTTTAGTAGGCGTGGCTAAATTATTGTTCCAAGAGTCAACCTTAGAACGCGAGAATTGCTCAAACTACGACACATAAAACATACCATTCGCGAATTGTCCTGGTAAAGAAGGAATTCAATCCAATACCTTTTTCCTAATTTTCCAAAATTCATAACTAAGTAGGAGAAAAAGCAATGGAAGCAAAGAATGTAATAATATTTAAGATCTAGATTAATTTAGTAAAAACTATATCAGTTTTATAGAGTTATTTGATAGTATTCTCTGAGTTTTACCAATTTTTAAATTTGATCAAATACACATAGGTAATATGCCCAGTCAAAAATGTACCCTTTTCTGCTAAAAGAAATTGCCATACTAGAAAATACACAAAAATGATTTATTAGGTGTTTGTACTAAAGTGTAAACAGTGTTATATAGATAATATAATTTTATATCTCTTTCTGCTTTTCTTTTATAGATGACTGTTTACAAATATCCTACTTCGAAAATGAAAGTGGTGTTTCTGGAATCTTCGAAAATGTTGACAAATCCAAATTAAAAAGAACTTTTTAAAATATTTTTATTAATTTATAATATATAATGACTATAGTAGACTTTTCTACGAAAGCATTGCTTTTTTAAGCATAACCCTACGCTCTGAGCAACATACAACAACATTTTATCATAATTATCTAACATTCAGTTTATTTCACTTTAATAATAAAATATATCTTATTATTAAACATGAATTAGTAGACGGCTCCTATAGATATACATATTTAATGCTAATAATTATCATTTATATAATCATAATTTCATAGTGATATAAATTGTACTAAAAGTGATACTACTGTTTACAATTAAAGTCGCAGTTTATCATGTTTTATGTATAACCTCCCAATAAGGAATCGCTTGAGGAGTTACTGTATGTTTGGAGGTCAACAATCTGGCGGGAAATCTATGCGCCGATAGGTTAGTAGTGATCTTTTCCTCATGGCTTTTACCTGATTTATTTCTTGGTATTGTTCTCAAGTGTTGATAGTTCAACTCCTCGCTGGTGTCGATTTGCTGGCATCTTTTGCTCCTACCGCTGGTCTTTCGAGAAACTTCTTCAGACGGAGGGCAGTTCGAAAGCAGTTCTTCTGGAATAAGCAATTATTAATACGATAAGTTATGCAGGTTCTATCTGCTGCTGCCCTAAGCTTTATCAAAAACATGTATGGCTATAAACTTGTAATTTTCACAGTTAAATATATAAATTGTTAAAAGTAGGGATAATAATCGAATGAAATTGAACTTTAGGCCGCTCCAACATAGATTTTGTGTTCTTAATCGATATTCTGTGTTTTTTTACTGACAAACATTTTGAGAGTAACAGCTCTTGTAATTTTTTTTGTTACGCATTTATAAATAAAATATATATGAAAATTAAGGCCTTTTCGCGCATTTTTTCATTGCGAAAATGCAAAAATGCAACAAGACAACGAACCAAAAGTACATTATATTAACTTCATCCATACATCGAAAAAAAAACATTAATTGTAGATTGTTGCTGTTAGAGAGTTATCAGAGGATGATAACTAAAATAATTTTACCGAATGACTAAAAATATTTACCTAAATTTAGTCTCTATTGTTGAACCATTAATACAAAAACGATTCAATTAAACTACAGAAGGTTAGTTTATTCTATAAAGATACAGTTAGTTTTTAGACTGTTTTTCATAGTTAACCAACAACGATCTCAGATAAAACAGAACGCACTCGGAATACAGAGAAAAGCGCCATTGGAAAGAGGCCCCCTAACCTTTCAACTTAAATGAGTAATCTGTTCTAAGAAGACTGTTACACAAAGCTGATATTAATTATAATATAGATTTTTGTTAAATAACTTAAAATTGAAAAGGTCCCGTTAGGAAAAACTGTTCGTAAGTATTATACAAAGTATTGTTTCGTCTCCCGGCACGAACTGCTCGCGGAGAAAGCGATCGGCGCAACGAGGCAGTGGGTCGGATCAAATCCGGCGTGGAAATAATTTAGGTTATATCCGCTGTCAATCCGCGAATATTGCGTCATCATCAGCGTTGCCAGATGGTATTCTAAAAGAGGACATGTCCCCCTTTTGATGACTTAATTCCATGTACTGAGCTCTTGAGCTACAGAGGTGTAGAGATTGATGGCGTTAAACTACAGATCAATTTTGTATTAATTTCTTCATTTCTTAAATCGAAATCAAATTGTGATCCTGAAGACGCATATTATGATTTGAAGTTGTTGCACCAGCAGTGGACGATTTACTTATCTTCATACTTGTGAATGTCCCTTTAGGTAGATTTAATTAGGAAAGCTATCTATTGCAGTTAGGGGTACCATGTCATGACTTCTGGAACACGTCGACATATCTTCGCGTTTCACATCACCTAAAGCCCAAAACCACCCTTAGTTATATATCTATCTATCTATCTATCTATCTATCTATCTATATCACTTTCTTGTGGACACGATAACTGCCGTAATTTTACACCAATCACCTTAAAATTAAGGGCACAAAATCTCGGTCAAGTTCGATAATGGGCAAAATCAGACCAGGGGCGGATGGGGATCTTTTTCGAAAAAGTGAAATCTTTGTGTAACTTTCTTAGTATATAAGTTATCGAATTCATTTAAATTTTATATTATTCCTCAGATAAGGGCCTAAAATTTATCTTATGAAACTTTGTTGATAGCACCAACCATTGGTCCTAGGGATGGGGAAAATTGTTTTTTCAAAAATCATACCTCTCTTAATAGCCAAGGATCAAATCAGTTTAAAATGTTAATTTTGGGGTTATAATTTCCCACCAATATTTGTTTGAAACAATTTTTGATTTGAGCACCGTATAAATAGGGATTCAGTATACACACTCGCGCAATGTTTGATACAAGTTCGTGCAATTGGAGTTTGCCCATCCCCTAGTTTGATCCGGTGAAATCTACCTCCGCCTTCCGGCGTGCCGAAAGGGATTTTTCAAATTATTATCTTGCAACTTCGGTCATAATCAGTGTCCACGTCTCAGTAACGAAACCCTATGATCATTGTCATTATATTATGTGTGTGTATTACTCGATCTGAAGCCATCTTTTATACTTTATCAACCGGCCCACACTGGAAGAGTTGACCAACACTTTTCAGTGCTTTAAAATATGTGTAATAAGGAGATCTGGCACTGTTTTGTGCTATATATTTAACACTTTTGATTCACACCTCTTAACACCTGATAAATTCTGACCTTGCAATTCAGCAAGCAGCCATGTGTTAAGACGCTTTCGCAGATTTGGCATTCCGTCGCAATTTTTATCTGACCTGATATGTCATCTTGTTAACTTATTTAAGTCCTGTTTGAAGCTCCCAGCATGGTCCTCGATTAGTGAGCAGCTTCGGAAACCCTTCTATATTGGACGAAAGACCATTCCCACAAAAAAAAAGGTTTTTTTAAAGAGGATTTCGCGTATCGTTACGAGAGTTAAATAGTCTCAACCGCAGTGTCTTCAAACCTTTCCCTGAGACCTCTTCCTAGCTAAGAAAAATGAAAAATTTGGCTAAAAAATGACTTCGTTATACCACCTGCCATCCAGCTATATCCCATCGGAGGAATAGACGCCTTCAAACTATATGTAATATTAAATAAATAAATAACGGATTTAGTTTTATTTTTGCTCAAAATTTGTTGTTTTATTTCTAAGTTGTTATACTATATATCTCAAGTCATTTAGGTAGATCCCTCCTCGACTCGATTCTATATCCATAAAAATATGTCTATAGGTAATTCCTTAAAGTAATCAATTATCTTAAATATAATTAAACCAGATTACTTATAACTCTCGTAGATGAGTCTTCTGACGCTTTTGAAAACCTGTTAAGTTCGCATTTTTGTAGCGTATTGTAAATGCCCTTAAAGTCTGTAGTACCTACACCACCACAAGGCTAGTATAATGTTGATGTTTTAAATTGAGTTGGTTGTTTTGTGATCGTGTTTCGCACGTAAGCTATTTAATCCAATGCTTTTTTTTCTATTCTTTCCAAGCCCGACAAACGTGGAAATCAGGTAAAGGAGTGTTTTTCTCTATTGTTGCATGAATTACCTATTATCTGCGCCAGCTATGTATATATACTGCATTTAATTATCTTCCTTGCCATTAATAGGCACTGACTTCAGTAGCGCTGTAAGCGTGGCCACACTGTTGCAGAAGTACGAAGCGACCATTCTCACGGGCGGGTCACGTTAGGATAGGGGGGGGGGGGGGGGGGGTTAGGTTTACCATAAGGTTAACCAAAATACCGTTTCTTTCGACATCCCGAAACGATGTATAAAACTGTCTTCATCCCAAATAAAATTGTCCATTCTTGGCCGGAAAACTTTCGGTTTAGTTTGCAGTAAATAATCCATTAAAATTTCATCATCAGAAGAAGAACTGTCGTCACTAAAATATCTAATTATTCGGAGATTCATATTTATAAACATAAACAAAAACCAGCGATTCTACTATTACCAGCTTATATCGGCGGGTAACAATTTGCTTACTATAGTAACGAAATTTAACCAAGGCAAGTGATCAAACAACTCTTTTTTGCGAAAACTAACCATTACCGATGAATTTTAACTATAGTAACATATTTTTTACCATTACTGCGGATCACACAACCGGCCCTAAGAGGTCGTGAAGATTTTGGTTGATTTACTTATCTGATTTGATATTTTTTTTAAATGTGCAATGTTGCGGTCTGATGTAGGTATTTTCGCGAAGATGTCGGTCGAAGTCCGCGTGCCGATCGCTCCGTGTGGCGCGATCTTAACAATGTCTGCTTGACGATTGATTCTCACGCTCGTCAACCTGCTTTATAGTATTCGCGCGGTTGTGACGTCATTATTTGCTCATTTGGGCGCGGAGACGTTCATTTATACAAGGCGTGTTTGTTTGCCTAGTCTAGGGCGGCGCTAAAAATATTATACCCGCAGAATGACGACGTGTTCGATGATATTACAGTAGCAATTAATGTGTGCCCGCGGCACGTTAATACATTTTAATTACTATGCATTGGCGTTTAGCCATTGTAGTGATTATCGAAAGCCATGTGTCAACTAACGCCATCTTGCTGAAAGACATCCCTAGCGTTTTATACAGGTGGACTTGAAAGTCAGCAACATCTTTTTAAGCGGTTGTTAAAAAGATGTTGCTGATAAACATAAGTTGTTTTACAGCTTTATAAATAAAGCAAAAAAACTGATCTAAAAAGACAAAAGAAAGAATCCTATAAATATTTCAAAGTATAGTCACCTACAAAATGGCTTGTGTTGTCGGAGAGGCGCTGTTGGACGTTTTCCGACATCCTTATTGTTTTTTCATGATTCGAGGCCCTTCATTACAGTGTTGAGTAAAGTGCCATTGAATGTTCTTGACGGCGAAAAATGACCTAGCCACTGGGATTTGACCCACTGAGGATTCGAACCCGGGACCTCTGGATTTAGAAGCAAGCGCTTATACCACTGCACCGCCAGGCCATTACAAATGTATTGACGACGGGTAGTTTCCCGCGTACAAATATTGTAATGTACCTAGGTCAATTGGATAGGTCGGGAACGCAATACCAAACATTCAATAGAGTATTGATATTTTTATATAGATTTTTTTTTATTAGTTATATAAGAACATGTTGAACAAAAGTGATTCAGTTTCAAGCCCGGAATCACCCCTTCAAAGGATACTGCTAGCTTTAAGTTCGCCCTGTATATAATATTGTGCCACCAGCTACAAGTTTCACATGCATGGAACTGTCATCTTGATGCGTACCACCGTCTGCTGACGATTAGCACTAGACACTAGACACCGTTTAAATCACCCTATTAGTCAAGCGCAACGAATAGCTGCGTTACTGTAGCTGGTGACGAAATCGCGTTCATTGCAGCCCCAGCCACAGAGAAGTCAATTCGCTTGTTCAGCGATTCGGAAATCTCGTTACAAGTGACACTTGACCATGTAGCACGGCGACGAGTTCAGCTACAATCGCATAGTTATTTTGTAGCCGTTTCAGTATTAGGCTATTTTGAAATCGCGTTTAACGTAACCTCAGTTATCGCGTTAACGCCCACTGCTAATTAGTATACGTTACTGCATTCCGGGTAGCGGCACACGATTATGAGAGATCTTAGTAATCGAAATATTTATTATCACACTGGAGATAAAACTCGTGTGCTCTTTTATGAAATAGTTATCCGTACACGAGGAACGAAAAGCGCCAATGAATTATTTGAATATTTAGCTAGTATTTCACTCCCTTAAATTTAGGTCATTCGTTTAGTTAAAACCTGCATATAAAATGCTTCCGAGAGGAGTCATCACCTCAAAGTAGTCCAAATTTCAGTAAAATCATTTTATTTTCTCTGTTATGTTCAAAAGTTTCATCATTTTTTTTTGATGATTAAACACGTTTTCCGAATATTTTGTCATTAACACTTTTACAAGTGTGTAAGCTTCTTTAGTTATGAAGATGATTTTCGATTTTCTTATGTGTTTTAATGAGCTTTTTATCAATTTTGCATTTGTGTGATTGTGATTTTGTAAATTTTTTGAGATCTTATATACAGAGTGAATTCAATACTTGTATTACACTTGCCACTTGTATTACACACCTACGTCCTAATTGCAAGATGGTCAGCTTATCGTTCCTCACGACAGCATGACGGCATATTTTATGCTTGTCTTTCATATCCTGTATGAAAGTGGGGGTTCCATTTCTGAAAAGACTAATCTCAAAAGTGATTGAATGTTTATTGGGGTTCCTTATTCAGCTCCCATGTTGAGAATGCAATAAATATTATATATGTGAACCAAACCTTACACCTCTTTCTTCCATTTGCAGAACTTCACTGACACCAGCGATGCGGAAGCGGCCGCATCAGTGATCGCCCCCGAGGATATCGAGAATCCTCTGTCGGGTGCGGGCGAGGCTGCTGTTCTTTTGGTGCCGCCAGAACCGTTGGTCCTGCGAACGCCGCCACGTCAGCCCCTGCCGCACGTTGTGGACCTGTTGCCTCATATTGATGACAACTTGCCGCACGCCAACAACAATCTGCCGTTGGAAGACAACAACAACGGACCCATATCCCCGCAGGAGCTGGAGAATATCGAGAACAACAATGCCACTACACATATAGGTAGGTATTAGGCACTTTCGTGGATTCTCTTTTTATTTTATTTTATCAAAATTAAATTACAGATGAGGTTAGTGGATGCCATCATTATCGGCATTTATTATTTTCTTAATAATATGAGTTTACCTACACGAACTGTGAGGTTTTATCCTCAAGATAGAGATTGTCACCTAAAGATACTCATATCATCAAAGCAGGGCTCAGTTAAGCAGCAAATGTTGCAATTTGGAGTAGCACAGCAGGTGCCCTTTTTATATGAATATTGCGCCTAGAAGTCAATTATAGGTTGGTCCTCTAATATCAATTCTTACAATAGTGCGGTGTGGCAACTGTTGGATATCCGGTCAGAATCTTACCGGTTTTGTAAAATTTGAGAAGTAGAGAAGGAATCGCTTCTCCAAGTCCCTGAGAGTATAAGCAGTGGTGATAGTTTATAAGAGCCATGAAGAAGTTCTACATTAAAGAGGCTGCAAGGTGCTTTGTGCTGAATATATTCCAGAGTATACAAGTTCATAATGGTATCCCTTTTCCCACAGGATGCTGCAGTGTGCCATAATGTTTGTATCTTATGAATATGCAGATTCTGTTCAGATTATCTGAGCGGAAATCGGAGCGGGTACGGATTCCTATTTTCCGGGCTGAAATTATGGCAGTCTAATTATGGAGATAAAACCCATACCAGATCTTCTTGAATTGTAACAATCTCGAGCGTCATGCTACTCAGCCATGGGTTCTACTTGTGTTACTTTACAATCATGGTGTCACAAACAATGAGATTGTGATAGTCTAGTGGTTAAGGCGTTTGACCATTGACTCAAAGGTCAATGATTCTGATTTTCGGGGTCGTCGAGGTCTAAAAATCAACCCCTATTAATTAAGTTCTTATTTGAAACTTTCAAGATACTGAAAGTTCATCCATCACACTGAATTTTTTATATTTTTATCTTTACTTGCGATTTTAATGTTTTTTTTTTCCAAAAATAACTAGCTAATTAAGTATCTTTACGTAATTTATATTAATAGTTATTAATTACACTTGATATTTAGTGAATTTTATTTTGTTAAATTTTGATGAGAACATGACGTCAAGGTTACTCACTTAACCAACCACAAAGTATTTTGTATCAATAGGAAAAAAACTAGTGATAGGATTTTTATAATAATTTGGCTATGGAAGTCTGAGGTATCAGTTCATTTTGGAAAAGGTTTCTTGCCCTGGGAATCCCTGCTGTAGATTATGCGCGTTACTTGTTTTTCAATATAGGTAGTTATTACTGCTTTTGTTCAGTACTAATCTACTTGTTTCAGGATTCTCGCAATCAGACTTTGCTAAAGGTTATCGACGTGAATTCCTGTAGAAATTCCTGTTAAATATCTCTTTTGTTATTTTTTTGCAGTCGACACGTCGCACTTCGTTTCCCGGCAGCAGCGCAGTTCTCTCGTGCACCTGTGCCGCTTTCGAGAACCACCCTTACCTCGACAAAGATCTCCTTTGGTACAGAGACGGGCGGCTCGTTCATAGCCCGGCGAATGTCGATACAGGTATATATAATAAAAGCAGTATAAAAGTATACTTTTATTATTACATATGTACCTATATAAATCAAAAAATATTCCATGAAATGTACAGAATACGTTTATCATTGATTTCGCGATGTGAAAATGTCAAAAATCACCTTTAATTAAGGGACATAAACTCTATGCACTCTGTAAATTATGAAAAACGTCTAAAAATATTGAATTTGCGAACTAATTATGTTCCTGTATTTTTATTTCGTCTAATTTTTGAAAAACTAAAGACTTTTCGAGGCTTTTAACTTTTAACAAAATAGTATAATAGATATAACAATAAAATGACGATAAAAAACTTTAACAAATGGATCAAACAACGTTTATGGAAGTTTAATTAGCCATTATATTGAAGGCACTTACTAAAAGGTAAGATGATTTTATACTTTAATTACGCACAAGGTTGATAATAAAAGTGATGTAATTTTTGTCATAAAGAAATGAAATTATGGCAGTCTAATTATGGAGATAAAACCCATACCAGATCTTCTTGAATTGTAACAATCTCGAGCGTCATGCTACTCAGCCATGGGTTCTACTTGTGTTACTTTACAATCATGGTGTCACAAACAATGAGATTGTGATAGTCTAGTGGTTAAGGCGTTTGACCATTGACTCAAAGGTCGCGGGTTCGAATCAGCACATGAATTATTTTTGCACCTATGTTAAATTGGAGATGCCTGTTGTTATGTATGTTTATTTCATTTTAATGTGTTATTTTGAATGGCTCGGAAAAATCAATAAATTATGTATTGATTATTTGTCGTTAAAATATTGAATATGCAACGGACGAGTTACACCGAATAAACGCGTACTGCCGCGCCACATTGTGCTATCGCCGTAAGACAACCGGCGGAAAAGAGGAAGGAACGTTGTCTTCTCGTGTATGACGTGCGACCAAGCAACGTTAAAAAGGCTATATTGGGTGAGTCCGTTGCAGAAAATAGGTATCTTAGAATATTGGTTTAATTTCGTGTATGTTAGAAACTAAGAGTTGATGCAAATTATCATCGAACTGCTTATTCATAACACTGTAGTCTTAAATTGTTAATTAATGTATTTCTATGTAACTGTCATTATGTATCTAGATCTATCGTGTAGGCTGGTTTTGGGTTCTGGGAGATGTGAAACGCGAAGAGATGTCGAAATATTCCGGAAGTCGAGACATGGTGCCCATTGCAATAGGTAGCTTTCCTAATGAAATCTACCTAAAGTCACCTTTCCTTTCTGTTTTCAGGTTTGGGAATCTTGAGCGTGGTTCTCGCTGCAGCCGCCGCGATATCGATCGGCTCTCTTCACTTTCCAAGTCAGTCCTCAGCGCCGTCTTTCACCGTCGAACCGCCGCCGCTGGTGCCTTGGTTGGAACATTGGTCGATATCTTGGGTCACGGCGAGCGGAGAGGCGGTGCACACCATTCCGGGAGTTCGGTATGTTTATTAAAATGCGAATTATATTTAGCACCTCGTACGAGATGACTAACTATGTAGTACAACGATTTTGTACTGGCATGGCCACACAAATTTTAAAGCCTTCTAAAATTAGAAGAAAAAACATTCTGTCTATTGGCAACCCTGTCCCTACGTGCCAATATTTTATCAATCATTCGACTTTTTTGTGTGGCATGGTCGAACTCGTCCGCGGACATTGACAGTTAGTTTCAGTATTGTTAGCGATTTCAAAATGGGAAAAGAAAGCATGGGATTGATTCAGATGATGAGTATATTAAGAGATTAACTAAGAAGTTCAAGAAGAAGTTGCGCAAACACAGGCGCCGCCGGAAGAGTTCTTCGTCTAGCTCGAGTAGCCCGCATGGTTCGTCCGTCGCCATAAAGAAATCAACATGGAACTGGACAGTGGTAATTTTGTCAATACTGAGAGCGTGCATAACCTTGAAGGTACTTGTGTTTTATTTCTTTTCCTTTGTTTATTTATCTTTTGGTGGATTTATATGTCCTCCATCATACCTCTCTTAATAGCCAAGGATCAAATCAGTTTAAAATGTTAATTTTGGGGTTATAATTTCCCACCAATATTTGTTTGAAACAATTTTTGATTTAAGCACCGTATAAAGAGGGATTCAGTATACACACTCGCACAATGTTTGATACAAGTTCGTACAATTGAAGTTTGCCCATCCCCTAGTTTGAACCGGTGAAATCCACCTCCGCCTTTCGGCATGCCGAAAGGGATTTTTCAAATTATTATCTTGCAACTTCGGTCATAATCAGTGTCCACGTCTCAGTAACGAAACCCTATGATCATTGTCATTATATTATGTGTGTGTATTACTCGATCTGAAGCCATCTTTTATACTTTATCAACCGGCCCACACTGGAAGAGTTGACCAACACTTTTCAGTGCTTTAAAATATGTGTAATTTGGAGATCTGGCACTGTTTTGTGCTATATATTTAACACTTTTGATTCACACCTCTTAACACCTGATAAATTCTGACCTTGCAATTCAGCGGTCAGCAAGCAGCCATGTGTTAAGACGCTTTCGCAGATTTGGCATTCCGTCGCAATTTTTATCTGACCTGATATGTCATCTTGTTAACTTATTTAAGTCCTGTTTGAAGCTCCCAGCATGGTCCTCGATTAGTGAGCAGCTTCGGAAACCCTTCTATATTGGACGAAAGACCATTCCCACAAAATAAAGGTTTTTTTAAAGAGGATTTCGCGTATCGTTAAGAGAGTTAAATAGTCTCAACCGCAGTGTCTTCAAACCTTTCCCTGAGACCTCTTCCTAGCTAAGAAAAATGAAAAATTTGGCTAAAAAATGACTTCGTTATACCACCTGCCATCCAGCTATATCCCATCGGAGGAATAGACGCCTTCAAACTATATGTAATATTAAATAAATAAATAACGGATTTAGTTTTATTTTTGCTCAAAATTTGTTGTTTTATTTCTAAGTTGTTATACTATATATCTCAAGTCATTTAGGTAGATCCCTCCTCGACTCGATTCTATATCCATAAAAATATGTGTATAGGTAATTCCATAAAGTAATCAATTATCTTAAATATAATTAAACCAGATTACTCAAAACTCTCGTGGATGAGTCCTCTAACGCTTTTGAAAACCTGTTAAGTTCGCATTTTTGTAGCGTATTGTAAATGCCCTTAAAGTCTGTAGTACCTACACCACCACAAGGCTAGTATAATGTTGATGTTTTAAATTGAGTTGGTTGTTTTGTGATCGTGTTTCGCACGTAAGCTATTTAATCCAATGCTTTTTTTTCTATTCTTTCCAAGCCCGACAAACGTGGAAATCAGGTAAAGGAGTGTTTTTCTCTATTGTTGCATGAATTACCTATTATCTGCGCCAGCTATGTATATATACTGCATTTAATTATCTTCCTTGCCATTAATAGGCACTGACTTCAGTAGCGCTGTAAGCGTGGCCACACTGTTGCAGAAGTACGAAGCGACCATTCTCACGGGCGGGTCTCGTTAGGGTAGGGGGGGGGGGGAGCGTTAGGTTTACCATAAGGTTAACCAAAATATTTCTTTCGACATCCCGAAACGATGTATAAAACTGTCTTCATCCCAAATAAAATTGTCCATTCTTGGCCGGAAAACTTTCGGTTTAGTTTGCAGTAAATAATCCACTAAAATTTCATAATCAGAAGAAGAACTGTCGTCACTAAAATATCTAATTATTCGGAGATTCATATTTACAAACATAAACAAAAACCAGCGATTCTACTATTACCAGCTTATATCGGCGGGTAACAATTTGCTTACTATAGTAACGAAATTTAACCAAGGCAAGTGATCAAACAACTCTTTTACTAACCATTACCAATAAATTTTAACTATAGTAACATATTTTTTACTGTTACTGCGGATCACACAACCGGCCCTAAGAGGTCGTGAAGATTTTGGTTGATTCACTTATCTGATTTGATATTTTTTTTAAATGTGTTTCAATAGTTCAAAATAAGTTATTTTGAGATTATCCTCATTGGGACCAGGGAGAACGTGCATCTGAGTAGGACACCCCGATAAAGCGTTTCCTTCCGGCCGGCGTTCCACGCTCGGCAACTGCTGAATCGTTTTGATAAACTTTAGCAGTGTTGCGGTCTGATGTAGGTATTTTCGCGAAGATGTCGGCCGAAGTCCGCGTGCCGATCGCTCCGTGTGGCGCGATCTTAACAATGTCTGCTTGACGATTGATTCTCACGCTCGTCAACCTGCTTTATAGTATTCGCGCGGTTGTGACGTCATTATTTGCTCATTTGGGCGCGGAGACGTTCATTTATACAAGGCGTGTTTGTTTGCCTAGTCTAGGGCGGCGCTAAAAATATTATACCCGCAGAATGACGACGTGTTCGATGATATTACAGTAGCAATTAATGTGTGCCCGCGGCACGTTAATACATTTTAATTACTATGCATTGGCGTTTAGCCATTGTAGTGATTATCGAAAGCCATGTGTCAACTAACGCCATCTTTGTGAAAGACATCCCTAGCGTTTTATACAGGTGGACTTGAAAGTCAGCAACATCTTTTTAAGCGGTTGTTAAAAAGATGTTGCTGATAATCTCAAAGGCTTATTGATAATCTCAAAGGTAATTGTACAACGGGAATCGATAAAATCAGCGGCAAACTTATAAAAATAGTTAAGAATTACGTTTTAGAACCGTTAGAGTATATCGTTAATCAAAGCTTCGAGCAGGGTGTATTTCCACAAGATTTAAAACAGGCGATAATTCGGCCGATATTTAAAGCAGGGGATCCCAAGGTGATTTCCAATTACAGGCCGATTTCTCTGCTGAATATAATTTCTAAAATCTTCGAAGGTGCTATGAAAAACAGGCTCATGAATTATCTTGAGTCTAATAATCTTTATGCGTCCACACAATTTGGGTTCAGAAAGAACAAGAGCACCACAGACGCAATTTTAAAACTAACTAAATCGGTAGTTGAGAATGTGGAGGGCAACAAAAAAGTTATTGTGCTGTTTCTCGATTTAGCGAAAGCCTTTGACACTGTTTCGCATCCCTTACTGTTAAAAAAATTATTTCATTTAGGTATTCGAGGGCAACAACTATCATGGTTCAAAAGTTATCTCGCTAATCGATCACAAAGAGTTGAAATTGGTGACTTCATAAGCGAACAGCAATTAATTACTTTTGGGGTCCCACAAGGTAGTACGCTTGCCCCGATACTTTTTAATATATACATTAATTGTCTATCACAAAATTTAACATTGGGGGAAACAATTACATTTGCCGATGATACAGCATTAATTTTCTTTGGTGATTCTTGGTCGGAAGCATTCGAAAAAGCTGAGATAGGAATTAATCAAGTTAAAAAATGGCTTGACTATAATTTGCTCAAACTGAACGTGGACAAAACCGCTTACCTTTGTTTTAGCCCGTCAGATTCAGGACAACCCTCACTTAGGCACAATATTGTCATACACTCATGTGATTCGCTTAATGTTTGTAAGTGCACATCCCTAAAAAGACAGAGCTCTATAAAATATCTGGGCATCGCCATTGATAATCACCTCAGGTGGGACACGCACGCAGAGCTCCTCTCAAAGAGACTTCGGAAACATGTTCACGTTCTTTACACACTACGAAACGTGTTATCAAAGCAGAAGTTAAAGGAAGTCTACCAAGCCATTTGTGAGTCTGTCCTAACATATGCTATAACGGCCTGGGGTGGAGCAGCATTATCAGTTCTGAAGCCTGTCATCACTGCACAGAAAACACTGATTCGCGTCCTATCTAATGCGTCATTTCTGAGTCCTACTGAGCCAATATTTAAACAATATCAGCTATTAGAAATGAGGCAATTATATATCATCTCGACCATAAAGTATTTTATAACAAATCAGCATACCCACATCCCACTACCACACTCAAAGCATACTAGAGCAAATGCTTCTAAGCACGTAGCAGTACCAAAGGCAAACAAAACTTTCACGAAAAGGTTTTTGATGTACCTAGCGCCTCATATTTACAATAAATTAAACCGGGACTGGAATTTAACAAAATGGACCAACAAGTTAAAATTGATGATAAAAGAGTGGCTCATTGAGCTAGGTCGATTTAAGTCAGAGCAATTAGTCTCTTCATCATTTGTGTAATCATGCTCTATTGCGACTTACTAATATAGTTTCTTTTTCCTATGGTATAATCCCATTACAACCCTTTCTCTATCTCTCTCTTCATTTCCACAGCGCGCCCTCATAAATACCCTTTCTCTCATATTAAAATTTTAAAATATATAAGAATGTTTTTTTACTACACTACTCTACACTACACTACATTACACTACACTACACGACACTAAACTACAGACTACATTTTTACTATTCTATACAATAACAACACTGTATTTATTTTATTAGCGTTAGATATCTCCGTATACTTCGCATTCAGGTCATTTTTATTGGAAACAGATAAATAGTCCATCTTAGGACAGGTGTTCAGCACCTAGTTAGATGGACATGGTGAAGTTTCTGACATGCCACTAAGTGCGATTTTAAATGAGAGGAGATGTATCTCATTTTCTCTTTGTATGTTTATAAATAAAATGTTTTTTTTTTGTAATAAGTGTATGTCTAGCTGTAAGTTTTTTCTGTGAAACAATAAATAAATAAATAAATAAACATAAGTTGTTTTACAGCTTTATAAATAAAGCAAAAAAACTGATCTAAAAAGACAAAAGAAAGAATCCTATAAATATTTCAAAGTATAGTCACCTACAAAATGGCTTGTGTTGTCGGAGAGGCGCTGTTGGACGTTTTCCGACATCCTTATTGTTTTTTCATGATTCGAGGCCCTTCATTACAGTGTTGAGTAAAGTGCCATTGAATGTTCTTGACGGCGAAAAATTACCTAGCCACTGGGATTTGACCCACTGAGGATTCGAACCCGGGACCTCTGGATTTAGAAGCAAGCGCTTATACCACTGCACCGCCAGGCCATTACAAATGTATTGACGACGGGTAGTTTCCCGCGTACAAATATTGTAATGTACCTAGGTCAATTGGATAGGTCGGGAACGCAATACCCTAACATTCAATAGAGTATTGATATTTTTATATAGATTTTTTTTATTAGTTATATAAGAACATGTTGAACAAAAGTGATTCAGTTTCAAGCCCGGAATCACCCCTTCAAAGGATACTGCTAGCTTTAAGTTCGCCCTGTATATAATATTGTGCCACCAGCTACAAGTTTCACATGCATGGAACTGTCATCTTGATGCGTACCACCGTCTGCTGACGATTAGCACTAGACACTAGACACCGTTTAAATCACCCTATTAGTCAAGCGCAACGAATAGCTGCGTTACTGTAGCTGGTGACGAAATCGCGTTCATTCCAGCCCCAGCCACAGAGAAGTCAATTCGCTTGTTCAGCGATTCGGAAATCTCGTTACAAGTGACACTTGACCATGTAGCACGGCGACGAGTTCAGCTACAATCGCATAGTTATTTTGTAGCCGTTTCAGTATTAGGCTATTTTGAAATCGCGTTTAACGTAACCTCAGTTATCGCGTTAACGCCCACTGCTAATTAGTATACGTTACTGCATTCCGGGTAGCGGCACACGATTATGAGAGATCTTAGTAATCGAAATATTTATTATCACACTGGAGATAAAACTCGTGTGCTCTTTTATGAAATAGTTATCCGTACACGAGGAACGAAAAGCGCCAATGAATTATTTGGATATTTAGCTAGTATTTCACTCCCTTAAATTTAGGTCATTCGTTTAGTTAAAACCTGCATATAAAATGCTTCCGAGAGGAGTCATCACCTCAAAGTAGTCCAAATTTCAGTAAAATCATTTTATTTTCTCTGTTATGTTCAAAAGTTTCATCATTTTTTTTTGATGATTAAACACGTTTTCCGAATATTTTGTCATTAACACTTTTACAAGTGTGTAAGCTTCTTTAGTTATGAAGATGATTTTCGATTTTCTTATGTGTTTTAATGAGCTTTTTATCAATTTTGCATTTGTGTGATTGTGATTTTGTAAATTTTTTGAGATCTTATATACAGAGTGAATTCAATACTTGTATTACACTTGCCACTTGTATTACACACCTACGTCCTAATTGCAAGATGGTCAGCTTATCGTTCTCACGACAGCATGACGGCATATTTTATGCTTGTCTTTCATATCCTGTATGAAAGTGGGGGTTCCATTTCTGAAAAGACTAATCTCAAAAGTGATTGAATGTTTATTGGGGTTCCTTATTCAGCTCCCATGTTGAGAATGCAATAAATATTATATATGTGAACCAAACCTTACACCTCTTTCTTCCATTTGCAGAACTTCACTGACACCAGCGATGCGGAAGCGGCCGCATCAGTGATCGCCCCCGAGGATATCGAGAATCCTCTGTCGGGTGCGGGCGAGGCTGCTGTTCTTTTGGTGCCGCCAGAACCGTTGGTCCTGCGAACGCCGCCACGTCAGCCCCTGCCGCACGTTGTGGACCTGTTGCCTCATATTGATGACAACTTGCCGCACGCCAACAACAATCTGCCGTTGGAAGACAACAACAACGGACCCATATCCCCGCAGGAGCTGGAGAATATCGAGAACAACAATGCCACTACACATATAGGTAGGTATTAGGCACTTTCGTGGATTCTCTTTTTATTTTATTTTATCAAAATTAAATTACAGATGAGGTTAGTGGATGCCATCATTATCGGCATTTATTATTTTCTTAATAATATGAGTTTACCTACACGAACTGTGAGGTTTTATCCTCAAGATAGAGATTGTCACCTAAAGATACTCATATCATCAAAGCAGGGCTCAGTTAAGCAGCAAATGTTGCAATTTGGAGTAGCACAGCAGGTGCCCTTTTTATATGAATATTGCGCCTAGAAGTCAATTATAGGTTGGTCCTCTAATATCAATTCTTACAATAGTGCGGTGTGGCAACTGTTGGATATCCGGTCAGAATCTTACCGGTTTTGTAAAATTTGAGAAGTAGAGAAGGAATCGCTTCTCCAAGTCCCTGAGAGTATAAGCAGTGGTGATAGTTTATAAGAGCCATGAAGAAGTTCTACATTAAAGAGGCTGCAAGGTGCTTTGTGCTGAATATATTCCAGAGTATACAAGTTCATAATGGTATCCCTTTTCCCACAGGATGCTGCAGTGTGCCATAATGTTTGTATCTTATGAATATGCAGATTCTGTTCAGATTATCTGAGCGGAAATCGGAGCGGGTACGGATTCCTATTTTCCGGGCTGAAATTATGGCAGTCTAATTATGGAGATAAAACCCATACCAGATCTTCTTGAATTGTAACAATCTCGAGCGTCATGCTACTCAGCCATGGGTTCTACTTGTGTTACTTTACAATCATGGTGTCACAAACAATGAGATTGTGATAGTCTAGTGGTTAAGGCGTTTGACCATTGACTCAAAGGTCAATGATTCTGATTTTCGGGGTCGTCGAGGTCTAAAAATCAACCCCTATTAATTAAGTTCTTATTTGAAACTTTCAAGATACTGAAAGTTCATCCATCACACTGAATTTTTTATATTTTTATCTTTACTTGCGATTTTAATGTTTTTTTTTCCAAAAATAACTAGCTAATTAAGTATCTTTACGTAATTTATATTAATAGTTATTAATTACACTTGATATTTAGTGAATTTTATTTTGTTAAATTTTGATGAGAACATGACGTCAAGGTTACTCACTTAACCAACCACAAAGTATTTTGTATCAATAGGAAAAAAACTAGTGATAGGATTTTTATAATAATTTGGCTATGGAAGTCTGAGGTATCAGTTCATTTTGGAAAAGGTTTCTTGCCCTGGGAATCCCTGCTGTAGATTATGCGCGTTACTTGTTTTTCAATATAGGTAGTTATTACTGCTTTTGTTCAGTACTAATCTACTTGTTTCAGGATTCTCGCAATCAGACTTTGCTAAAGGTTATCGACGTGAATTCCTGTAGAAATTCCTGTTAAATATCTCTTTTGTTATTTTTTTGCAGTCGACACGTCGCACTTCGTTTCCCGGCAGCAGCGCAGTTCTCTCGTGCACCTGTGCCGCTTTCGAGAACCACCCTTACCTCGACAAAGATCTCCTTTGGTACAGAGACGGGCGGCTCGTTCATAGCCCGGCGAATGTCGATACAGGTATATATAATAAAAGCAGTATAAAAGTATACTTTTATTATTACATATGTACCTATATAAATCAAAAAATATTCCATGAAATGTACAGAATACGTTTATCATTGATTTCGCGATGTGAAAATGTCAAAAATCACCTTTAATTAAGGGACATAAACTCTATGCACTCTGTAAATTATGAAAAACGTCTAAAAATATTGAATTTGCGAACTAATTATGTTCCTGTATTTTTATTTCGTCTAATTTTTGAAAAACTAAAGACTTTTCGAGGCTTTTAACTTTTAACAAAATAGTATAATAGATATAACAATAAAATGACGATAAAAAACTTTAACAAATGGATCAAACAACGTTTATGGAAGTTTAATTAGCCATTATATTGAAGGCACTTACTAAAAGGTAAGATGATTTTATACTTTAATTACGCACAAGGTTGATAATAAAAGTGATGTAATTTTTGTCATAAAGAAATGAAATTATGGCAGTCTAATTATGGAGATAAAACCCATACCAGATCTTCTTGAATTGTAACAATCTCGAGCGTCATGCTACTCAGCCATGGGTTCTACTTGTGTTACTTTACAATCATGGTGTCACAAACAATGAGATTGTGATAGTCTAGTGGTTAAGGCGTTTGACCATTGACTCAAAGGTCGCGGGTTCGAATCAGCACATGAATTATTTTTGCACCTATGTTAAATTGGAGATGCCTGTTGTTATGTATGTTTATTTCATTTTAATGTGTTATTTTGAATGGCTCGGAAAAATCAATAAATTATGTATTGATTATTTGTCGTTAAAATATTGAATATGCAACGGACGAGTTACACCGAATAAACGCGTACTGCCGCGCCACATTGTGCTATCGCCGTAAGACAACCGGCGGAAAAGAGGAAGGAACGTTGTCTTCTCGTGTATGACGTGCGACCAAGCAACGTTAAAAAGGCTATATTGGGTGAGTCCGTTGCAGAAAATAGGTATCTTAGAATATTGGTTTAATTTCGTGTATGTTAGAAACTAAGAGTTGATGCAAATTATCATCGAACTGCTTATTCATAACACTGTAGTCTTAAATTGTTAATTAATGTATTTCTATGTAACTGTCATTATGTATCTAGATCTATCGTGTAGGCTGGTTTTGGGTTCTGGGAGATGTGAAACGCGAAGAGATGTCGAAATATTCCGGAAGTCGAGACATGGTGCCCATTGCAATAGGTAGCTTTCCTAATGAAATCTACCTAAAGTCACCTTTCCTTTCTGTTTTCAGGTTTGGGAATCTTGAGCGTGGTTCTCGCTGCAGCCGCCGCGATATCGATCGGCTCTCTTCACTTTCCAAGTCAGTCCTCAGCGCCGTCTTTCACCGTCGAACCGCCGCCGCTGGTGCCTTGGTTGGAACATTGGTCGATATCTTGGGTCACGGCGAGCGGAGAGGCGGTGCACACCATTCCGGGAGTTCGGTATGTTTATTAAAATGCGAATTATATTTAGCACCTCGTACGAGATGACTAACTATGTAGTACAACGATTTTGTACTGGCATGGCCACACAAATTTTAAAGCCTTCTAAAATTAGAAGAAAAAACATTCTGTCTATTGGCAACCCTGTCCCTACGTGCCAATATTTTATCAATCATTCGACTTTTTTGTGTGGCATGGTCGAACTCGTCCGCGGACATTGACAGTTAGTTTCAGTATTGTTAGCGATTTCAAAATGGGAAAAGAAAGCATGGGAGTGATTCAGATGATGAGTATATTAAGAGATTAACTAAGAAGTTCAAGAAGAAGTTGCGCAAACACAGGCGCCGCCGGAAGAGTTCTTCGTCTAGCTCGAGTAGCCCGCATGGTTCGTCCGACGCCATGTTTGATAAAGAATAACTACTGAATACAATAACTTGCTGAGAATAGTAATAAAACCCAACCAACCCCCAACTTCAATAAAACCCATAAAATTTAAACACGTGTGGAGGAGCGTTTTCCTCTTTTTTCCTAATTTATTATAGGCAGGAGAATGGTATGAGCTAAAACACATTTTTTTCAACGTTTTAAAAGAATAGAAAGCACGATGAAGATGTCCTCTCTGCTAATTCACGCGCTTTGTTCGCTGCCGTCGTCGCGGCTCTGCGACTGGGTGTCACACGTGGTGACCGAAAGGAGGCCGGTGTCACTGAAATTGCCAATATCGTAATTATTCGGATACCGCGGTGTTGACCTTACCGACCTCCCCATAACAAAATGTACTGTACCGTACCATAGTTTCCTACCCGTCAATTGTACCTTAATGAAAGTGCATCATCGGAGAGTTTTACAAAGATGCACATCAATGTACCCGCGATTTTTCAATGAGTAACAGTCAGTCATGGGTTCTCGCTCTTTGGTTATGGAATAACCAGCTAGTATCACGGCAACTGTCATAGGGGTTATAGGCGTTCAAATTTTTATTAAATTTCCAGTCCATCCCACAAACTCTCCTGTACGTGTCCTCACTTAGTGACTGCATGCCAACGTGTGAGGGGTTATTGGCCCTGTCCCACACATTTAGGTCTGCCCCTTTGCATCAAGGCAAACTACCGAGATTTAACTCAGTCACAGCTAATGCTTGTATCGATTTACAATCGTTAAGCGGAAAAGCGTAATTTCATCAATCAAGTATTCAACAGGATTGGATTGCTCTCTCTCCAGTTAATTTTCAAAAACAAACGCACAACTTTTCGTTTGCGTGGCGAGCCGGTTTGGGATACTACCGTGGTGCGGCTGCCCTCCCCGGCTCTATTTATTTATCTTTTGCTTCTACTTTGCAAGTTGGCATGAGATACACTTGTGAGCATTGTACGACCGTCCTCCCACTTGGGATTCCGATCCGGCATTAAATACGTCACCTTGCAGGGATGACGGCGGCCTTCCATTCTCATGGGCGACCTCATATGGCGAGTATACTTTCACCAGAGTCGGCTCGTTGGTTCACTAACTATTGCCCCCCCGAGAAGGGACGATAATTAATGAGTTGGTCAATCTGCCTTCTCTTGCGTGGTCGGATACTAAAGGGGTATGGCCCACTGACCTGGTTGATGTTTTGCGTGGACCACCCCCACTTAGCTTTACAAATCGATTGTTCCACTCATTCCGTTACATCTTTACCCATAACGGAGACCTGGAGAGAAGGGGTCGGACCGGGAGCTTCAATAAGGCCTCAGCTTTGAAAAGTATTCAGGGACCTTAGTACCCATTGATAGACCGCTGAAACTGCAGTTGGCCAGGGTCATTCTGGACTCGGTCGGAGCTTTACACAGTCGGCCGCCCTGACACTGATCACTTCCGTGTTACACGGGCTTTGGGCGTAAGGCGGGCCCGAAGCACCCGCCTCCCAACCCAGGCGCCTGTCGTTGCACAACGACCTACCGGGCGGAAAGCGAGAAATCTTGTTTCATGTTTCCGGAATCCCGGCCTTCCCGGTCAAAACGGGGGAGGCAAACATTGCCCCGGCCGAACGTCGAGGAGGATCCGCAGTACCCGCCTTCCGAACGCACGGCCGACAAGGTGAGTGGCGCAACTCTGCTAGGCTGACCCAATCGGTTTCTCATCCCGTGGTCATCGCCCGCCTTCCGGATTTAACGGGATAGGGCTATCTTGCCCGCTGGGTTCCAAGTGGGGTCCGAAGAGCCCCACATGGTCATTCCCAGCCTGTAATTACAACTCATGACCCACATGGGCGGACTGGAGGTATCATGTACCAGCGCCCGGTACCCCGACACATGTCGGGCTTCATGGTTCTGTAAGGCGAAGAGATAGACACCACGTGCCCAGCAATCTGCCCGCTGGATTCCGAGTGGGGTCCGAGGAGCCCCACATGGTCACTCGCAGCTAGTAATTACAATTCATGACCCACATGGGCGGACTGAAGGTATCATGTACCAGCGCCCGGTACCCCGACGCATGTCGGGCTTCATGATTCTGTCGGACGGAGAGAAGGACACCACGTGCCCACATCCGTTGCCGACCAAAGAGTTCAGGGAGCGATATATAGCTCGGATAAGTTTTCTGACAGCTACCGTATACTTGTCCCAGATTCAAATTCAAATGTAAGCTTTACATGTACTGTGCCGTTCTATCTTATCTAGTTAGTCAAGTCAGTTCAATCTAATTCAAACACAATTTTTGGGCACCGCCCGTTAAGTAGTCAAGGTCGCTTGTAATCACGAATCTATCATACGGGTCACGGTCCACTAGTGTTATTTCTCCAACTCCCAGATCGTGGGCGTAAATCACATCTGGTTGGGGTCAAGCTTTATTCTATGGCATTGCTATAAGGTAGGACTTGTCTTTAGGTGAAATGATATTATTTACTTAGGTGAAACATAAAAGAACATTATTAGTTATATTCAGGGATGAAAGATTAGTAATCGGAAGACAGAGTCTCTGCTTCTTCAATCTCCTCATCGAGCCATATACCCACTGGACCTTGGGTTGGCTTCAGCATATGAAGGTGGGGGGCATCTAAAATAAAAGGATTTGATTGATATTTGATGTCCCTCAGAGACGAACGAGGTTCCTCGTTGGTGACTCATGGGCAGTTAGGAATGAAGACGGAGATGGCCAAGGCCCGGCGACTTCCAGCCGGTTGGACCTGCCAGCCATACTCTGGTAGGTTCCATCCCTAACACCTAGTAACAACACATAATAATAAACATTGAAATTTTCAAAGTGTTTGTGTTGTGTATTATGCTTTTTCAAAAAATTTAGATTTTCAAAATTTTGCAAGTTTGGAGTCAACGTGCTTCGGTGCAGCCTGGTGAAACCTTTGTATCAGATCAGGGGTTGCGACCTGAAGCCCGAATTTAAGCCACGCTTTTTTGACATGTCAACGCTCTTCGGCTGATATGGTCAATCACCTGCTCATCACGGAAGGACACAGATCCTCACAAGCCCCTCCTTGAATTTAACTAGCCTTGAAAAGGCGTGTAATCCCCGTGTGTTATTATGAATGATGTGACACAAATGAGACAGGTTAAACACAGTTAAATCTAGTCCTACCTTACTGCTTGCAGCTGCTTTGTCGAGATCAGCGGCTGAGACGTCCCGTCCGAGCACTCCTATTTCATTTAAACTTAAATTGAGTCTTTTCTCACTATAACTATTTATCCTAAAATCTATTGTCTTTGGATCACAAAAAGATTTCAAATATTAGTTATTCAAACACTATAGCTGTGAAATGTTTCATCAGCTTTTTTGGCACTTACACACGAATATTTATTTTCAAGTTATTCGAGATGTTATCATTTTTAATTTCTAAAAATGTTTCGTTAGGCGACACGAAGAAGATCGCTTCTTTATTTATAACGTTGTCGAACGTATTTGAATATCTATCATTTTTAGGAACCCTTTGGCCTCCTAATTTTCACGATCTTATCAAGAGTTTACTGCTATTATTTACCGTCAGAATCTTTTCGCGTTTCGTTATTTCTCACTCGCCTGAAAGCGATGCTACCGATTCTAGTGAGATAATTGATAAGTTCAAACTTTTTAAGTTTTACCGCAAAAATTTAAGTTAGCTATAAAAAGTTTATTTATTGTTAGATCTTTCTCAAAGTCTATTATTTTTCAATCGCTCGGATGCGGTTGTACCGAATTCACCGGAAAAATTGACTATTTTAAACATTTTTGGTTTTCAATGAAAATTCGTCTATCAGTTAAATTGGAAAAAATTTCAAAAGTTTTTTTCAAAGTTGTCCGATTTTTGTCTGGTTAGAAGCGAATTGCCTAATCGGCCGCGGTGTTAACGAATCTAGTTAGATAATTGGTAAATTTAAACTTTTTGAAGTTTTGCCGCAAAAACTTAAATCAACTGTAAAAAGTTTATTTATTGTTAGATCTTTTTCAAAGTCTATTATTTTTCAACCGCTCGGATGCGGTGGTACCGAATCTGCCAGAAAATTTGATTATTTTTGAACATTTTAATTTTCGATGAAAATTCGGCTATCAGTCAGATTCCGGGAAAAATTTCAAAAGTTTTTTCAAAGTCGTCCGATTTTCATCCGGTTAGAAGCGAATTGCCTAATCGGCCACGGCGTTAACGAATCTAGTTAAATAATTAATAAATTTAATCTTTTTGAAGTTTAACCGCCAAAACTTTAGTTAACTATAAAAAGTTTATTTACTGTTAGATATTTTTCAAAGTCTATTGTTTCTCAACCGTTTTATTACGTTGTCAACGAATCTGCTATAAAAAATAATTATTTTAATTATTTTCGAAATTCCCGACTTGTAATTTTTTCAAAAAATATTATCGAATTTTTTCAGAGTGATTAAATTCGCGACCGAAAAGATGTATGTAACGTGGCCGACCGAGGCTTAATGATTCTAAACGTAATTAATTTTGAAAGAATTTACTTTTTAGCTAACACTTGCTTTTAACACTGACTTTAGTCGCTGATGGCTTTGAAAACACTGACTTTAGCTATGGGTGGTTCAACGCCTGAAATCGCCAAGATTTTCCAGGCGGAGCCTTTGCGCGTACTTTTCCGAAGATAGCCTCGACACGTGTCGACAACGGCCATGTAGGTATTTTCACTGAATGCGGTAGCCCCCCGCGCTCCTCCTTTTAAGTACTGTTAAAATTCGGCTAGCGCCTCGCGGAAATTCGACTTTCCCTGCGCTGTGATTGGTCCATTTTGTGACACGTGACCATCGAGCTTTTCTAATGCCTATATAAACCTAATTTTTCGCGCAGCGATTTTTTCGATTTTCGTCTAATCTATGTAATTTATAGCTCAAACGAAGCGCCCCATCGAGCTGATCTCGAATCTGCAATAAAATTCATTATCGGACCAAAGACTAAAAAGATAGAACGGTTTTAATTTTCAAAAAATTTTATTGTTTAAAAATGTTCAGAACAACATTTCTGAAAGATAATTGTATGACAATTTTGTCGTGACATTAATATATCAAAAGTTACAAGCAATTATAAGTCCAGGTTTTGACATGCCACTTTGGCTGTCAGCATCTTTGTAATGGTGCGTCCAGCGTAATTTCAGATAGGATTTTTGAGTCCGTCGTTAAGGCTTTAATGAGCTTCGATGTCCCCCATATCACCCCCTGCAAGATATTTGTAGTTATTCATCTTTTGAGGTTTATTTCAGCCATGTCTATAGCTCTTCCTTTGTTAGAAAACTCAATAGTTTCAAAGGGTCACGTGGGCGGCGTCCGATTTTCGGACCATTCGCTAGTCCATTAGCATAGCTAGCTAATGAGTATTTTTTCAGAGTTTTAGCTCTTCAAATTGATTTTATACGAGTTTTTCAAACTCTCACTTTTCTTTCATATCGACCCGCCAGTGACTACCCACAGTTTGGCAAAAACTCAATAGTTCAAAAATGGGTCGATGAAAGTTTTCAAATTTCGACACACAGATGCTCAGTTAGCTTCCGCATGCAATTATTATTTTTCCAGGATTTTGACTCTGCAAACCTGATTTATCAGAGTTTTTCAAGAAATCTAAATTCGGCTTATTGACATGAAATTTGATGGCCGGCGTCGCGCTGTCCGCGCGGTCTGTCGCCCTTTATGGCCAAAAATTTGAATTGTAACGGTTTTTTCACCGGCGTTCCATTCGCCTTTCTCCGTTGCGCTGTCGACTTTAGCGGGATATTAGATTGAGTATTGATCGTTTTCATAGTAATTCAGAGGTGAATTTATTTCGCAGGTATTTTCATACTGCGTTGTCATTTAGTTGCCGAATGCTCTTAGCTGCTGATTTCATAGAATAAAGAAGGGGGGTTTTGGCTGGGGGTGCCTTATTTCGCTTGCATTTTCATACTGCGCGAACAGTAATTCAGGTGCATTTATTTCGCAGATATTTTCAGTCATTTCATTGCCGAATGCTTTCAGCCGGCGATTTCATAGAATAAAAGAAGGGGGGTTTTGCTGGGGGTGCCTTATTTCGCTTGCATTTTCATACTGCGCGAACACGCTTGAATATGAGAAATTAGTTGTGTCCGCAGGCTTCCTTCAATTAGTTGGATACGATAAATCGTTGTCGTTGGGATTAGGCAACAGCGTAGAACGCTGAGGGAGGGAGATCAATAATAATTAATTAACAGTGGTGGAAGCTATAAGTGTAAACCAGTTCAAGAGCCGCCTTGATAAATTTCTTGAATCTAGGCAAATCGCTAGTAACTGAATGAGATGAGCACATCAGCTAAATAGCTGCTTGCTCAACAAACTATAATAATAATAATAATAATTTTACGTCATCGAACATTTACAGTTCACAATTACATTATAAATATGTATTCAGTGTACACATAATGTAATCATGTGACCCTTTATAATAAATAAATTATTTATTTTTAAAACCTGAAAATTATTTAATATTTAATAAAAATGAAAGCATTAAAAATATACTTTGGCAAAAAAAATATAAATAATAAGTTATAGTACGCAATAATATGGTTATCTTATCTGAGCGCATTTCTAACCGTAATTAAAAACATGTTGCTGAAAAATTACTTAAAAGGTATGGATATTTAATCAGTTTTTCAGTAACAATAACAATAACCACCTACCTGCATTGTGTAGCATGGAATGGAGTTTTTGATATTGTGATTCATCATCGGAGTCGGAATCCGGAAACGTCTTCGAATTCCTACCACTTCTAAAACCGTCTCGTCGTATCACATGATCAGATTTTGGATAACTAAGCTGTGTTTCTGCTAAAAAAAATAAAGTTACGATAAGAAATAAAATTTGTTTATAGTTCAAATGTCTGCTTATCAAAAACAAGAGGTTAGCTCGTCCGAAGACTAAGCTGCAAGGCTGCTTATGCGAAGGACATGAGATCACAGTTCAATTCGGGAAATAAAATATGTCAGGGGTAGAAGGTCCAAGGTTGATGGATGTGGTGCGCGCATTGCGGCACTGTTCCGAGATGCTACCAGCTACGGTCGAAATATGTAGCTTATAACAAAACTAAAAAAAACTAAACTAAAAAATAATTTTTAGTTTTTCATATAACCAATTATAAAATATGGTATTTACTATAAATTAAAAAAGCAAACTACAAGAATGACAAAATGCAGCTTATAAAGGTTATAGAATAATTAATTGTAACAATAAAAACCCATTGTAAACTCATTGTAGGACACAGCCATTAGTTCATTAAGGGTTTGTTTGCTGCGACAAAGGCTTTTAATTGGATCTCGAGAGTACGCTGAACCGCTCCAAATCTTCTACGCGAAACAATTTCACCGCGTCTTTTATGCCTGTATTAGCGAGGGTTTAAAATGCGGAGACTATTTATTTTGAGTGGCGTTGGTTGAATGAAAATAATTCCATCTTTCAGACATTTTACCGTTTTTGAGAGTTCCATACCAAAATGGTAAACTTCTCCAACCCTGTGGTCAAACTTTTAATTTTTATAAATAATGCAGAATACGCTACGTAATTTTTTTGACTGTAACAAAGGCTTATAAATTTGTACTAAAAATATATGTCTTATTACACAATCTCCAAAATGTTACTTATAAATTAATAAAAAAAATCTTAAAATAATAACGAAGTTTACATTTTTTTTTTGTGAATATAATTCATTATCATTTTTGCGACGGGATTTATTATGTTACTGTGTCAGCCAGCATGTTACAACTTGAAACAACGTTACACGTTACAACCTAAAATACCAGAAAAATAATTCTTTGTACACGGCGTCAATCAAATTTTGAACGCAAAATTTCCGCGTAGAGGCATAGAAAGGGACTATGTCGTTCGTTGAAGAGTGAAGCAAGCCATTGAGTGTGTTTGCACACCCCGCGGGTAAGATACAGCGAAAGGGGGTGACGGTACCATTGTTTGATGACGTGTAAACATTCATTTACAGACGAATGCTGATGTTTACACGTCTTAACCGTGAGTCCCAACATTTACACCTTTTCGGATTGCAATTGCTTAACCAAGCTTATATAGGGTATCTCCAAAACAGCTCAAGAGATTTTGTATAAGACAGGTATTTTTTTTCAGGGGTGGTAAGGTAGTAAAATAACAAAAAATACTTTTTCCGTTAAGTTATTTTTTTATGTTTGGTTTAAGCTATTTCGATTACTATTTGAATATTGTGTGGGATTATTATATCTTTTTTTATACACTACTTATTGTGTAAAAGGTGCCACAAAAGGATTAAAGGATGTTGTAAAATGTGTTACAACATCTGTTATATTCACTAGCTGTTGATCCCGGACTTCGCCCTGGGGTGGCAGCTAGGCCCTACAGGCGGCTCTGTAGGCGCCTTCGGCGCGCAATGACTAAATTAATAATGTACAGAGCAGTAGACGGTTTTGACGACTTCCGTCGATGAACACTTCCAGTTATTCCCGAATTTTCCGGGCAACTTTTCCAATTTTTCTTTACCTAAAAACCATCTTCAAACTATTACGAACATTTAAAAAATAGCCAACTCGGCTTAGTAATTTCCGAATTATAATGCTTCATAGAGACATATATCTATATATATATATATATATATATATATATATATATATATATATATATATATATATAACTTGATTTCGATGCTTGCTTTAATGTAAAAGTTTTGAAGTCTTTGCCAGAAGATGCCCGCGAAATTGATTTAAAGACATGGGAACTCTCTCATATTTGGGTCTTGGGCGCTTGCAGGTCTGTAGGTCTAAATAGACAAAATTAAACTAACTTAACAGCATTTAACGCGTGATACTTGATATATTCATTTAAGAAACTAGTTTCATTTCATAATACTGATTGATTTATCTAGCAAAACTGCAATTATATAATAATAATTGTAGTGGCTGGATATATTTATCTTTTAGTTAAAAATGCGATTTTCGAATTTATGAAGGTTGCATTTTAAACGTCATATCTCATATATTTTCTGACGACGCCGAATGGCGAAAGCTTAATAAATATTATATCATCAAATCTAAATAACTATATATATATATATATAGTTATATTGTTTGTTTTTTTTGTGTAACATTTATTTATTTATTTATTCTTATAAACCAAAATACATACACCGTCTGTACCAAAGAAGGCAGTGACCGACGATTTTTCTTAACTGACATTATTTCGGTATTAACTGAAAAGAAAACTTTTAAAAAAGTTACACGCGTAAATAAACTATAAGAATAAATATTGCAAATTTGTAAACATGTGCATAATAAAAGGTATATATATAATATATAAGCGATAAATATAATATGTATTTATAATATAATACGACGGTAGTATTACATTTTAAGCAAACAAACAAAAACGCCTCCCTCGATACGGATATTGGTTGTAGGTTTATTTTGAAGCCCGTTATATATATATTTTTTAAGTATTCTTTTTAAGAGTTCTTACATTCGAAACACCATCAAATCTTTAAAAAAAAGTTTTAAAGATACGGCCTACCCTTTTAATCCCTTTCCAATAAAACCTTTAATAGGTGTAATAGGTTTAATAGGTTTAAAAAAGTCATGAGGCTAGATCGTAAAATGAACTTACCTAATATAATATCCATAAAATCTCTCAATATTGCCGTTTTTCAACGTTGCTTCGAAAAACATCTCTATTTCTACGTCATTACGTTCATTGCAAACCTATTTTCGCTTGAGTAAAGAAGATAATTTATAATTTAATTTATTACAAGTCTTCTAAGGGTTACTGTTACAGATTGTCTTAGGACAATAATCTAGCTTTTATATTTAAGGAACATCCAAGCTTAAAAAAAAATCCGAGCGAGTTTATTAAATTAACGATCGTATTTTATCTGCATTCACTCGAAAAAGTAACTGATGTCGAGCGACTTAACCTGCCTGTAACTTTTAACTGTCGCGTTAGTAAAATAAAAATAACAAATACGAGCCACTTAGGTAGTTGCACTTAACTCGCGAGGGAAGTTAAAAAGATAAAGTTGTATCTTGTTAGAAGCGCGTTGCTCTTGCCTGCGTGTCATAACAAGGAAGCCTTATTTATCGTCCCCAGAGGCGTACTTACAAAACCCCGAAAGGTAGAGTTTTAGGTAGATTTCTTAAGAAAAGTGACCTAATGCAATGAGTACTATGTCATGACTTCCGGAAAAGTTCGACTTCCCCTAGAACCCAAAACCACCCTCAGTTTAAAAGTTTATATATATCTATTACACCGATCACTTTCAATTTGATACATAAAATTTAAGGGCACAAAATCTTGGTCAAGCTCGTTAATAGACGAAGGAAGGTTTCGATAAAATGAAATTTTGCTATAACTTTCTTAGTATATAAGATATCGATTTTATTTTAATTTTATATTGTTAGGTACTTAGATAGGGGCCTTAAACTTATCTTAGTAAGATTTTTGACAGCACCAACCATCAGTCTTATGGGTGGGAAAAGTTAATTTTTCAAAATTCAAATAATCAAACCTCCCTTAGGACAGGATCAAATCAGTTTAAAATGTGAATTGTAGACCTGTAATTTCCCTACAACTTTTGTTCGAAACAATTTTTGATATGAGCAACTCTTGCGGAACAGTTTAAAGAGGGATTCAGTATACTTAATCTCGCTGCGCGGCGGGGCGGGTTGAGATGAGCGAGCTGCCGCGCGGTAGGTCGCCTAATGTTTGATACAAGTTGTACAATTGGAGTTCGCTTATCCCCTATTTTGATCCCGTGAACGTTTCTTTTTACAGTCGACAAAACCAATTGGTTATGGCCTAATTAAAATGGCCGTTCCAGCAATTTTCAATAAATTAGAACTGTGTACTACTTACTGTGTAGCAGATTTGGTTATTATGTGTAATCATGTCAAACGTGATTAAACATTATATTATATATCCCCCGACTTCTCTCCTGAGATTTTGACAAGTTTATCAGCAAATTCTGGCGAATCAGGAGACCATGGACCCAGTGTCTATGGCGAATGCAATAAAGAGTTCAACTAGCTTATTAAATAGTGTATATATTAGAAAAAAATTATATATTTTTAGCAGTTTTGGTAGTCGGGAAGTATTTATTTTCTGTTCTCAACAACAAGCTTCTCTAGTAAGGTGCTGTGCGGAATATTTTCCACAGAATTCATAGAATGTGTGTGTTTTGGCATAAAACGAAATATTGATTTTATATTTTTCAATAAGCCGATGTCAGTACAAAACAAAAGCCGGTAAATATTTGTACGTATTTCAAACAACATCTATTTTAGTCGTTTTTGCAGAGTGAGTTATTAAAACGCATTTTCCTGTGTGTCAAAACAAAATATGTAGTGTTTCATACAAACGGTTAATCTATATAAACTTTTTCTTTATAAAAGAGTTTATTTTCTTGAAATTCAATCAATTCAAAATGAGCGTACGATCTTTTGAATCGCGGCGGAAGGCGGCCGTTAGACGACTTGATAGGTTATTGTCGACGGCAAATGCCGACAATTCAGACGAATTTCGTGTTAGGTTTTGCGATGTAGAATAATAACTTACCGAAGTGCCTGAATATTTAGTAAACTTATAATTAATTGCAGCTAGATATTATGTAATTAAAAGCTATTTGAATAAATTAAAAAAAAACGTTCAAAAGTATTTGAGCCGAAATTATAATGTACGAGATATGCGAAATCGTATATTTGCGTTTATACAAACCGCCTAAAACGCGTTCTGCCGGCGCCGACCACGCGAGGCGACTGAATGCCGCTGAAAGCTGAAAGGATGCCGCTGAAAGCTAAATAAGGCAAAAAACTGGTCTAAAATGAACACTTTAAAGTATGGCACCCCTAATAAAATATCGGTCAGAAACCGACTGACTCCGCGGGGCACCGTACGACAATAAACGGCGGGTAGGTTCCGCGCGCGGTAAATATTGTAATGTAGGTCAGTTGAATAGGTCAGGAACACAACAATACATGCACCAAACGTTCAATAGTGTTTATATTTTTGTATGATTTTTTTTCGTTACTACATGAAAACTTGTTAAACAAAAGTTGTTCAGATTAATGCTCAGATGCCGTTAAAAGGATAATGTAGATCAGGGATTCCCAAAGGGGTCGAAACCGGTTTCCTAAAAATCGACCCCTATTAATTAAGTTCTTATTTGAAACTTTCAAGATACTGAAAGTTCATCCATCACACTGAATTTTTTATATTTTTATCTTTACTTGCGATTTTAATGTTTTTTTTTTCCAAAAATAACTAGCTAATTAAGTATCTTTACGTAATTTATATTAATAGTTATTAATTACACTTGATATTTAGTGAATTTTATTTTGTTAAATTTTGATGAGAACATGACGTCAAGGTTACTCACTTAACCAACCACAAAGTATTTTGTATCAATAGGAAAAAAACTAGTGATAGGATTTTTATAATAATTTGGCTATGGAAGTCTGAGGTATCAGTTCATTTTGGAAAAGGTTTCTTGCCCTGGGAATCCCTGCTGTAGATTATGCGCGTTACTTGTTTTTCAATATAGGTAGTTATTACTGCTTTTGTTCAGTACTAATCTACTTGTTTCAGGATTCTCGCAATCAGACTTTGCTAAAGGTTATCGACGTGAATTCCTGTAGAAATTCCTGTTAAATATCTCTTTTGTTATTTTTTTGCAGTCGACACGTCGCACTTCGTTTCCCGGCAGCAGCGCAGTTCTCTCGTGCACCTGTGCCGCTTTCGAGAACCACCCTTACCTCGACAAAGATCTCCTTTGGTACAGAGACGGGCGGCTCGTTCATAGCCCGGCGAATGTCGATACAGGTATATATAATAAAAGCAGTATAAAAGTATACTTTTATTATTACATATGTACCTATATAAATCAAAAAATATTCCATGAAATGTACAGAATACGTTTATCATTGATTTCGCAATGTGAAAATGTCAAAAATCACCTTTAATTAAGAGACATAAACTCTATGCACTCTGTAAATTATGAAAAACGTCTAAAAATATTGAATTTGCGAACTAATTATGTTCCTGTATTTTTATTTCGTCTAATTTTTGAAAAACTAAAGACTTTTCGAGGCTTTTAACTTTTAACAAAATAGTATAATAGATATAACAATAAAATGACGATAAAAAACTTTAACAAATGGATCAAACAACGTTTATGGAAGTTTAATTAGCCATTATATTGAAGGCACTTACTAAAAGGTAAGATGATTTTATACTTTAATTACGCACAAGGTTGATAATAAAAGTGATGTAATTTTTGTCATAAAGAAATGAAATTATGGCAGTCTAATTATGGAGATAAAACCCATACCAGATCTTCTTGAATTGTAACAATCTCGAGCGTCATGCTACTCAGCCATGGGTTCTACTTGTGTTACTTTACAATCATGGTGTCACAAACAATGAGATTGTGATAGTCTAGTGGTTAAGGCGTTTGACCATTGACTCAAAGGTCGCGGGTTCGAATCAGCACATGAATTATTTTTGCACCTATGTTAAATTGGAGATGCCTGTTGTTATGTATGTTTATTTCATTTTAATGTGTTATTTTGAATGGCTCGGAAAAATCAATAAATTATGTATTGATTATTTGTCGTTAAAATATTGAATATGCAACGGACGAGTTACACCGAATAAACGCGTACTGCCGCGCCACATTGTGCTATCGCCGTAAGACAACCGGCGGAAAAGAGGAAGGAACGTTGTCTTCTCGTGTATGACGTGCGACCAAGCAACGTTAAAAAGGCTATATTGGGTGAGTCCGTTGCAGAAAATAGGTATCTTAGAATATTGGTTTAATTTCGTGTATGTTAGAAACTAAGAGTTGATGCAAATTATCATCGAACTGCTTATTCATAACACTGTAGTCTTAAATTGTTAATTAATGTATTTCTATGTAACTGTCATTATGTATCTAGATCTATCGTGTAGGCTGGTTTTGGGTTCTGGGAGATGTGAAACGCGAAGAGATGTCGAAATATTCCGGAAGTCGAGACATGGTGCCCATTGCAATAGGTAGCTTTCCTAATGAAATCTACCTAAAGTCACCTTTCCTTTCTGTTTTCAGGTTTGGGAATCTTGAGCGTGGTTCTCGCTGCAGCCGCCGCGATATCGATCGGCTCTCTTCACTTTCCAAGTCAGTCCTCAGCGCCGTCTTTCACCGTCGAACCGCCGCCGCTGGTGCCTTGGTTGGAACATTGGTCGATATCTTGGGTCACGGCGAGCGGAGAGGCGGTGCACACCATTCCGGGAGTTCGGTATGTTTATTAAAATGCGAATTATATTTAGCACCTCGTACGAGATGACTAACTATGTAGTACAACGATTTTGTACTGGCATGGCCACACAAATTTTAAAGCCTTCTAAAATTAGAAGAAAAAACATTCTGTCTATTGGCAACCCTGTCCCTACGTGCCAATATTTTATCAATCATTCGACTTTTTTGTGTGGCATGGTCGAACTCGTCCGCGGACATTGACAGTTAGTTTCAGTATTGTTAGCGATTTCAAAATGGGAAAAGAAAGCATGGGAGTGATTCAGATGATGAGTATATTAAGAGATTAACTAAGAAGTTCAAGAAGAAGTTGCGCAAACACAGGCGCCGCCGGAAGAGTTCTTCGTCTAGCTCGAGTAGCCCGCATGGTTCGTCCGACGCCATGTTTGATAAAGAATAACTACTGAATACAATAACTTGCTGAGAATAGTAATAAAACCCAACCAACCCCCAACTTCAATAAAACCCATAAAATTTAAACACGTGTGGAGGAGCGTTTTCCTCTTTTTTCCTAATTTATTATAGGCAGGAGAATGGTATGAGCTAAAACACATTTTTTTCAACGTTTTAAAAGAATAGAAAGCACGATGAAGATGTCCTCTCTGCTAATTCACGCGCTTTGTTCGCTGCCGTCGTCGCGGCTCTGCGACTGGGTGTCACACGTGGTGACCGAAAGGAGGCCGGTGTCACTGAAATTGCCAATATCGTAATTATTCGGATACCGCGGTGTTGACCTTACCGACCTCCCCATAACAAAATGTACTGTACCGTACCATAGTTTCCTACCCGTCAATTGTACCTTAATGAAAGTGCATCATCGGAGAGTTTTACAAAGATGCACATCAATGTACCCGCGATTTTTCAATGAGTAACAGTCAGTCATGGGTTCTCGCTCTTTGGTTATGGAATAACCAGCTAGTATCACGGCAACTGTCATAGGGGTTATAGGCGTTCAAATTTTTATTAAATTTCCAGTCCATCCCACAAACTCTCCTGTACGTGTCCTCACTTAGTGACTGCATGCCAACGTGTGAGGGGTTATTGGCCCTGTCCCACACATTTAGGTCTGCCCCTTTGCATCAAGGCAAACTACCGAGATTTAACTCAGTCACAGCTAATGCTTGTATCGATTTACAATCGTTAAGCGGAAAAGCGTAATTTCATCAATCAAGTATTCAACAGGATTGGATTGCTCTCTCTCCAGTTAATTTTCAAAAACAAACGCACAACTTTTCGTTTGCGTGGCGAGCCGGTTTGGGATACTACCGTGGTGCGGCTGCCCTCCCCGGCTCTATTTATTTATCTTTTGCTTCTACTTTGCAAGTTGGCATGAGATACACTTGTGAGCATTGTACGACCGTCCTCCCACTTGGGATTCCGATCCGGCATTAAATACGTCACCTTGCAGGGATGACGGCGGCCTTCCATTCTCATGGGCGACCTCATATGGCGAGTATACTTTCACCAGAGTCGGCTCGTTGGTTCACTAACTATTGCCCCCCCGAGAAGGGACGATAATTAATGAGTTGGTCAATCTGCCTTCTCTTGCGTGGTCGGATACTAAAGGGGTATGGCCCACTGACCTGGTTGATGTTTTGCGTGGACCACCCCCACTTAGCTTTACAAATCGATTGTTCCACTCATTCCGTTACATCTTTACCCATAACGGAGACCTGGAGAGAAGGGGTCGGACCGGGAGCTTCAATAAGGCCTCAGCTTTGAAAAGTATTCAGGGACCTTAGTACCCATTGATAGACCGCTGAAACTGCAGTTGGCCAGGGTCATTCTGGACTCGGTCGGAGCTTTACACAGTCGGCCGCCCTGACACTGATCACTTCCGTGTTACACGGGCTTTGGGCGTAAGGCGGGCCCGAAGCACCCGCCTCCCAACCCAGGCGCCTGTCGTTGCACAACGACCTACCGGGCGGAAAGCGAGAAATCTTGTTTCATGTTTCCGGAATCCCGGCCTTCCCGGTCAAAACGGGGGAGGCAAACATTGCCCCGGCCGAACGTCGAGGAGGATCCGCAGTACCCGCCTTCCGAACGCACGGCCGACAAGGTGAGTGGCGCAACTCTGCTAGGCTGACCCAATCGGTTTCTCATCCCGTGGTCATCGCCCGCCTTCCGGATTTAACGGGATAGGGCTATCTTGCCCGCTGGGTTCCAAGTGGGGTCCGAAGAGCCCCACATGGTCATTCCCAGCCTGTAATTACAACTCATGACCCACATGGGCGGACTGGAGGTATCATGTACCAGCGCCCGGTACCCCGACACATGTCGGGCTTCATGGTTCTGTAAGGCGAAGAGATAGACACCACGTGCCCAGCAATCTGCCCGCTGGATTCCGAGTGGGGTCCGAGGAGCCCCACATGGTCACTCGCAGCTAGTAATTACAATTCATGACCCACATGGGCGGACTGAAGGTATCATGTACCAGCGCCCGGTACCCCGACGCATGTCGGGCTTCATGATTCTGTCGGACGGAGAGAAGGACACCACGTGCCCACATCCGTTGCCGACCAAAGAGTTCAGGGAGCGATATATAGCTCGGATAAGTTTTCTGACAGCTACCGTATACTTGTCCCAGATTCAAATTCAAATGTAAGCTTTACATGTACTGTGCCGTTCTATCTTATCTAGTTAGTCAAGTCAGTTCAATCTAATTCAAACACAATTTTTGGGCACCGCCCGTTAAGTAGTCAAGGTCGCTTGTAATCACGAATCTATCATACGGGTCACGGTCCACTAGTGTTATTTCTCCAACTCCCAGATCGTGGGCGTAAATCACATCTGGTTGGGGTCAAGCTTTATTCTATGGCATTGCTATAAGGTAGGACTTGTCTTTAGGTGAAATGATATTATTTACTTAGGTGAAACATAAAAGAACATTATTAGTTATATTCAGGGATGAAAGATTAGTAATCGGAAGACAGAGTCTCTGCTTCTTCAATCTCCTCATCGAGCCATATACCCACTGGACCTTGGGTTGGCTTCAGCATATGAAGGTGGGGGGCATCTAAAATAAAAGGATTTGATTGATATTTGATGTCCCTCAGAGACGAACGAGGTTCCTCGTTGGTGACTCATGGGCAGTTAGGAATGAAGACGGAGATGGCCAAGGCCCGGCGACTTCCAGCCGGTTGGACCTGCCAGCCATACTCTGGTAGGTTCCATCCCTAACACCTAGTAACAACACATAATAATAAACATTGAAATTTTCAAAGTGTTTGTGTTGTGTATTATGCTTTTTCAAAAAATTTAGATTTTCAAAATTTTGCAAGTTTGGAGTCAACGTGCTTCGGTGCAGCCTGGTGAAACCTTTGTATCAGATCAGGGGTTGCGACCTGAAGCCCGAATTTAAGCCACGCTTTTTTGACATGTCAACGCTCTTCGGCTGATATGGTCAATCACCTGCTCATCACGGAAGGACACAGATCCTCACAAGCCCCTCCTTGAATTTAACTAGCCTTGAAAAGGCGTGTAATCCCCGTGTGTTATTATGAATGATGTGACACAAATGAGACAGGTTAAACACAGTTAAATCTAGTCCTACCTTACTGCTTGCAGCTGCTTTGTCGAGATCAGCGGCTGAGACGTCCCGTCCGAGCACTCCTATTTCATTTAAACTTAAATTGAGTCTTTTCTCACTATAACTATTTATCCTAAAATCTATTGTCTTTGGATCACAAAAAGATTTCAAATATTAGTTATTCAAACACTATAGCTGTGAAATGTTTCATCAGCTTTTTTGGCACTTACACACGAATATTTATTTTCAAGTTATTCGAGATGTTATCATTTTTAATTTCTAAAAATGTTTCGTTAGGCGACACGAAGAAGATCGCTTCTTTATTTATAACGTTGTCGAACGTATTTGAATATCTATCATTTTTAGGAACCCTTTGGCCTCCTAATTTTCACGATCTTATCAAGAGTTTACTGCTATTATTTACCGTCAGAATCTTTTCGCGTTTCGTTATTTCTCACTCGCCTGAAAGCGATGCTACCGATTCTAGTGAGATAATTGATAAGTTCAAACTTTTTAAGTTTTACCGCAAAAATTTAAGTTAGCTATAAAAAGTTTATTTATTGTTAGATCTTTCTCAAAGTCTATTATTTTTCAATCGCTCGGATGCGGTTGTACCGAATTCACCGGAAAAATTGACTATTTTAAACATTTTTGGTTTTCAATGAAAATTCGTCTATCAGTTAAATTGGAAAAAATTTCAAAAGTTTTTTTCAAAGTTGTCCGATTTTTGTCTGGTTAGAAGCGAATTGCCTAATCGGCCGCGGTGTTAACGAATCTAGTTAGATAATTGGTAAATTTAAACTTTTTGAAGTTTTGCCGCAAAAACTTAAATCAACTGTAAAAAGTTTATTTATTGTTAGATCTTTTTCAAAGTCTATTATTTTTCAACCGCTCGGATGCGGTGGTACCGAATCTGCCAGAAAATTTGATTATTTTTGAACATTTTAATTTTCGATGAAAATTCGGCTATCAGTCAGATTCCGGGAAAAATTTCAAAAGTTTTTTCAAAGTCGTCCGATTTTCATCCGGTTAGAAGCGAATTGCCTAATCGGCCACGGCGTTAACGAATCTAGTTAAATAATTAATAAATTTAATCTTTTTGAAGTTTAACCGCCAAAACTTTAGTTAACTATAAAAAGTTTATTTACTGTTAGATATTTTTCAAAGTCTATTGTTTCTCAACCGTTTTATTACGTTGTCAACGAATCTGCTATAAAAAATAATTATTTTAATTATTTTCGAAATTCCCGACTTGTAATTTTTTCAAAAAATATTATCGAATTTTTTCAGAGTGATTAAATTCGCGACCGAAAAGATGTATGTAACGTGGCCGACCGAGGCTTAATGATTCTAAACGTAATTAATTTTGAAAGAATTTACTTTTTAGCTAACACTTGCTTTTAACACTGACTTTAGTCGCTGATGGCTTTGAAAACACTGACTTTAGCTATGGGTGGTTCAACGCCTGAAATCGCCAAGATTTTCCAGGCGGAGCCTTTGCGCGTACTTTTCCGAAGATAGCCTCGACACGTGTCGACAACGGCCATGTAGGTATTTTCACTGAATGCGGTAGCCCCCCGCGCTCCTCCTTTTAAGTACTGTTAAAATTCGGCTAGCGCCTCGCGGAAATTCGACTTTCCCTGCGCTGTGATTGGTCCATTTTGTGACACGTGACCATCGAGCTTTTCTAATGCCTATATAAACCTAATTTTTCGCGCAGCGATTTTTTCGATTTTCGTCTAATCTATGTAATTTATAGCTCAAACGAAGCGCCCCATCGAGCTGATCTCGAATCTGCAATAAAATTCATTATCGGACCAAAGACTAAAAAGATAGAACGGTTTTAATTTTCAAAAAATTTTATTGTTTAAAAATGTTCAGAACAACATTTCTGAAAGATAATTGTATGACAATTTTGTCGTGACATTAATATATCAAAAGTTACAAGCAATTATAAGTCCAGGTTTTGACATGCCACTTTGGCTGTCAGCATCTTTGTAATGGTGCGTCCAGCGTAATTTCAGATAGGATTTTTGAGTCCGTCGTTAAGGCTTTAATGAGCTTCGATGTCCCCCATATCACCCCCTGCAAGATATTTGTAGTTATTCATCTTTTGAGGTTTATTTCAGCCATGTCTATAGCTCTTCCTTTGTTAGAAAACTCAATAGTTTCAAAGGGTCACGTGGGCGGCGTCCGATTTTCGGACCATTCGCTAGTCCATTAGCATAGCTAGCTAATGAGTATTTTTTCAGAGTTTTAGCTCTTCAAATTGATTTTATACGAGTTTTTCAAACTCTCACTTTTCTTTCATATCGACCCGCCAGTGACTACCCACAGTTTGGCAAAAACTCAATAGTTCAAAAATGGGTCGATGAAAGTTTTCAAATTTCGACACACAGATGCTCAGTTAGCTTCCGCATGCAATTATTATTTTTCCAGGATTTTGACTCTGCAAACCTGATTTATCAGAGTTTTTCAAGAAATCTAAATTCGGCTTATTGACATGAAATTTGATGGCCGGCGTCGCGCTGTCCGCGCGGTCTGTCGCCCTTTATGGCCAAAAATTTGAATTGTAACGGTTTTTTCACCGGCGTTCCATTCGCCTTTCTCCGTTGCGCTGTCGACTTTAGCGGGATATTAGATTGAGTATTGATCGTTTTCATAGTAATTCAGAGGTGAATTTATTTCGCAGGTATTTTCATACTGCGTTGTCATTTAGTTGCCGAATGCTCTTAGCTGCTGATTTCATAGAATAAAGAAGGGGGGTTTTGGCTGGGGGTGCCTTATTTCGCTTGCATTTTCATACTGCGCGAACAGTAATTCAGGTGCATTTATTTCGCAGATATTTTCAGTCATTTCATTGCCGAATGCTTTCAGCCGGCGATTTCATAGAATAAAAGAAGGGGGGTTTTGCTGGGGGTGCCTTATTTCGCTTGCATTTTCATACTGCGCGAACACGCTTGAATATGAGAAATTAGTTGTGTCCGCAGGCTTCCTTCAATTAGTTGGATACGATAAATCGTTGTCGTTGGGATTAGGCAACAGCGTAGAACGCTGAGGGAGGGAGATCAATAATAATTAATTAACAGTGGTGGAAGCTATAAGTGTAAACCAGTTCAAGAGCCGCCTTGATAAATTTCTTGAATCTAGGCAAATCGCTAGTAACTGAATGAGATGAGCACATCAGCTAAATAGCTGCTTGCTCAACAAACTATAATAATAATAATAATAATTTTACGTCATCGAACATTTACAGTTCACAATTACATTATAAATATGTATTCAGTGTACACATAATGTAATCATGTGACCCTTTATAATAAATAAATTATTTATTTTTAAAACCTGAAAATTATTTAATATTTAATAAAAATGAAAGCATTAAAAATATACTTTGGCAAAAAAAATATAAATAATAAGTTATAGTACGCAATAATATGGTTATCTTATCTGAGCGCATTTCTAACCGTAATTAAAAACATGTTGCTGAAAAATTACTTAAAAGGTATGGATATTTAATCAGTTTTTCAGTAACAATAACAATAACCACCTACCTGCATTGTGTAGCATGGAATGGAGTTTTTGATATTGTGATTCATCATCGGAGTCGGAATCCGGAAACGTCTTCGAATTCCTACCACTTCTAAAACCGTCTCGTCGTATCACATGATCAGATTTTGGATAACTAAGCTGTGTTTCTGCTAAAAAAAATAAAGTTACGATAAGAAATAAAATTTGTTTATAGTTCAAATGTCTGCTTATCAAAAACAAGAGGTTAGCTCGTCCGAAGACTAAGCTGCAAGGCTGCTTATGCGAAGGACATGAGATCACAGTTCAATTCGGGAAATAAAATATGTCAGGGGTAGAAGGTCCAAGGTTGATGGATGTGGTGCGCGCATTGCGGCACTGTTCCGAGATGCTACCAGCTACGGTCGAAATATGTAGCTTATAACAAAACTAAAAAAAACTAAACTAAAAAATAATTTTTAGTTTTTCATATAACCAATTATAAAATATGGTATTTACTATAAATTAAAAAAGCAAACTACAAGAATGACAAAATGCAGCTTATAAAGGTTATAGAATAATTAATTGTAACAATAAAAACCCATTGTAAACTCATTGTAGGACACAGCCATTAGTTCATTAAGGGTTTGTTTGCTGCGACAAAGGCTTTTAATTGGATCTCGAGAGTACGCTGAACCGCTCCAAATCTTCTACGCGAAACAATTTCACCGCGTCTTTTATGCCTGTATTAGCGAGGGTTTAAAATGCGGAGACTATTTATTTTGAGTGGCGTTGGTTGAATGAAAATAATTCCATCTTTCAGACATTTTACCGTTTTTGAGAGTTCCATACCAAAATGGTAAACTTCTCCAACCCTGTGGTCAAACTTTTAATTTTTATAAATAATGCAGAATACGCTACGTAATTTTTTTGACTGTAACAAAGGCTTATAAATTTGTACTAAAAATATATGTCTTATTACACAATCTCCAAAATGTTACTTATAAATTAATAAAAAAAATCTTAAAATAATAACGAAGTTTACATTTTTTTTTTGTGAATATAATTCATTATCATTTTTGCGACGGGATTTATTATGTTACTGTGTCAGCCAGCATGTTACAACTTGAAACAACGTTACACGTTACAACCTAAAATACCAGAAAAATAATTCTTTGTACACGGCGTCAATCAAATTTTGAACGCAAAATTTCCGCGTAGAGGCATAGAAAGGGACTATGTCGTTCGTTGAAGAGTGAAGCAAGCCATTGAGTGTGTTTGCACACCCCGCGGGTAAGATACAGCGAAAGGGGGTGACGGTACCATTGTTTGATGACGTGTAAACATTCATTTACAGACGAATGCTGATGTTTACACGTCTTAACCGTGAGTCCCAACATTTACACCTTTTCGGATTGCAATTGCTTAACCAAGCTTATATAGGGTATCTCCAAAACAGCTCAAGAGATTTTGTATAAGACAGGTATTTTTTTTCAGGGGTGGTAAGGTAGTAAAATAACAAAAAATACTTTTTCCGTTAAGTTATTTTTTTATGTTTGGTTTAAGCTATTTCGATTACTATTTGAATATTGTGTGGGATTATTATATCTTTTTTTATACACTACTTATTGTGTAAAAGGTGCCACAAAAGGATTAAAGGATGTTGTAAAATGTGTTACAACATCTGTTATATTCACTAGCTGTTGATCCCGGACTTCGCCCTGGGGTGGCAGCTAGGCCCTACAGGCGGCTCTGTAGGCGCCTTCGGCGCGCAATGACTAAATTAATAATGTACAGAGCAGTAGACGGTTTTGACGACTTCCGTCGATGAACACTTCCAGTTATTCCCGAATTTTCCGGGCAACTTTTCCAATTTTTCTTTACCTAAAAACCATCTTCAAACTATTACGAACATTTAAAAAATAGCCAACTCGGCTTAGTAATTTCCGAATTATAATGCTTCATAGAGACATATATCTATATATATATATATATAAATGTTCGCGCAGTATGAAAATGCAAGCGAAATAAGGCACCCCCAGCCAAACCCCCCTTCTTTATTCTATGAAATCAGCAGCTAAGAGCATTCGGCAATTAAATGACAGCGCAGTATGAAAATACCTGCGAAATAAATTCACTTCTGAATTACTATGAAAACGATCAATACTCAATCTAATTTCCCGCTAAAGTCGACAGCGCAACGGAGAAAGGCGAATGGAACGCCGGTGAAAAGACCGTTACAATTCAAATTTTTGGCCATAAAGAGCGACAAACCGCGCGGACAGCGAGACGTCGGCCGCAAAAATTTATGTCAATAAACTGAATTTGGATTTTGATCACGAATGTTCGCGCAGTATGAAAATGCAAGCGAAGTAAGGCACCCCCAGCCAAACCCCCCTTCTTTTATTCTATGAAATCAGCAGCTTAAAGAAATTTGGAAATTAAATGTCAAAACAGTACGAAAATATCAGCGAAATAAAAATCGCCTCTAAATTACGATGAGAACAATCAACATTCAATCCAATCCCGCAGAATTCGGCCGCGCTACGGAGAAAGGCGACTGTGGAAGGGAGATACGCAAATGGAACGCCCGAGAAAAAACCGTTACAATTCAAATTTTTGGCCATAAAGGGCGACAGACCGCGCAGACGCCGCCAAATCTTATGTCAATAAGCCGTATTTGGATTTCTTCAAAAACTCTGATAAATCAGGTTTGCAGAGTCAAAATCCTGGAAAAATAATCATTGCACGCAGAAACTATTAGAGCATCTTTGTGCTAAAATTTGAAAACTTTCATCGACCCATTTTTGAACTATTGAGTTTTTTGCCAAACTGTAGGTGGTCACTGGCAGGGCGATTTGAAAATAAAGTGAGTTTTTTAAAAACTCATATAAAATCAGTTTTAAGAGCTAAAACTCTGAAAAAATACTCATTAGCTAGCTATGCTAATGGACTAGCGAATGGTCCGAAATTCGGACGCCGCACACGTGACCCTTTGAAACTATTGAGTTTTCTAACAAAGGAAGAGCTATAAAAATGGCTGAAATAAACCTCAAAAGATGAATAACTACAAATATCTTGCTGGAGGTGACATGGGGGATGTCGACGCTCATCAAAGCCTTAAGGACGGATTCAAAAATCCTATTTGAAATTACGCCGGACGCACCGCTGCAAAGATGCTGACGGCCAAAGTGGCATGACAAAATCTGGACTTATGATTGCTTGTAACTTTTGATATATTAATGTCACGACAAAATTGTCATACAATTATCTTTCAGAAATGTTGTTTTGAACATTTTTAAACAATAAAATTTTTTGAAAACTGAAACCGTTCTATCTTTTTAGTCTCTGGTCCGATAATGAATTTTATTGCAGATTCGAGATCAGCTCGATGGGGCGCTTCGTTTGAGCTATAATTTACATAGATTAGACGAAAATCGAAAAATGCGCTCCGCAAAAAACTCGAGTTTTTATAGATGTTGACTGACACGTGTCGCCAAAAAGTACCAGTCACGGCGCAGCGCGAGCAAATTGCGGCGAGGCGCGAGCCGAATTTTGAGAGCGCAGAAAAGACGGTACGTCGGGGGCTAATTTATTCAGTTGAAATTATCTAGCTGTTGTTGACTCGTGTCAAGGCTAGCTCCGCAAGTACGTGCAAAGCTCCGCCTGAAATATCTTGGCGATTTCTAGCGTTGAGCGACCCATAGCTAAATTCAGTGTTTACAAAGCCATCGTCGAGTAGAGTCAGTGTTAAAGGCGGGTGATCGCTAAGAAGTAAATTCTTTCAAAATTAAATATTGCGTTTAGAATCATTAAGGCCTCGGTCGGCCACGTCACATACGTCTTCTCGGTCGCGAATTTAATAACTTTAAAAAATTCGATAATATTTTTAGAAATTAGAAGTAAAAGTCGGGAATTTTGGAAATAATTAAAATAAATTAAAATAATTATTTTTTATAGTAGATTCGTTGACAACGTAATAAAACGGTTGAAATTTAATAGGCTTTGAAATTTTTTAAAGTTTAAATTATTCAATTATCTAACTAGATTTGTTAAAGCCGTGACCTATCAAGTAATTAGCTTCTAACCAGATAAAATCGGGCAACTTTGAAATTTTTTCAAAAATAAGATAAATAAAAATAATAAAATAAATATTCCTCCCTAAGCGTCGATAGCTGATGAAATACTTCACAGCTATAGTGTTTGAATAACTAATATTTTAAATTTTCTTGTGATCGGAAGTGAATAGATTTTAGGAAAATATTTATAGTGAGAAAAAGAATCAAGTTTAGTTTGAGTGAAATAGGAGTGCCCGGACGAGGCGCCTCAGCCGCTGATCACGACAAGCGACTGCAAGCAGTAAGGTAGGACTAAGTTTAACTGTGTTTAACCTGTCTTTTGTGTCACATCATTCATAATAACACACGGGGATTACACACCCTTTTCAGGGCTAGTTAAATTCAAGGAGGGGCTTGTAAGGATCTGTGTCCTTCCGTGATGAGCGGGTGATTGACCATATCAGCCGAAGAGCGTTGACATGTCAAAAAAGCGTGGCTTAAATTCGGGCTTCAGGTCGCAACCCCTGAACTGATACAAAGGTCTCACCAGGCTGCACCGAAGCACGTTGACTCCAAACTTGCAAAATTTTGAAAATTTAAATTTTTTGAAAAAGCATATTACACAACACAAACACTTTGAAAAATTTCAATGTTTATTGTTATATGTGTTGTTACTAGGTGTTAGGGATGGAACCTACCAGATCATGGCCGGCAAGTCCAACCGGCTAGAAGTCGCCGGGCCTTGGCCATCTCCGTATTCATTCCCAACTGTCTATGAGTCATGAGCGAGCAATTTCGTTCATTTATGAGGGTCACCAAATATCATTCAAATCCCTTTTATTTTAGATGCCCCCTGCAATCAAATGTCAAAGCCAACCCAAGGTCCAGTGGGTACATGGCTAGATGAGGAGATTGAAGAAACAGATACCTTAACAATCGACTCATAATCTCTAATCTCTGAATATAATTAATAATGATTTTTCCCTGTTTGACTTAGATTAATAATATTTCTCTTGGGAACTGGTCCTACCTTATAGCAATGCCATAGAATAAAGCTTGAACCCCAACCAGATGTGATTTACGCCCACGATCTGGGAGTTGGAGAAATAACACTAGAGGACCGTAACCCGTGTGATAGACTCGTGATTACAAGCGACCTTGACTACTTGACGGACGGTGCCCAAAAGAATGTATTGAATTAGATTGAACTGACTGGACTAAAGAGATGAGATAGAACGAGACGTAATAAATAAAGTTTACATTTGAATTTTGAATCTGGGATAAGTATACGGTAGCTGTCAGAAAACTCTCCCGAGCTTTATATCGCTCCCTGTACTTTTGGTCGGCATCGGATGTGGGCACGTGGTGTCCATCTCTCCGCCCGACAGAACTTTGAAGCCCGACATGAATCGGGAGTCCAGACATTGGTACACGATACCTTCAATTCGCCCATGTGGGTTATGAAGTGAAATTAAAGGCTGGAAGTGAACACGTGGGGCTCCTCGGACCCCATTCGGAACCCAGCGGGCAAGAATGCCCTATCCCGTTAAATCCGGAAGGCGGGCTACGATTGGGGTTGAAACCACCAATGAAGGTAGTCAGGCAGAGTTGCGCCGCTCACTTAATGGCCGCGCGTTCGGAAGACGGGTTCTGCGGGCCCTCTTCGACGTCCGGCTGGGGCAATGTTTGCCTCCCCCGTTTCGACCGGGAAGGCCGGGATTCCGGAAGTGTGGAGCGAGATCTCCAGCTTGCCGCCCGGCAGGTTGTACTTGTACGACAGGCGCCTGGGTTTGGGTTGCGGGATCTTCGGACCCGCTTCCGCACCCATTGTGTGAGACGATATGGGTCTCTATACCCGTGTGAATTCCGGAAGTGATCGGTGTCAGGGCGGCCGACTGCATGTAAATCTCCGACCGAGTCCAGAACGACCCTGGCCAACAGCAGTGTCAGCGGTCTATCAATGGGTACTAAGGGCCCTGACTACTAATCAAAGCTGATGCCTTATTGAAGCTCCCGGTCCGACCCCTTCTCTCCAGGTCTCCGCTACGAGAAACAATGTAACGGAATGAGTGGAACAAGCGATTATAAAGCTAAGTGGGGGTGGTCCAAAATAAAAAAAAAAAAGAGAGGTCAGTGGGCTGCCCCCTTTAGTATCCGCCCACGCAATAGAGAAGGCAGATTGATCAACTCATTAATTATTGCCTCTTTTCGGGGGGGCAATAGTTAGTGAACCAACGAGCCGACTCTGGTGAAAGTATACTCGCCCTTTGAGGTCGCCGAAAATGGCACAAGGCCGCCGTCATCCCTGCAAGGTGACGTAATCAATGCCGGATCGAAATCCCCGACGAGGGAGGACGGTCGTACAATGCTCACAAGTGTTCTGCCAACTTGCAAAGTAGAAGCAAAAGATAAATAAGTAGAGCCGGGGAGGGCAGCCGCACCACGGTAGTATCCCAAACCGGCTCGTCACGCAAACGAAAAGTTGTGCGTTTGTTTTATGAAAATTAACTGGAGAGAATGCATCCAATCATGTTGAATTCTTGATTGATGAAATTACGCTTTTCCGCTTAACGATTGCAAATCGATACAAGCATTAGCTGTAGCCGAGTAACTCGGTAGTTTGTCCTGATGCAAAGGGGCAGACCTAAATGTGTGGGACAGGGCTAGTAACCCCTCACACGTTGGCATGCAGTCACTCAGTGAGGACACGTACAGGAGAGTTTGTGGGATGGACTGGAAATTTAATAAAATTTTTTGAACGCCTATCGCCCCTATGACAGTTGCCGTAATACTAGCTGGTTATTTTATAACTAAATAGCATGAACCTATGACTGACTGTTACTCATTGAAAATTCGTGGATACATTGATGTGGATCTATGTAACATTCTCCGATGATACACTTTCATAAAGGTACAATTGACGGGCAGGAAACTATGGTACGGTACAGTACATTTTGTTATGGGGAGGTCGGTAAGGTCAACACCGCGGTATCCGAATAATTACGATATTGGCAATTTCAGTGGCACCGGCCTCCTTTCGGTCACCACGTGTGACACCCAGTCGCAGGCCGCGACGACGGCAGCGAACATTGGTCCTTCGAGCCGGATCTGAACCAGTGAACTAATCCACAGACCCGGTCAATTGTAAGAAGAAAGGTTAGGAGCGCAAAATGAGCGACAACGAAGACGATCAGGTCAATGCGACCAAGTCTATGAAAAGCAATGAGCGCAGAGGAGTACTGCAAGCTCAATTGGACGAAGTAAGGCGAGCAATAGCAGAAAAGGCTATGTCGAAGACCCCCCCAGCAAAAGTAAAAAACCCATTATCATGTCGCCCAATGGAGCCGGCCAGTGGGGCCAATTCGTACGTGACATCCGCCAGATCTGAACAAGGCTCAAGGAGGGAATCCGTGCGATCCCTTATTAGCAGCGGTCGCAAACGAAAATTTGAAGAGAGCATGAAGATTGCTGAAGAGCGCAAGCAAATCGAACTAAGGAGGGCCGATGAAAAGGCGCGAATTGAGCTGGAATATCTGCAACACAAGCAGGATATGTTGCGCGAAGTGGAGGCCCTGACGGATGATGAAGAAGTCCAAGAACCAGCGGTGATCCCTATGGGAAACAAGGCCGACGCAGTGCGCGACTGGTTGGAAACCAGTAAGCCAGCATCAGTACCAGAATCTTCGCTCGACAAGTTAACCAAGGCCATCGAAAAGATGTCGGAAAAGGCGAATGGGTCGGAAGAACGCACGGTTCGTACCTATATGGCAAGACAGGCGGGAAGCCGCGATCTGCCGCATTTTGATGGAAATCTTAAGGAGTGGCCAGTATTTGCAGCGCATTTCGATCAGTCAACAGAAATGTGTAGTTTCAGCAACTATGAGAATTTATTGCGACTTCAGAAATGCCTAAAGGGCCGAGCCAGGGAGGCGGTTTCGGCAATGTTGCTGAATCCCAACCATGTACCGGAGATACGGAGGACGCTAGAACGTCGTTTCGGAAAGCCCGGACATCTGATAGACCTAATGGTCAATGAAGCGCGGAATATTCCAGCAGTGAAAGGTTTAGCTAAGCCTAGCGAATTGATGGACTTTGGAATTAAAGTCACGAACCTGATAGTGACTCTACAAAACGCAAATCAACAAGGGCACTTACAGAATCCGATAATGCTCAGGGAATTGTCCGACAAACTTCCACCATATTTGAGATTTCAATGGTGGCAGTATATGGAACTCCACGCAATTGAGGGACAAGGCTCTATGGAACACTTCGGAAAATGGCTGACCACACTGACTGATGCAGCAGGCCATAGCCACGACCATGACACAGACAAAACTATTAGTCAAGTTTCAAGAATAGCGGTGAAGAGGAACTTTCCCCGCAGACCTAAAATGCCTAATAAGCAATTTAGACATAAATTCGTCCTGAATATGGCTGAAAAATCGGACTATTGTGAATATTGTGAACGCAAAGGACACACGACCGCGAAATGCCGGACGATACAGCAAATCTCTTTAATAGACAGGCGTAATTGGGCCTACAACAAGAGGGTATGCTACAACTGCATGAAGCGAGGGCACTCCAGTCAAAAGTGCCTGCAGACCCCCTGCGGAGTAGCGGGATGCCAAGTCAAGCATAATAAATTGCTACACCCTCAGGGGCCGAAACCTATACATAAGCCGCAGCGAAAAAACTTCAAGCCACAAGCGTCAAAACAGAAGGAACCCCAACCTTCGACCTCGAAGGGCGTGGACACAGATGCGTGTGCCAACGCTTGGACAGCATGACGCCAGAAGATCCTCCTCAGAGTCGGCGAAGTATCGGTGAAAGGTACGAAGGGTACGGCTAACATACTGGCCCTATTCGATGAAGGCTCGACGGTAACATTGTTGGACAAACACATTGCCGAGTCGATCGGAGCCGAAGGGAAGCGAATGACCCTGAAACTCAACGGAGCAGGAGAAATGCGTACCACCGAGACCAATTCTGAGATGGTAAACTTTTCCGTGCGAGGAAAGGGAAAAGACACTTACACAACAGTCAAGCGAGCAAGGACCATCAACAATCTTAAGTTGCCAGTGCACGATGTGGACATCGAGGGCCTAAAACGAAGATGGCCACATCTGGCCGACCTACCCGTTCAGAATATAAGAGGACGACCTCAGCTGCTCATCGGTCAAGACAATTGGGACTTAATAATTCCACTGGAGATTCGAAGGGCGAAGAGGAACGCGCCCGTTGCGACATTATCACAATTAGGATGGGTAGTACACGGCAGACTGCCACAAACCTCAATGCCCCTGAATAACGTCCATATGATGTGCCATGGCACATTCGAAAATGACTTGAGTTTACACGAATTAATTAAAGAAAGCTTCAAGATTGAAACTCTGGGAACCGTCGCCAGGGAACGTGACCAACAACGGTGTGCTCGCGCCAATGGAACATTGGCAAGGACGACGAGAAAAATCGCCGAGAATCAGTGGGAGACGGGGTTGCTCTGGAGCACGGATGAGGTGCAGCTTCCCCCCAGTAGGCACAACGCCCTGACACGATTACGGAGTATGGAAAGAACACTGAACAAAAATCCCGAATTGAAGAAGATGTACAGTCAAAAGATTGACGACTACCTCGAGAAGGGCTTCGCCCGATACTTATCTGAAGAAGAGAGTTCCAAACAAGGACCACGAACGTGGTACCTCCCACACTTCTACGTTACGAACCCGAATAAACCGGGCAAACTGAGGCTTGTCTTCGATGCTGCAGCGCAGGTGATGGGAACCTGTCTTAACGATAAGCTAGAGACAGGACCCGACTTATATAATTCTTTGTTAACAATATTGTTTGGCTTCAGGCAGAGAGCAATTGGCTTCACAGCTGACATCAAGGAAATGTTTCACATGATCAAGATCAATGAAGCGGACCAGGACTCCCAAAGGTTCCTGTGGCGAGGAATGGACCTGGACGCCGAGCCGCGAACGCTGGTGATGCAGTCAATGATCTTCGGGGCGAAATCATCTCCCTGCTCAGCCCAGTATACGAAGAACATTAATGCCAAGGAGTTGGCCAACAAATATCCTCGGGCAGTCGGCCCGATACTTTTTAAACACTATATGGATGACTATTTAGATAGCGTGGATGACGTCGCGACTGCAAAAGAATTGATAACTCAAGTGTCAGGAGCACACAGTGAGGGAGGTTTTGACTTGTGAAACTGGGCGTGCAGCAACAGCGAGGTATTGGAAATATTGCCCGTGGAGAAACACTCCAAGTCGAGCGTAAAGCTGAACATCACATCGGAAAAGGGGGCGACATTGCCGAGCGAAAGGGTGCTCGGGTTGCAGTGGAATCACCTAGAAGACGAGCTGTCGTTCGACTTGAAGTTTAGCAGAGTGCCTCCAATGGTGCTGACCGGAGCTGTCAGACCAACGAAAAGACAGATGCTAAGTATCACAATGTCAGTATTCGACCCGCTGGGACTGCTGTCCCCATTCACGATAAAAGCGAAGATCCTAATGCAGGATGTATGGCGTACGGGCACGTCATGGGACGAAAAACTAAGCGACTCAGCAAACACAAAATGGACGAGATGGATGGAGGAGCTGAAGACGATCTCGGGCATCAAAATCCCGAGATGGTACCAACTCCAGGCTAATAAAGCAGTGCAACTCCACATCTTCTGCGACGCAAGCGAACAAGCCTATGCGGCAGTGGCCTACTTCCGACAGGAGACTGATGCAGGAGTGAAGGTCAGTTTTGTGACGAGTAAAACTCGGGTTGCCCCATTAAAACCCATGAGCATCCCGAGACTCGAGTTACAAGGAGCACATTTGGCCAGCCGGCTAGCGACCGCTATCAAAGAAGCACATGAATTTAAGATCGAGAGATTAGTAATATGGAGTGACTCCAAGACCATACTTCAGTGGATACATTCAGATCCCAGAAACTATAAAACGTTCGTTGCACACCGCCTCGGCGAAATAGATGAAGTGACGACTCCCGACGACTGGCGTTGGGTACCGACGAAGGAAAACATTGCAGACGAAGCGACGCGTGATAACGCACCCATTGACCTAAAACCTAACTCACGATGGTTCGCCGGGCCAGAATTCCTGCGTCTGCCCGAGAGTCAATGGCCAATAGCAAAGCCCTCCAAGCCGATAACGACTGAGGAGGAAATCAGAAGAGAAATAGTACTGATGACAAACGTTGAGGTTGAAGGGGAAACACAGGGACAGGCAAGGAGGTCGCTATCAAAAAGCTTTCCGACGAACCTGTCCAATCTGTGTGAACCAGATACCGAAGTAAAGGCTCATGAACATACTGACAGCCTACCAAACATCAGTAGATTCTCATCCTGGATACGCCTGGTGCGAGCGACGGCTTGGTGCCTGAGATTTATCAAACGCTGCAGGAAGCAACAAGTGGACGGACCACTGAATATTAATGATGTGGACGAAGCTGAAACATTGTGGATAAAATCCAGCCAACGGAATTACTTTCCAGCCGAATTGAAAGCCCTAGCGGAAGGGCGAGCCATACACCCTAGCAGCCGTCTGAAACTACTCATGCCGTATATCGATGAGGACGGAGTTTTAAGGATGGAAGGCCGCACAAGCTTGGCAGAGAACATCCCTATTGAAACGAGAAAGCCGGCAATTATGGATCCCAAAGATCAATATACGCGCCTGATAATCAAACACGCGCACGAGAAGTCCCTGCACCACGGGCACGAGAGAGTGCTCAACGAACTAAGGCAAAGGTTCTGGATTTTGAACGCCAGATCCGCAATTCGTCAGATCGTGCGAAGCTGCCAACAATGCAAGGTGCGAAAAAATGAGGCGCCTGCTCAAATGATGGGAAAGCTGCCGCAGGTGAGAATGGCACACCACATCCGACCATTTACGAACTGCGGATGTGACTACTTCGGACCCTATGATGTAACCATCGGGAGGCGTCATGAGAAGAGATATGGGGTACTATTCACGTGCTTAAGCACGCGAGCGATTCATCTGGAATTGGCAGCGTCTTTGTCCACAGACTCAGCCATAATGGCCATCCGCCGGATGGCAGCCAGAAGGGGCACACCAAGGCACATGTATTCTGACAACGGTACTAACCTGAGGGGAGTTGACAACGAGATCAGGAAAGCCCTAGAGGAAATCGACCATACACGAATGCAAGAGGACCTTTCCATGCGTGGTATAACCTGGCACTTCATACCACCAGCCTCACCCCATATGGGGGGCTCATGGGAGAGATTGGTGCGCTCCGTGAAGGTTGCACTAAGTAGCACCTTAAAAGAAAGGGCTCCTAAAGAAGAGGCCCTGGCAACACTCTTCACTGAAGTCGAACATATGGTAAACAGCCGACCACTGACACAAGTGTCATTGAATCACGAAGATGATGAAAGCTTGACGCCAAATCATTTCCTGATTGGAGCGTCATCAGGGCACATGGTAATGGGAGAGCATAACAGCGAGGATTTTGACTCTAAGAAGCAATGGAGAATTTCTCAAGCTTTAGCGGACATGTTTTGGAACCGATGGGTAAAGGAATATCTACCCACACTGAACCAAACGACCAAATGGCACAAGGAGGGACTGCAGTTGAAGAAGGGTGATCTAGTGCTGATAGCAGACAATAACCTACCGCGCAACGCGTGGCCAAGGGGCATCATAATCAATACATACCCCGGCAAAGACGATCAAGTGCGAGTAGTAGAAATCAGAACAAGAGCAGGCACAATGAAACGACCAGTCAACAAAGTCATACCGCTCGAAGTGCAGACACGAGAGAGTACTGTAGATGCAGTCTAAGTACGGGGGGGGGAATGTTCGCGCAGTATGAAAATGCAAGCGAAATAAGGCACCCCCAGCCAAACCCCCCTTCTTTATTCTATGAAATCAGCAGCTAAGAGCATTCGGCAATTAAATGACAGCGCAGTATGAAAATACCTGCGAAATAAATTCACTTCTGAATTACTATGAAAACGATCAATACTCAATCTAATTTCCCGCTAAAGTCGACAGCGCAACGGAGAAAGGCGAATGGAACGCCGGTGAAAAGACCGTTACAATTCAAATTTTTGGCCATAAAGAGCGACAAACCGCGCGGACAGCGAGACGTCGGCCGCAAAAATTTATGTCAATAAACTGAATTTGGATTTTGATCACGAATGTTCGCGCAGTATGAAAATGCAAGCGAAGTAAGGCACCCCCAGCCAAACCCCCCTTCTTTTATTCTATGAAATCAGCAGCTTAAAGAAATTTGGAAATTAAATGTCAAAACAGTACGAAAATATCAGCGAAATAAAAATCGCCTCTAAATTACGATGAGAACAATCAACATTCAATCCAATCCCGCAGAATTCGGCCGCGCTACGGAGAAAGGCGACTGTGGAAGGGAGATACGCAAATGGAACGCCCGAGAAAAAACCGTTACAATTCAAATTTTTGGCCATAAAGGGCGACAGACCGCGCAGACGCCGCCAAATCTTATGTCAATAAGCCGTATTTGGATTTCTTCAAAAACTCTGATAAATCAGGTTTGCAGAGTCAAAATCCTGGAAAAATAATCATTGCACGCAGAAACTATTAGAGCATCTTTGTGCTAAAATTTGAAAACTTTCATCGACCCATTTTTGAACTATTGAGTTTTTTGCCAAACTGTAGGTGGTCACTGGCAGGGCGATTTGAAAATAAAGTGAGTTTTTTAAAAACTCATATAAAATCAGTTTTAAGAGCTAAAACTCTGAAAAAATACTCATTAGCTAGCTATGCTAATGGACTAGCGAATGGTCCGAAATTCGGACGCCGCACACGTGACCCTTTGAAACTATTGAGTTTTCTAACAAAGGAAGAGCTATAAAAATGGCTGAAATAAACCTCAAAAGATGAATAACTACAAATATCTTGCTGGAGGTGACATGGGGGATGTCGACGCTCATCAAAGCCTTAAGGACGGATTCAAAAATCCTATTTGAAATTACGCCGGACGCACCGCTGCAAAGATGCTGACGGCCAAAGTGGCATGACAAAATCTGGACTTATGATTGCTTGTAACTTTTGATATATTAATGTCACGACAAAATTGTCATACAATTATCTTTCAGAAATGTTGTTTTGAACATTTTTAAACAATAAAATTTTTTGAAAACTGAAACCGTTCTATCTTTTTAGTCTCTGGTCCGATAATGAATTTTATTGCAGATTCGAGATCAGCTCGATGGGGCGCTTCGTTTGAGCTATAATTTACATAGATTAGACGAAAATCGAAAAATGCGCTCCGCAAAAAACTCGAGTTTTTATAGATGTTGACTGACACGTGTCGCCAAAAAGTACCAGTCACGGCGCAGCGCGAGCAAATTGCGGCGAGGCGCGAGCCGAATTTTGAGAGCGCAGAAAAGACGGTACGTCGGGGGCTAATTTATTCAGTTGAAATTATCTAGCTGTTGTTGACTCGTGTCAAGGCTAGCTCCGCAAGTACGTGCAAAGCTCCGCCTGAAATATCTTGGCGATTTCTAGCGTTGAGCGACCCATAGCTAAATTCAGTGTTTACAAAGCCATCGTCGAGTAGAGTCAGTGTTAAAGGCGGGTGATCGCTAAGAAGTAAATTCTTTCAAAATTAAATATTGCGTTTAGAATCATTAAGGCCTCGGTCGGCCACGTCACATACGTCTTCTCGGTCGCGAATTTAATAACTTTAAAAAATTCGATAATATTTTTAGAAATTAGAAGTAAAAGTCGGGAATTTTGGAAATAATTAAAATAAATTAAAATAATTATTTTTTATAGTAGATTCGTTGACAACGTAATAAAACGGTTGAAATTTAATAGGCTTTGAAATTTTTTAAAGTTTAAATTATTCAATTATCTAACTAGATTTGTTAAAGCCGTGACCTATCAAGTAATTAGCTTCTAACCAGATAAAATCGGGCAACTTTGAAATTTTTTCAAAAATAAGATAAATAAAAATAATAAAATAAATATTCCTCCCTAAGCGTCGATAGCTGATGAAATACTTCACAGCTATAGTGTTTGAATAACTAATATTTTAAATTTTCTTGTGATCGGAAGTGAATAGATTTTAGGAAAATATTTATAGTGAGAAAAAGAATCAAGTTTAGTTTGAGTGAAATAGGAGTGCCCGGACGAGGCGCCTCAGCCGCTGATCACGACAAGCGACTGCAAGCAGTAAGGTAGGACTAAGTTTAACTGTGTTTAACCTGTCTTTTGTGTCACATCATTCATAATAACACACGGGGATTACACACCCTTTTCAGGGCTAGTTAAATTCAAGGAGGGGCTTGTAAGGATCTGTGTCCTTCCGTGATGAGCGGGTGATTGACCATATCAGCCGAAGAGCGTTGACATGTCAAAAAAGCGTGGCTTAAATTCGGGCTTCAGGTCGCAACCCCTGAACTGATACAAAGGTCTCACCAGGCTGCACCGAAGCACGTTGACTCCAAACTTGCAAAATTTTGAAAATTTAAATTTTTTGAAAAAGCATATTACACAACACAAACACTTTGAAAAATTTCAATGTTTATTGTTATATGTGTTGTTACTAGGTGTTAGGGATGGAACCTACCAGATCATGGCCGGCAAGTCCAACCGGCTAGAAGTCGCCGGGCCTTGGCCATCTCCGTATTCATTCCCAACTGTCTATGAGTCATGAGCGAGCAATTTCGTTCATTTATGAGGGTCACCAAATATCATTCAAATCCCTTTTATTTTAGATGCCCCCTGCAATCAAATGTCAAAGCCAACCCAAGGTCCAGTGGGTACATGGCTAGATGAGGAGATTGAAGAAACAGATACCTTAACAATCGACTCATAATCTCTAATCTCTGAATATAATTAATAATGATTTTTCCCTGTTTGACTTAGATTAATAATATTTCTCTTGGGAACTGGTCCTACCTTATAGCAATGCCATAGAATAAAGCTTGAACCCCAACCAGATGTGATTTACGCCCACGATCTGGGAGTTGGAGAAATAACACTAGAGGACCGTAACCCGTGTGATAGACTCGTGATTACAAGCGACCTTGACTACTTGACGGACGGTGCCCAAAAGAATGTATTGAATTAGATTGAACTGACTGGACTAAAGAGATGAGATAGAACGAGACGTAATAAATAAAGTTTACATTTGAATTTTGAATCTGGGATAAGTATACGGTAGCTGTCAGAAAACTCTCCCGAGCTTTATATCGCTCCCTGTACTTTTGGTCGGCATCGGATGTGGGCACGTGGTGTCCATCTCTCCGCCCGACAGAACTTTGAAGCCCGACATGAATCGGGAGTCCAGACATTGGTACACGATACCTTCAATTCGCCCATGTGGGTTATGAAGTGAAATTAAAGGCTGGAAGTGAACACGTGGGGCTCCTCGGACCCCATTCGGAACCCAGCGGGCAAGAATGCCCTATCCCGTTAAATCCGGAAGGCGGGCTACGATTGGGGTTGAAACCACCAATGAAGGTAGTCAGGCAGAGTTGCGCCGCTCACTTAATGGCCGCGCGTTCGGAAGACGGGTTCTGCGGGCCCTCTTCGACGTCCGGCTGGGGCAATGTTTGCCTCCCCCGTTTCGACCGGGAAGGCCGGGATTCCGGAAGTGTGGAGCGAGATCTCCAGCTTGCCGCCCGGCAGGTTGTACTTGTACGACAGGCGCCTGGGTTTGGGTTGCGGGATCTTCGGACCCGCTTCCGCACCCATTGTGTGAGACGATATGGGTCTCTATACCCGTGTGAATTCCGGAAGTGATCGGTGTCAGGGCGGCCGACTGCATGTAAATCTCCGACCGAGTCCAGAACGACCCTGGCCAACAGCAGTGTCAGCGGTCTATCAATGGGTACTAAGGGCCCTGACTACTAATCAAAGCTGATGCCTTATTGAAGCTCCCGGTCCGACCCCTTCTCTCCAGGTCTCCGCTACGAGAAACAATGTAACGGAATGAGTGGAACAAGCGATTATAAAGCTAAGTGGGGGTGGTCCAAAATAAAAAAAAAAAAGAGAGGTCAGTGGGCTGCCCCCTTTAGTATCCGCCCACGCAATAGAGAAGGCAGATTGATCAACTCATTAATTATTGCCTCTTTTCGGGGGGGCAATAGTTAGTGAACCAACGAGCCGACTCTGGTGAAAGTATACTCGCCCTTTGAGGTCGCCGAAAATGGCACAAGGCCGCCGTCATCCCTGCAAGGTGACGTAATCAATGCCGGATCGAAATCCCCGACGAGGGAGGACGGTCGTACAATGCTCACAAGTGTTCTGCCAACTTGCAAAGTAGAAGCAAAAGATAAATAAGTAGAGCCGGGGAGGGCAGCCGCACCACGGTAGTATCCCAAACCGGCTCGTCACGCAAACGAAAAGTTGTGCGTTTGTTTTATGAAAATTAACTGGAGAGAATGCATCCAATCATGTTGAATTCTTGATTGATGAAATTACGCTTTTCCGCTTAACGATTGCAAATCGATACAAGCATTAGCTGTAGCCGAGTTACTCGGTAGTTTGTCCTGATGCAAAGGGGCAGACCTAAATGTGTGGGACAGGGCTAGTAACCCCTCACACGTTGGCATGCAGTCACTCAGTGAGGACACGTACAGGAGAGTTTGTGGGATGGACTGGAAATTTAATAAAATTTTTTGAACGCCTATCGCCCCTATGACAGTTGCCGTAATACTAGCTGGTTATTTTATAACTAAATAGCATGAACCTATGACTGACTGTTACTCATTGAAAATTCGTGGATACATTGATGTGGATCTATGTAACATTCTCCGATGATACACTTTCATAAAGGTACAATTGACGGGCAGGAAACTATGGTACGGTACAGTACATTTTGTTATGGGGAGGTCGGTAAGGTCAACACCGCGGTATCCGAATAATTACGATATTGGCAATTTCAGTGGCACCGGCCTCCTTTCGGTCACCACGTGTGACACCCAGTCGCAGGCCGCGACGACGGCAGCGAACAATATATATATATATATATATATATATATATATATATAACTTGATTTCGATGCTTGCTTTAATGTAAAAGTTTTGAAGTCTTTGCCAGAAGATGCCCGCGAAATTGATTTAAAGACATGGGAACTCTCTCATATTTGGGTCTTGGGCGCTTGCAGGTCTGTAGGTCTAAATAGACAAAATTAAACTAACTTAACAGCATTTAACGCGTGATACTTGATATATTCATTTAAGAAACTAGTTTCATTTCATAATACTGATTGATTTATCTAGCAAAACTGCAATTATATAATAATAATTGTAGTGGCTGGATATATTTATCTTTTAGTTAAAAATGCGATTTTCGAATTTATGAAGGTTGCATTTTAAACGTCATATCTCATATATTTTCTGACGACGCCGAATGGCGAAAGCTTAATAAATATTATATCATCAAATCTAAATAACTATATATATATATATATAGTTATATTGTTTGTTTTTTTTGTGTAACATTTATTTATTTATTTATTCTTATAAACCAAAATACATACACCGTCTGTACCAAAGAAGGCAGTGACCGACGATTTTTCTTAACTGACATTATTTCGGTATTAACTGAAAAGAAAACTTTTAAAAAAGTTACACGCGTAAATAAACTATAAGAATAAATATTGCAAATTTGTAAACATGTGCATAATAAAAGGTATATATATAATATATAAGCGATAAATATAATATGTATTTATAATATAATACGACGGTAGTATTACATTTTAAGCAAACAAACAAAAACGCCTCCCTCGATACGGATATTGGTTGTAGGTTTATTTTGAAGCCCGTTATATATATATTTTTTAAGTATTCTTTTTAAGAGTTCTTACATTCGAAACACCATCAAATCTTTAAAAAAAAGTTTTAAAGATACGGCCTACCCTTTTAATCCCTTTCCAATAAAACCTTTAATAGGTGTAATAGGTTTAATAGGTTTAAAAAAGTCATGAGGCTAGATCGTAAAATGAACTTACCTAATATAATATCCATAAAATCTCTCAATATTGCCGTTTTTCAACGTTGCTTCGAAAAACATCTCTATTTCTACGTCATTACGTTCATTGCAAACCTATTTTCGCTTGAGTAAAGAAGATAATTTATAATTTAATTTATTACAAGTCTTCTAAGGGTTACTGTTACAGATTGTCTTAGGACAATAATCTAGCTTTTATATTTAAGGAACATCCAAGCTTAAAAAAAAATCCGAGCGAGTTTATTAAATTAACGATCGTATTTTATCTGCATTCACTCGAAAAAGTAACTTATGTCGAGCGACTTAACCTGCCTGTAACTTTTAACTGTCGCGTTAGTAAAATAAAAATAACAAATACGAGCCACTTAGGTAGTTGCACTTAACTCGCGAGGGAAGTTAAAAAGATAAAGTTGTATCTTGTTAGAAGCGCGTTGCTCTTGCCTGCGTGTCATAACAAGGAAGCCTTATTTATCGTCCCCAGAGGCGTACTTACAAAACCCCGAAAGGTAGAGTTTTAGGTAGATTTCTTAAGAAAAGTGACCTAATGCAATGAGTACTATGTCATGACTTCCGGAAAAGTTCGACTTCCCCTAGAACCCAAAACCACCCTCAGTTTAAAAGTTTATATATATCTATTACACCGATCACTTTCAATTTGATACATAAAATTTAAGGGCACAAAATCTTGGTCAAGCTCGTTAATAGACGAAGGAAGGTTTCGATAAAATGAAATTTTGCTATAACTTTCTTAGTATATAAGATATCGATTTTATTTTAATTTTATATTGTTAGGTACTTAGATAGGGGCCTTAAACTTATCTTAGTAAGATTTTTGACAGCACCAACCATCAGTCTTATGGGTGGGAAAAGTTAATTTTTCAAAATTCAAATAATCAAACCTCCCTTAGGACAGGATCAAATCAGTTTAAAATGTGAATTGTAGACCTGTAATTTCCCTACAACTTTTGTTCGAAACAATTTTTGATATGAGCAACTCTTGCGGAACAGTTTAAAGAGGGATTCAGTATACTTAATCTCGCTGCGCGGCGGGGCGGGTTGAGATGAGCGAGCTGCCGCGCGGTAGGTCGCCTAATGTTTGATACAAGTTGTACAATTGGAGTTCGCTTATCCCCTATTTTGATCCCGTGAACGTTTCTTTTTACAGTCGACAAAACCAATTGGTTATGGCCTAATTAAAATGGCCGTTCCAGCAATTTTCAATAAATTAGAACTGTGTACTACTTACTGTGTAGCAGATTTGGTTATTATGTGTAATCATGTCAAACGTGATTAAACATTATATTATATATCCCCCGACTTCTCTCCTGAGATTTTGACAAGTTTATCAGCAAATTCTGGCGAATCAGGAGACCATGGACCCAGTGTCTATGGCGAATGCAATAAAGAGTTCAACTAGCTTATTAAATAGTGTATATATTAGAAAAAAATTATATATTTTTAGCAGTTTTGGTAGTCGGGAAGTATTTATTTTCTGTTCTCAACAACAAGCTTCTCTAGTAAGGTGCTGTGCGGAATATTTTCCACAGAATTCATAGAATGTGTGTGTTTTGGCATAAAACGAAATATTGATTTTATATTTTTCAATAAGCCGATGTCAGTACAAAACAAAAGCCGGTAAATATTTGTACGTATTTCAAACAACATCTATTTTAGTCGTTTTTGCAGAGTGAGTTATTAAAACGCATTTTCCTGTGTGTCAAAACAAAATATGTAGTGTTTCATACAAACGGTTAATCTATATAAACTTTTTCTTTATAAAAGAGTTTATTTTCTTGAAATTCAATCAATTCAAAATGAGCGTACGATCTTTTGAATCGCGGCGGAAGGCGGCCGTTAGACGACTTGATAGGTTATTGTCGACGGCAAATGCCGACAATTCAGACGAATTTCGTGTTAGGTTTTGCGATGTAGAATAATAACTTACCGAAGTGCCTGAATATTTAGTAAACTTATAATTAATTGCAGCTAGATATTATGTAATTAAAAGCTATTTGAATAAATTAAAAAAAAACGTTCAAAAGTATTTGAGCCGAAATTATAATGTACGAGATATGCGAAATCGTATATTTGCGTTTATACAAACCGCCTAAAACGCGTTCTGCCGGCGCCGACCACGCGAGGCGACTGAATGCCGCTGAAAGCTGAAAGGATGCCGCTGAAAGCTAAATAAGGCAAAAAACTGGTCTAAAATGAACACTTTAAAGTATGGCACCCCTAATAAAATATCGGTCAGAAACCGACTGACTCCGCGGGGCACCGTACGACAATAAACGGCGGGTAGGTTCCGCGCGCGGTAAATATTGTAATGTAGGTCAGTTGAATAGGTCAGGAACACAACAATACATGCACCAAACGTTCAATAGTGTTTATATTTTTGTATGATTTTTTTTCGTTACTACATGAAAACTTGTTAAACAAAAGTTGTTCAGATTAATGCTCAGATGCCGTTAAAAGGATAATGTAGATCAGGGATTCCCAAAGGGGTCGAAACCGGTTTCCTAAAAATCGACCCCTATTAATTAAGTTCTTATTTGAAACTTTCAAGATACTGAAAGTTCATCCATCACACTGAATTTTTTATATTTTTATCTTTACTTGCGATTTTAATGTTTTTTTTTTCCAAAAATAACTAGCTAATTAAGTATCTTTACGTAATTTATATTAATAGTTATTAATTACACTTGATATTTAGTGAATTTTATTTTGTTAAATTTTGATGAGAACATGACGTCAAGGTTACTCACTTAACCAACCACAAAGTATTTTGTATCAATAGGAAAAAAACTAGTGATAGGATTTTTATAATAATTTGGCTATGGAAGTCTGAGGTATCAGTTCATTTTGGAAAAGGTTTCTTGCCCTGGGAATCCCTGCTGTAGATTATGCGCGTTACTTGTTTTTCAATATAGGTAGTTATTACTGCTTTTGTTCAGTACTAATCTACTTGTTTCAGGATTCTCGCAATCAGACTTTGCTAAAGGTTATCGACGTGAATTCCTGTAGAAATTCCTGTTAAATATCTCTTTTGTTATTTTTTTGCAGTCGACACGTCGCACTTCGTTTCCCGGCAGCAGCGCAGTTCTCTCGTGCACCTGTGCCGCTTTCGAGAACCACCCTTACCTCGACAAAGATCTCCTTTGGTACAGAGACGGGCGGCTCGTTCATAGCCCGGCGAATGTCGATACAGGTATATATAATAAAAGCAGTATAAAAGTATACTTTTATTATTACATATGTACCTATATAAATCAAAAAATATTCCATGAAATGTACAGAATACGTTTATCATTGATTTCGCAATGTGAAAATGTCAAAAATCACCTTTAATTAAGAGACATAAACTCTATGCACTCTGTAAATTATGAAAAACGTCTAAAAATATTGAATTTGCGAACTAATTATGTTCCTGTATTTTTATTTCGTCTAATTTTTGAAAAACTAAAGACTTTTCGAGGCTTTTAACTTTTAACAAAATAGTATAATAGATATAACAATAAAATGACGATAAAAAACTTTAACAAATGGATCAAACAACGTTTATGGAAGTTTAATTAGCCATTATATTGAAGGCACTTACCAAAAGGTAAGATGATTTTATACTTTAATTACGCACAAGGTTGATAATAAAAGTGATGTAATTTTTGTCATAAAAAAATGTCTAGTTGATTTTTTAATGTTGTTACAAATTTAAATTTACGAGCTTGTTGAAAGAGCTAAATTATGTGCACACTGCACTTCGTTTGCTTCGCGCTAATGTAGTCGGGTCCTTATAAATACTTTTCCGTCCGCGAGGGTAGTTGAATTAACAGGACACCGTTTTCCTTCTCTGGACCGTAATTTGAAAAGATCTTCTCTGGCTAACCGATTCGCATATGACTTAAGTCGTTATAAAATTCTAATCTATTCTATAATATTAATACGTGAAGGGAAAATTCCGGATTCTTTTTAAGCATATTGTGCGCACGAAAGAGTGTGAGATTTGACATGGTTAAAGTTTACCATTTTTTTTTTTGAAGTTTTAACTTCTGTCAGCAGTCCTCAATGATTGCCAGTTTTTTATTTAAGACTGGAAAAAATTAATGGATTTGCGTCACGACATGCTAATGTTAACAGTATTAATTGTAATTCCCTATCCCTGTCGTCGCTTATATAAGTATCCGTAGTGTAGAGGTTTTTCTTTTGACTCACACGCACAAGGCACAAGGTTCGATCCCTGGCGAGACGGTTTATGTTTTCACCGCTGTCGGCAGTTTTATAGATTTTAATATTGACTGTTTATTTTGTTTTTATATAAAGAGCAAGAATTGCGTTATCCTTTCTGTCTCTCGGAAAAAAATGGTTTATTTTTCTTATGCATAATGTTAATTTAGCCTTCAGGTCACGTGTATACGGTTTGATTGTAGTATTGTTTGATGTTTCAGATGCCAGCTTATTTGTGACAAACGGTGGAAAATATCTGGTTTCGAAGAGCGTTCATAAAGACGATCACTTAGCAAGCTTCAGCTGTAAACTTCAAGGAACTAATCCGCTCATAGAGTCGGCGCCGCTACGACTTGCAATAATAGGTAACTAAAATAGCATATTTAACTAAAATAGCATTTAGCATAAAAGTTTAAAATAGCATAAATTGTACTCTAATGCTAGTTTTCACCGATGCCATCAATTTATTATACACTACGAATATTAATTCATTACATAAAAATTACATTAACTAAAATCAAATGCATAGGAACGTCTCAATTTTATTTATTTATGTTTATTGTACAGGCTGTTCCGTGACCATTGTCGATTAAAAATCCAGATAATTGGCACTGCGATTTCAAATATGATATTAATAAATCGTTGTGGTTATACGCCCGGAAAGTTATACGGAAAGTTGAAACGGACGTGGTTCTATTTTTATCTTAACTTCCTTGGGAGTATTTGAGTCAACCTGCAAAAAAAAACGACATTGGAATGACACAATAAATGAATCAAGGCATCGGCAGCATATTCATTTCTCATTGGGAAACAAACAATCACCGATATTGAGAATTGTAAAAATACAAATAGTAAAAATGCTGGTACAAAACACTATTTTTACTAGGGTCTAAAAACACTCAAAACTAGGCTAAAAGTATGTGTTAGGTCTCATTTATTTTTTTTTAAAGTTTGGGTGGGTGAACTCTATACCCCCGTGTGCCTTACTCGAGAAAGACTTATGGCACGTGTTACTTGGGCTGTTTCTCTCCTCGTTTCAAACGCACGCGAAAGGTTTGCGATTTGGAATAGCTGAAAGGTAGCCCTGCGGGCGTAAATCAGCCCATTACACACGTAAATCGTTTGTAGGAACATATCGTTTATTCGAGCGCACTAAAAACGTGTCGTGAGTTCAGTCATGTTAGCGCCGTTTTATTATTTTATTACATAAAGTGCGATTTATTGGAATCAATCGTTAGGAAAGTCGCCAACATTCTTGAGAGGTCGGCCGACCGGTCTGCGATCACGTTTCGTCTCTCAAATGCAGATAAGATGCGATGTTATGAACATTCGCTTCGTAAAAAAATACATTTCGACATATTTGTTACCTAATGTCTCCCAATAACGAAACGTGTTCAATTAGTATACAGGGTAATACCACCACCACCATGAAATTACTTATTAACCAATAATTATTAACCACCATGAAATTACTCATTTTTTCCGAATTATTTTTGAAAATATTTATTTTTATAAAAATATGTAAATAATGTTACTTTTTTTGTCACCAAATATCACCTGATGTATAACAATTACTCGATATTAATCTGTTATCTTTAAATTATACTTGTTGGCCATGTTATGTTTATATTAGCTGTAAACTTGTTTAATTTCTCTGTTTATAATTCTTTTAATAAATAAATAACTTAAATATACAGGATGAACTTAAAGTCAGCAGTATCCTTTTAGCAGTATCCTTTTAGGGGTTGATTCTGGGTATGAAATGTCCCAATGGCATGTCCCAACTTTGGAAATAAAGCAAGAAAAAAACTGGTCTAAAATGGCTAAAGAAAGAGTCATAAAAACAAATGTAAGTATGGTCACCTAATAAAATATCAGACCATGCGGCGTCACGATGTAGCGACCTACAAACGTATTGACGACATGAACGACGGGTAGGTCCCGTGCGCGAATATTGTAATGTAGGTCGATTAGATGTCTCAGGAACACAACAATACGCGCACCGAACGTTGAATAGTGTATCTTTAATTTTGTATCGATTTTTTTGTTAGCTATATGAAAACTTGTCGGTCAAAAGTTGTTTAGATACATACCCAGAAAGACCCCTTGAAAGGATACTGCTGACTTTAAGTTCATCCGTATGTAATTCGTTGTAAGTATAAAATCAATAAAACAGTTATAGCAGAATCTGTGTTATCACGCTTAACTACTCTGCCTAAGACCTCGAAAGATCTCTCAAGATAAATAGAATTTCATCTATAATCTCGTTTTTAATTTCATATTGAGTTTGTATGGCAAGTGACCGAACTCTTTATTTTGTCATTTTAAACTACTTTTTTGCTTTATTATATATACTATTAAATATAAATAAATGTATTTTGTTTTAGGGTTCGGGAACAATGTTGCCAGGCCGTGCGGAAGCAAATCCTATCAATTTTTTTGAAGAAAATCTCCTTCTTCTTGAAACTGGATATTCTGATATCCATTTTCAAGAAATTAAAAACCATCGTGATGAAGAAAATGATGATTATCGCAAGAGGTATAATCGACAACTAACCCATTCCTTTGCAATAATTATTTATCGACTTCGCTCACGTCATCTATTTGAAGCATATCCATACATTTTTCTTAATTTTCAACGCATTATTCATCGCACACTTTTACGTCGGGAAATCAGCAAATCTGATTGGGAGAAAAAAAATAGTATGGATTATTTACGTCTTCGTCCTGAAGACAATGAAGCAGATCGGTTCGAGGATGAAAATATTATACTTTCATATTTTGAAAGAATATTTTTCATATTACGTGGAGACTTACTCGAAAATGATTCATATAGTGTTTTTGTTTATTTTCAACGTTTTCTTCATAATCTTCTTCGTCGTTATAATTTTGGTGAATTTTACGCACAAAGTCCCAAAGATTGTAAAGTACCAAAACCTCTTGTTAAAGAAGATTCACTTTTTATTAGTAGAAATAAGCTTCTTGACAATGAAAATGAAACAGTTCATCCCGAATATCAAATTATTCTTTTTTATTTTCAACACATTCTTCGTCGTCTTAGTTTTCATCGTAATGGCAATGAAGCATATCGTCCCAAAGAAGATCCACATATTTTTCTTTATTTTAAATGCATTCTTCATCGTCTACGTTTTTGTCATAAAGTCGATGAAGATGAGTGGACCGAAGAAGATTCACTTATTTTTCATTTTAAACGTCTTCTTCGTCGCGAAGGCAATTTATCGCATCGGCCCGAAGAAGAAGAACTTATAGTTATACATTTTCAACTCATTCGTATTCATGTTGAGCGCCAACGAATACGTTATCCACCTCATCATACGCCCGAAATCGATCCATTTATTCATCTTAATATTCAAAGTATACTTCAGGTACTTCTTCGTCGTAAAGAAGCTCCGCTTCTTAATCTATTGTTGCTAGGTGAGCGAATACAGATAATATTTGGACATCGTTCGGGCCGACCTTTTCAACGATGACAACAAATTGTTATTTAATATTTTTTGATATAATTTAATGTTGTTTTTATGTCCAAAATCGTATTGTATAAAATCGTATAGGGATTATATTGGGCAGCAACTATTGGTTGTTTAAAAACACTGCCTGATTCATTTTGTAAACTAATTTCAAGTTACAACAAGAGTCTAGGTATTTATAACGACCGACTTCGATACAATCTAAAACGAAATTCGCTTTAGCCAAAAACAAACGTCATAACTGAAGCGCCTAATTTGACGCGCCTAATTTGACAGTCTTACTCGCTAAATCTCTCGAAATGTTTTAGCCGTGTCAAAGGTGTTCTAATTAACTATGTTGTAATTTTCTCCACACAAACGCTGTAGTGTTTGTTGCGACCCTCTTATCTGTAGATTTAGAGGACAAAATAATACTATGTATCATTTTATCTAAGTTAAATTTTTATTTTGTCTAAAGGTGAAGAGCCACTAAAAATCCATATTTTATATTGCGCAATACACGAATCGTTAAAATAATTACATTTATTTTATAAAAACAAAGATTTTATCAACAAAGTTTTTAGACATACATTGATTATGTTGTTCATAATTTATCTGTACCGTAATTAACTAATTACGGTACAGAGCGTTCATGCGTGAGATGAGACAGAACGATTTAAAAGCACGTGCAAGACAGAGAAGACATCATATGTACGGTGAGGGCACAGGGAGCTTTACCTTGAAAGGCGATTTGACAGAGTGTGTAGGTATATGTAACTATTAACCTCATCTAACGGAGATGCGAATGCGGTGGTTCTCATAGATACAGTACACACACACGTACTATCTCATTTTTTTGTACGCGCTTCAGTTCAATTTAAAATGCTCGGGGTAAAGTCCTGATGCCTTTGACTGTACGTCGATTGAGCACAAACAAGTTTCACTTCTGTATGCAGTATGAAATACACTGTTTTTTTGTCGTTTAATTCAGGGTGTTGTCGTTTAATTCAAAATGTATGGATCTTCTTCGAATAGATAGCCTTTATGATGTGAGCGAAGTCGATAAATAATTATTGCAAAGGAATGTGATAGCTGTTCATTATATCTCTTGCGATAATCTTCATTTTCTTTATCACGATGGTTTTTAACTTCTTGAAAATGGATATCAGAATATCCAGTTTCAAGAAAGTCGATAAATAATTATTGCAAAGGAATGTGATAGCTGTTCATTATTGAAAAATATGAAAATGATCTTTAATCCCCGAACTGTTTATTTCTGTGTGTGTAATCACAGCGTAACGCATTTTCTAGTGCGTGTTACTACTGTAAATGTGGATCGCCAATTAATTCCACCGCGCGCCGAAATCCGGCATCGAAACACGCGGAGAATGTTTAACGGAGAACGAACAAAGTATCATTAGTCGTTATAGTAGATAATAGGATCAGCGCCGGGCGAGTGCATCCAGCATCCGACAGCGAGAGAAAGCGCCTGCCGAGGTCACGGCACTCTTTTATTATGTTCAATAATAAAACCGCAAAAACAGGACAAAACTCCTAAAATTAGAAATTATAATTTAAAAACAGCATAGTCTACAGGTAACCATAATCGATCTGGTTAGTGATTTTTTAATAATTGTATTAAACTAACGTACACTTATTTATTACCTAAAAAAAATGCTGTTAAATATGGTAATACATTTGTTTAACATATTTCTTGTGTTTTATTATTATGAAAGTAATCATTATTAATGTAATATTTAAAAACAAGCTAATATAAATGAAGCTAATATCATTGATTGTTTGTTAAGCTATTTTTTAGGTTTTTTTTTAATAAATGAATATACTATATTATAATTTAAAAACAGCACAGTCTACAGGTAACCATAATCGATCTGGTTAGTGATTTTTTAATAATTGTATTAAACTAACGTACACTTATTTATTACCTAAAAAAAATGCTGTTAAATATGGTAATACATTTGTTTAACATATTTCTTGTGTTTTATTATTATGAAAGTAATCATTATTAATGTAATATTTAAAAACAAGCTAATATAAATGAAGCTAATATCATTGATTGTTTGTTAAGCTATTTTTTAGGTTTTTTTTTAATAAATGAATATACTATATTATAATTTAAAAACAGCACAGTCTACAGGTAACCATAATCGATCTGGTTAGTGATTTTTTAATAATTGTATTAAACTAACGTACACTTATTTATTACCTAAAAAAAATGCTGTTAAATATGGTAATACATTTGTTTAACCTATTTCTTGTGTTTTATTATTAGGAAAGTAATCATTATGAATGTAATATTTAAAAACAAGCTAATATAAATTAAGCTAATATCATTGATTGTTTGTTAAGCTATTTTTTAGGTTTTTTTTTAATAAATGAATATACAGTGAACTGTGAATGTAAAAGCAAGATTAATTTCAGTGAAATTAAATTTAATATAAATTGATATTTCATTTATTTTGATTCCAATTAATAAATTTCAGTTACTTAGTAATTTAATACGAGCCTGCTTTTCCACCTCAGTATTTACTATCTTTTAATATTTCCCTTAAGGCCGACAGAATCAATTTAGATTATCAAAAACCGTACGAGTTTTGCCTATTCCAGCAGAATTAAGCAATGATTCAAAATTTTATGATTATTTTAGGTAAGTAAATATTATAAATGAAAAAGTATATGTTATGTAGGTACCTATACCACATACCTACACATATTTGCATATTAATAATAGGACTATAATTAAAATCGTCTGTTGTAATTTTCACCCTAATTTTTTTTCAAATTTTTTTTCAAATTTCACCCTAAGTCATTTTTAGTAACTTTTCAGGAGAGCCAAAACAAAATTTAAAAATCTCCATACTTTGTTTTTTGGATAATTACTTAAAAACTAAAATTGGACTCTGTGAATTAAAACAAAATGAAGATAATTTTACATATTTTTTTTATTTAATTAAAATGCAATTCAACATGAATACAATCCTATGTCGACTTAGGATTTTATTCCGTTTTTTTTCATATAATCTTATACATAATTCAGGGAATACAATCTTAACTAATATAATGTTTTTCCAAGGTACATTTTAAAAAATCAAGTGAATGATATTTTCCAAATGTTGACATCAATATTTTTTCAATTATAAAATGTATCAAAACATAGTAAATTTGAGTAGGTATTTACGGTTTTAATTGAATAATATTAATAATAGGTTGTTATAATTTTATTACATATTACTTGTACATATTTAAGTATGGCCACCTACCAGACCGCGCGGTGTCACAACGTCGCGACCCACTAACGTACTTAAAAATGTATTGATGTTATGAAAACATGTTGAACAAAAATTTTATTGGGGCCGGGAAACATCCTTAAAGGGATACGGCTGACTTCAAGGCTGCAGCTTTAGGCGTGATTGGAACACGAGTATTAATGGAAAGTATTCAATATTTTGAATATAGAACTTCAAAATTTTAAAAATATAATTCACACATTTAATGCAATATTTCGGTTAAATATTCTTGCAGGTGTTTTTTAAAAGTATTATAACACTCGTGTAAAACAAACTAGGTTTAAACAGAAAGAGAGGGAATGCAATTTCCGGTGCCCTGTTTCTTCACGATGAAGACAAGTTTCATAAGTTACATCATTATAAGTTTCATAATTTGTGGCAAAATAACAGAGCGGTTCAAATTGGGGCGGATGTTACCCGAGAGGAGCATAAAATTAATGCTTTAATGTAACTTGATCATATTTTATAAAGTTCAATTATTTAATTATTTTATCAACACGGGCAGCGCCGTGGGTTAAAATCAAAGTTAATGTTTTATTCTTTTTGAAGTGTTTAGGATAATTTTTCATAATTATTATTAATAATAATAAAATATTAAATAATAAAAAAGTGTCTTTTTTATTTTATGTTTGAAAATCTATTTTTAAAATATTTCGTTTTCTCGTGTTAACGCATAAACTAATGTTGGCTCTAGATTGCCTTTTCACATTATAATATAACATTGTTTTGAAAATGTTAAATTAATGTTTATGTTGGTAACTACCAAACTATTAAACATTATTTATTATTGTTTATGAATTAGGCATGACTCCAAGCAAGCGAATAATAAAACCAACACCTGCCAAGCAATGTTGACCAAAACTGCAGGGCTATGCGAAGGTGTGTTTAGTAAATATGTATGAATCTGTAAAAAACAATATACAATTAGTCAATCTTTGAAATGCTTAAAATAACGCCCAGTTGTCGCAGTCCTGGAGGGCTAGTCTCAAAAAGCGAACGCGATAAGCGAGTGAGAGGATCTGTTAGTTTGATGTTTGTATAATTTTGGAATGGCGATTAATCAATATAATTTCTTACTTATAATAGGGACCACAAACATAATTCTTTGGGAACGCTCTCGGGATACACTGTATATTAAATTAATCGCGGTAGTCTAGTGGTTAAGGCGTTGGACTATTGGCCCTAAGGTCGCGGGTTCAAATCTGCACATGGTCATACCATTTTTAACGCTTCATTACTACCATCTCCCCTGGCACATTTGGCCAACATAATTGTAAATGACCTAGGTCATAGCAATTCTTTAAAAAAAAACTTTTATAGCCCGCTGTTTACACCTTCTCTATTTAAATATTGGTATTTAAAAAACATCAATCATTTGATCACATCATCATTGATTTAAATTAGATGAAATATGTAGAAAAAAATAAAATGTAATCTGCTCATTTCATGCTTCGAGCATATTTTATAGACGTATTCATGTTTAGTTAAAATCATCATTATTAACCACACATCAACCAACTATATTTATTTATTTATTCATAATGGCACAATAAGAAGTCACAACAATAAATTATATAATAATTATATTGCTTGCCGAAAACTTGCGCCATATTTTTTTTTTAACATAGTTTTGCCGTATGAAGTATATATAGAAGAGATGATCTTTATTAAATTGAATTTGTTGTCAATCTAAAAGTTACATTGGTTATGGTATAGGGTGTTTTTTTTAGAGGTGTGGTTTTCAATCTGGCACTACTTTTTTCGTAGTTGGTGTTTTTGACAGCTGTCACTTGATTTATGCTCAGTTTGGTTTGCCATTTTATAATGAATAGACTTACTCCTGAACAACGTTTGCATATAGTGCAAATTTAGAAAAAATCACTCTAAATTTTTTTAAAATCACTCTAAAATAAAGTAAAAATCGCGTCGTGGGCCTGTGGCGTGGCCTCCAAGATCGTGCGATTTAACACCGCTGGACTATTTTTTGTGGGGTTATGTGAAGTCGCTTGTCTACGCAGATAAGCCGGATACGATTAACGCCTTGGAAGAGAATATTCGGCGCGTTATTGCTGACATACTTGCTGCAAAAAGTGGTTGAAAATTGGGCCTCTCGGCTGGAATTTGTTCGAGTCAGCCGCGGCGGCCACTTACCCGAAATCATTTTTAAAACATAATGGCAAACCCTTATCTTTATAATAAAACTAAATTCTTAGCCATAACATCAAATTATATGCGTTTTATCTCTTCTTGAAAACCACGCCTCTAAAATCATCACCCTAAAGTTAAGCATGACCTGATTTTACACACAGGAATGGCTTCAGACGAGAGAACTCCTTAACGGACAACACCACAGTCGTGAAATTTTGTATACGCATTCAAGCACTTAAATAAAAGCTTGTTTTTAAAAATGTTTTTCAGTATTATTTTTTGTTATTTAAAAACGCAATTTTGTATAAATTTGTACAAAAATGAATAATACAGTACGGTAACAAGTAAAAATGACACAATACGTAATCCATTTTATTTTCAACTACTGTTTAAATTAGGTACATATTTAGTAATTTAATATTTGAGTTAGTGAGCATATTAGAAGCTTAAATAAAAAATTAAATTATAAAAGTACTACACTGTGAAATAACCCTGCATGTCATTTTGAAGAAAAAATAGGATTTTTGAAAAAGTGTGAATCTCAATTCAATTTTCAGATTAATTAATGAGTAAAATATTAAAGAACAATTTTGTAGGATTACATTTTTTGTGCCTTAATAAATGGTTTATTCTCAGCTTCCTTGATCGTTAAATGAGCAAAGTACTGGTTTTCAGTACAACCCTCGCAAACACAATATTATTTATAAATAAAGTTTAAAATAGGGAAATTGAGAAAGATGAAATGAACGAGGTAATAAATGTGAAATTACATTATTCTTTGTGCACAGTAGAGAAGACCAATAAATAAGGTACTCCAGAAATATGTGTTGACTACTTACTTTTGTAAATTAATCCAGAAAAGAAGATTGAGATTCCGCTGCGCACCGAAGGGCACGTGCGTCAATTCATTGTATCCTAGATCCAGGGTCAAAAGGGTCGTAGACATCGATCTGGCAAACAGAAGAAAAAAAAACACGTAAGTTTGTTACCAAGGTGAAAGCACAAATTAGGAAAAGTAGGGATAGTGGTCAGACTTAAAAAACACTATTTTTATTTCAAAATATTTCATAGTAAAATAATTAAAATATTAAAAAAAGGAATTTCTTCGAAGTACTTCGCGAGCCGGCCCGCGTTCTCAAACATTAAATATTCTATTAATTTTCAAGTTCGTTTTTCTCGTAATTGGGAAACATTTTTCCAATATTTTTTTGCTGATTAATGTTTGATTGTTGATATAGATCAACCCCCTAAAAGGACACCAGTGGATATAAATACACTCTGTACAGGGGTTCGCCCCGTTCGTACCTTCATAATACTCGCTACTGTTGTATCTGAAATAGATATATAAATTCGTATTATTAAATTAACAAATTCACTGATGTTTATTTATATTTATATAAATAAAAATTAACGTGTTTGTGTGTGTCTGAAGGAACAAGAACTACTCGGCCGAATTCTACTTTTTTTAACGGTTCGGTTTGGAGATAGTTTTTAGGGAACAAAAATTCGAACGGTTACCCGGAAAATAGGAAAATTCGGCAAAAACAAAACATTTATTCTATAAGCTACGATCACTAGGTAACGAAGATGATAATCTTCGTGCGTGAGAAGGACGAACGATAACGATAAGTCCGTTCGTTACGGTTGCTTGGCAACGGAGGTACCATACAAGCGCGTGACGTTTGAAAAACTAGAAAACATTTAATTTACCGTAAATAAATATTGCTTACTGTTAAAATGAACATTTAGACATTTTTTAAAATATATATATATATTTTCTGTAGATTTGTATTTTGCACATACACAGTCCATTGTCAATTCGTATCGGCTAGGAAGGGCTTAGAGATGGGGTGCGAAGTAACCCATCCCGAAAGCCGAAAGGCACGAGTTGTCGTGTGCCAAAAGCGCCCTCAAATTCGCCCGCAGAACCTAGCTGCCAATACGGGGCAAAGACTGAGGTCAAACAGCTAGTATTTTTTTTATAAAAAACTATTTTTTCTAAAACACTTTCCAGAACTATTATACATTTAAATCCAGTTATAGTTCGCCCTCTAGTCCCGTACTGTAGATAAAGTTAAGTATCTTTCTGGGTGCGATGATTCTAATCTCTTCTGGCTTGAGGAGATGGTTGCCTAGAAGCTGGTACCTTTTGTACATGAGGGGCCCACATTCTCCCAGTAGGTGTAACGGAGTTTCTGGGCTCACTTGGCAGAGCCTGGCACCTGTCGTCAGACGATAGGCTTAATTTGTGCAGGTGTTTGTTCAGGTATACCTTTATTAATAAATTTCTTTATTATATTAATATATTAAATTAACTTTAAAGTTAATTTACATATTATTTAGAAAATTACTACTTCTTCGATAAATGGCAATTGGCTTTATAATTAAGCCGTGTGCCAAGTACACATTTAATTTTTAATATAAATGACACAAAAAAACCAAACCTAAGAGGTGATAATTATGAATAAATCTAAATAAGCAATTAACAAGACAAAATATCCTCTGATTTAGGATAATTTATACCGAACGAAAAAAGTACAGAGGGACATTTTAATTCATATTTTTTTATTTATCTTTTAAATGAACATATCTATTCTAATTGCATTATTATTAATACCATTGTTAGGTAGGAAAATGTTTTTATGCAATAAGGAAATGTTTGGTTTGTGCTATATAAGACTACTGGCTGATTACTGGGTATTACCTGGATTGGCAGGTAGGCCCTGCGGCACTTTATTGGCGTTCTCGGCGCTCTCGACGCGCGACGACTCGTGTTTGTGGCACTCAGAATGAGTCGCATTGGTGCGTCTAACTGAATTCCGGTACACATAAACAAACTACTTTGTAAGCGCTACCGAACTGTTTGGTAAACAAACAAAAGCGCGAGGTGCGAGCTACTACTGACAGTCTTGTTAAGTGTACACAACTTTTCATTTGAATGCTTCATCTACAGAGATTCTTTGGTACCGGTTATAACAAAGTTTTGTAGGTGAGCGATTTATCAATCTACAGGAATTGGTTTGAACGGTCTATCAAACAGATTACTTACAATATACTTCGGTTGGGCCTACTAAAATTCAGTAGCACAACAAATTATAATTCTGCTGAAGTTTTCAGTTAAGTCAGAGCTCGGTTTTTCTTTTTTTTAATGTGGTGTGCCACCTGTAAAGGCTTAAAGGCCTACCCTCTGAAAATCGTTTATGATATACATAACATAAATAATCTTAAAATACTTAAATAAAAGATATTTCATAATAACTTAAGAAAACAGTAAAAATATACCAAATTTTTATATTATGCACGCCCATTCCGTCCCTGTGAGCGTTGTAAAACCGCCGCACTTGACGCCTGAAGATATGAAACAAAAGGCACTGCATTCGTAGTCTATACTGACTGACACATTCAACAATAAGTCACGCGTACACTTGGGTTACAGCTCCGCGAGAAATCCTATATGTGTGAAAGAGACCTAATTAATTGCTTGCCTGTGTTGTACCTTTTAAAGTTTATTTCAATAGTACGTATTAATAATAATAATATAACACGAGTTTTACAATATTTTCAATCTCTCATAAAAACGTTTCTAAATCCTAGACGGTTGTCCGGTTCGCCGGCATTCTATCACGAGGAATTTCGTATGCCTTGAAGGTTAAAAGTTTAGCGCTCAAAGAAAATAGCGAAAGTTTGAGATGCTTTAAAAAACACATGTAATATTGAAGAGATTGCAGAGTTACAGTTTTTGAAGCTTTGACGGCTATGATGAAATTCATTATGTGCGCATGATATATTATTAATTTCTATTGTAAATAAGTTATTATTATTTTAAGTTCGTTCATAGAAATGTCAGTATCCCAGAAATAAAAACAAAAATGTTTACTTATTTCAAAACTTTTTGATTATAAATAGTAGGTTTAGTAAATGGTTTAATTAAAGTTAGGATAAAATAATAATAAAAACCAAATTAATAATTGAATTACTAATTGAAATTATTCATTTTGATTACTTTAAAACCATAAACCCCACATACCCTTATGGTTTGTCGTTATAAATATTTATTTATTTATTTCTTTAAACATTCATTTTTCAAGATATAGGTTATAGCAAGCAAAATTTTATTTATATAATCAAGGAAAAACAACGGGTACAAAAGGTGAAAAGAAATACCAAAGAAAAACTTAATTTAGGTTAGACTTAAAAGTTTTTCACTTATAGAGTGATTTAAGTAATTCATGTCTGTCGCGTGAACGAATGCAGTTTTAGAATAATCGAAATAACTTTCCGTTCGGCCCACGGGGAACATTAATATATTTTACTTATTCATAAAGAAATTAGCCAAGCAATAATGAACAAATTATTATTATGAACTATTATGAACAAATTGCCAAGAAATATAAAAACTGTCGAACTAATTTCAGATAATGTTAGAGTCACTACCAATCTGTAATTTAAAGATGTTTGTTTTTTGAAATTTTCAAATATATTTTATTTATGTTTTTTTTGTTTTAGCATATAAGAAGATATAAACATTTTTTTTCTCGGAAAGTATATATTGATGTCCTATAAGTAAGTAGCATTAAGATCATTGTTTTATATACATATAAGTTATAGTTTACAATTATTATTATAAAATGTTTAATGAAAAAAAATTGAACGCTAAAACAGACTATGCAACTTCTTTAAAACTAAGGTTTGAGCGCGAACCAATCAGAGCTCGACGAATCGGCGTTCTTAATGCGCGCCGATTTGAAAGGCGAGCGTTTGGCGGGAACCCGCGACGGCGCGATCGAATTCAGTCTGCAATTCGATGTGGTGGCGCGAAGTTCTCCTGCTTATACGGAACTGCGCTGAGAGTTAGGGACGAACGACTCGATAGCACATGTATAAGTTATCCGTTATTTAAATCAAAGTAAAGTGTATTGCTTTAGTTATTAATGTAATTATCTGTATAATTAGATTGCATTTTTGAGACCTTCCGTCTGATAATTCGTTGGAGTGACGTGTTGTGTTAAAATAAAATCTTTTATAACTAGAAGTGCATTAATTGTGTTTCCATTTACACTCACTTTAACCCGACTCGAGATCAGTATGACAGAAGGCATCCGACCTACATATCGCACGATAGGGTAGGTCCTCGACACCTCCGGGTGCGAGGTGACGGAGTTAGACAAAGGATTTTTGACGCGGTTGATAACTGGCGCCTTGGCGAAGACCTTGTGCGTTAGGCCGCGTCATTGCCCCTTCTTTTGGTCCTTCGAGCCGGATCGGAAGCAGCGAGCGGAAACACAGTAAACAAAAATAAGGTCCTTCGAGAAACAGTCTGAAGTGAGTGTAAACAAACATGGCAGATCAGGACAGCACACCCTTAAGAAAAAGCCAGAGGATTGCAGAGAAAACACCGGCGTCATCCAGAAGTCGCGGCATGGGACGAGGTAAAAGCGCGGGACGGCGCAAAGACAGATCGGCGGAGTCGGCGCCGTACCTACGCGAGCGGCCGACAGCGCTTGCCGCGGAGCCGTCAATTTCACAAGATGACGGCGCCGAGGCCGGGCCATCCGAACTGCTTTCTCAGTTGCGGAATTTATCCCTGGAGCGCCCTGCCTCTCAGGCATCATCGGCTGTGAGTCAGAGATCGCGGAGGTCTGTAGCGTCGAGAAGCAGTCTCATCACAAGGCGGCTGGAAGCAGAGCTCGAGGCGGCCCAGGAGAGAGCGAACCTTAAAGCAGCGGCCGAAGCGGCGAAACTTAAAGCGGCGGCCGAAGCGGCAAGGCTTAAAGCGGAAACAGAAGCGGCGGCCGAAACAGCCAAAATTCAACTCGCATTCGTGGAGGAGAAGCTGCTCATTCAAAAACGAATGATAGAGGCTGAAGAATACGACGATGAAGGCAGCGTGGCGGGCTCAGCGCATTCTTCGCGTTATTGCAAACAATGGACGGAGCGGCAACGAGCAGAAAAGGTAGAATTTAGCGCGCGAAATCTCCAAGCGCTAAACTCAGCGAGCGGCGAGCGAGAGAGGCGCGTTCGCGGCGGCGGACCGAATATGGCGGCCGGTCTACAACAGTGCGCGCCGAGGCGCGAAATAGTGAAAAATGAAAATGAAAGTGTTAGTCAAAGTGCCCTATATAAAGCCCGTGCGAAACTCTTAAAAGATTTGCCAAAGTTTGACGGAAAGTGTAGTGGTGAATATTTAATTTTCAAATCCTTGTACGAACAAGGAAACGAAATGTGTATGTTTTCAAACGCTGACAATTTAATTCGTTTGCAAATCAGCCTAATCGGGGAAGCACGACAGAGTGTGAAAGCTCTTTTGTTGGACCCTGAGAACGTGCCAGACATCATGAGAGTACTCCACCGACGCTACGGCAGGCCGAACGCACGAGTCGAGGAGCTAATGCGGGAGGCCCGAAATACTCCGAATATTCAGGTATGTGACTCTTTATCAACTTTATCTGATTTTGGTTCGGCAGTATGTAATATTGTATATGCATTAAAAAATATGGGTCATAGTGGATATCTTATAAATCCGCCTTTGTTAAAAGAGCTTGTGGGTAAATTACCGCAATATTTACGTTTACAATGGTATGGGTCAGGCCATGGTGAGCATCCTACATTATTAGATTTTGGTAATTGGCTAGAAACAATTTTAGATGCCTCGTCGCAAGAAGACCCTAATAGTGATAGTGTAGGTATTGCCCCGAGACGCCATTTTGAATTAAATAAAGTAGGTAAAAAACCCGAGCCGGCGCCAAGGCGCCGTATGCTAACGACGTTCACAAAACCGCCGGCGGTAAAAAATATTTGTGCCTTTTGCAAACGCGATAACCACCAAATAATTATTTGCCGTCAATTTGCCGCGTTAAGTGGAGTTAAACGCAGGGATTGGGCTTTAGAAGAAAAGGCGTGTTTTAAATGTTTAGGCCGAGGTCATAATTTTAAATATTGCAAGATAAAACATAAGTGCGGAATAAACGGGTGTGAGGCTTTGCATAATAAATTACTTCACAAAGACTTAGAGCCACAAGCGACTACCTCGACTGCTAGGTCGGAACCGGGTGACGTGACCAAAGGTCATGTAATTCATACGTGGTCAGACGAGGGGGAAATCCGTCTGCGCGTGACCCCTGTTGAGGTGAAGGGACCCGGCGGTAGTACCGTAGTGCTAGCGCTGTTTGACGAGGGCGCGACGATTACACTCCTACGAGAGAGCGCGGCGAATCAAATTGGTGCCGTCGGCGAATGGTCTACTCTAAAACTGTCCGGAGCTAATGGTATGTCGATACCAGCTCAAAGGTCGAAAACAGTAAACGTTCAGGTACGCGGGGAAGGCGGGAAAATATATTATCAAATGAACGGCATAAAAACCGTAAATAATTTAGATTTACCGTTACACTCGATAAATGTTAAATTAATACGCGAAAAATGGCCGTATCTTGCGCGCGTACCATTATCGGATAAACACGGCGAAATACAAATGATCGTCGGTATGGATCATTATGATTTAATCGCACCGCGACAAATAATAGGTAAGGCGAAAAAAGGCCCTGTCGCTACGCGTTCAAAACTAGGGTGGTCAATTTGTGGACACGTAGGTATAGGTGTAAATGCCAACCGTGTATTACATGTACGTATTGACGAACGGGATGCAGCACTTCAAAACCTTATTCAAGGTTATTTTCAAATTGAGGAGATAAGCGGGCCCGCTAGGCCATATAAGCAAAACGTTAATGAGAGGGCGGAGCGTATATTACGAGAAACGACTCGCAGAGTAGGAGAACGTTTTGAAACGGGGCTCTTGTGGAAGAGCGATGATACCGTACTCCCTTTAAATAGAGGCATAGCTTTAAAACGGTTACAAATAGTAGAAAGAAATTTATCAAAAAATCCCGATAAAGCTAAGGCTTATAACCGTCTGATTGAGGACTTCGTTGAAAAGGGCTACGCGCGAAAGTTAAACGTGGCAGAGGCTGAGGCCTTCGGTCCTCGGACCTGGTACTTACCACACTTTTCCGTAGAAAACCAAAACAAACCGGGAAAACTAAGGTTAGTTTTTGATGGGGCATCGAAAGCAGGAAGCACGAGTCTTAACGACCACTTGCTAAGTGGCCCGGATTTATTAAAACCGCTAATGGGGGTACTTTGCCGATTCAGACAGGGTTTAATAGGGATCACGGCCGACATTAAGGAGATGTTTTTACAGGTTCGCTTGCGGGCTGACGATCAGCATTCACAGCGCTTCTTATGGCGAAATATGAAAACAAATGAGCCGGCCGAAGAGTATGTTATGCAGGTAGTACTCTTCGGTTCGGCCTCATCTCCATGTTCAGCGCAATATGTAAAAAATCTAAACGCAGAGCAGCATAAAGCCAAATATCCGCAAGCAGTCAGAGCCATCCAGGAATGTCATTACATGGATGACTATCTCGACAGTACTGACACACTGACTGAAGCACAGAAACTAATAAATGATGTAATTCATGTGCATAAACTGGGTGGCTTCGATATAAGAAATTGGGCTACAAATCGACCTGAGGCGCTAAAATACGTACAGGACGCGGATCGGTCGCAAGCCAGCGTAAAGTGGACGACCCAAGGAAATAACGTCGGGGAACGTATACTGGGAGTTATGTGGCACCCAGATAGCGATGAATTGGCGTTCGACACTAATTTCACCAAACTCCCCACGGCTTTAGTGAACGGCGACATAATACCTACGAAAAGACAGGCGCTGAGTCTTATTATGTCTATTTTTGATCCGTTAGGTATTCTGGGGCCTTTCACAATAAAAGCGAAAATTCTTTTGCAAGAGATGTGGAGGCAAAAGACAGCGTGGGACGAGTTAATTGATGAACAATTAGCGGATAAATGGGAAATTTGGCTAACTGAATTAAAGGGGATTAAAGCCATACGAATACCGCGCAGTTACCAGGCCAAAGGTCGTTTGGCCTCAAAAATACAACTGCATGTTTTTGGCGATGCGAGCCAGCAAGGCATCGCAGCGGTAGCGTTCGCTCGGTTTACCGATGCAGAGGGGCACGTAAGAGTCGCCTTTATCGCAGGTAAAACCAAGGTCAGCCCACTGAAGCTAATATCCATGCCCCGGAAAGAACTTCAAGCAGCTACTTTGGCCAGTCGCTTAGCGGCTACCATTGTGGCTGAACATACGTGGAAATTCGACTCCATAACCATGTGGTCGGATTCACGTACGGTGCTTCATTGGATACGCAATGACCCACGACAGTACCAAGCATTCGTTGCACATCGTCTAGGCGAAATCGACGAGTTAACGAAAGGTGCTGAGTGGCGGTGGGTGCCCTCCACGGGAAACGCGGCCGACATAGCCACGCGTGACACGGTTGTACAAAAACAACCCATAGATCGGTCGGTCTGGATAAGGGGGCCGGATTTTTTAAATGGCGAAGAAAGCGACTGGCCGGTCGAAAAGTCGGAAACGCCCGTGATAGACGAAGAAAAAATAACCTTATTAAACACGATTATAACTGTCAACGAAACAAAATGTCCGATCGACATAAGTCGATTTTCGAATTGGGCGCGGCTTATTAGATGTACGGCCTGGATAAAGCGAGCGATTGACGTTTTCCAACGGAGAGGGGTGCGGGGACATCTAACCAGCCGCGAAATAGACAATGCTGAAAATTGTTGGATACGCTGGGCGCAAGCGGACAATTTCGGAACCGAAATTAGTTGCCTACGTGCAAATCAACCAATTAGAAGAGGTAGTCCGTTAAGCCGTCTTAATGCCTACCTCGATGGGGAGGGGCTTCTGAGAGCAGGCGGACGCATAGATGCCGTAATGGGCGTGGCCACACAAACAAAGCGACCCGCCATTTTGGATTCGAGGCATCGATATACTAGACTTCTAATTCAAAAGGAACACGTAAACTCTGGTCACCAAGGTCGCGAATTAACGCTTAACGAATTAAGACAGAGATTTCACGTGATAAAAGCCCGAGGTGCGATACGAAAAATAACACGCGAATGTCAACATTGTAAAAATGCGCGTGCTAAGGCGATCCCACCTCTGATGGGGCAATTACCTGACATTAGATTACAACACCATGTCAGGCCCTTTACAAATGTAGGTATGGATTATTTTGGACCTTTGGAGGTGACTGTAGGCCGACGGCGAGAAAAGCGGTATGGAGTCCTATTTTCTTGCTTGAATACCAGAGCAGTACATATCGAGATAGCGCATTCATTATCAACCGATGCGGCTATAATGGCGATAAAACGAATGATCGCTAGGAGAGGGGCTCCATCCACTATTCTTTCAGACAATGGAACCAACCTACATGGGGCCAACAACGAACTGAAACGGGCCATGGCAGAAATAAGCGAGGAAGAAATGGCTTCAAAGTTCGCTTTACAAAAGATAGAGTGGGGGTTCCTACCACCTGCTTCAGCTCACATGGCCGGAGCATGGGAACGGATGGTACAATCGGTGAAACGAGCACTATATGCAACTCTCAAGGAAAAGGCGCCACGTGACGAAACTCTGGCAACTCTGTTGACGGAGGCAGAAAATACCGTTAATAGTAGGCCATTGGTACACGTGTCCCTTGATCATAAAGATGAAGAGAGCTTAACTCCCAATCATTTTTTAATTGGAAGCTCATCAGGCAGAGCCGCCATCGGTTCTGTGGACCCACGGGATTTGCATCTAAAGAAACAATGGCGAATAGCTCAGACGCTTGCGGATCATTTCTGGCGTCGATGGGTAAAAGAGTATTTGCCGACACTACTGCACCGGGACAAGTGGCATGAACCCGCCAAACCTCTACAAGTTGGAGATGTAGTGCTACTTGTCGATGAGCGCTTGCCAAGAAACACATGGCTTCGAGGTCTAGTTATGCAAACCCATCCGGGATCTGACGGGCAAACAAGAGCAGTTACCATAAAGAGCCATGGGAAATTGTACAAACGTCCAACCGTTAAGGTAGTGGTGCTACCGGTCCGCGACGGACAGTAATATTAGTTAAAAAATAAATTACTATTTTTAAGGAGAGGGGAATGTCGCGTGAACGAATGCAGTTTTAGAATAATCGAAATAACTTTCCGTTCGGCCCACGGGGAACATTAATATATTTTACTTATTCATAAAGAAATTAGCCAAGCAATAATGAACAAATTATTATTATGAACTATTATGAACAAATTGCCAAGAAATATAAAAACTGTCGAACTAATTTCAGATAATGTTAGAGTCACTACCAATCTGTAATTTAAAGATGTTTGTTTTTTGAAATTTTCAAATATATTTTATTTATGTTTTTTTTGTTTTAGCATATAAGAAGATATAAACATTTTTTTTCTCGGAAAGTATATATTGATGTCCTATAAGTAAGTAGCATTAAGATCATTGTTTTATATACATATAAGTTATAGTTTACAATTATTATTATAAAATGTTTAATGAAAAAAAATTGAACGCTAAAACAGACTATGCAACTTCTTTAAAACTAAGGTTTGAGCGCGAACCAATCAGAGCTCGACGAATCGGCGTTCTTAATGCGCGCCGATTTGAAAGGCGAGCGTTTGGCGGGAACCCGCGACGGCGCGATCGAATTCAGTCTGCAATTCGATGTGGTGGCGCGAAGTTCTCCTGCTTATACGGAACTGCGCTGAGAGTTAGGGACGAACGACTCGATAGCACATGTATAAGTTATCCGTTATTTAAATCAAAGTAAAGTGTATTGCTTTAGTTATTAATGTAATTATCTGTATAATTAGATTGCATTTTTGAGACCTTCCGTCTGATAATTCGTTGGAGTGACGTGTTGTGTTAAAATAAAATCTTTTATAACTAGAAGTGCATTAATTGTGTTTCCATTTACACTCACTTTAACCCGACTCGAGATCAGTATGACAGAAGGCATCCGACCTACATATCGCACGATAGGGTAGGTCCTCGACACCTCCGGGTGCGAGGTGACGGAGTTAGACAAAGGATTTTTGACGCGGTTGATAACTGGCGCCTTGGCGAAGACCTTGTGCGTTAGGCCGCGTCAATGTCTATTGCTAATGATACAATAAATTAATTTATCTATCGATGAGATCATGAGTGATTATGTGTTTACACCGGTAAGGAATAACTACCAGCAGTAATATTTTACATACTTAAGACTAAAATAATGACAAGTAAAGTCACTGTGGAGTTGGATTAAAATTAAAGGTAAAGAGAGTCGACATTAGGATTTTTTATTTTGAAAAGACTTTGAAAAGAAGATTAAGTAAAGACTGTTTAAAGACTTCGAGAAAGCCTTCGAGGAAATATCCGCACCCAGACGGGACGGGTCTCGGCAGTATATGAAAGTGAATTTGTTATTTGACGAAAGTGCCGTTAAAAAGCAATCAAATATTCAGCAAATTAAAATAAATTTATTATTTTAAAAATTAACAGTTAACATAAATTTTATGTACATTTGGTAATATTTTTAATTAAATGAAATAAACCAAAAAATTTAAAAAAACATGACTAAGAGGGTCTCATTAGTCATCAAACTCTAGTTGCTTTATATTATTTAATATATAGGTTTAAATTGTCAAATATATATAATGAAAACACATGTTTTTGTTATTTCAGACATTACTGTGAATATTAGTGACGGCCAATAATTATATGGTCATTTCTATTTAATATTAGTCTTTAAAGATATTTTAACCATCAATATGGGTTCTACGCGTTACTTATACGCGCGCGGATTCCTCGAGCTAAAAGCAATATTAAATTTATTTATGGTTTGTTGGTAAGTAAATAAAAAAAATGTTTTTATGTTTGTGCAGTATAATCTACCAAGTAGCGAATTAAATCCAAGCCAACTTAATAGAAACAGTGTTAGATAATGTATAAGTGCATACTTTTTAAATGTTTGATCGTTGGGCAGTTTGTATAGAAAGCAAATAATAATATTTCATAGACTGAATGTCATAACAATACCTACTATTTTATACTAAATAATAATAAGAAGTTTTATTATTATTTTATATTATCTTAATTTTTTTTTGCGTATTTTGATTTAATGGTATATTTAATAAATATAATAAATTCTATATTATCTAAATGTCGCTGTATAAAGGTTCATCTCGTTTTTTTTGAAGCAAACGAATAAAAACAAATGATACATGATGATGTTTTTGAAACATTGGTTATAAAAACAAATGATCTTTATTATTAAAAACCCACGTTTTAGGCAAAATCTGCAAATCGAAACCGATTATAACTCGTTTCAAAAACTAATTTGCAAAGCATTTTCTTAATTATAATGAGGATTTCATTATTCACACGATTTTGAAACAATACACATACCACGACCACACCAATACCAGATAATGAATGAATTATGCATAGTTAATTTATGTATTTATTACATTAAACAATTGTTAAAGCAATGTATTTTAATAATAATTTACATATGTAAAATATGGAAGAAATTATAAGGGTACTACATATTATTTGGATATGTGTATTTTAATATATATTTTATTTATAAGATATTATAAAAATGTAATATTGATAGCACGCCTCCTTTAGAATAGGTTAAAACATATTTAAGTAAGTAATTAATTAATAAAAAATAAACAGAAACAAAAAAATGTAATTGTTATAACCTATGTTGAAGTTTTCACATTATAAGTAGCCAAATAAACTTGCCTTCAATTATGTCCAAAAAATATGTTAGCCTTTCAAATCAGCTAACTTCAATTTTAGATGACACTAGAATTATTTTTGAGTAAAAGTCACTCAGTAAGTTCATCCCGAATAGCAGCCGAATATACGAGCGTTTTCCCGAGCGCCGTAGAAGTCGTTTTCTGCAGCCCACATGACACGGCGGGCGAGTGGCGTCCAGGCGCTCCGAGCGCTGCCGGCGAACTGAGTGATGGCGAGCGTCGCCTGTCGCTGGCCGTTTGATCGTTCCCCCACCACTCGAATCTGCATCTTGCGCTTGTATCAAAAGCAAGCCACCCCGTGTCGCGTCGGGGGTAGGTGATGTGATGTGATGTACCTGGAGCACCTGAAGGCTTTCAAAATAGGGGACCAAACTTTTGCAACTACGGGGGGGTTCTGTACTAAATAGCAAATTTTAGCAAGCAACAGTTTACGATATTTGATATAGCTCTGTGTACGCTTAAATAACGTTGTATATAATATTCATCATTTATTATTATTATTTTTGCCAATCTGGCACACTACATTGCACTAATGTTAGCGCATTACCAATTAATTTATACGTACGCGGCTACTTTTTAAAATATCTTTATTTGTCATAAGCAGTATACATAATAGTTAAATGAAAATATGTGTATATTTATCATTTTAATAGCTCGTATACACAAATAAGGCTTATTATAAATAATCGAATATCTCGCAGTAGAGACAATGGACAGTCGCTGCATGCGCGGAACACACGGATGCGGAAGATATGATTAATAATTTCATAGTGGTTCTTCTTCATAGTGGTGTTAGATAGACCAATAATTTCTGTCTAAAGACTGCTGCATCTACCACCCAAATGTTTGTAATTTCAATGATTTTACCACCGATTTAAGTTAATGTTAAGTTTTACATGAAAAATACTAGGTCGTGACGGAGACGGAATTTTAAATTTGAAATAATACGAAAGTTATGTATGAAAATATTTTCTCTACGGGAAATCCCATGTTTATTTTTTTCGCGCGGTTGTTTGTTGAATTTTAGGAAAAGAATTATTTATTTGAAGTTCGAATTTCTCCGCTTCAAAATGTTTCACCTTTGCGACTGAGGCTACTTAGTTCATCTTGATGCAGACATTTTGACACTGCGGTTAATGCATTTTCTGTTTTATATTGACAGCTATTTATGTGTAAACATATAAGGTGGCGTTATTATTTGCATATATGTATAAGTATCTCGCTTTAAATCTGACAATGGCGGATATAACACCGCGAAAGTCCTAATTCTATTGTTATTTCGGCATACGTCTCGCCAGTTCCGTCCAAACGCCGTCAGCGGTGAGACGGATAATTGTATTTCGCTTTGGGAAGAGCGAGAGGAGAGAGGCCGAATTCGTAATACATTAGACGCGTCCGCGCCAAAAAGCAAACTGAACGAATGCCGCCCCGCCGTTCGCCAAATATCATTTGCACATGAAGGCGGAGTACAAAGCTGGGCGGAAATCAGGCCGCGCGGCGCTCGGCGAGTCTTTGTCACACACAAAAGAAAATATAATACGTCACGGGCATGTCACGGCGGCCTTTTGAGGTGTTCCGTGATATTCGACCATAACGCGCCGTACTTAAGCCCTCCCCAATGACTTTTGCACATACCTACTGTTTTTAGTCGCAGCGATCCGCAACCATCACAAAACAATTATATCATTATTACAATACACTCTGAAAAACAGAATCAATGTACCTCTAAAAACTTAGGCGCCATCCATATATTTAGGTCATCCTTAAAATTGTCAACGAAAAATAAATAGATAGATTTTATTTGTTTTTTATTGTAATACATTTTTTCTTAAAATTCCAATTCATTTTACTGACATTTATTTTAATAATCTAGTATCTCAGCTGTCAGTCTTCTAAGTTCGCATTAACAAATGCATCGCAAATAAACTTTTGTATTACGCATTTATATAAAAAAAAAAAAATCGGTGAAATATGGTGCTTTTTTTTTGTAATGACAAAAAAACTATTCTTCACGTCTAATTTTAATGACAATGACGTCAAATGACGTCAGTTTTTGCGAGAGGGAAGGAGAGGGTTATTAGGTTATGTCGATAGGGTGATTGTAGGACAGGGGGTTCGAAAATTGAAAAAATCAGGTAATAAGTAAATAATAAAAAAATATCATTCGTGTAATGCAGTGGTAACTACCTGAGAAATACACGTCGCATCAATAACATCTTTTTTTTGACGCCGTCTTAACCCTGAAAATTACATGTGCCATTATTTTTATGAAACATGTGTTTTGAAAAGTGACAACCAGTGAAACCTACACTGAGGTGAATGTCGCTTGTATTCGTACAATATTCGTTTTCTGCACCCGTGTCAGGTCTAAATTTTCCCTTAAATGCCCTACCAATGTCTATTAATCTGAACTCTGTTCCAATTTTCTTTATTTTTTGTTACTTGTGTCTAAAGGATTTACACCAAGAAAAATCTAGAAGCTGATGAAGATGTTTTATTTCTAAGGAAGATGAAACATGTAGTATGCACTCCTTTACTACAAAAATGAACTACTTTATCGAATTTCTATTATCTTCTCAGCCACAAAGTTTTAATTTTTTATATACTTAACCAGTTTAGATATTAACTTTGAAAAAACTGCAATCATGAATTGCAAACTTGGGATCCGTTCAAGTTTAGAAAGACGAAAACTTTATGTTAATCCGTCAAGAAACAGCAATATTATATTCCGTTTAAATTGGCATGAGACTAAACTCAACTCTTATGTTATGTATTTCAACTCTTATGTTGCCCACCAACATACTCGTTTTTAAAAAATATAATAAACGATGACTCACTTATATTCGGCCTGAGATAAAGTTTTTTATCTTTGAGATCAGTATCAAGTATCTGTTTTGATAATTTCCCGGCACAACGTTGCGGCATCCTTGCAATCGTAACGTGTGAGCGTAGAAGCGTAGAAGCGTAGAAGCGTAGAGCTCTGCTCGCTGTTTCGTTATATGAACTTTATATTTGGCCATTAGGGGCCGACACCGTTTTGTGTTCCGTTTACTTTGCCTTGATAACTTCCTTTAACTGCTCATCAAGCTTAATTGAGACCACTTTGTAATGCGATGGCACTGGCTATTGTGTCGCCGGCTTTATGCGTCGCACGGGAAGTACCGCCGTTCGGCGTGGATCAGAGCATTTGTTACATTAAGCGTACTCAACATAATTTACCATCCACGATAAAACTTAGAAAATACCTTTGTTCCTGAATGTACTGAATAGCTATTTTAGCTTAGCCTATAAATGGTGACCGAATTCTATACAAACAGGAGGCAAAATGTATAAAGATTTCTTTCAATTTTGAATTTCACATTTTTAGCCGTACATGGTCTATTCTCATTTCTAATATTTTGTTAAAATATATATGGTGAAAATTACCACAGCGTGGTGAAGTTATTTTAGCGTAGTGCTCATTATTTCAACATAAAAATGTTAAAAGCCTAAAGAGGCTGTTAACATTTAACAGCTTAAGGGGGTAAAAAGTTACCCCCCTTAAGGATTGAAATTTTTAAACATGCTATCTTAGTGGGTGCCTATAGGTCATAAGAAGAATGTTACTTTAGAAATTCATATTCTCAGGTTAAGGTTTAAACTGGGAGATGATTAATCAGTCAGTCAGTCGGTCAGGATTTGTTATTTTAAATATATAGATTCTGAATTTTACAAATATTATTTTTATTTTAAAGCAATGGCGCGAACATTGCTGGGCCTTAAAAACCTACCTGGATCATCCCAGCATTGCTGGGATTGCAAACCTTATCAAATAAAGTGTATATAAAATAAAGTTCAAGCAAAGAGTTATCTATATACCTAGTACACGTATAATATCATAATATCACGTATAAAAGTATGCACTCAGCTCTTACCGTACGCCGTAATGGTGTCAAGGCCATTATATATCGACGCGGCATCGGAACTCGTGCGCTGACCGAATTGACAACAACTGATAAAAAATATAATAACTTTAGGGATGTTTTTTTCGTATTTTTTTTACATAATTTCTTGCTCATAGTAAGTTACGCGACTCGCCCTCTTTTCCTTACCTGCGCCAAGCCAAGCAACACCTCCATTCCCGGGACAAGCTGTATCACGTAGTAAAATAAACGTACAGCCTATAACTAAATATTTATTATTCTAATAACTAAATATCCGCTTGGGGCGACAATATCACACACTCCATGCATATAAAGGACCCTCGGTTGTACCCTTCCCTCCCCCCTCCAGAGCATGGTGAGACCACTTACCTCCATCCTATGGATGATTGATAATCTGTGGTGCCCAGATGACTTTGTCATCAGTCAGCCCTTTCGCCTATAAACCTGTCGATTGCGTCGAAGCATCTTGAGCCCGTTATTTGAAATGCAAAAAAAAAATGAGTTTCGTCTTGAGAAAGGACGCTGCCTGAAGGAATAAAGTTCGCATCCGTCCTGCACGCGTTTGTTTAAAAGCCCCTATTGAACACGGTTTAATAATAGTCGAAAACAATAACGCAGTTTCTATGTTAAAACTAAAAAAAAAATGAGGTATGACTGTTATCAACTTACGGAGTCGGGAGAATTTAGGTAGATATCTAACATACTTTACAGATTTCAGATATCTGAAATACTGGCAATGTGCCTCTAGGTAAGTTTTCAGTTGAACATATTAGTATTTAAATTTTTTTCTTGTGAAAATTTTGTCTTCTTTAGGTTATGAATTGTCAGCTGAGGATCTATGTTTCTATAACTAATTACATCACCTTAGAACAACAGTACTTACACGCTATAAAGGAGATGTAAAATTAAATATATTGATTTTATAAAAATTAAAATATAAATGAAATAAATAAATATAAAATAATTTTACCTTAGCAATAGTATAAATATGAACTGTACGCTGTAAGATGTGTATTTTATCGTGTATTTTTTTTTTACCAAACCAAATATTTTCAATCCTTTGTTTACATAAAGTTGGTCTTGAAAATAAACTTTTACTTTACTTTATTTACTACTCTGCCCTTGAAATGTTTCATAGATTTGCTGAAATGGGTTTTCATCATGTTATTTTTGCGTAAAATCCGTAAGAATACGTGGTTTTTCATCGTTTAGTTTTATTTTATTTAGGAAAAAGCTTTACACTGTGTTCGATGGCACCTTCGTGGAAATATTCACCCTGAGGGAAATGGTACAAAGTTCCTACTTTGTACACGGTACTTGCAAATCTCCAAGGGTTATGATATTCAAATGTGCCTCCAATACTTATTTTTTACGTGTTTGCCGAAACGGGATGACTTTCGCGGAGATAAGAAGACGACAATATCTGTGGGCGGCCTCAAGAAGTTAGCTATAATAATATGACGAGCGATTTGCCTTGGAGAATTGACTCTTCTCAAAAATGGCCCTAAAGTTAAGTGGGTATAAGTAAAACCTTATTATGTTCGCAATAAATGAATAAGGTGACTTAAGTGAAGATATATCCTTTGATCTTTGGAATAAGGCAGTAAGAGTCATGGTGATTCCGACTATAGGCACGAGTTTTATACATATAATGCCTCTATTATAGATGTTGTATATTTTAGATATTCTGACTACATGCATAACCACTACATAGTAAGAGATATGAAGACATAATTAAATATAAAATATTATTAAGCGAGAATTAGAGGGCACATAGTTTTGCTCACCTACCCACAATAACAACCCTAAGAATATATCTCAATTCGGTCGATACCGGTCGCAAACATTTCGTAAAGCAGTTAAAAACGAGACGTTCTAAAATTATATTGTCCAACTTGTTTAAGCTATAAGTAATAAATAAGCCTAGTAATAATAAAGCTTCCAATTAATTGATTTAATTCTTAGAAATTCTTACAGGAACACATAACGACAGCTACAAAAAAAAACATTGATCTACAACTTAAGCCGACTACAGACCTCTCCGATTTAACTTATATATATTTAAAAGAACACGAGAAAATGAACTAGCATCTATATTTAAATGGACAACTGGTATTTAGAGACATTTTAAGCACTACTGGTGAAAATGATTAATGAGATAACATAAATAAATAAGTATACATATTGAAAAAAATAAGTATGTGAGTGTTGTAATTTGAGAACTAATTAGGGTGGATAAGAGATATAAGAAGAGGGTTAACGCGTATATATATAGAATGGTGTACAGCATGATGTATATAGAATGGTATATATATTACATATGGTGGTGATGACAATACTAATTTCTATTCTATGAGAGTTTCAACTCAACGTATGGGTAAAGTCACATTTATGCAAATAAAAAAAATCTATATCGTTAAAATTGTAGTTATATTTTTTTCCAAACGGTTTAATACTGAGTTCATTGCGTTATTCGTTTTATGCTTTGACACAAAGAATTATATTTATTTTGAGTTTGACCGATTTTGCTAAACCTTTAAGTATAAATGTAACTGTGGCAGAATATTTTTCGCGTTCAAGGAAGTATCGTGGGAAATAGCAGCGGAAGTAAAATAAATATAGTTGTTTAGATTGTTTAAATTGCACCTATTTTCCGTAATAATCGCTGTTTAGTACTTCTTCTAATATAAATGAATAAAAGAGAGAGAGCGCTCTAGTCTTCTTTCTCCCTTTCAGTTGGAAATCGGCCAGCGTTGTCTTTGCGTTACAGATGAGCGGATCGCGTGCGATTTACCCGGCGTACTTATACCATTTTCACCAAAATCGCATTACGTACAGTAAGTAAACATGGATCGAAGGTCACACGTTTGGCAAAAACAATCCAGAGCTTTTTTTACCTATTCTCTACGAACGTTTTATAAATATAACATTTATTTCTATAGAGAAATTGCTGTTTAACATTCATATACAGATTGTCCGAAGATCATTCCCGAAGACGTAAGGGGGTGTTCGTGTAAATTCCCTTTTTGTATTTCGCTCTTCGTTTGTTCGCTCGCGCTTGGCCAAGGAAGAACCCGGTTTTACTAGTAAATACGCAAGTATTTAAGAGCATCAGAAATAACGCGTTTTTACTAGAACCCGTTCCATTAACGGTAATGCGATATTTCAACGCATAAATTTATTTTTGATTTAGGCTCTATCAATTGCGCTTATCAGATGCAAAGCGAACCGTTTCCCCCGAGACGCCGAAAGATTAACCATGTCAAACATTACAACGAAGCCTCAAGTTAAGTGCAAATATTAGTATGTTTTAGTTTATAAAATATGGAAAGGCCGATACGCGCGGAGGACCCCAGTCTCCCGTGGGTTTCGCCTGGACCACAATAGAACGATCTGATATTGCGAATCGCTACTAAAACCTATCTGATAACGTTATATGGCCAGAAATCAACGAGATGAAAAAGGAAACAGAAGATTAGAATTTCGATTGAAGATAAATTTAAAATAAAGCGCCGCCCCTACTGATATCCAATATCAAACATACACCTACCATATAGGTAACCTGACCATACGTTCCGTTTCGAACGGGACAGTCCTGTTTTACAGTATTATGTACCGTTGTCTGGGATAAAATATACTCATATATCTAAATTATATCCTATATTTATAAAACCAAAAATAGCTTGGCAGCTATGAGTTAAAAGGAAAACATTTTGTTTTACTCCTGAAAAGTATTATTTTTTGACAAAGGCTATTTTTGTAATAATGTCTTCAATTTTGCTCGAGGATTATACACCGTATCCCAAGACCACTCTCGTTAAAAAAATACGTAATACTGCAATTTCAAACGTGATACGTTTTAACGTCATATCAACTGGAGAGTATTTCCATGCGAAGAAGCCAAAGGATTGCTTGGTAAATCCCTACTAACAGTCCTAAGCTAGCATATACTTGTGGCCTGCTATGCTTTCCGTGTTCGTATTGCACCTCTGAATACTTTCTCCACGACCCTCCCGGCCATGAGGCTCGTGATCGCATATGACCCAACGGAAGTTTGCTTGCCCGTTCCCAGGAACGCATACGTGAGGCTGCCAAAGAAAGACGCATAGAAGCCATACAAAACGGGCACGCCGGCGATCATCGCGAAGGACATGCTTTGGGGTATGTGCATCAGCACCATCGCTATGCCGCCGGCGAAATCTCGTAGGAAATTCTGCTTGGGATTGTAGTATCTGATCCAATCCGTAAACGGTATAGTAGTATGAACGAAGGACTTAAAAGAACTAGCTCCATACTTGTTGAGAAAACTGTTCCAGTGACCATCACTATTTTGCGTTGCGGGTGCTCCGCTGTCATCGTTGGCCATCGCTAATATTTATAATTCCTCTGTAGAATTAACCTTAAAATACCACTGGTCAAAAGCACACAAAATATTCTTCTTATTTTTGCGAGAGAAGCAAATGGCTCCACTGTTTGCTAGTAAAACCACGATATGTATATCTTAATATATATAAATCTCGTGTCACAATGTTTGTCCTCAATGGACTCCTAAACCACTTAACCGATTATAATAAAATTTGAACACCATGTGCAGTTCGATGTGCACTTGAGAGATAGGATAGTTTAAATCTCAAATTATAGTCGCAATTTTAATTTATCGCTAATTTTTTGTCCGTTATTATTTGGCAGTCATAAAACTGACAGATGTCGATACCTTTCGACTGGGTTGATGGCGCTAATGTCTGTTATTATTTGACAGTGACAGTTATTCGACGCAAACGTATTAAAAGAGCCCATCAGTTGGCAGAACAAATTGAATCAAGAAATCCAGCTCAAAGAATCAGGACAGCAGAAGGTCATGCACAAAAATCTCAAGAACAGTGTAACGAACGTCTTCAAGAGAATATCATAAGAACAAGAAAATTATTATTTTCAGTCAAATGCCACCGAAAAAATCTAACCTCAACAACGCGAGCGGCAAACGTCAAAACGCAAACGTCAAAACTACGATCGGAATAATATATTCACTTACGAGATGCTGTTGCTGGAAACATCGATGGAAATTTAAATCCCAATGACATCGGTAATGCTTTCATTTTACCTTCAAGCTACATCGGCAGTCCACGGAACATGCAGGAATACATACAAGATGCGATGACTTACGTACGTCATTACGGCCGACCGGATTTATTTATTACATTCACATGTAATCCGAATTGGGAAGAGATACAAACTTTACTATTGCCAGGACAACAAGCCATTCATCGTCATGATTTAACTGCACGTGTGTTTAAACAAAAATTGAAATCCTTAATTGATTTTATTGTAAAATATACAATTTTTGGTATCACACGTTGTTGGCTGTATACGATAGAGTGGCAAAAGCGAGGTTTGCCTCATGCCCACATTTTGGTTTGGCTTAAAGATAGAATCCGTCCTGAAGAAATCGATCAAATAATTTCAGCCGAAATTCCAGACCCATTAATTGATCAAGAATTATTTGATATTGTCACCAAACACATGATCCATGGGCCATGCGGTGTTTTCAACATGACCTCACCGTGCATGGAAAATGGAAAATGTAAAAAAAACTTCCCAAAGCCGCATACGAATGACACGATCACGGATATTGATGGTTATCCAACTAAATCAACTAATTCAATTGATCAAAAGAGTTTCGCCACGACTGCAAAATGACAATTATCAAATCGTCATAAAAGCCGACAAAGTACCATTAGGTGAACATGCTGGTAGATTCAACTCTCCAACTGTTGATGAGGTTGCTGTTATCATGGTTGGTGATCCAGTTGACAAAAGATCTATAAACATTACACGGCGAGACAACACTGTCAGTACGATTTAGGATCTACACCGTTCATATGACGCACTACAATATCCATTGATATTTTGGCAAGGACAAGATGAATATCACCTTAATATCAATCAGTATGATCCAAATACCGGTAAATTTGACAATTATCTATTTACTTTCTTACTGTATGTATAGATTTTAATTTCGTATTGCATTTTATTTTTTATTTTTTTAGGTGATTACAGAAATAATAAAGTTAGCTCAATGAACTACTACGCACACCGAATAATGGTTAGACAACATCAAGACAATTATATCCTTCGATATCGTCAGCTGTTCCATCAATACATTGTTGATATGTATGCTAAGGTCGAAAGCGAACGCTTGCGATTCCTTCGATTCAACCAGGCAAAACTACGATCGGAAGAATATATTCACTTACGAGATGCTGTTGCTGGAAACATCGATGGAAATTTAAATCCCAATGACATCGGTAATGCTTTCATTTTACCTTCATTTTACCTTCAAAATTCAAGGCCAGGTGTACCATAAAATCGGATCACTGATGCCAATGCCTGATAACAATCCGAAATTTCTTCAAATTTATTTTATGGGCGATTGTGAAGAGCGCGTGACGACTCGGTGCCTGTATAATTTTATTGAACAAGCAGAGGAAAGAGCAATTGTGATATTATTGGAAAATTTTTTAAAAGATCACAATCAACTAATTCAATTGATCAAAAGAGTTTCGCCACGACTGCAAAATGACAATTATCAAATCGTCATAAAAGCCGACAAAGTACCATTAGGTGAACATGCTGGTAGATTCAACGCTCCAACTGTTGATGAGGTTGCTGTTATCATGGTTGGTGATCCAGTTGACAAAAGATCTATAAACATTACACGGCGAGACAACACTGTCAGTACGATTTCGGATCTACACCGTTCATATGACGCACTACAATATCCATTGATATTTTGGCAAGGACAAGATGAATATCACCTTAATATCAAACAGTATGATCCAAATACCGGTAAATTTGACAATTATCTATTTACTTTCTTACTGTATGTATAGATTTTAATTTCGTATTGCATTTTATTTTTTATTTTTTTAGGTGATTACAGAAATAATAAAGTTAGCTCAATGAACTACTACGCACACCGAATAATGGTTAGACAACATCAAGACAATTATATCCTTCGATATCGTCAGCTGTTCCATCAATACATTGTTGATATGTATGCTAAGGTCGAAAGCGAACGCTTGCGATTCCTTCGATTCAACCAGGCAAAACTACGATCGGAAGAATATATTCACTTACGAGATGCTGTTGCTGGAAACATCGATGGAAATTTAAATCCCAATGACATCGGTAATGCTTTCATTTTACCTTCAAGCTACATCGGCAGTCCACGGAACATGCAGGAATACATACAAGATGCGATGACTTACGTACGTCATTACGGCCGACCGGATTTATTTATTACATTCACATGTAATCCGAATTGGGAAGAGATACAAACTTTACTATTGCCAGGACAACAAGCCATTCATCGTCATGATTTAACTGCACGTGTGTTTAAACAAAAATTGAAATCCTTAATTGATTTTATTGTTAAATATACAATTTTTGGTATCACACGTTGTTGGCTGAATACGATAGAGTGGCAAAAGCGAGGTTTGCCTCATGCCCACATTTTGGTTTGGCTTAAAGATAGAATCCGTCCTGAAGAAATCGATCAAATAATTTCAGCCGAAATTCCAGACCCATTAATTGATCAAGAATTATTTGATATTGTCACCAAACACATGATCCATGGGCCATGCGGTGTTTTCAACATGACGTCACCGTGCATGGAAAATGGAAAATGTAAAAAAAACTTCCCAAAGCCGCATACGAATGACACGATCACGGATATTGATGGTTATCCAATGTATCGCCGCAGAAGTACTGAGAATGGTGGCCACACATTTACAATGCGACTGCCGAACTTTCCAAATCAAGTTGAGTTTGATAATCAGTGGGTGGTACCATACTCACCACTACTTTCAAAAACTTACAAAGCTCATATCAATGTTGAGCTTTGCAGTTCTGTTAAATCAATTAAGTATATTTGTAAATATGTAAACAAAGGCAGTGATTTGGCCATATTTGAAGTAAAAAACATAAATAAAAATGACGAAATAGCACGATACCAAATGGGCAGATACATTAGCAGCAATGAAGCTATTTGGCATATTCTCAGCTTTCCCATCCACGAAAGAGATCCTGCTGTCCAACATCTGGCAATACATCTTGAAAACGGTCAACGTGTATACTTCACTGAAGAAAATGTTCTCCAAAGAGCGTTCGAAGCTCCGAAAACGACTCTAACTGAATTTTTTACATTGTGTCAAAAACCTGATGTTTTTGGCCAATTCGCGAAGACATTGGTGTATGGTGATGTTCCACGTTATTTCACATGGAACAAATCCAGTAAAAAATGGGAGCCACGGAAACAAGGAAAACCACATCCTTCCATTACAGGCATATTCAAAGCTAAGACATTGGGGAGACTTTACACGGTACATCCAAAGCAACGTGAGTGCTTCTATTTACGTTTGTTATTGGTGAATGTTCCCGGACCAACGTCTTTTGAATTTTTACGAACAGCTAATGGTCGAGTATTCAATACATACCAGGATGCATGTCGTGAACTGCAATTGCTAGAAGACGATAACCATTGGGACTTAGCGCTTGCTGATGCTGCGTTGACATCAACACCGAATAACATTCGTCAGTTGTTTGCAATTATTTTGGCGACATGTTATCCCTCGCAAGCACAAACTTTGTGGGAAAAATATAAAAATTGTATGACAGAAGACATCTTGCACCGAATTAGACAAACAAATCAATGCCAAAACATAGATTATACACCAGAGATGTACAATGAAGCATTGGTCTTGATCGAGGATTTATGTGTTCTTATTTCAAATTTACCACTTAATCATTATGGTATGCCATCACCTAATCGTCCAGCCACCGACTTAGTCAATACCGATTTACAACGAGAAAATCAATATGACCATGGAAGTTTAGCAACAATTATCATGAACAGTGAACCATTACTGACAGCAGAACAAAAAATTATTTATGATCGGATTATGCTGGCTGTTGCTGCTGAACAAGGCGGTTTTTTTTTCTTGGATGTACCCGGTGGAACCGGTAAGACATTTTTAATATCGTTGATTCTTGCCAAAATACGGTCGCAACAAAAAATCGCATTAGCATTAGCATCGTCAGGCATTGCGGCTACTTTACTGGATGGTGGGCGAACAGCACATTCAACATTCAAGCTGCCATTGGACGTTCATAATAAACCAGATGCAATGTGTAACATCAAAAAGAATAGTGGAATAGCTGCAGTGTTGCGGAAGAGTTCTATAATAATTTGGGATGAGTGCACAATGGCACACAAATATTCACTTGAAGCATTAAACAGAACTATGCAAGATTTAAACAGCAATAATAAACTTTTCGGTGGTGCTATCTTACTTTTGTCTGGTGACTTCCGGCAGACCTTACCGGTTATACCTCGCTCTACTTTCGCGGATGAGATTAATGCATGTTTGAAACAATCATTCTTATGGCGAAGTGTTGAAACACTTCGATTGACCATAAATATGCGAGTACAATTGCAAAATGATCCATCAGCACTAATATTTTCCGAACAACTACTAGATATTGGGAACGGTAAAATAAAACTGCAACCAAATACGCAATGCATTAAACTACCAGACAATTTTTGCACTGTTGTTCAGGATAAAACTGAATTGATTCAGAGTATTTTCCCGGATATACAGAATAATTATTTGAATCATGAATGGCTTAGTCAACGGGCGATTTTGGCAGCCAAAAACGTTGATGTTGACGAAATTAACTTCCAGATACAACAGTTGTTACCAGGCGATCTGATGTCTTTTAAATCAATCGATACTGTTGTTGATGAAAATGAAAGTGTAAATTTTCCGATTGAATTTTTAAATTCATTAGATATCCCTGGAATGCCACCACATAATCTTCGATTAAAGATTGGTTCCCCTATTATTCTCCTCCGTAATTTGAATCCACCTCAATTATGTAACGGTACGCGTTTGGTCATCAAAAAGATCACCGGAAACATTCTTGAAGCAACCATTTTGGCTGGGAAGTTTAAAGGAAAAGTGGTCCTGCTGCCACGTATTCCGATGATACCATCAGATTCTACCATACCCTTCAAAAGGCTACAGTTTCCAATTCGTTTAGCTTTCGCCATGTCTATAAATAAATCTCAAGGTCAAACAATGTCCATTTGTGGTTTAGATTTGGAAAATCCATGTTTTTCTCATGGGCAACTATATGTTGCGTGTTCACGTGTTGGGAAACCGTCGAATCTATTTGTGTTAGCTAAAGACAGGTTAACCAAAAACATTGTGCACCGATTGGTGTTAAATTAAATTGAAATTGAAAGTATTTATAATTCAAAAAAAAAGATATTAATGTTTAAAAGTTTAAGACTGTCTGCCTTGCCTACCTCATTCATGAGTTTAAGCGTCACATGTTATTTACTGTATTATACTGTAATATACTTATATTTGTTATAAAATTAAATGGAAATAATAAATCTGATAAATTTTTATTTTTTACCTATTGATTTCTGCTTAGTATCAAGTGTAAGAACATTTTAATTAATTGTGTTCAACGTACTTCCCCTTCAAATCTCAATCCAGTGAATTTGTATACCAACATCAACATTTTCGTCTTTGTTCGTAAATAATTTCATTGTACTAAAGGGTTATAGTAGTAGAAAGTCAAATAAGGAGATCAGCATATTTTTTTACAAATACCATCTGTGTGAAAAAGCATAGTGGACTCCGTGACTGATGTTCTCTTATTGTTCCTCTTAGATTGTTTACTATAATGTAATATAACAAAAACTTTAGCCACAGCAACGCGTGGCCGGGTCAGCTAGTAATATATATGTTTTTAACGGATGAAAATACGAAATTACATTTATATAAGTAGGTGATTTTTGATAATTCTCCGGGGCACCTTTTTTTTACTTCTTTATTAGATTAGCCACGTTTTGGTCTTTAAAAAGATTTGTCTGTCAATCTGTCCTTTAGATTTATGATTTTTCGATTGTTAAGATAAAATATAATTGATTATATATAAACTGGGAATGCCTAATTACTGTTTATAGTTATAAGTTATGTATTTTTATTACATATAATGAATACATTATAGCCAACCGTTGTTTCGTGCAAACATAGCGATACTAATCGTTAAAACTGCCCACAAACGTGGCTGGTTTAAATGTTATGTGTATATAAGTAGGTACGTAGGCATAAAAAAATATCACTAAAAGACTAATAAAAAACAAGCACCTCCATATTGTAATTTTATTTGCATTTTAATCCCTAATTATCCTCCAAAATAAACCACTACGATATGATACCATCTGTCATTTATTTATGACATTCATTTCTCTAGTTTGGTTTGCGTCCATGCTTTAGGTACCTATGGCAAACTTGGTTTTGTCGATGGAGTTTCGCAGACACAGCGCCACCTTTCAGCGAAAGTGTAAGGTGCATCTCAGTACTACAATTACAAAAAGGCAGGTCAAATTCGGATACTTACTGGTATGCATTTAGTAAGAACAGGTTCTAACTAAAAAGTGCATGTAATCATTTTATTCGCCATTTAACCTGTTCTTGCAAAGGCCTTAGTAAGAACGGGTTCTTATTAGTAAAAACGCATTGCTTCCGATGCTCTTAGATACTATGCGTAATTACTAGTAAACACGGGTTCTTACTGATTTCGGGTGCTTACGGTAACATATACACCGTGTCCCAAGACCATTCCCGATAAAAAAATCCCTGTCGGCATGCCGCGCCGGAGGGCGGAAGTATATTTTACCGGATCAAAGTAGGGGATAGGCAAACTCCAATTGTACGAACTTGTATCAAACATTGCGAACCACTCCTCGCGCGGCAGCTCGCGCACCTCACCCGCCGTAAGTAAGCTTGTGCAGCGAAAGTGCGTATACTGAATCCCTTTTTTTATACTGTGCCGTAAGGGTTCTTCATATCAAAAATTGTAGGAAAATTATAGAAATACATTTGGAACTGATTTGATCCTGTGCTTGTTGAGAGAGGTATGTTTTTGTTTTAATTTTTGTCAAACCTTTTTTCCCAAACTTCACTTTTTTAACCCCCCCCCCCATTCCCTCCCCCCTGGTCTGATTATGCCCATTAACGAACTTTTTTTTGTACCAATTTATGTATCAATTTGGTGGTGATTATTATATTGTTCATAAGGAAGTGATTTGGATAGATAGCAAACTTATATATAAACTTTTAAACTGAGGGTGGTTTTGGGTTCTAGGGGATGTGAAACGCAAAGATATGTCGACATTTTTCGAAATTTATGACATGGTACCCATTGCAATAGGTAGCTTGCCTAATGAAATCTAAATAAAACAGCTAATTAGCGATTTGTAGTGTTATTTGTTAAGAATCTATATCAAAATTCATCATGGTTACCGAGAAAAAAATGTAAACTCTAAGTTAAATTGTAAAAAAATGATGTAATAATGACGAATATTGTGAGCGCTCAGCTGTCGCCGTACGTCGTGTTTAAATATTCATGATTGCATTATAAAATTTTGAAAGTCTTGAATATTAAACATTATCTACATTATTAAGCTGCACTGATGCAAAAGGTATTCATAATAAAAATCATCATTCATTTATAAATATTTCGTAACGAAATATTATCACGGATTTGAATATAATTTAAGTACATAACCTATTATTTATAGGCTTGAAGTGCATTAATTCCGTTTCATACGTGGGTATTAAATATATTTTGAAATTTCGCTATTAAATACATATCTGGGTTATTTCTTTGATGAGACCTTCAAGCAACATCTAAAGAAGATTAACTTTTCATCAAATTTAGGATGCAAAAATTAGGTTTTTTTATTTATTTAGGAAATTCAAAATAAATACTGCATCAAATTCAAAATCCTCACTACAATATGAACAATATAATTAACAAGGTTTGATGGTTAATCAACTAGACTTATTTAGTTCTAAAGTTTCAGTAAATCGTAAAAACAGTGTGTTTTTACGATTTGCTGAATTACCCATTAATTTTACCCATTCCCAATAAAAAAAACAACTAATTGGCCCTGCAATTTCCGAGAAATAAATGGGAACTTTTTGCAATAATGGAAACTACACTGCTTTTGTAATAGGGACTACAGCGGATCGACGCGAACGCGACGAGGTCATTGGTAGCGCGTCGCGGCCAAGGTAACGTTGCTGCTTATAAGAAAGGTAATTAACGCCAGCGCTTTAATAAAAATAATACATTTGGGGATAAATGTTTTTCCAATTTTTTTATATAATTTTTTACCCATCATAAGAAACTTGAACACCCCATTAAGTCTCCAAGAACGGTTTCCGAATATCCTGTATATATGAGTAAACAAATAAAATCAATGGCGAACCATATCTAACTGTTCCTTAAAAAAGAAAATCTATTATTATTTTATTTTTTTTTTAAGCAATTGCTATGACCTAGGTCATATACAATTATTTTGGACCCTACTCAACTAGGCCAAATGTGACTGTACTAGAGTCAGGGATAATGAAGCATTGAAAATGTTATGACCATATGCGGATTCGAACCCGCGACCTTTGGGCCAATAGTCTAACATCCTAACTACTAGACTACCACGATCGCATATATAACTTATAATTATAGTTTTAATGTTATAAATATTATTATTTTAACTTTAATTTTAATTATTAACCCTACCGTATTTCAGAGGGTTAAGACTGATGCAGTTACGGCTCGCTTTAAATTAATAACTTATTTATTTATTTTATTATATTATTTATTTAAACAATTACATATAACTTATAAATATCATATAATAATAAAAATAAAAAATGAAATATTTATTTATTTAATTATAGTTTTAATATAATATTAATATATTTTTAATATAATATAGTTTTCAGTACGGTCGAATTCTAAGCAAGATTAATATCTTGCTTAGAATTTGTTGTGACGACGTACGCTTCGGCAAGATGTATTTATATTTGCCTTGATATTATATTTAAATGTGGTTTCCCAACAGTAATTAATTACGACCGCGGTGTGAGTTTTGAAACGGTTGACAATATTCCTAAATAATAAATTTCTTTTATTCAACATTGCATGTCCCACGTAGTAAATGTTGTAATAAAATGCGTGACTTTCTTGATACGATGAAATTTATTTATTTATCAATGTATAAAACAGCCATACAAGAAGATATTTTTCTAGTTCTACATTAATATGGTTAGAAAAATATACAAAATATAAATATGGTTGAAAACACCTAATTAAAAAAAAAATGTGTAATGTGCGTTTTTTGTGTGGTTTAGTGGTTTAGTGTGTTTAATGTTTAGTGGTGTGGTGCCATGGAAATATTTGCATTTGTGTTTGCGTGCGTTTAGCGTGTGTATATAAACCACATATTATTATTAATAAATAAATAATAAATATTTTTTACATTATTATTTTTATTTATATTTACCTTTATATTAATTATTTTTATAATTCACATTTACGAATTTCATGCATAAAATAACCCTTTATTCTTTTGAAATATATCGATTGTGCTTTTTTTGTTTATTATATGCCCCGAGGATACTCGTTGAGTTTTGTGCATGGTTAGTATTACGTCGGGTGATGTGAAAAAAATGACAGTATATTTTAAATTTATTTTTTTAACTATATGGTGTAATATAATAAGTTCACTAAATTATATTATATGGCATTGTTTATTTTAATATGTGTTTTGCACCAAATGCACCATGTGAAATTTCATTTGAATCTTAATAATGTCACTAATATGTCAATAAAGTTGTGTTGAATGAAAGTCGTTTGCGAATTAGACCGTTGCCAGCCAGAGATTGAACAAGCCTAGCAGCAAACATCATGATTTTTATCGACGCGACTCCGAAATATTTTTTTTAAGATTCCGTGTTACGTTTACGCAAGCGGAATATATATATTTTCGGCTTTCGGCCAGGTAATTGATTTTTAAAATCAATTACCTGGTTGGAACCTTGTTTGTTTTTAATTACTGCAAAACTGTGGAGGGATATAAAAAATACAAATACTCGTAGATTGGAGATATTTCTTACTGTACACGATTCATTAATAAAAACATATAAAACTAAATATGGAAAAGTACGGAATTATAATTTTATTAGTAGATAAATCAACGGAAAAAGCATACAAATTAAACGCGTTACCTAATTGAAATTTGAATTAAGATTGTTTGTTGGACAATAATGTTTTTATATAACGTTTAACATCATAAAATTTTAGGTAGGTAGGTATTTTATTTCAAACTTCTAGGTTAAATTCTAGCGGGTTTCTGAACTGCGACAGTAATTAATCCAGTCGCTTCAAGGCACCTTAAACTAAACACTAAGGAATATTTTTGAACGGGTTTTCGTAATAAATAGATTCACATACTATAAGATAAATATATATACTAATATATAAATTAATATAAGAAGGTCTATATTTTTTTCAGCACATCCACCACACCCATGCCTTAGTACCAAATAGATTGTGCTACCGCATTAGCTAGACAGTTTAAAGTGATTTTGGGTTCAATATATATCGCAAGGTTTTAAATGTGTGGATAAGTCTTCGAAATCGAGTTTTTAGCAATTTGACTTGCGGTTGCTATCTTAACTTATTATCAACTAAACCTCCAAGATACTTTATTACACTTACATGTTCTACGAGTACGCAATTACAGTTATATTTACACACTTTTTATTTTTAAATTTTGGTTCAAATTATGTCGACCTGTGGGACATATATATAGTTATTTCTATATTAAGAGTACGGAAGTTATCATCTAGCCATGTTTTTATTAACTAAGTATTGTTTGCCTTTTTGAAGACCTCCGCCTACGTTTAACAGCTAAAAAAATATGGCTGTGCCATCTGCAAACTATATAAGTTGACCATCAATTTAAAGTTTGAAGAGATCATTTATATAAAGTAAAAACTAGATTAGCCCTAGAACGCTACCCTGTGAAACACCGAATTCTATATTATGGTAATAATCACTAGTGATATTTTCAATTTGAACTGTTTGTTTACGGTATTCTAGACTCCACCTATTCCACAACATTTTTTTTTAACTGTATTTGGTGGGATACCATTTCGAAGTCACAACCCTTTTGTTTTTCGAACCCAAATTGATCACCAGAGATTATTTTGGAGTTGTGCATATATTTTAGTAATAAATCTTAAAATATTTTTTCTATTATTTGCGAAAATGTATTAAGGAGATGTAAATGTAAATGTATTAAGTACAACCTTAAAATAGTATTACCTATAATATATAATAACTTTATATGAAAAATAACGTTGATTACAATTCTTAAATATTTATTTTAAAACACAAATAATAACAGGATGCCTTAGTACCATTTCCTATTACACATCCAGCTAATTGGCCCTGAGATTTCAAATATGATTTGTAAAGACATCATATTAGTATTCATTATGATTTTCGAGAAAAATAAATGTAAACTTTACAAATTATCACATTAAACCGTTTGTGTCATTCGCTCGCCAGCTGATCGACGCGTCATTTTGTGCGCGACGCCTAGGTTATTGACATCTAGGTCAAGGCTACGAAACACCGATCACGCGACGCCCCGCTAAAGGTAATTTACACCGGTACTTTTATAATCAATAATAAACTTTGGGGTGCCTTATTTATGCATTTTATAAAATAATTTTACTGCTAATAGTGAATAAACGGTATTTTAATGCTTCTATTAGGATTGTAATTGAGTGTGTCTTTTTAAGTCACTACTAAGCTTTTAAATTATGTATGAATTTTGATTGCAAATGATATTCTTTACTAGGTATCGTTTATTACTGAAAATAAACTTACATAACATCTATCTATCTACGATTTTATTATATTTTTATTTTTAATCATTCCAAAAATCTTAATATATATAAATCTCGTGTCACAATGTTTGTCCTCAATGGACTCCTAAACCACTTAACCGATTATAATAAAATTTGCACACCATGTGCAGTTCGATGTGCACTTGAGAGATAGGATAGTTTAAATCTCAAATTATAGTCGCAATTTTAATTTATCGCTAATTTTTTGTCCGTTATTATTTGGCAGTCATAAAACTGACAGATGTCGATACCTTTTTATTTTATGGGCGATTGTGAAGAGCGCGTGACGACTCGGTGCCTGTATAATTTTATTGAACAAGCAGAGGAAAGAGCAATTGTGATATTATTGGAAAATTTTTTAGAAGATCACAATCAACTAATTCAATTGATCAAAAGAGTTTCGCCACGACTGCAAAATGACAATTATCAAATCGTCATATTTTAATTTATTGCTAATTATTTGTCTGATATTATTTGGCAGTCATAAAACTGACAGATGTCGATACCTTTTTATTTTATGGGCGATTGTGAAGAGCGCGTGACGACTCGGTGCCTGTATAATTTTATTGAACAAGCAGAGGAAAGAGCAATTGTGATATTATTGGAAATTTTTTAGAAGATCACAATCAACTAATTCAATTGATCAAAAGAGTTTCGCCACGACTGCAAAATGACAATTATCAAATCGTCATAAAAGCCGACAAAGTACCATTAGGTGAACATGCTGGTAGATTCAACGCTCCAACTGTTGATGAGGTTGCTGTTATCATGGTTGGTGATCCAGTTGACAAAAGATCTATAAACATTACACGGCGAGACAACACTGTCAGTACGATTTCGGATCTACACCGTTCATATGACGCACTACAATATCCATTGATATTTTGGCAAGGACAAGATGAATATCACCTTAATATCAATCAGTATGATCCAAATACCGGTAAATTTGACAATTATCTATTTACTTTCTTACTGTATGTATAGATTTTAATTTCGTATTGCATTTTATTATTTATTTTTTTAGGTGATTACAGAAATAATAAAGTTAGCTCAATGAACTACTACGCACACCGAATAATGGTTAGACAACATCAAGACAATTATATCCTTCGATATCGTCAGCTGTTCCATCAATACATTGTTGATATGTATGCTAAGGTCGAAAGCGAACGCTTGCGATTCCTTCGATTCAACCAGGCAAAACTACGATCGGAAGAATATATTCACTTACGAGATGCTGTTGCTGGAAACATCGATGGAAATTTAAATCCCAATGACATCGGTAATGCTTTCATTTTACCTTCAAGCTACATCGGCAGTCCACGGAACATGCAGGAATACATACAAGATGCGATGACTTACGTACGTCATTACGGCCGACCGGATTTATTTATTACATTCACATGTAATCCGAATTGGGAAGAGATACAAACTTTACTATTGCCAGGACAACAAGCCATTCATCGTCATGATTTAACTGCACGTGTGTTTAAACAAAAATTGAAATCCTTAATTGATTTTATTGTTAAATATACAATTTTTGGTATCACACGTTGTTGGCTGTATACGATAGAGTGGCAAAAGCGAGGTTTGCCTCATGCCCACATTTTGGTTTGGCTTAAAGATAGAATCCGTCCTGAAGAAATCGATCAAATAATTTCAGCCGAAATTCCAGACCCATTAATTGATCAAGAATTATTTGATATTGTCACCAAACACATGATCCATGGGCCATGCGGTGTTTTCAACATGACGTCACCGTGCATGGAAAATGGAAATGTAAAAAAAACTTCCCAAAGCCGCATACGAATGACACGATCACGGATATTGATGGTTATCCAATGTATCGTCGCAGAAGTACTGAGAATGGTGGCCACACATTTACAATGCGACTGCCGAACTTTCCAAATCAAGTTGAGTTTGATAATCAGTGGGTGGTACCATACTCACCACAACTTTCAAAAACTTACAAAGCTCATATCAATGTTGAGCTTTGCAGTTCTGTTAAATCAATTAAGTATATTTGTAAATATGTAAACAAAGGCAGTGATTTGGCCATATTTGAAGTAAAAAACATAAATAAAAATGACGAAATAGCACGATACCAAATGGGCAGATACATTAGCAGCAATGAAGCTATTTGGCATATTCTCAGCTTTCCCATCCACGAAAGAGATCCTGCTGTCCAACATCTGGCAATACATCTTGAAAACGGTCAACGTGTATACTTCACTGAAGAAAATGTTCTCCAAAGAGCGTTCGAAGCTCCGAAAACGACTCTAACTGAATTTTTTACATTGTGTCAAAAACCTGATGTTTTTGGCCAATTCGCGAAGACATTGGTGTATGGTGATGTTCCACGTTATTTCACATGGAACAAATCCAGTAAAAAATGGGAGCCACGCAAACAAGGAAAACCACATCCTTCCATTACAGGCATATTCAAAGCTAAGACATTGGGGAGACTTTACACGGTACATCCAAAGCAACGTGAGTGCTTCTATTTACGTTTGTTATTGGTGAATGTTCCCGGACCAACGTCTTTTGAATTTTTACGAACAGCTAATGGTCGAGTATTCAATACATACCAGGATGCATGTCGTGAACTGCAATTGCTAGAAGACGATAACCATTGGGACTTAGCGCTTGCTGATGCTGCGTTGACATCAACACCGAATAACATTCGTCAGTTGTTTGCAATTATTTTGGCGACATGTTATCCCTCGCAAGCACAAACTTTGTGGGAAAAATATAAAAATTGTATGACAGAAGACATCTTGCACCGAATTAGACAAACAAATCAATGCCAAAACATAGATTATACACCAGAGATGTACAATGAAGCATTGGTCTTGATCGAGGATTTATGTGTTCTTATTTCAAATTTACCACTTAATCATTATGGTATGCCATCACCTAATCGTCCAGCCACCGACTTAGTCAATACCGATTTACAACGAGAAAATCAATATGACCATGGAAGTTTAGCAACAATTATCATGAACAGTGAACCATTACTGACAGCAGAACAAAAAATTATTTATGATCGGATTATGCTGGCTGTTGCTGCTGAACAAGGCGGTTTTTTTTTCTTGGATGCACCCGGTGGAACCGGTAAGACATTTTTAATATCGTTGATTCTTGCCAAAATACGGTCGCAACAAAAAATCGCATTAGCATTAGCATCGTCAGGCATTGCGGCTACTTTACTGGATGGTGGGCGAACAGCACATTCAACATTCAAGCTGCCATTGGACGTTCATAATAAACCAGATGCAATGTGTAACATCAAAAAGAATAGTGGAATAGCTGCAGTGTTGCGGAAGAGTTCTATAATAATTTGGGATGAGTGCACAATGGCACACAAATATTCACTTGAAGCATTAAACAGAACTATGCAAGATTTAAACAGCAATAATAAACTTTTCGGTGGTGCTATCTTACTTTTGTCTGGTGACTTCCGGCAGACCTTACCGGTTATACCTCGCTCTACTTTCGCGGATGAGATTAATGCATGTTTGAAACAATCATTCTTATGGCGAAGTGTTGAAACACTTCGATTGACCATAAATATGCGAGTACAATTGCAAAATGATCCATCAGCACTAATATTTTCCGAACAACTACTAGATATTGGGAACGGTAAAATAAAACTGCAACCAAATACGCAATGCATTAAACTACCAGACAATTTTTGCACTGTTGTTCAGGATAAAACTGAATTGATTCAGAGTATTTTCCCGGATATACAGAATAATTATTTGAATCATGAATGGCTTAGTCAACGGGCGATTTTGGCAGCCAAAAACGTTGATGTTGACGAAATTAACTTCCAGATACAACAGTTGTTACCAGGCGATCTGATGTCTTTTAAATCAATCGATACTGTTGTTGATGAAAATGAAAGTGTAAATTTTCCGATTGAATTTTTAAATTCATTAGTTATCCCTGGAATGCCACCACATAATCTTCGATTAAAGATTGGTTCCCCTATTATTCTCCTCCGTAATTTGAATCCACCTCTATTATGTAACGGTACGCGTTTGGTCATCAAAAAGATCACCGGAAACATTCTTGAAGCAACCATTTTGGCTGGGAAGTTTAAAGGAAAAGTGGTCCTGCTGCCACGTATTCCGATGATACCATCAGATTCTACCATACCCTTCAAAAGGCTACAGTTTCCAATTCGTTAAGCTTTCACCATGTCTATAAATAAATCTCAAGGTCAAACAATGTCCATTTGTGGTTTAGATTTGGAAAATCCATGTTTTTCTCATGGGCAACTATATGTTGCATGTTCACGTGTTGGGAAACCGTCGAATCTATTTGTGTTAGCTAAAGACAGGTTAACCAAAAACATTGTGCACCGATTGGTGTTAAATTAAATTGAAATTGAAAGTATTTATAATTCAAAAAAAAAGATATTAATGTTTAAAAGTTTAAGACTGTCTGCCTTGCCTACCTCATTCATGAGTTTAAGCGTCACATGTTATTTACTGTATTAATTATACTGTAATATACTTATATTTGTTATAAAATTAAATGGAAATAATAAATCTGATAAATTTTTATTTTTTACCTATTGATTTCTGCTTAGTATCAAGTGTAAGAACATTTTAATTAATTGTGTTCAACGTACTTCCCCTTCAAATCAATCTCAATCCAGTGAATTTGTATACCAACATCAACATTTTCGTCTTTGTTCGTAAATAATTTCATTGTACTAAAGGGTTATAGTAGTAGAAAGTCAAATAAGGAGATCAGCATATTTTTTTACAAATACCATCTGTGTGAAAAAGCATAGTGGACTCCGTGACTGATGTTCTCTTATTGTTCCTCTTAGATTGTTTACTATAATGTAATATAACAAAAACTTTAGCCACAGCAACGCGTGGCCGGGTCAGCTAGTATTATTATATATATTTTTTTAATATATTATTATATTTGATTTGCTATATAAATAATATAACCTTAGGTATTATCGTTTTTTTTGGTTTTAAACGAAATTAAGCATAAAATATTTTAATAATATTTTAGTTTTATTTTTTACACGATTGTTAACATAACCTAAAAAATTATATGGTGTAACCTAAACGTGTAATTGATATTTTTCCGCTTTTCTTATACGAAAACATACAAAATGAAAGTTCATAGAACCTAATATAAGGCCGCTTACAGAGCTATGTCGTTTGTTGTTTCTAAAGAATTGAAATGTAAAAACTTTACCTTGGTTCCCATTTTGTAAAAAGCACTGCATAAATATTATTGCAGGGAGAAGTTAGAAAGGCCAAGGAGTTTTTTCTTCCAGTTTTAAAACATTGTTTACTTATATTGATTAAATAATATATTAAATATTTGTTGTGTATATTGATTTCGATTAGATATTTTAGATGGTATGATGAAATTTTCAATGTTTTATATACTCATTACCTTATACTCATGTAATAACAGTATAATGAAATGTATTATGGTAGGAATTCATTCGTTGTGCAAATTAGAACAGTAAAAATGGTTAGGTACCGATCAATTTTAAGTTTTTCAGCCAAATTTCATAATGCTGCTAGCTAAAAGGTAGCAATTTTAAGGCGACCACATACGTGAACGAAGACAACACCTTTGATCAATTCTGACCTCCAAATCGTTGCCCGCGAAAAGAAGGAAAGGTCTAAACTTTATGACGGGCATAACGGCGCTTAAACCACAAACCGCGGATCTAACATTTTTTTTTAATAATTACACAAAAACATATATTTTTAGAAAATTTAAAAATTTTAGAACACATTATTGTTGTCATATTTAAAAATTAAAACAAATAATTCTAAATTTAGGCAAACTTTGTTATTTTATTTGTATGTTGTTATACCATATTAAATCGCTTAGGTAAATCTCTCTTGAATTGCAGGTAACCATGAGGGATCAAATGTAGGGGCGGTGGAGTAAAATTGCTGAATAAGATAATAATGATATAAGCTTTCAATGTACCTGTTTGAAATTTGATATGTGCTGTAGGGTGTGTCTATGATTGTATTGAAAAATGTCTGCATAGTTTTGATTGAAATTAATGGCCAAACCAATTGGCGATGTCATGCGAAGTAAAAAAAAATATCTACTTATCTATACATCATTATATGTATGTTGATGTGTAGGTTTGTTTGGGTAGAGGGTAGTGGGTGTTTTGATGTTTTCAATTAACATCAAATATTAATTCAAATATTTAAAAGAATATCTTTTTCATCAAAAAGAATTCCATCCATTTGTCGGAGTACATCTTTTTTTTATTGATATTCTGTACAGTTTTTTAGCTCTCCTGGAAAATTTTGTTTGCTGGGATTGTCCGGGTTTGTTCGGCACCTCCTTAATTGTTTAGAAAAGCCTTAATATTACAAATTAACTTCAACACACACAGTAGGTAATAAACGTCAAACGCTTAGGCCTTAGACTTGTAGGCCTTGCTGTCCCCTTGTTTGGACCTTTTGAAAGCGCTATAGAAGTTTTTTGTTGAAAATTTAAAAAAAATAATTGATAAAAACAATTTTTTTGCTAGCTTTAGGACCCCTTTGAAAGCGCTATAGCCTATAGCTTTAAGGCAGTAAAAAAATGACTTGAGTGTTTGAATGAGAAAGGGGTGTGTGGTTTGCATGAGAAGTTATTCCGTCTGTATAAACTGGTGAAGTATTTCGTCCATATAGGTGCAAGAGTTAATACAATCAAACACTGTAGGTATGTATATAGAAGTCAGAGTACCCTTGTATTATCTTAATAGACCGACTTTTAAGGCGCCTACAGACCTGAATGTTATCAAAATACGAATTTTGCATGTTTTCAAAGTATGTTACGTGCGTATTCAGAAGAAATACCACAAATCTACTTTACTTATATTAAATATCTTTTATTATTCTAGGGAAATAGCTATAGAAAACTTCTTTAAACATTATGTGGTATTACAACTTAGAAATAAAATAACAAAGTTGGCCTAAAATGGGTGATTTTTGTTTTAGATTTGATATATGAAAATGAAATTAAATGCCAAAATTATTTAGATTTTCAGAAAATATATGTTCTTGTATTATTAATGGAAAAAGAAAAAAATTAAAAAATGTATTCGTTATTTTTCTAAAAAAAAAAACTAAATGCTATCAATATTTCATACAAAATGGTAGGCCGTGGTTTATGTTATAAACGCCATTCATATCCGCTGTAGAGTTTACGGTAGAGCTGTTCCACTTCAACAGCTGTACCGATGGCTCCGTGCCACTATAGTACATGAACCTCGTCACTCTCAAGTTACAGTAGACAGACGCGTTGGACAGATTTGTTGACTTCTTGGTTCATGTGTAGAACCTGTGTACATAATGCTCGCTGTGGGCCTGTTGTAATATTACAATTCTTACTGTCTTACAATTCTTACTATTACTTTGAAGCTGTCATTTTTTGATATTTGACAAAGAAAAACTATGCCTTTACTAAAAATGGTAAGATACACGCTTCAACAACGCATTGAAATTGTTAAAATTCACTACAAAAATGGTGAAGAAAATTTTGCAGTCACAGTTCGCCAAACTAAATCACTTTTTGGTCAACGTGAAGCACGTTCTTGGCCGGCAATAGTTAAACTGGTGAAAACATTTGAGCTGTTGGGACAAGTTAGTGATGTGAAAATCTAAGAATGGTTATTGAAAAGCCTCTCCATCCTCAGCGTGTCACTGTTTGGTGCGGTTTTTGGGCTGGCGGTGTGATTGGACCTTACTTTTTCGAAAATAAGGCTGGTGCAACTGTTACGGTGAATGAATGCGCTACCGAGCTATGATTAATGATTTTTTATGGCCAGAATTGGAAGATATTGATGTGGACGACGTTTCTGTTCAGCAAGACGGCGCTACGTGCCACACAAGCAACGAAACAATCGCTATTTTGCAAGAATAGTTTCCTGGCCGTGTTATTTCTCTAAGAGGTGACCACAATTGGCCACCGAGATCTTATGATTTTGGTGACATTTTACATAGCAACTATAAAAATATAGTTGCTATGTAAATTGATTTGTAACTTTATAGTTTCGTTGCAAAGAAAATTCAATATAATCATATGTCGTTTCTATGGTTTTTGGGTGCAAATAAATTCTCATAATTTATTGAAAAGTGACGTTTAAAACTTGAGCGTTAAAATGTGTTTTTTAAAAGGTATTTTAAGTGGGGTGAAGAGATCGACTGGCAATATGTTCTCGCAGCTAATGACGGCGCAGGTAAAACCAAAAATTATAAAAATCGACCATCAATTAAATGCTTTGTGAATAATAATTAAACAAATTTTCCTAAACGTGATATCCATCAACATCAAGCGATAATGCTGAGAAAACCAATAATTTTATAAACGCAATAGCAATAAAGTAAACAGCTTGTTATTTTTCTGTACTTTTTCTGTGTGCAATTACCTATAAAATTGCATACTATAATTAAAATCGGTTCATCCGTTTGGGTACTGCGATACCACAGCATCTTAAACCCCCTCTGTTTGGGTCGGGGGTTAAAAAGAGTAAAAAATGATGTGCGTATGAATGCGATTGCTTGAATTTTCAATTCTGTTGTGTTTATAAACAAAACGTTTTAATCTGTTATTGTATTTTTTCAGCCGAATCCAAGATTTCAGAACCTGCCAAAAATAAAACCGATCGGCGATTATATGTAAGTATTATATATTGTTGTTTTCTTGTAACATGAAGTTGGCCCTGCATTTGAAAATACCAGTCATGGTTTTTATTAATTTCAAATCTTCCATCCAATGTTAGTTTCCAAAATGTCACTTTTATTTCCTTAATTGCTCTGTCTAATCCCAACTTATACGCAGTTATGGGACATTTTACTCGACAATCATATCTTCATCACATAAACCGTCTGGTGTGGCACCTATAAAATGAATATCGCTATCTATGAACATCCACATATTCTTATTTCTCGATTTTCATGAACACTTAATTGCTGCAAAGCTATTCTTTCATTTTCCCTTCCGGGTTGAATCGATGCAACATGACTTATATTTTGTTTATACAACATATTTTTAACTATTGTAGAACAGCTTATTATATCTTGACGTCTTTTCACAAGTTTACCAAAATGTAAAGCAGTTATTAAATGTCTTCTCAATTCTAACCATTCACTGCAATCACTATGTAAAATTGTGTCTCTCTCTATGCGTATACGTTCAACTTCCGTCTTTTTCAATCTTTCGAGAAACGTAGTTTTGGCTTTTTGAAACATGCTTTCATTCATATCAGGTTGCATACTATTTTCTCCATAATTTGCATCTTTGTTCTGCCTTTGACAATACGCCCATTTTTACATTGATATTTTCTTATCAACCTATTTTTTTAAAATTCTTTTTCTTCGAATCTAAGCAATTTGCTCGTAGGACAACTACCCATATTTTTAAATAGATTTGATATAGGTCGATTTGTATTGAAAGATATGACAGCAGCAGCGCAACGTGCCTGATAAGAATCTTTTAGTGAAAAGGTTATCCTTTTACCACCGACAAATTTAGCAATTATACTATTAAATTGTTCTACAATATTAATTACTATCTATATCATGGATCAAACTTCGAGAATGTGATGCTATACTAGAAACTATAACAGTATTCCTTTGCCATATTTTTTTTTTAATTTATAATTGTATATTATGTAAACGCTATTATTTAAACACCATTTGCTCTGACTCTAGCTAGCACAAGCTAACATGAATATTGTTTTTTTCACATTTTATATAAATTTCATATTTATATAAAAAATAATTTATATGTATAATCAATATTAAAAATGCCTAAAAAGGCAGAAAATCAATTAAAATTGTTAGAGGCTAGACGTAAATCGTATTTTTCTCGTTTGCAAAGAGTATACGAAAAATCAAAAGATATCACAGGTGATATTTTAACCGAATCGTTTCTGGCTGAAGTAACGACGTTGCCAGATTTACGCGAGAAATTTGACTCAGTTGTAGAAAATATTAACTCAATAAATTTGGATATGAACTCATAATATGAGCCAAATTTTGAGACTTGTCTCGCTTTTGAGGAACTATACGGCGTCATTCAACGCAAGGCTGAGGTAATAAATGAAAAAACTACACAAAAACAAGTCAAACATTTCAAAGTTACCGCGCTTAGAGCTGCCATCATTCGATGGTAGTTTTCAGAAATGGCCTGTATTTTATGAAGTTTTCCGTACGACCATTCATAAAAATACAGAGTTGTCAAACTCTGTATTTTCAGTATGTTGTTGGTAAGTTAACTGACAAAGCGCAAACAGTTTTCGCTGGACTTACACCCGCCCCAGAGAATTACTCCATAATTTGGAGTACATTGGTTATTAAATACCAAGATGTACGTGGCACTAGAGCAGCATATAATTATATGCGTCTGTATTTAAAACCTGTAACGCAAACCACTTCGAATAACCTCGAGTCATTCATTGATCAATGTTCAAGCTATATTGCTGCCTTGAAACAACTCAATTGTACAATTGTACTAGATTGTACAATTAAGCGTCCAATCACTAAAATTTGTTTTCCCGCCCGCTGCCAGTAGTAGTTTCAATAAACTGACATTAAAAATATGATTTGTTTAATAAAGAGACATAACATTGTACCACAAGTTGCATGTTGTATTCACTCCAAAATTGGGGGATATTATGTTGCCCGAAACTTATTTGAAACCTTAATATGAGATAGCAGTTTACCTACAACTTCCGTTTCGTGTCTACCTATCCTTATTCACCCTCTGATCCACTGTAGTCGCACCCTTATGTCAGCTAGCAGTAGAGGCGGAAGTGAAACCTCCGCCATCTTGTCAATTGGCGTTTATTTTCGCTTCCAGCGTGTCGTGCCTCCGCGAATTCCGTGATTTAACAAAGTTTATTGTTCGTTTGAATCCTATTCGCGGTTGAAATTATTAGAATGAGTTCTCCGCGAGAGAATATTTATTACGAATTGGCGGGTTTCGACGTGAACAGTGATCGTACATCGCCCGCCTCCGCGCAAATTACGACGGAACCAATGGCGGACGAAGTTGAGATGGTAATAAGTTCATCACCACAGGTTAGGAAAAGCGCAATATTCGATCCGCATATTGATGATCTTCAAAAGCAGGTAAGCGATTTAAAAAGTCTTTTGGAGCAGCGCTTGCCCCGGCCAAATCGTTCTAACATGGCGGGTCTCGATAAGGCCAGTGCCTCGAACGGCTCAGAGATTTCGTGGCATAGTTCACCAGTGAGCGATGTTTCGAGCCTATTTGCAAAGCCTAAACGTCGTAAAATCTGTTTCGAGTTAGACGAATGGACAACGTCGCTTAAAGAACCTTCAATACCGCAATCGGACGTCGGATTGTTAAAGAAGTTGATCAATCTTCAACACCTTGATTCTTCCAAATGGAACAGTGTGAGATATTCTGATACTCAGAAGAATTACTTAGCCTCCCCAGGTTTTTCCAACCTCGAAATTAATGATGAAGTTCGTTACCTTGACAACTATTCCCTACTATCGTCCTTAGATCAAACATTCGGCGCCTTGACTAGCGCGCTGCTGCAACAAAGAACTGCCCTTCGTGATGCTATACATGGTGTATTAGAATGGGCCAACAAAGGCCCGGCCATAAAGCCGTCAGCGCTAGAAGAGAAATTTCAAGAGTTCTTTGCGGGCAATTCTAAATTTAAGCAGGTATCGAGGGATATTCTTCAAATAGTGTGCGGTAGGAGAGCTGACATAATACATCAGCGTCGTGAACGAGTATTGAACGCTGCGAAAGATAAATATGCAAGGGATGCAATTCGCAAAATTCCCCCTTCAGCCGAATCACTTTTCGGAAGAGATCAGTTCACCGCCCATCTGCAGAATGTGGGCGGTATGGAGAAAGTTTTTGGCCGGCCTAAAGCATCTGCTCAGGATGTTCAGGCAATACCGGTGCGGTCCACTGACCCAGCGGTACATCGGCAAGTTAAACAGCCCTTTCGTCCGCGGCCCCAGCAGGCCTACTCTGGGCCGTGGAAAAGTAAAGCTTCTGCCTCGAGCTTTGTCAAAAACTCAGGCCATCAAAGGAAGCGGGCAGAATTACGAGGTGTGGCCCAACAGAATAATGAGAGATCTGGATCTCGCAAAAGAAGGCGAGATTGACTCGCAATTTCAAGGGGGTCGCCTAAATCTATTCTACAGCAAATGGGCGGATTGTGGCGCTCCCCAATTCATTCTAAAAATTATCCAGGGGTACCGTATCCCATTCAACCAACGGCCTCCGTTAACTCCTCTAACATCATCAGCGAGAGCAAAGTATCAGACAATTTCTTCCCTCGAAATGTCAAGTCAAATTCAAAAACTTCTAGAGATGAAGATACTAGAGCCAAACACAAAAAGCTCAGGATTTCTTTCGGAAATGTTCCTCGTCCCAAAAAGCAATGGGTCATCACGGCCGGTATTCAACCTGAAGAGATTGAATCAATACCTATCAACCAGAAGGTTCAGACTCTTAAAACTTCAGAGAGTTCCTCAATTCCTACAAGCAAACGACTGGATAGTGAAGGTCGACTTGCACCAAGCCTTCTTCCACATTCCAGTGGCAAAAGCTCATCGTCGGTACCTGAGTCTTGTCTACAAAAGTCAGGTCTTACAAATGACCGCTCTTCCATTCGGCCTGTCAAGCTCACCAAGCGTGTTCGCAACTATTTCAAACTGGGTGGCCGGGCAATTAAGAAAACAAGGCATGAGGATTATTGTGTACTTGGACGATTTCCTTATAGCCCATCAATGCAAGGAAACACTAACGTCTCAAGTTCAAACTGTGCAGAAATACCTCTCAACACTAGGGTGGATGGTAAACTTAGAAAAATCAATAATTTGCCCAGTCCAACAAATAGAGTATTTAGGTTTAATCTGGGATACTCGGCACAATCAAAAATACCTCCCGATCAAGAAAAAAATGAACATAAAGTTGATTCTCAAAAAATTAATGAGAACACAATTATGGGATTTGAAGATAGCTCAATCACTTCCCGGGATCTTCAATTTTGCAAGCATAGTCATCCCAAGAGGAAGACTCCACTGCAGAGAAATGCAAGTTCAGATGAGAAGAATGCGTCCAAGAGGAAAAGAACCCATAACCCAGAACGTCATAAAGGATATGGTATGGTGGAATTCAGCGGTAGAAAAAACATCAAAAATCCACGCGCCGCCCCCAAAAAAATTTATAGTGACAGATGCATCAGATCAAGGCTGGGGCGGCCTCCTCAACAATGTACATCTGAAGGGACGCTGGTCAACATCAGAAGTGAGTCGGCATTCCAACTACAAAGAGATGCTTGCCATTCTCCATGCTCTAGAGGAAAGTCTTCCTCTCATAAAAAATTCTGTAGTTGCTGTTCAAAGCGACAACAGAACAGCTGTGGCTTATCTGAAGAAAGAGGGAGGAACCAAGTCTGCCTGCTTGCTAGGCCTTTCAAGGAAAATTTTCGACGTGGTAGACACCGGGAATATAACTCTGACAGCGAATTATATACCGGGCCATTTAAATGGCATTGCAGACAGTCTCTCCAGAACAGGAAATCCACCAGAATGGCGCATCAGACCTCAAGCGACTCGTGTAATATTTCAGAAATGGGGCATTCCGGAGATAGACTTACTAGCATCAAGAACAGCACATGTTGTACCTCGCTACGTGTCTCTGGACTGTCGAGATCAAGAGGCCGAGTTTCACGATGCGTTCAGTCACCCGTGGAATTACAGGCTGGCGTGGGCATTCCCACCACCCTGCCTAGTACCTCAGGTTCTGCAGTCTTTAAACCAAGCAAAGGGAACCTATCTCCTAATAGTTCCAAGATGGCACAAGGTGCATTGGCGATCAGACCTGAGACTCCGAGCAGTGGCTCCGCCTTTCACTATACGGAACCTGGAGGAAACCCTAGTGGACACAAGATCCGGAAATCCACCTCCAAAGGTAAGCGAGCTGACTTTGGAGGTATGGAAATGTCGGGGTGGGGTGAGGCGACTAGGTTATGGAGCAGTGATGAAAAGAACCTAATTTTATCCAGCTGGCGTCCATCAACGCTTCGAACTTACCATCCCGCCTGGAATCGTTGGCTCTCATGGTGCAAGGCTAACAATTTTTGTACAAAATCCCCGACCGGAACTATTTTAGCAAGATACCTAGCGAGTCTATATATCAATGAAAAATTATCATACAGAACAATTCTAGTGCATAAATTGGTGGTATCGGTTTTTTTGTAATCCTGAAAGAATGGATAAGATTAGCTCTCACCCGTTGGTGAAGCAGGTCTTAAAAGGCATTCAATTAAAAAGTGTAAAAGCAGCGAAACCTCCAGTGTGGAACCCTCGTTTAGTCATTGATTGGTTGAAAAGGAATCCTCCCGAGAATGAGTCCCTATTTGAATGTTCACGCTGAGCGGCAATTCTCCTATTGCTAGCATCGGGTCGCACGGTCCATGACCTCACCCTCCTCTCTACATCACCAGATAAATTAATCTATTCAGGCAATAAAGTTAGCCTCTGGCCAATGTTTGGGTCCAAAACAGACTCAGCGAAAAGTCAACAATCAGGCTGGCTTTTGACTAGCTCACCTCATCGAGGGATTGACCCTGTATTTTGGATCAAGAAGACCGTCGAAGCATCACAATGTCGCAGGAATAAGGACCAGTCAATTGAACAGCTGTTCATCTCCACGTGTGGTGACCCGAAACCAGCTTCTCCTACGATCATTGGTGGGTGGGTTCGTACAGCACTAAAAGAAGCAGGGGTGGTAGATTCAACTGGCTCTATTCGGTCTGCAGTCGCATCGCTAAACTGGTTAGATAACTACCCGATTGAAGAAATACTAGCTCGTGGCAACTGGAAGTCAGATAATACCTTCACTAGGTATTACAGAAGAAAAGTGTTAAACGAGCATAGCACAGGTCCTTCACTGTCAGGACTCTTTAAGCCAGTCAGTCACAGAAACTGATTACTGGCACTACCTTCTTTTGCTTTCTCATATGTTGTTTGTACACATGTTCACCTTTCAGTGGAATTTCAGTCAGTCACAAAGTCTGACCTAGCCTTATAATTTATCTTTTGGCTTATGTAATTGTTTGTACACATACTGACCCCTCTGGTGAATCTTAGCAAGGATAAGATTAATAATAATACGACTTGTTCCTTTTGCATGATTAAAATAGCACATAGTATCATGAAACGCTATTTCTATTCCTCACCCCTAACAGCCACATCACAATTGGCGTTCAGAACCCTTAGTCACCAGGCGATAACAGACACGTCTCATATTAAGGTTTCAAATAAGTTTCGGGCAACATAATATATGAGTTTTACCTTACAATAAAACTCTTATTATGTTCCCAAACTTATTTGAAACCTAGGCAAGGCCTGCCTGGTTGAGACTCAATTGACAAGATGGCGGCGGTTTCACTTCCGCCTCTACTGCTAGCTGACATAAGGGTGCGACTACAGTGGATCAGAGGGTGAATAAGGATAGGTAGACACGAAACGGAAGTTGTAGGTAAACTGCTATCTCATATTAAGGTTTCAAATAAGTTTGGGAACATAATAAGAGTTTTATTGTAAGGTAAAACTCATATATTACATTGTACCACAAGTTGCGTGTTTTATTCACACCAAACAACATCATTGCGACCGTCTTAGCATGTGAGCTGAGAGCAGTGTGCAGGGAACCTTTAAGCAAAATAAATAAATAAATAAATAAGCAGAGAGCGGTGAACTTCAGTAGTTGAGCAGATGAGAAAAGCGCGGTTGAGCAGGATAAGCAGGAGCAGATATTAGTTCAGTTTTGGACTTATTCATTACTGGAATAACCTAACGATAACTGTCAATACGCATGTTGTTATATATTTTGACTTATTAATTTAAAGCAAGGGGCTAAGATGTATATATAGGCGCTTGTCAAGAATCGATTCTAGCAAGTTTTAAGTTAGACCAGATTTGCAAAAACACAGGTTTGAACTAGGAGCACATTGCGGAGGGATGATACTGCCTTGCAGTTACCAATCCCACAGAGAGCTGCGTATGTGTAGTGAGCAGTGTATTGGGAGCGTGTTTTTGCGCATAGCGACTTTGGAGCAATATTAGAGCTAGAGCAAATGAGTGATTTTCATCACAATGATAGATTGTAAATATTGATTGTAAATATAACTTAAATAGTTCAAATAGGATATATATATATATTTAATTTAAAACATCGAGTGTCAAGATTACAAGGTATATATATTCCTTGTAATCTTATTGCTATGGGCGCCATGCATTACAAACCCCATGTAATTCCGGCTTAGGGCCAACTACGTCACTTAAATGTCTCTATTCAATATAAATTTTAAACTAGGAAATTATTTATATTTTCTTATATGCTAACCAAAAAAATATGAAATAAAAATTGAAGATTACAATAAACATTTTAAAATACGAAACGGCTGTAACTTGTGCTTATCTTATTTGTTCGGCAGTGGTTCTAACCTTCCCGAATTTTTTTACCTTTTCGGTATTGATTTATAATGGGTAGGTTTTGACAGGTTAAAGTATTACCTACCAGAAACTTTGTCTTTGTCCACTAGAATCCTAGATCGGGTTTTTCCACGAGTTGAACACGCCGCGGACCTAATGGTTGGTGTTACATTAACCTACTCGCATTTGGTTCGGCAAATTTATTTTAAAATTAGTAGGTATGTGTATTTGGGAATATAGTATTTCCGGTAGGTTAACGAATTGCGATTTTTGAATACACTAAAAAATTACTTGCATTATTTCCCGCGACAGTATTTATACAGAATCTTAAATAATTTTGTTAAATGCACGGAACTAACTGCTTTGATTAAATATCGTGTTCACTCTCGATTTACTAGAGATAAAGAGCTTTTTCATCTGCCCATATGCAAAAGAAATTACTGCCAAAACTCCTATATGTACAGAGTATGTAAGACAAGCCACAGGAAATAGATTTAAAACAATTCTTACTGACTGGCTTAATCTACAATTAATATTAAAATCTACAATTAATATTAAAACATATTTAGGCCTAGGATAATTTTATATTATAGTAAATTATTATTTTTATTTGATTTACGCTTTTTATAGAAATATATTTTTTATATCTTACATACACTTTATTTTTCACTAAATGACATTATATAATATAACCATTTCGCTGTGGCACAATAATTTGTATTGACTCTATTGGTGTCAATGTATTAGTTTAAATAGTAATTTACCAATATATAAAATAAATACAATATCCTATTACAGGTGCAGCGATCCTCTCGTCACTGTGGCGTTCTCGAGGCCGACGTTGGAGAGAGACTCGTTAGCCGATCCGCATATTGCCTCTGCGCTTGCGGCTTGCCAACCGACCGCTGCCGAGAGGTACTTATTCATTCTAAAATAGTAGATATATATGTTTCGTTCCATATAACCGTTTCGCTGTGGCACAATAATTTGTATTGACTCTATTGGTGTCAATGTATTAGTTTAAATAGTAATTTACCAATATATAAAATAAATACAATATCCTATTACAGGTGCAGCGATCCTCTCGTCACTGTGGCGTTCTCGAGGCCGACGTTGGAGAGAGACCCGTTAGCCGATCCGCGTATTGCCTCTGCGCTTGCGGCTTGCCAACCGACCGCTGCCGAGAGGTACTTATTCATTCTAAAATAGTAGATATATATGTTTCGTTCCATATAACCGTTTCGCTGTGGCACAATAATTTGTATTGACTCTATTGGTGTCAATGTATTAGTTTAAATAGTAATTTACCAATATATAAAATAAATACAATATCCTATTACAGGTGCAGCGATCCTCTCGTCACTGTGGCGTTCTCGAGGCCGACGTTGGAGAGAGACTCGTTAGCCGATCCGCGTATTGCCCCTGCGCTTGCGGCTTGCCAACCGACCGCTGCCGAGAGGTACTTATTCATTCTAAAATAGTAGATATATATGTTTCGTTCCATATAACCGTTTCGCTGTGGCACAATAATTTGTATTGACTCTATTGGTGTCAATGTATTAGTTTAAATAGTAATTTACCAATATATTGTATATATAAAATAAATACAATATCCTATTACAGGTGCAGCGATCCTCTCGTCACTGTGGCGTTCTCGAGGCCGACGTTGGAGAGAGACTCGTTAGCCGATCCGCGTATTGCCTCTGCGCTTGCGGCTTGCCAACCGACCGCTGCCGAGAGGTACTTATTCATTCTAAAATAGTAGATATATATGTTTCGTTCCATATAACAGTTTCGCTGTGGCACAATAATTTGTATTGACTCTATTGGTGTCAATGTATTAGTTTAAATAGTAATTTACCAATATTTAAAATAAATACAATATCCTATTACAGGTGCAGCGATCCTCTCGTCACTGCGGCGTTCTCGAGGCCGACGTTGGAGAGAGACTCGTTAGCCGATCCGCATATTGCCTCTGCGCTTGCGGCTTGCCAACCGACCGCTGCCGTGAGGTACTTATTCATTCTATATGAAACGGTTTCGAAAAAATGTGGACTGAGTTTATGTGACAATTTTTTATTTTTGTTTTAGTAATTTTAATATCCAAATATTTGATTGAGTTTTTATTCAGTCCGCGATAAACATGCGAGTTGAGGCGAATGTGTTTTTTCTGCGTGATTTCGATTTTTCAGTTGGCTGATGATTTATTTATTTAAAACATCCATTTCTTTTATTAATCTATATAATAATATCTTATAATTACTTTTAAATAAAACATTTTTGTACTGGTTGACATGGTAACATGATATTTACACTAAATGAAAAAAGGCATACGTAACGTCATAATACGTAAATAAACTTTGTTTTTTTATATATTTTTATTTAATTTTTCGAAAAAAATATTTATTTAATCTTTTAGGAAAACAGAGTTAAATCAATATTACATTTAAAAATTAAGAATGAATCAAATAACAATCCGTGTCCCGGCCGATCCGCTCTCGTGCGGACCCGAAGACCAGTTCCTCTTCAGTCGGGACACAGCGGTTTGGGGGGTGAGATTTCGCCGCCACTCACCAGCTCACTTGCCTGGAGCCGATGATAGCCTGCGGTTTCTGCCTACCACAAGGTCAGCAATCTCGTTCCGTAGTTTCCCGTAGAATTATCCGCCAAGAGTGCGATCCAGCCAAGTGTACTACGTCTTGCGTCACACTCGGGGCGGAGTTCTGAAGGTGGACCGAAGATCCGCAACCACCCAACCAAGCTAGCCTGATTCAAAATGCAATGGATTCAAAGTTCTAATTATTAAAAAGTCAATAAAAACAGATTTGAAATATTACACTTTTTATTTAAACCAGTATATTCAACGAGTCGTAAATCCGTTGAATAAATTAAAAGATATTGTCTGATTCACAATTTTAAACACAGAATAAATTCAGTTCAAAACACATAAAAACATAATGTGATCATACATTGACAGTTTATAATACAGCCTTCCGATATATTTGCAATTTGTGACTATTTTATATCATAGAATAAAATGACAGATTGCTTCAATTCACTCACCAAAAATGCCGATTTAGCTTAATTTCTCATCGCCCACTAAGCGCTTCTCGAATACTAAATTCATTTGTTATGGTGATTCGTGACCTCAGTTGTTCAGCCCGATTTTAATTTTCTTCGCGTACATTAACGTTTTAGCCCCGTGTTATCTCAACCTCTGGCTGGATGATACGTAATTAAGAGAGTCTTGCCTGCTCAAGTAATTTTAAACTAAAGTTAATTTAATTCGCGACGAAAAATCGTTTTGACAGTCAAAATTGGCAGAGTGACGTTACCAATTCGCGTCTCGCTAACAACAACTAACAAACCGTGGCTTGAGACGCTGGTTTCAAAGCCTCAGGGCGCGCTACCCCTCGCACCACGAAGGAAACACTCCACCCTTCCGGCCTCTCGTTTACGGAAATTTTTGGTAAAGACGCTTGTGACTGCTCGATGTTAAATATAATAATAGATATTCTTAGATTAAATATCTGTTATTTTTCCTCTGCTTAAGGTATTGTTAAATATATTTCCAAAATTATATATTCACATGCTATTTCCTATTAATAAAAACTGTTTCGATATTATATAATGTAATCAGTTTTTATCCTAATCCTTAAGCTATAAATATATCTAATTTAAACATATCACCTGTTAAACTAGATGTCCCTTGACCTATTTTCTATTCAAATTAGAGATTATGCAAATATTATTTTCGCGGCGAACTAATGAGCTTTAAATCGATTCTCGTAACAGGGTCGCCGCGTCCAGGGCGCCTTTAAATCGAAAGCTCATTAGTCAGTCGCGACCAAGCAACCACTTACCGGCGTTCATGCCATTAACTTAAGATTCAAAAATGCATTACCTATTTAGTATCTACTTATTTTAGAATACTTTAAACAACAAATTCTATAATATACAATTTCTAGAACTAACTTATGCTAGTCAAAAACATGTATATATATATATATATAGGTAGTGATTATCCCCTATTCAGCTGATTATTGGCACCAAAAAAACTATTGTTTTTATACTATGAAAATTATTTAAAAAAAATGAATATTTATAAAATTTCCGTTAGAAACTAGAAGTTTTTTTGTCCAATTCACGCGGCTCTTTTGATGGGTTTTTAAAAGGCAAATTATTTCCTCCTTTGCTCTATTGGCGACCCGTTCGTTTATTGGACTCACCCGACTGCCTATGCCGGCCTCTGACGGGCCGCGTTATATTAGAGGTATTCCGACATTTGCGCCGCATTTTTCGATATTTTGCTTTAAAACGGCGAACCTTGTTTAAATCGCCTGCCAGGTGTTGCCAACTTGTAATTTTGCGCCATATAAACTGAATTCGGACGTCTGTGCGCCGTTGTATCTGTAAGACCCCTTATTTTCACCTAAAGTAATATAAATATAAATAAATGTATTTTGTTTTAGGGTTCGGGACCTAATGTTGCCAGGCCGTGCGGAAGAAAATCCAGTTATCCTTGATATAAATGATGAGCATCCAGCTTTCGTTCTTCACAATCAAGAAAACAATGTTGTTGAAGAAAATCCAGTTATCGCAGAAAAGTTATTTCTATCAGAATCCTTTCGCATAATTATTTGTCGACTTCGTTCACATTATAAAGGCTATATATCCGAAGATGATCCATATATTGTTCTAGATTTTCAACGTATTATTTATCGTATTCTTTTACGTCGTGAAATCAGTAAAGCAGATTGGGAGAAAAAAAATAGAATGGATTATTTACGTTTTCGTCCTGTAGACAATAAAGCAGATCTGTTAGACGATGATTATAGTTTTCTTCGTGGTTTTGAATCAATGCTTTTGATAATTCGTGAGGTCCGTCCCGAAGATGATTTATATAGTGTTTTTGTTTATTTTCAGCATTACCTTCATAAAATACTTCTTCTTTTTATTGTTAGTGCTAAAGTCGGCGCACATCGAACCAAAGATAAGCCTCTTGTTGAAGAAGATTCACTTTTTATTCTTAGTAATCAGCATCTTGTCAATGAAAATGAAGCACTTCATCCCGAATATGAAATTATTCTATTTTATTTTCAACACATTCTTCATCGTCTTAGTTTTCATCGTAATGGCAATGAAGCATATCGTCCCAAAGAAGATCCACATATTTTTCTTTGTTTTAAACGCATTCTTCATCGTCTACGTTTTTGTCATAAAGTCGATAAAGATGAGTGGACCGAAGAAGATCCACTTATTGTTCATTTTAAACGTCTTCTTCGTCGCGAAGGCAATTTAGCGCAGCAGCCCGAAGAAGAAGAACTTATAGTTTTACATTTTCAATTTATTCGTATTCATGTTCAGCGCCAACGTAATCGTCGTAAAGCAAATCAGCCTGAAAACTTTCTATATATTCGTCGTAATATTCAAAGTATACTTCAGGTTCTCCTTCGTCGTAAAGAAGATCCACTTCTTAACCTATGGCCGCTAGGTGAGCGAACACGGTTAAGGCTAATATATGGATAACGTCCGTGCGGACCTATTACACAACATATTATGCGTGCTAAACTACTTTAAAACAATAACGTTGGCTCTGAATACGAATAGGAAAAAGTTGAAAATGTAAAAATATAATTTCTTCTTCGTCGGGCCGATGCGCTAAATTGTCTTCGCGACAAAGACGTTTAAAATGAACAATAAGTGGATTTTCTTCAGTCCAATCATCTTTATCGACTTTATAACAAAAGCGTTGACGATGAAGAATCGTTGAAAATAAAGAAAAATATGTAAATCTTCTTTGGGACGATATGTTTCATCGGCATTACGATAAAAACTAAGACAACGAAAAAAGTGTTAAAAATAAAAAAGAATAATTTGATATTCGGGATGAACTGCTTCATTTTCATTGACAAGAAGCTGATTTCTAAGAATAAAAAGTGAATCTTCTTTAACAAGAGGCTTATCTTTGGTCCGATGTGCGCCGACTTTAGCACTAACAATAAAAAGAAGAAGTATTTTATGAAGGTAATGTTGAAAATAAACAAAAACACTATATGGATCATCTTCGGGACAGTCGTCACGAATAATCAAAAGCATTAATTCAAAATAACGAAGAAAAATATAATCATTGTAGTACAGATCTGCTTTATTGTCTACAGGACGAAGACGTACATAATCCATACTATATGTTTTGTCCCAATCTGCTTTACTGATTTCACAGTAAAGTACGGATTGCCTTCAGAACTCAGTGGTGATAGCAATACAAATCCAGCGCAGCTGAATTACGGTAAAGAACTTCGTCTGCCAGAAGATTTCTTTAAAAAAGCAAATAAGCTCAACAACCAGATGACTTCACAGACCAGTCATGAAACCAAATCACGAACCTAGCCTGACTACCTAAAAGAGAATTGGTATAAAAAGTCAGGACTGTCAGGGCGGACAATTCGTTCGCAGACATCCTTCGGAGTTTCCGAATGTCACCGAGCCCGCAGTACTCAAATATCACGAGTGTACGCTACTACGCGAACGACAACCTACAGATCATGTTCCAATGGCAAGGTTAAAAGTCTTCTCAGTCATAAAAGCAGCTCGATTGCAAGAGGATCCACAGAAAACTGGTCAAATAAACTACCCACAGTAAAGTAAGGATTGCCTGCAGAACTCCGTGGTGATAGCAATACAATCCAGTACAGCTGACTTACGGTAAACAACTTCGTCTGCCAGAAGGTTTCTTTAAAAAAGCAAATAAGCTCAACAACCAGATGACTTCACAGACCAGTCATGAAAACAAATCACGAACCTAGCCTCACTACCTAAAAGAGAATTGGTATAAAAAGTCAAGCTTGCAGGGCGGACAATTCGTTCGCAGACATCCTTCGAAATTTCCGAATGTCACCAAGCCCGCAGTACTGAAATATCAAGAGGTGTACGCTAGTACGCGTACAAACACCTACAGACCATCTTCCAATATCAAGGTTGAACGTATTCACAGACATAAAAGTAGCTCGATTGCAAGAGGATCCACAGAAATCTGTTCAAATAAACTACCCACAGTAAAGTAAGGATTGCCTGCAGAACTCCGTGGTGATAGCAATACAATCCAGTACAGCTGACTTACGGTAAACAACTTCGTCTGCCAGAAGGTTTCTTTAAAAAAGCAAATAAGCTCAACAACCAGATGACTTCACAGACCAGTCATGAAAACAAATCACGAACCTAGCCTCACTACCTAAAAGAGAATTGGTATAAAAAGTCAAGCTTGCAGGGCGGACAATTCGTTCGCAGACATCCTTCGAAATTTCCGAATGTCACCAAGCCCGCAGTACTGAAATATCAAGAGGTGTACGCTAGTACGCGTACAAACACCTACAGACCATCTTCCAATATCAAGGTTGAACGTATTCACAGACATAAAAGTAGCTCGATTGCAAGAGGATCCACAGAAATCTGGTCAAATAAACTACCCACAGTAAAGTACGGATTGCCTGCAGAACTCCGTGGTGATAACAATTCAATCCAGTACAGCTGACTTACGGTAAACAACTTCGTCTGCCAGAAGATTTCTTTAAAAAAGCAAAAAAGCTTAACAACCAGATGATTTCACAGACCAGTCATGAAAACAAATCACGAACCTAGCCTCACTACCTAAAAGAGAATTGGTATAAAAAGTCAAGCTTGCAGGGCGGACAATTCGTTCGCAGACATCCTTCGAAATTTCCGAATGTCACCAAGCCCGCAGTACTGAAATATCAAGAGGTGTACGCTAGTACGCGTACAAACACCTACAGACCATCTTCCAATATCAAGGTTGAACGTATTCACAGACATAAAAGTAGCTCGATTGCAAGAGGATCCACAGAAATCTGGTCAAATAAACTACCCACAAAAAAGTAAGGATTGCCTGCAGAACTCCGTGGTGATAGCAATACAATCCAGTACAGCTGACTTACGGTAAACAACTTCGTCTGCCAGAAGATTTCTTTAAAAAAGCAAATAAGCTCAACAACCAGATGACTTCACAGACCAGTCATGAAACCAAATTACGAACCTAGCCTCACTACCTAAAAGAGAATTGGTATAAAAAGTCATGCTTGCAGGGCGGCCAATTCGTTCGCAGACATCCTTCGGAGTTTCCGAATGTCACCAAGCCCGCAGTACTCAAATATCAAGAGGTGAGGCTAGTACGCGTACAAACACCTACAGACCATCCTCCATTAGCAAGGTTGAACGTCTTCACAGACATAAAAGTAGCTTGATTGCAAGAGGATCAACAGAAAACTGGTCAAATAAACTACCCACAGTAAAGTACGGATTGCCTGCAGAATTCCCTGGTGATAGCAATACAATCCAGTACAGCTGACTTACGGTGAACAACTTCGTCTGCCAGAAGATTTCTTTAAAAAAGCAAATAAGCTCAACAACCAGATGACTTCACAGACCAGTCATGAAACCAAATCACGATCCTAGCCTCACTACCTAAAAGAGAATTGGTATAAAAAGTCAAGCTTGCAGGGCGGACAATTCGTTCGCAGTGTCCGCTCTGACAGTCTTGACTTTTTATACCAATTCTCTTTTAGGTAGTGAGGCTAGGTTCGTGATTTGGTTTCATGACTGGTCTGTGAAGTCATCTGGTTGTTGAGCTTATTTGCTTTTTTAAAGAAATCTTCTGGCAGACGAAGTTGTTTACCGTAATTCAGCTGTGCTGGATTTGTATTGCTATCACCACGGAGTTCTGCAGGCAACCTGTACTTTACTGTGGGTAGTTTATTTGACCAGTATTCTGTGGATCCTCTTGCAATCGAGCTTTTTTTATGACTGAGAAGACGTTCAACCTTGCCATTTGAGCATGGTCTATAGCAGTTTGTTCGCGTACTAGCGTACACCTCGTGATATTTGAGTACTACGGGCTCGGTGACATTCGGAAACTCCGAAAGATGTCTGCGAAAGAAGTGTCCGCCCTGACAGTCTTGACTTTTTATACCAATTCTCTTTTAGGTACTGAGGCTAGGTTCGTGATTTGGTTTCTTGAAAGGTCTGTGAAGTCATCTGGTTGTTGAGCTTATTTGCTTTATTAAAGAAATCTTCTGGCAGACGAAGTTGTTTACCGTAAGTCAGCTTTACTGGATTATATTGCTATCACCACATAGTTCTGAAGGCAATCCGTACTTTACTGTGGGTAGTTTATTTGACCAGTTTTCTGTGGATCCTCTTGCAATCGAGCCGCTTTTATAACTGAGAAGACGTTCAACCTTGCCATTAGAGCATGGTCTATAGCTGTTTGTTTGCGTACTAGCGTACACCTCGTGATATTTGAGTACTGCGGGCTCGGTGACATTCGGAAACTCCGAAAGATGTTTGCGAACGAAGTGTCCGCCCTGACAGTCTTGACATTTTATACCAATTCTCTTTTAGGTACTGAGGCTAGGTTCGTGATTTGGTTTCATGACTGGTCTGTGAAGTCATCTGGTTGTTGATCTTATTTGCTTTTTCAAAGAAATCTTCTGGCAGACGAAGTTGTTCACCGTAAGTCAGCTGTACTGGATTGTATTGCTATCACCACTGAGTTCAGCAGGCAATCCGTACTTTACTGTGGGTAGTTCATTTGACCAGTTTTCTGTTTATCCTCTTGCAATCAAGCTGCTTTTATGACTGAGAAGACGTTCAACCTTGCCATTGGAGCATGGTCTATAGCTGTTTGTTCGCGTACTAGCGTACACCTCGTGATATTTGAGTACTGCGGGCTCGGTGACATTCGGAAACTCCGAAAGATGTCTGCGAACGAATTGTCCGCCCTGCTAGCATGACTTTTTATACCAATTCTCATTTAGGTAGTGAGGCTAGGTTCGTAATTTGGTTTCATGACTGGTCTGTGAAGTCATCTGGTTGTTGACCTTATTTGCTTTTTTAAAGAAATCTTCTGGCAGACGAAGTTCTTTACCGTAAGTCAGCTGTACTGGATTGTATTGCTATCACCACAGAGTTCTGCAGGCAATCCTTACTTTACTGTGGGTAGTTTATTTGACCAGTTTTCTGTGGATCCTCTTGCCATCAAGCTACTTTTATGTCTGTGAAGACGTTCAACCTTGCTATTGGAGGATGGTCTGTAGGTATTTGTACGCGTACTAGTTTACACCTCGTGATATTTGAGTACTTCGGGCTCGGTGACAATCGGAAACTCCGAAGGATGTCTGCGAACGAAGTGTCCGCTCTGACAGTCTTGACTTTTTATACCAATTCTCTTTTAGGTACTGAGGCTAGGTTCGTGATTTGGTTTCTTGTCTGGTCTGTGAAGTCATCTGGTTGTTGAGCTTATTTGCTTTTTTAAAGAAACCTTCTGGCAGACGAAGATTGTATTGTTATCACCACGAAGTTCTGCAGGCAATCCGTACTTTACTGTGGGTAGTTCATTTGACCAGTTTTCTGTGGATCCTCTTGCAATCGAGCTGCTTTTATGACTGAGAAGACGTTCAACCTTGCCATTAGAGCATGGTCTATAGCTGTTTGTTTGCGTACTAGCGTACACCTCGTGATATTTGAGTACTGCGGGCTCGGTGACATTCGGAAACTCCGAAAGATGTCTGCGAACGAAGTGTCCGCCCTGCTAGCATGACTTTTTATACTAATTCTCATTTAGGTAGTGAGGCTAGGTTCGTAATTTGGTCTCATGACTGGTCTGTGAAGTCATCTGGCTGTTGAGCCTATTTGCTTTTTTAAAGAAATCTTCTGGCAGACGAAGTTGTTTACCGTAAGTCAGCTGTACTGGATTGTATTGCCATCACCACGGGGTTCTGCAGGCAATCCGTACTTTACTGTGGGTAGTTTATTTGACCAGTTTTCTGTGGATCCTCTTGCAATCGAGCTACTTTTATGTCTGTGAAGACGTTCAACTTTGCTATTGGAGGATGGTCTGTAGGTGTTTGTACGCGTACTAGCGTACACCTCTTGATATTTGAGTACTGCGGGCTCGGTGACATTCGGTAACTCCGAAGGATGTCTGCGAACGAATTGTCCGCCCTGCTAGCATGACTTTTTATACCAATTCTCATTTAGGTAGTGAGGCTAGGTTCGTGATTTGGTTTCAAACTGGTCTGTGAAGTCATCTGGTTGTTGAGCTTATTTGCTTTTTTAAAGAAATCTTCTGGCAGACGAAGTCGTTTACCGTAAGTCAGCTGTACTGGATTGTATTGTTATCACCACGGAGTTCTGCAGGCAATCCGTACTTTACTGTGGGTAGTTCATTTGACCAGTTTTCTGTAGATCCTCTTGCAATCGAGGTGCTTTAATGTCTGTGAAGACGTTCAACCTTGCTATTGGAGGATGGTCTGTAGGTGTTTGTACGCGTACTAGCGTACACCTCTTGATATTTGAATACTGCGGGCTCGGTGACATTCGGAAACTCCGAAGGATGTCTGCGAACGAATTGTCCGCCCTGCTAGCATGACTTTTTATACCAATTCTCATTTAGGTAGTGAGGCTAGGTTCGTGATTTGGTTTCAAACTGGTCTGTGAAGTCATCTGGTTGTTGAGCTTATTTGCTTTTTTAAAGAAATCTTCTGGCAGACGAAGTCGTTTACCGTAAGTCAGCTGTACTGGATTGTATTGCTATCACCACAGAGTTCTGCAGGCAATCCTTACTTTACTGTGGGTAGTTTATTTGACCAGTTTTCTGTGGATCCTCTTGCCATCAAGCTACTTTTATGTCTGTGAAGACGTTCAACCTTGCTATTGGAAGATGGTCTGTAGGTGTTTGTACGCGTACTAGCGTACACCTCTTGATATTTGAATACTGCGGGCTCGGTGACATTCGGAAACTCCGAAGGATGTCTGCGAACGAATTGTCCGCCCTGCTAGCATGACTTTTTATACCAATTCTCATTTAGGTAGTGAGGCTAGGTTCGTGATTTGGTTTCAAACTGGTCTGTGAAGTCATCTGGTTGTTGAGCTTATTTGCTTTTTTAAAGAAATCTTCTGGCAGACGAAGTCGTTTTCCGTAAGTTAGCTGTACTGGATTGTATTGCTATCACCACAGAGTTCTGCAGGCAATCCTTACTTTACTGTGGGTAGTTTATTTGACCAGTTTTCTGTGGATCCTCTTGCAATCGAGCTGCTTTTATGACTGAGAAGACTTTTAACCTTGCCATTGGAACATGATCTGTAGGTTGTCGTTCGCGTAGTAGCGTACACTCGTGATATTTGAGTACTGCGGGCTCGGTGACATTCGGAAACTCCGAAGGATGTCTGCGAACGAATTGTCCGCCCTGACAGTCTTGACTTTTTATACCAATTCTCTTTTAGGTAGTCAGGCTAGGTTAGTGATTTGGTTTCATGACTGGTCTGTGAAGTCATCTGGTTGTTGAGCTTATTTGCTTTTTTAAAGAAATCTTCTGGCAGACGAAGTTGTTTACCGTTAGTCAGCTGTACTAGATTGTATTGCGATCACCACGGAGTTCTGGAGTCAATCCGGACTTTACTGTGGGTAGTTTATTTGACCAGTTTTCTGTGGATCCTCTTGCAATCGAGCTACTTTTATGTATGTGAAGACTTTCAACCTTGCTATTGGAGGATGGTCTGTAGGTGTTTGTACGCGTACTAGCGTACACCTCTTGATATTTGAGTACTGCGGGCTTGGTGACATTCGGAAACTCCGAAGGATGTCTGCGAACGAATTGTCCGCCCTGCAAGCTTGACTTTTTATACCAATTCTCTTTTAGGTAGTCAGGCTAGGTTTGTGATTTGGTTTCATGACTGGTCTGTGAAGTCATCTGGTTGGTGAGCTTATTTGCTTTTTTAAAGAAATCTTCTGGCAGACGAAGTTGTTTACCGTAAGTCAGCTGTACTGGATTGTATTGCTATCACCACGGAGTTCTGCAGGCAATCCCTACTTTTCTGTTGGTAGTTTATTTGACCAGTTTTCTGTGGATCCTCTTGCAATCAAGCTACTTTTATGTCTGTGAAGACGTTCAACCTTGCTAATGGAGGATGGTCTGTAGGTGTTTGTACGCGTACTAGCCTCACCTCTTGATATTTGAGTACTGCGGGCTTGGTGACATTCGGAAACTCCGAAGGATGTCTGCGAACGAATTGGCCGCCCTGCAAGCATGACTTTTTATACCAATTCTCTTTTAGGTAGTGAGGCTAGGTTCGTGATTTGGTTTCATGACTGGTCTGTGAAGTCATCTGGTTGTTGAGCTTATTTGCTTTTTTAAAGAAATCTTCTGGTAGACGAAGTTGTTTACCGTAAGTCAGCTGTACTGGATTGTATTGCTATCACCACGGAGTTCTGCAGGCAATCCTTACTTTTTTGTGGGTAGTTTATTTGACCAGATTTCTGTGGATCCTCTTGCAATCGAGCTACTTTTATGTATGTGAAGACTTTCAACCTTGCTATTGGAGGATGGTCTGTAGGTGTTTGTACGCGTACTAGCGTACACCTCTTGATATTTGAGTACTGCGGGCTTGGTGACATTCGGAAACTCCGAAGGATGTCTGCGAACGAATTGTCCGCCCTGCAAGCTTGACTTTTTATACCAATTCTCTTTTAGGTAGTCAGGCTAGGTTTGTGATTTGGTTTCATGACTGGTCTGTGAAGTCATCTGGTTGGTGAGCTTATTTGCTTTTTTAAAGAAATCTTCTGGCAGACGAAGTTGTTTACCGTAAGTCAGCTGTACTGGATTGTATTGCTATCACCACGGAGTTCTGCAGGCAATCCCTACTTTTCTGTTGGTAGTTTATTTGACCAGTTTTCTGTGGATCCTCTTGCAATCGAGATGCTTTTGTGTTTGTGAAGACGTTCAACCTTGCTATTGGAGGATGGTCTGTAGCTGTTTGTTTGCGTACTAGCGTACACCTCGTGATATTTGAGTACTGCGGGCTCAGTGCGGTGATTTCCAAATGTCAGCAAGCTTGCAGTTCTCAAATATCAAGAGGTGTACGCTAGTACGCGTACAAACACCTACAGACTATCCTCCAATAGCAAGGTTGAACGTCTTCTCAGTCATAAAAGCAGCTCGACTGCAAGAGGATCCACAGAAAACTGGTCAAATGAACTACCCACAGTAAAGTACGGATTGCCTGCAGAACTCAGTGGTGATAGCAATACCATCCAGAACAGCTGACTTACGGTGAACAACTTCGTCTGCCAGAAAATTTCTTTAATAAAGCAAATAAGCTCAACAACCAGATGACTTCACAGACCATTCAAGAAACCAAATCACGAACCTAGCCTCAGTACCTAAAAGAGAATTGGTATAAAAAGTCAAGACTGTCAGGGCGGACACTTCGTTCGCAGACATCTTTCGGAGTTTCCGAATGTCACCGAGCCCGTAGTACTCAAATATCACAAGGTGTACGCTAGTACGCGAACAAACAGCTATAGACCATGCTCCAATGGCAAGGTTGAACGTCTTCTCAGTCATAAAAAAAGCTCGATTGCAAGAGGATCCACAGAAAACTGGTCAAATAAACTACCCACAGTAAAGTACAGGTTGCCTGCAGAACTCCGTGGTGATAGCAATACAAATCCAGCACAGCTGAATTACGGTAAACAACTTCGTCTGCCAGAAGATTTCTTTAAAAAAGCAAATAAGCTCAACAACCAGATGACTTCACAGACCAGTCATGAAACCAAATCACGAACCTAGCCTCACTAACTAAAAGAGAATTGGTATAAAAAGTCAAGACTGTCAGAGCGGACACTGCGAACGAATTGTCCGCCCTGCAAGCTTGACTTTTTATACCAATTCTCTTTTAGGTAGTGAGGCTAGGATCGTGATTTGGTTTCATGACTGGTCTGTGAAGTCATCTGGTTGTTGAGCTTATTTGCTTTTTTAAAGAAATCTTCTGGCAGACGAAGTTGTTCACCGTAAGTCAGCTGTACTGGATTGTATTGCTATCACCAGGGAATTCTGCAGGCAATCCGTACTTTACTGTGGGTAGTTTATTTGACCAGTTTTCTGTTGATCCTCTTGCAATCAAGCTACTTTTATGTCTGTGAAGACGTTCAACCTTGCTAATGGAGGATGGTCTGTAGGTGTTTGTACGCGTACTAGCCTCACCTCTTGATATTTGAGTACTGCGGGCTTGGTGACATTCGGAAACTCCGAAGGATGTCTGCGAACGAATTGGCCGCCCTGCAAGCATGACTTTTTATACCAATTCTCTTTTAGGTAGTCAGGCTAGGTTCGTGATTTAGTTTCATGACTGGTCTGTGAAGTCATCTGGTTGTTGAGCTTATTTGCTTTTTTAAAGAAATCTTCTGGCAGACGAAGTTGTTTACCGTAAGTCAGCTGTACTGGATTGTATTGCTATCACCACGGAGTTCTGCAGGCAATCCTTACTTTTTTGTGGGTAGTTTATTTGACCAGATTTCTGTGGATCCTCTTGCAATCGAGCTACTTTTATGTCTGTGAAGACGTTCAACCTTGATATTGGAAGATGGTCTGTAGGTGTTTGTACGCGTACTAGCGTACACCTCTTGATATTTCAGTACTGCGGGCTTGGTGACATTCGGAAACTCCGAAGGATGTCTGCGAACGAATTGTCCGCCCTGCAAGCTTGACTTTTTATACCAATTCTCTTTTAGGTAGTGAGGCTAGGTTCGTGATTTGTTTTCATGACTGGTCTGTGAAGTCATCTGGTTGTTGAGCTTTTTTGCTTTTTTAAAGAAATCTTCTGGCAGACGACGTTGTTCACCGTAAGTCAGCTGTACTGGATTGTATTGCTATCACCAGGGAATTCTGCAGGCAATCCGTACTTTACTGTGGGTAGTTTATTTGACCAGTTTTCTGTTGATCCTCTTGCAATCAAGCTACTTTTATGTCTGTGAAGACGTTCAACCTTGCTAATGGAGGATGGTCTGTAGGTGTTTGTACGCGTACTAGCCTCACCTCTTGATATTTGAGTACTGCGGGCTTGGTGACATTCGGAAACTCCGAAGGATGTCTGCGAACGAATTGGCCGCCCTGCAAGCATGACTTTTTATACCAATTCTCTTTTAGGTAGTGAGGCTAGGTTCGTGATTTGGTTTCATGACTGGTCTGTGAAGTCATCTGGTTGTTGAGCTTATTTGCTTTTTTAAAGAAATCTTCTGGCAGACGAAGTTGTTTACCGTAAGTCAGCTGTACTGGATTGTATTGCTATCACCACGGAGTTCTGCAGGCAATCCTTACTTTACTGTGGGTAGTTTATTTGAACAGATTTCTGTGGATCCTCTTGCAATCGAGCTACTTTTATGTCTGTGAAGACGTTCAACCTTGATATTGGAAGATGGTCTGTAGGTGTTTGTACGCGTACTAGCGTACACCTCTTGATATTTCAGTACTGCGGGCTTGGTGACATTCGGAAACTCCGAAGGATGTCTGCGAACGAATTGTCCGCCCTGCAAGCTTGACTTTTTATACCAATTCTCTTTTAGGTAGTGAGGCTAGGATCGTGATTTGTTTTCATGACTGGTCTGTGAAGTCATCTGGTTGTTGAGCTTTTTTGCTTTTTTAAAGAAATCTTCTGGCAGACGAAGTTGTTTACCGTAAGTCAGCTGTACTGGATTGAATTGTTATCACCACGGAGTTCTGCAGGCAATCCGTACTTTACTGTTGGTAGTTTATTTGACCAGTTTTCTGTGGATCCTCTTGCAATCGAGCTACTTTTATGTCTGTGAAGACGTTCAACCTTGATATTGGAAGATGGTCTGTAGGTGTTTGTACGCGTACTAGCGTACACCTCTTGATATTTCAGTACTGCGGGCTTGGTGACATTCGGAAACTCCGAAGGATGTCTGCGAACGAATTGTCCGCCCTGCAAGCTTGACTTTTTATACCAATTCTCTTTTAGGTAGTGAGGCTAGGTTCGTGATTTGGTTTCATGACTGGTCTGTGAAGTCATCTGGTTGTTGAGCTTATTTGCTTTTTTAAAGAAATCTTCTGGCAGACGAAGTTGTTTACCGTAAGTCAGCTGTACTGGATTGTATTGTTATCACCACGGAGTTCCGCAGGCAATCCGTACTTTACTGTGGGTAGTTCATTTGACCAGTTTTCCGTGGATCCTCTTGCAATAAAGATGCTTTTATGTTTGTGAAGACGTTCAACCTTGCTATTGGAGGATGGTCTGTAGCTGTTTGTTTGCGTACTAGCGTACACCTCGTGATATTTGAGTACTGCGGGCTCAGTGCGGTGATTTCCAAATGTCACCAAGCTTGCAGTACTCAAATATCAAGAGGTGTACGCTAGTACGTGTACAAACCTACAGACTATCCTCCAATAGCAAGGTTGAACGTCTTCTCAGTCATAAAAGCAGCTCGATTGCACAGAAAACTGGTCAAATAATATGTGCGAATTTAAGTGCTAATTTAGAGGAGATGTTTCTCATTTTGTATGTTTATAGATAAAATGTTTTTTTGTAATAATTATATTTCTAGCTGTAAGTTTTTTCTGTGTAAATAACAATAAATAACAATATAACTTTATCTTTTTTATTATTTAAAATAAAATATAATTATGAAATATGTAAATATATTTAATGAAATATATACTTAATAAATATACAAAAAAATATCTGCACCTGGATCCCAAGTGATTCCAGCGAACTTTTGAATTATGTTATTTTAGTTACTATTAAATTTATGAGTTAAATAACTGTCCAATGTCAAGACGTGATTTTCGGTGTTGGACTATTCTCTACCCGAATTTTACCAGAGGTAACATCTACCTTTCGCCTACTAATCGAAGCAGGTAGATTTAGTCTTTGCTGTTAAGGAGACATTTTTAATAATAGGCTTCAGAACTCACATACCACGTGTTAGACTTCGCAGTTTCAAACTTCTTATATTTCGCAGTTTCTATCTCAAACTACCCGTCTTTGATTTTGTTTGGACATGTGTATATTTTTATTCCTCTAAATCGGTGATTTCTGTGCAAACTTCACTCTAACATATAAAAGAAATATAAAAGACTCTCAGTAGTCAGGTGGATTTTATTAAAATTATGATAGCGAAAAAAAGCAAAAGAGGAGGTTATTGCATTTATTAATGAATTCACTGCTGCACTCAGGGGCTATCGAAGAGTTTACCTTTAGTGTTGCATTGTCAACAAAAAAATAAAATCGACTAACGAAAACTTATGAAATCGGTATAAAAAATAACACGGAAACCCAGATAGACTGTGCAATAATTTGCAGGATAACCTAATAACATATTCTTGGTAACGTAACATGTTACTTTTATCACAAGTTGTTTATGTAAATGTAAATATAGCACCTATCCTGCTAAACCTGAGAAATTCGAGATCGTGGTCTAGTTGTAAAGGTGTTTGATTATTTAATTAATAGTCATAGGCTAGAATGCACACATTATAGTCATACCACTTTTAAAGTTTCATTAGCACCATCTCCCCTGACTGGCACACAAGAAAATTTATCTTAATTTAGTAGGACGCAAAAAATAATCTATAAGGTAAATATATATATATATATATATATATATATATATATATATATATATATACATTTATCGACTGGGCTAATTATCAACTACATGGTAAGAAATAAAATTGGCATTTGGTACTGAAAAAAAAATCTCTTTTTTTTAACACCGACTTACAATAGCAATTCTTACGTCAAATCAAAGAATCTAAAAAAAATAAAAAAATTCTACCGTCTGAATACACATTCTACACACATTTCAAAAACAGGCGCCTAGTATAAATAAAACTAATATTGCCATTCACTCGGCACCTAACTAATTGTGCTTTAGTTATTAAACATATATAAACTACTAACAGTTTGATAAAATTTATTCGGGGTATGTAACCATTGTATAAAAATTATAAAAATAAAAGGTTTGTGACATTTATATAACACCATAAAAATTGTTTTAATAATAAATGCCGTCTTACTGTATTGAAACTGAAACCTTATCTTGAAATGGATGCTGGCCCTTTGGGTACTATTTTAATAATAAACAAAATCGGTGTTTATGCACATTATGAGGTACATTATCATTCTATATTATGGTTGTCAATTACATAGCCTTTTATTACAAGAATTTTTAATGAAATACATGAAGTTAGTGATTGAGTTCAGCTAAACTAAACAACCATGGCACATTGAAATCAATAAACTTTATGGGCAAAAGCATGATATTCCATTATTTTTGTAATGGTCAGAAAAAGTGTAATCTCGGATTATAATTTGAATAGTAAAACTACCCTTTGCTCATATATGGAAGTTATGTAGAAGGTTGTTCTTATATTATTCCCATCTGTCGCTTCTGAGGTCCACAAATGCTTATACAATTTTTGTACTATCCTCAACACAACCTTTTAAAAATATTTCTTCAAGACGAAGAAAAATTCCTTGACAATATAGCCAATAAAACCTGGGGTGCTGTGCTAAGCGATAATGATATAAATAGTGCCGTTAACCAATTTATATCAATTTTCGAAAATCACATATTAAACAATACCACTGTCAAATTAATTACACACAAATGCAAAAGAATAAAGCCTTGGATAACGGAAGGTTTGGTTAAAAGTATTCAATGCATTTCCTAAAAATACTTCCCTTCAAAATTATTATAAAAGATACCGTAATATGTGTGTAAAACTAATAAAGTCAGTCAAGGAGAAATATTTTAAACAAAAACTAGAAGCAGACAATTACAACATAAAAACGACATGGAATGCCATTAGGGATATAAATAATATAAAAAAATCTGACAAAACAAAAATATCAGAACTAAACATAAACAATGCAACGGTCAAAAATGAGTCTGAAATTGCAGAGGTAATTAATAAATACTTTGTAAATGTTGGAAAAACTTTAGCTTCAGAATTGTGCAAACATCAAGAAACTAACGTCCACGGAACAGACACAGATACAAACGAATATGACCTCTCTAAGCAAGCAATACTTCAAACAGCGACCTTCACTTTAATATGCAAAGTGTTTCCGAGAGTGAGGTCTTTAATACTATTAAAAGCCTGAAAACAAATTGCGCCAGCGGACCCGATCAATTAAATGCAAGTATTTTAAAAAAAACTAGCTCTCACATCACAAAACCGCTTACATATATCATAAACCTTAGTATATCAAACGGGCAGTTCCCAAATCATTTTAAAGTGGCCAATGTGTCACCTATTCATAAGTCCGGAACAAAGTCGAATCCAAGAAACTATAGACCCATATCTGTTCTTAATGTTCTTAGTAAAATTTTAGAAAAACTTATTAATAACCAGTTAATCAAATATTTAGAATCTAAAGCAATATTGGCCAGTGGACAATTCGGGTTTAGAAGTAAAATGGGTACTCAGGACGCAATTTTAAAGATCACTGAAACGCTCACAATGCACCTAGATAATCATAAAAAATGTCTGGCAGTTTTTCTTGACCTTGCTAAGGCCTTTGACACTATTTCACATGAAATCCTGCTGAAGAAACTTGGCGGGATCGGAATCACTGGCAGAGAGTACTTATGGTTTCGTAATTATCTTTCAAACCGTAGACAACGCGTCCGGTTAGGTGAAACTTTCAGTGATTATATTCAGTGTAACTCTTTTGGCGTTCCGCAAGGTAGCATATTGGGTCCGACTCTGTTCCTGATTTACATTAATGATTTGTGCAAAATGGATATTGAAGGGCAAATTGTATCCTATGCTGATGACACTGCTCTGATTTTTGTGTCTGACAGATGGGAAGATGTTTATGGGAAAGCATCAAATGGGCTTAAAGTTATCCAGGACTGGCTTGTTAGCAACTCACTAACATTGAATGCTGATAAAACTAAATATGTGGCATTCAGCATTGACTCTCGTCAGCAACCTTCCCCTAATAATCGTCTTATCCTTCATGACTGCTCTAACGAATTGCGTTGCGTTTGCGAACCCGTAGAGAAAGTCTCTTTTATTAAATACTTAGGCATCTATATAGACCAACATCTAAAATGGTACATACAAACTGAAAAACTTGCAGAGAAAGTACGCAAATTAATATACATTTTTAGGAACATAAGAAACATCCTCAACACTAAAATGCTAAGAGGAGTTTACTTTGCATTAGTTCAGTCCCTAATCTCCTACGGTCAAATAGCCTGGGGCGGCGCCGCGAAAGCGCATCTGGATTGTGTGATAAAAGCTCAAAAAGCCGTTATCCGAGTTATCAATAGGAAGCCATACTACTATCCATCTGATCAACTCTTTGCGTCCTTTAAAGTACTAGACGTTAGGCAGTTGTATATGAAGACCATCATGGCACACTTTCATGGGGACTCAAGACGTCACACAATCATAGAACCATAGACAACACCAAATTAGGCATAGGCGAAATATGCAGCCTCGTATGAATACAGCCTTCGGCCAACGGCACTATACATTCCTCGCTCCAAAAATATACAACACCTTCTGTTCTTCGGTAGATGAGGTTCCAGTGCGGCAATTGGCTTATGACGTTTACAAGAAACGAATGTCAAAAACTACTCTTAAATATTCCTATATAGACTATTATTATATAATATTATATACTTTGCACATTATATATTATAATTATTACTAAAATCTAACACTTTATAATAAAAGTATCTCATGTGTATTTATTTCATATATATGATATGTATATATTTATAGATATACACCCATACGTATACTAATTATAAAAATAATTAATAAGCAATAAAGCAGAACGTGTAAAATTGGAGCAGGTATCACCCCAGAACAGACCTTGTCTAGTGGGGTGATAAAATCCACACCACCTATCTATTTTGCTTTGTATGAGATAGTTTAAGATTACTTGTAACTAGTTTTATTATTTAAATTGTTTTATGCTATTTCATATGTATTGTTTTTGGATAAAATAAAAAAAAAAAAGTACATACTTACTTGAAGACCGTACAATACCGTAATAATGATTTTAATGGTAGGCTAGTTGGTCATCCTAAAACGTAGTAAAAACAACCATTTACAAAAAAAATAACATAAGAACATTGTTAAACTCGTAAAATTACACTTGATATATGTAAATGTATTATCAAATAAAAAAATGTGACCTCTAATGATTTTTTTGACCCCTTGTGATCTCTCTTTCACCTTAATAAATTGCTATTCATCTTCAATAAAATTATTACATATTAAATAGATTGATGGCACACACCAGAATTATTTGCAACCAAGCAAATAAAATATAAGTTTTTAAAGTTTACCAAAAACTATAAATAATACATTTTAAGGCTCATTAATTATAATTTAATAAAAAATAAAATAAAAATTATGGTTTATCAGTTGAGATCGTTTAGCAGCAATCATAATTGACTCGCACATATGACGACACCTGTGTGCCCGCTCGTACATCCCCACATCGTCTGTACGTAGGACACGCTTTGACTACTACTAGTATGTAATTGATAGTTTTTCTGTCACTAAAAATTTACTAACACTGTCACTGTACTTTCTATCACTAACAGAAACACGTTCAGTATTAATTATCGACCCAAAATAGCGGGCTGCGGGCTGCTCAATTTCGAAACGTAACCCTTAGAAGATAAAATTTAGTACTAGAAATAATCATCTCCCCTCTTTACCCTCTTTTAAGTGGATTTTCGGAAAATGGTGAAGCATGTGTTTGTTTATTTTTTAAAAAGTATCTAAATATTAATTTTCGACTCTGTAACATCTTCGGTTTCTTGGATATTATTTTCAACATGAAATATTTAACACCCTCTTTTTACCTCCATAGAGGGGGAGGGGGATTTTTAAAAATCCTTGTTTAGTTGATGCCTACTTTCGAAATATCATATTCCTAGGTTAAGTAGTTTGCGCTGGGCGATGATGAATCAGTTTGTCAGTAAAGCAGTTAGTCAGTCAGGATTTGTTATTTTATATAAATAGATACACTTAAAATTTAGCGCGTTGGTTTAAACACAGTCCTATTCAGGCCTGAATATTAAACAATAATAAAAAAACACAGTGAAACTATGAAAATGATGAGCAAACTGAATGACATAATGAACATTTAAAAGAAAATTAATTACGTATAAGGTCGTTTTTTTTTTTGAAAATATTTTAATAATGATTCTAATATACAGGTTATAGAGATGACAGGTTAATAGAATGTTTTTACCTAAAAACATTCTATTAACCTGTCAATACCTACCACGCACGTAACTACGTGCGGGTGCGTGCACCCGACGCAAAATCGAATGGTCTTGCGGTCGCGTGGTGCCTAAACGTGAATCATTTTTAATAATTAATAATATATATTATTACTTCACCTTACCTTACACAATTATTCAAAATATATAGCATTAGGTGGCGGTACGTATGCGAAGTTTGCAATTCGCCAATTTGGCAAATGAAATTTGAGCTGCACGCGTCGCAAAGTCGCGTCGCCCGGTGCAAAGGCTTACATAATAATTCGACGAGTCGGCTTCGGAGCGAAAAGTTATAACGCGGACAGAATTTGAAACTGATGGAAAATCTGCATCTAATCACCGGCGGCAGGGCGGAAAGCCTGAAAATGCACTTATCAACCGAGTAACTACTTCAGTGTGTTCGTTCCATGATCACTTTTTAATATTCACACCTTAAGAAGTTACACTTTATGGCTAGTGCATATTAATTATAGCTAGTTCTTGACTTGTGTCCGCTTATATATAAACAGGCACAAAAAAACGCATCTATAATTTATACGAGTATTATAATACTCGTATAAACTATAGATTTATTTTTTTATGCATATTACAACTTTTTGATGCGTTTTGATAAAACCATGCCTTTACGCGTGCCCTGAATTTGTACAGTAGGCAAGCCCTATTGTGGGATGCGGTAGGGGGGACGGTGCCCTCAAGATAGATATTATGTGTCAGATTATCGAAGGCGGCCGAGAGTAGACTTCTTCTTTTAGATACGAACAAAATATATTTAAATATTTTATTATTGCCGTGACACAAACACATTATTTTTTATTTATTTATTTGGAAAATTAATAGAAAAAAAAATATTTTCTAATAAATATCGAGAGCAAATGAAGCTTTACCTTGAAAGGCAATTGGACAGAGTGTGTATTAACCTCATCTACGCTCATACGGATGCGAAAGCGGTCATTCTCATAGATAGACACTCATTTTACTACCTTTCATACTATCTGAAGGTATCGGAAACTATGGGCTGAAATTTCAGTACTTGCCTAAAGTTGTTCTTAGTTAGGATCAACTTAACATTTAAGCATAACTTAAATTGAATTGTGTAATTCAGTTACTATTTAAGTTTGACTTAGTTCATAATATGATTTCGCACTCGTGATTAATATATGTATACAATCTGTCGCTATTGTCGCATCACTTTTGACATATGACTCGTAATGAGGTTATGCTGTCAGCTGTAGGGTTTTGCCGCGCGCGTTTGCTTGATTCCAACATGCCAACAATGTTCGAAAAATGCAAATCCTGACAATTAATTAATTAGTTAGAAATAGTTAAATCAAGCACAACACACACACATGACAACACACGCAAACATTCCCGACAATTTTGATTAAGGCTAAAGTACTGCTTTAACTTGTGGAACCGTATATGAGCCTTGTGGAACCGTACTTAGGAAGAGTGTCTTTGAGTTCTTTCCGTGGTTCATATTAAAACTGTTGTTGTTTTGAAACTGCTAGACATTTCTTCTTAAATTTAATACCACAATACAATAGATTTATGATTCTGTTGCAGTCCGGCATAAACGCAATTCTATGGTAAAAAGCAGTTAGGAAAAAGGGTGATGTAAATAGCGCTGCCTTTTTATTACGATAATATACGGTTTTCACAACCGCTTTGAATAGGAGTACGGTACGAAAAATAAATCAGGGGAAGTTCTTTTTCTATTTATGTACCTAATGTGCAATTAAATGCTAATTCTGATGGACGTTGTTGAGTAATGTGGCCATTAATGAAGGCGAAGGAAAATTGATCTTATAGCTTATCGGTGAGACGAGTAACTGATCCTTCATCAGGTCCTGCTCCGCTATCCTCTGTACAACCTTAGCGTCCAGCAAGAAAACAATCGGAAACGATAGAACTTAAACAACAACGTTTCGTTTCGTATTAATTACATTTCATATTATTATAATTGATTTTAATGAAACATTAGATGAGGGTGTGTGCGTGTGTCGATGTTTGTGTTTAATTTTTAAATATGTGTTTTTTAGGTTTATCTCTTTTGTATATGTTATATTTAAATATATGTGTTTATTGATTTTATGAAAACCAGTTCATATATTTAGCACTTCTTTTTTATTATTAAAAAATCTACATATAGATTGCTGGTACAGTAATAATTGAAAAATATTAAAAGATATTGTTTGCGACCGTGCGACGCGGCCGTCTGAACGAGCTTTGTTGGTCGAACTATTCTTTTTGTCTCGTCGGATGATGGCGGCGCCCTGCGCAAGGGATGAGTGTCGTCCCCCGCGCACCCCTCGCCAACCAGGGGCGGAATGGATCAGAAGATGCTCCAACAACATATATTATCGAATTGTAATAATTGTAAGTATTTTTATTATTGATCAGTAAGTTAGTTACGTTATATTTCTCTCAATATTGTCAAAATGGTGCCATTCATGTTGTTGAGGTTGTCCTTAAACAATTGCGCGTCTTTTAATTAAGTAAAATGGCGGCCTTAAACATGCATAGTCTAGATATTTGTTTCACCGTGGAATGCACGGTGAAGTGTTTTTTTTTTAATTTAATTATTTTTCATGACGTTACCTATTCGAAATTAATTTAATCTATCAACGTCTTCTGTATCAAACGCAATAATATCGACTGTCTTACTGTCGCTCACAATAGTTAATGTGATATTATATTATTTATTTATTTATTTGACTAATGCACTATGTACATAACATCACTAAGGCTGGTACCTTTTCCATAAGTATCTTAGTAGTTAAATAGAATTATACAAATTCAAAATGGAAGGTACCTTCAAAGATATTTTTCTTTTCTTGCACCTAGGCTATGTAATTAAATAAAAGATATCTTGTAAATAAAGTTTAATATCAAATTAATTAATAAAAAGAAACTAACTAACTGGTTAATTGATCTTGGTAGAAAGGACACTGAGACTCTGCAGAGTTAACTATATTCCTGTGTAATATAATATTGCTCTTTTCTATTTCTCAACTTATTATATATATTAGATTATTATACAGAGTGGCCCAAGGTCAATCCCATAAACTTTAGGGGGTGTATAAGTTCCCTATTAAGAGTAAGAAATTATGTAACAAAATGCGAAAAATTTTCATCACCAAATTTATTATTTTTGTAATAAAATTGGCGTAAATCGATCTTATCAATCGATAAATCAATATTATCTGTCGACCAATAGCATCCCTCTTAAAACCACAGAGAAGGAGTAAGGAGTTACCCCTTCTTCTTAGACCGCCCTCTGTTCGGACCAGTAATATCAGACAGCGATCATTTAGCTCCGCCCTAATGGGGCGTTTCGAACAACGCGGCAGGGCATTAACCTCGATCTTGAACGACCGTGGCCTAGTGACCCAGTGACCCAGCTCCAGTGGCCTAGGGAGCCATTGAAAATATCTGTTTTACACGAATAAGAATAGAAACTTCAACATTTTTTTTCTCGAATACCATAATGAATTTTGATATAGTTTCTTTACAAATAACACTAAGAATCGTAAGACCTATTAGCTGTTTTTTTTAATACGTGGAACCTTGGGACACCTGTATATATCAATAAATATATATGTATGTATATTTTTACGTATACATATTACATGTGTGTATGTCAATGTTAGTTTTCATAGTTTTTATTTTATCTATATTTTCAAAAAAGCTCAGCGCAATTGCATTTAATGAACCTAATAAATAACTATTAAAATTAGCCCACCTTAGTACGGTCAATATCCAGTTAGGTACGGTTATGTTATTCATAACCTAAGAAATATGTAAAAACAAAAATCAATAAATAAATAAATATAAATTAAAACAATACAAATTTTAACAGAAATACACATTACAGAGTAACTAACACCTTATGACTATTCAGTTTTAGTGAACAGAAATTTAATTAAAACTAAAATTGTGAGCATTAAAAGCAATCCCAATCTTTTTTCTTTATTGATTTTAATATAATAATATAGTTAAGTTGCAGTACCAATGTTAGTGTACCAGTTAAAAAATTTAGATAAAGTAAATTTAACAAACGCGTGTGTCATAAATAGGACATTTAAATAAATTATACGATATATTTAATATATTATTTAAGAATAGCTATTATTATAATTTTGATAAAAGTCTATTAATTAGATCGTTTTTATATATTTTTTTTTGTTTTTAATGATGTCATCTTCCAGCTCATTAAATAGTTCGGGGATTAGGTATTGTAATGTCCAAGATTCATAATAATTAAACTCAATGTTTCTTATATGAGGTTTCTGAATAGTGATCAATCAGGATTCTGCGTGTATTCATTTGCTTCACTGGCAGAATATTGACGAAACTAAATAATGGATAACTAGTCTATGCTCGTTTGGAGCTGCTATTTCACCCCCTTCAATCTCAATCGTTCAGGGACAACCTATATAGTCAGATAATTAGGCACGAACAATGACGAATGAAAAAATCACAAGTTCTTCTTAAATTTTACACGATTACCCATGTTACCACCCTTGAAGTTCTCATCGTGGTACACCTGTAAAATGAAAACGAGGAACAGTCATTTCACAGATGCTATGCTAATAGTTCTTAAAATTAGTGATAGGTTTAGTAGGCGTGGCTAAATTATTGTTCCAAGAGTCAACCTTAGAACGCGAGAGTTGCTCAAACTACGACACATAAAACATACCATTCGCGAATTGTCCTGGTAAAGAAGGAATTCAATCCAATACCTTTTTCCTAATTTTCCAAAATTCATAACTAAGTAGGAGAAAAAGCAATGGAAGCAAAGAATGTAATAATATTTAAGATCTAGATTAATTTAGTAAAAACTATATCAGTTTTATAGAGTTATTTGATAGTATTCTCTGAGTTTTACCAATTTTTAAATTTGATCAAATACACATAGGTAATATGCCCAGTCAAAAATGTACCCTTTTCTGCTAAAAGAAATTGCCATACTAGAAAATACACAAAAATGATTTATTAGGTGTTTGTACTAAAGTGTAAACAGTGTTATATAGATAATATAATTTTATATCTCTTTCTGCTTTTCTTTTATAGATGACTGTTTACAAATATCCTACTTCGAAAATGAAAGTGGTGTTTCTGGAATCTTCGAAAATGTTGACAAATCCAAATTAAAAAGAACTTTTTAAAATATTTTTATTAATTTATAATATATAATGACTATAGTAGACTTTTCTACGAAAGCATTGCTTTTTTAAGCATAACCCTACGCTCTGAGCAACATACAACAACATTTTATCATAATTATCTAACATTCAGTTTATTTCACTTTAATAATAAAATATATCTTATTATTAAACATGAATTAGTAGACGGCTCCTATAGATATACATATTTAATGCTAATAATTATCATTTATATAATCATTTCATAGTGATATAAATTGTACTAAAAGTGATACTACTGTTCACAACTAAAGTCGCAGTTTATCTATGTTTTATGTATAACCTCCCAATAAGGAATCGCTTGAGGAGTTACTGTATGTTTGGAGGTCAACAATCTGGCGGGAAATCTATGCGCCGATAGGTTAGTAGTGATCTTTTCCTCATGGCTTTTACCTGATTTATTTCTTGGTATTGTTCTCAAGTGTTGGTAGTTCAACTCCTCGCTGGTGTCGATTTGCTGGCATCTTTTGCTCCTACCGCTGGTCTTTCGAGAAACTTCTTCAGACGGAGGGCAGTTCGAAAGCAGTTCTTCTGGAATAAGCAATTATTAATACGATAAGTTATGCAGGTTCTATCTGCTGCTGCCCTAAGCTTTATCAAAAACATGTATGGCTATAAACTTGTAATTTTCACAGTTAAATATATCAATTATTAAAAGTAGGGATAATAATCGAATGAAATTGAACTTTAGGCCGCTCCAATATAGATTTTGTGTTCTTAATCGATATTCTGTGTTTTTTTACTGACAATCATTTTGAGAGTAACAGCTCTTGTAATTTTTTTTGTTACGCATTTATAAATAAAATATATATATATATATATATACGCATATATATAGTTTCGTTAGTTTCTACGCAAGATGCAAGCAAGCTGCAACTAAGCGTATAATGGTAGTAGCGTACGTCTACGTAGATAGATATAGGACTACACCAGGCCTATTACAAGGGGTATCTGATAAATGTTATAGACCTCACAACCAGACCAACAATACAAAAAATCAAAATCAGGACCTGCAATTTGACGGATAGGGTGACGTATCTGCAGTGCTCGAAGCGTAGGACTCACCTGCGGGTTGAGGACAACCTAGTAGCAGAATAAATAAAAAACAGCAGGTCTTCTTTCATGGCGATGCAGCACCCGCATTCGCCTTAGATTATAACTTAAATAATGAAGGGAAACTATGGAGAGGACATCTAGCTAAAAAAAAAACGGGATTTACACGAGCGCTTTAATAAAATTATTAAATTTTGGCATGAATTACTTTTTTTAATTTTTTTATACAATTTCTGATACATAATATGGAACAAATACACCCCCTTAAGTCTCCGGGAAGGGTCTTGGGATACCCTGTATATATTTGTTATTTATTCACCTCCGTGCTGCTCGCAAAAGTGAAGAGGTGTCCTCGCCCCGCTCCGATTGCAGGATTCGGCCCCGCCCCTCGGCGCCTGCCTCTGTCTCATCTGGCGAAGGTGTCTCTGTCGCACGCGGTCCAGTTCCACGTCGTCATCATCGACGAATGTCCTCAGTCGCTGGCTGAACTCGGACGGAAAGCTCGTGGCCGACATTGGCTCGGGCCTATCTGCCGTGCCGCTGAATATGGCGTATGGGCTGATCTCGTACATATCTTGGACGTGGCATAATGATCAAAAGATTACTTTTTTGTTATATGCTATTACATAAACTCAACAAAACCCAACAAATGCCCAACAAAACCCAACAAATGATAAACATATAAAGTCTTAAGGTTCGTGTTTACATCAAACTGTACAGGGTACTTACAGAATAAAATGAAAACAGTGCAGTGCTACTGCAGTAAAAATGGGACAAAACACTACAGAAGAAATAATAAATAACCTAATTTATACAGTTCTACAATTTGTTAACCTATAATTGGTGCGATTGTTATCAGCGAGCGGGGAAACCAGAACCGTAGAGAAACGATTTCCCCTAAAAGGGAAGAGGGACGATATACACTGTTCAGGAATGAGAATCCAGCATATTAGAATTATGTCCCCACGGCTCAAAGCATTGTATCATTTTGCATTCGAACCCGGTACGGGAGGCTCGTGATCCGTGATATCCTATAATAAATGCTTTTCCCTTTGATCTTGTGGTCGATTGAGCAGAACGGCTGGAATTCTCTGCTGCTAGTTTCCTAGGGAGCTAAACGAAACGGACTTGTGCGCAAGCCGTCAGAGCGAGGCTTCGAGAAGTAGTATCTCGGCTTTGAGAACCGCCGTAAGGAGCTCTCAGTGAAGAAGCAAGCTCGCAGTCAAACTGCAGAGGTCCCGAATTGGCCAAGCAGCCTTTTGGGTGGACGGAACGACTGCTAGGCCAATTCGGGACGGGTTCTAAATAAAGCGCGGCCTCTAGAGGCGACGGTGACTTAAACACACTAAGTGTTGTTTTCCAGGGCAAGTAAGGAAACCGCACCTACGTGGACCAGTTGATATTACGCGAAATAGGCAGGCCCTTTGGGTGGGGTGCCCCGTCCTTCAAGAACTGTCCATTTAGTATACCAGCTCTTCACGAACACCTTGAAAGCCGCGAAGTTAGAGGAAGTCGATAAGAAGTCGGTAAACCAGACTCGTCTAATTGGAACGTCAAGTCTTGTTCGTCAGTCAGATATTCAGAGGTCCAGTCCAGGTCCAATACTAAACAAAATAAGACGTCAACCGAACACCGCAACAGATAAATATAGCTTTGTTAGTTCCAAGCATTGAAATTGTTCATTTTAATGTTCCAAAATTCACTAATCAACCGTTACATAACTCTACTCCGTAAAGTGATCAATAATAATTCTTAGACACGACGCGGAAGGTAAAGCCAACTGGTGAGGAGTCACTGGTCTGGTCTGATTGGCGAGCTGCAGTACTTCTCACCTGGTGATTTTTCTCGACTTTCACGCGTTTCCTTCGGTGGACGCGTGATGCCACCAAAGACGTCGGTAGTCTTTTTGATCTGGTAATTAGAAATAAAGCCTGGGAAACAGATACCTAGTACTGTCACCTTCAACTAAACGTTAACTAGGAATGTCTAACAAATTAATTCACTTTAATTATGTCGGCATCTCTTTTGAGCGCACCATGAAGAGTAACGGAAAGGTATATCCGCTCATTGACAAGTAAACACAGAGAGTCGGAAAAAAATTAAACGTGAATTTAAAAAGACTTTTTTTATTGTATCATAACCGGACATACTCATTCTCCTTCTATCCAAATCTTTACACATGTCTATGCATCCACTTCCACTTAAAACCCCACCTGGTGTGACTCTGTTTACAGAGGTCAAGCGCAATGCTCAACTGGGTGCGGTTAACAGACAACTGTACTTTCAGGAGGTTGATCTATATAAACAATCAAACGTTAATCAGTAATAATTGAAGAATCTTCCTCAAATTACGAGAAAAATAATTTAAAATGTAATTAAAGTTTGAAAAGCGTGACCGTCGCGCGACCTTACAGATGTGTCCTAAACATAAACAAACTACGACCAACATGACAAAAGTTCAGTTGAGCGATGCGTCGCGAATAGTCCGAGGTTTAGCATCCGCGCGATGTTTAAACTATTTCCAGAACTGATTTAAAAATGTATTCATACTTTTTTTTTCGGATATTATTATCTTTTTCATGTGACCCCTGGTTAAGTTGTCGATATAGATCAACCCCCTAAAAAGACAGTAGTCAATCACCATACAAGGAAACATAATTTAGTTCATAATTTAATTTGGCAAATTGCTTTGTCTTATAAGCCGACATTAATGCAACACAAAATTAAGCGATTTACTAAAATTTTCTAAATAAAATTTAGTCTGTGACAATAACTTTTTAACGACGGGATAGATTTTGATAATTTTCTATAATGAGGTATTTGAAATCTCTTTGATACAAATGCACAAAAAAAATTCATCCGGAAATCAACAGCATAACTTTTTAACGACGGGATAGATTTTGATAATTTTCCAAAATGAGGTACTTAAAATATCTTCAATACTAATGTACAAGAGAATTTCATCGGGAAATTGAAAACATAACTTTTCAACGAATGGATAATTTTCTAAAATGAGGTTCTTGAAATCTTTTATATACAAAAAGAGAAATTCATTTAACAATTATTTAAATATAAGACAAATGAATTTATTTTAAAGAAATGTTTAAAGTTAAGACAATGAAATCAAGCGTTGCAGTTCTCGACGTTTGGAAGGTAATCCTTTCTTATCATTGATTTTGAGTAGTCTTTCAAGGGGGAACGATGGAGAAATAAATAATCCTTCAAGACTCCTAACCCTTGAGAAGGCAACATAAGATAACCCTAGTGCAAATTCTATGTTTCCAATATCGACAACTTAGCCCTTGATAACTGCTGCCGTAAAGCGTCATTTGTCCTGCGACCGAATTGTCGCCTTCTTATGGGAGGCATTGCTCTTATTCTAGATGTTAAAAAAACATAAGCAGATTAAGCCATAGTAAAAGACATGTTCGCTCATCACAAGTTAACTACTTTATAATTTGGATGAATGCTATTTTCTCTTTATAACTACGACCATAGAGATGGTTTTTAAAAATAAAAATCTTGATAAATTATTCAAAATTAATGCTTAATTTAGAAAATTAAATCGAAATTAGAATAAATCGCTAAGAAAAAAAGTGACGTGACCTTCGAGCGAATTTTGTTTTTTTTTACTATTTTTATGCGTGAAACTTACCTAATTATTTTTTGTATTTTTATTTATTGTTAAAAACGATTTATTATTGTTAAATTGTATTAAATTAATATCAAATTAAATAATTTAAAATAAAATTCGATTAATTATTTTCGAATAAAAAATTTTCAAAAAAGCGCGTGACTTTTTTATAATGGATATTCCCATAGACAATTTTCTTTTGACCCCAAAAATGTTATTTTTGACAATATTTAAAATCAAGCTCCGTCACGACCTTCACTTTTTCATGTAGATTCTCTCAAAATCAAAAATTTTTCAAATCGGTCAAGGAATGACCAAGTTAGCCCGTGACAAAGTTCTAATTGGAGTCTCCTTATGAGAGCTTCGCTCTAATAATCATACGAAACAAGCTTTTTTGGCACTCTTTAGATTAAAAATATTAAAAAAAACATACCTAATTTAATATAGCGCAAGTTCGGCACTGTAAATTTAATCGGACTGTAAATAATTGTCTAAAAATACGTCGTAGTTGTATTTTAACATACCGATAGTATTTTGCTTCTCGTTTGCAGGGCCGTACTCTGATTGGACGTTATCGTCTCTTATTTCCTTCTGGCGAGTAACATTCACGGGAGGACTCCATTGAAAACAAGCATTCTTCGAACACCTGCAGACGGGTCTGTAAATATTTATATACAAATTAGGGTTAGTTATAATTGAATAGTAACCTACAAGTTGTTTTCGACTCTCTAATCACAATGTTTATTTTATGCTGTCACCACGAGTTTGTAACGTAAAGCATTTACTTTCTTTGAAAAAATGCTAAGTTGCATTTTACACGTCGTGGCGTCAAATCAGACCGTCTTAAGACGGGTTATAAATCCCTTTCTCACGGTTAGTTTTCATAATCGAAGACCAAGGGCCGGTTGTGTGATCAATGGTCAAATTCGATTTAACTATAGTAACTTTTAACCACTGGTCACTGGTTGGCCACTGGTCACTTGCCACTGGTTGGCAAGTTACCAAGATTAACTCGCGAAAAGGGTTGTTTCAACTCAAAAGTTACAATAGTAACTATTAAACTATAGTTAAATATGTTGCAATTACATAAAACGCAAAATATCCCCAAAATGCACCAATTCTGTCAAAACGTATTTTATTTTACTGGCAATAAACAGCAGACAGAATGACGTTTAGCTGTCAGATGGTCGGTGGATGCTTTTTTACTACTTTTTACTCTTTTTTTTTTACTCTTCATAAGCGAATAAACAAACGAGAAATTTTGCGATTTTTGTTTACTGATTTTTTTTTTAAAAATGATTGATTGTTGTAATGCCAGACCTGATAGTTGTAAATGGTGAAAAGCACAATAATACGAAGTAAGTAGCACACATCACATCTATCGTAATGTGAAAACGTTTGAGCACATAATCCGTTAATATCTCATCGTCAGAAGAGATCCTGCCGTTACTAAAATATAGAATTATCTGAAGATCCGTATTATATAAATACAAAATTAAATTTCTATCCAAAAAGTTTCAAATTCAACCCTCAATAATGAGACGTGTCAGCACTGACAGCTCAACAAAGCACTCTTCGCCCCCCCCCCCCCGCCCGCTCCCGTCAAAACAAGCGAAAAGCTGTCCGTCAGCAGCCATTTTTAACCAGCGATTCTCCTGTTACTAGCCGATATCGGCGAGTAACAATTTGCTTACTATAGTAACGAAATTTAACCAAGGCAAGTGATCAAACAACTCTTTTTTGCGAAAACTAACCATTACCAATGAATTTTAACTATAGTAACAGATTTTTTACTATTACTACGGATCACACAACCGTCACTAAGCTTTCAGTCTTCACTCAGCCGCGCTCCCGGACTGGACACCTTCCTAGGTAGTCAAACTAACACACAAGTCTTTATTTTGTATAGAGTCGAAGCTATTACCGGTTAATTATTAATTTCTATTTACATTCCTACTGACCCAGGAACTGGTTAGGATAAGTGTGACCCTGATCTGAACTCTATCTCTATCCTTACCATACGTTAACGAGAGATAACCATCTAGCGTTACAATTTAATTAAATAAATAAAAAGGATATAATGCTTTTAATTAAACGTAACCTTTTACTTTGGAAACATTAGAAAATTCGTACCTTCCTAATTTGATAAGTATAACTGCAAATAATATCCCAGTGATAGTGATGGCTGCACAAATAATCACAAATGGAAGTGAATCCATGTAGCTATCATCGAAGTACGCTTCAAGATTTGGCGGAGGTGCAATTTGGTCTGTAAAAATACAAATAAAAGTTATTAAAGAACATTTAAAAATATTTGCTAAATTCAAAAAAAAAAAAACAAATTAAGAAAAAACATCTTCCCTACGTGATACACTACCACTAAGTATTCAGACGAGTAGTTTATAGCATCTTGTACTTCTTAGAGGCTGAGTTTTGGTATGGAAATTATTAAAAGCTACTTAATTTAAACATAATGCGCCGCGGCAACTATCGATCAACACTTTTACGGCTAAGGATTTATGGTCGACATTAGTATTAGACGTGCGCGTTATAAGGCGACACCGACAGTATGTTACGACGTTTCGATTAAATGATATTTTGTCCTAAAAGTCACAAGCATTTGCTTTGTTTGGAAAAAGTGCACCGCGTAAAAGTTTACTCACCGCACTCCCGGACTAAACACCTTCCTAGGTAGTCAAACTTTGAATCGAGTGGAAGCTATTACCGTTCATTTATTCATTTATATTTGTATTCCTACTGAGTTTGATGAACCTGGTTAGGATAAGTATGTGAAACTGAATAAACTACTTGGTGATACTTAAAAGTAGCCGCTAACCAAAAGAAAATGCATTAATTTATATGAGGAAAATCCTACTAGAACTTACGTCCGGTGTCGGTTGTGGTGCTGAAGTGGAAGAAGGACACGGTGGTGCCGACGTCGTTCGCGGCTGTGATCTTCAGCTGGTACCACGTGGCCGGTTGAAGGGAGGTCAGGTGAACGGTTTCTGGCGCCACCACAACCGAGGTTGACTTCCAAGTTCTCCCACCGCGAGCCAGGGCAACGACCGTCATCCGAACCTGCAGTCATATTATTTCTAGACTGGGTCCTTTTTGACGTAAACTCTACAGGGTGTATTTAAATTAAGGGCACTCCTTATCCGATCTATATCGATAACTAAACCGCTCTCACGAAAATAAAAAATATAATTATATTATTAAAAAAAATGTTTTTCTTCGAAGTGCTTCGCGGAGCTGTTCGCTTGGGGTCACTGACCGATCCTGCCCCATGCTTTCCACCGCGTTCTCAAACATTAAAACGATTTTTATACAATTTTGAAGTCGTTTTTCTCGTAACTGAGATACATTTTTCCAATATTTTTGGTGATTAATGTTTGATTTTCTAAATTTAAAAATACCGTATAGCATCCGAGTAAATTGTTCGTTAACTGAACTTTGTGCATGGGCTTCGCAAACAGGATGTCCCAAGACCATTCCCGAAGATATAAGGGGGTGTTTATGTCCCCTATTACGAGATGTTATGTAAAAAAATGCGAAAATAATTCATCCCTAAATTCATTATTTTTAAAAAAGCGCTGCTTAAAATTGCCTTTGCCGTGGTAAAACGCGATCGATATAGAGTAGCCTTTACCGAGCGCAAACAACGACCTACGCGTTGCGAGCTGACGATCAGCTGGTGACGTATAACAATCATTTAATACAATCAGGTTTTTTTTTTCGGAAACCATGATGAATTTTGAATATGTCGTCCTAACAAATCATGTTTGAAATCGCACCACCAATTAGCTGGGAATGATCTTGTAGAATCTACTGGGTAATTATTCCGGTTGTATTTGTCAGAATCGATACGAATTTATTCATTTTTATTAAAGTACATAGAATTTAATATTATGCATGACATTTTAATATTTTATAAATAGTTTCATCAAAAATATAGTTATGGAAAAATCATAAACACGTGTACAGTTTTATGTACCTTTTTAATAATACTAAATATCTTTGTTAATATAAAAAAAAACATTTTGGAGTGGGAGGTAACTTAAGCACATATCACATAATCACATAACTGATCTAAATTCGCATTTAGTGGCATGTCGGAGTATTCAGTGTCCATCTAACTAGGTGCTAAACACCTGTCCTATGGTGGACTATCGATCTGTTTCATTAGAAATGTGCCTGAATTGCTAGTCACTCGGCTTAAAACATGGGACCTGTTGATCAGAAGCAGGCAGTCATTCTACTAAACCAGTGATTCCCAAACTTATTTGAAATATAGCCCCTTTTCAGAGAAAATATTACCCAGCACCCCCTGATTTTTTTTTATTTTAATAGCAATTAATAAGGGATATAAATATTATTGTATCTGTGAGAAGAGGAATTAACGAGTAAGAAACCAATTTTGATGGAGTGCACTATTTTAATAAATCATAAAACATTTCGGGAAAAAATCTTTCCATCATCAGTGGTGTACTAATTTTCTAGGACCGCAAATCAGTATATTGAATTTTCTTTTTTTTTTTATGCTTTCACCGCCCCCCCTGGTTTCCTGCAGCGCCCCCCAGGGGGCGGTAGCGCCCACTTTGGGAATCACTGTACTAAACTATTTAATAGCTATGTAGATTTTAGAAGGGGCTAATGGATAGTAAGTGTGTCTGCCTGTAACAAAACAATGGGGAATATTGGTGCGAGCTCCTATTATTGATTAGAAGCAGTTTTTTACAAGCTTTTATTTAGCTTGCAATGTTTGTTAATCTGCTTAGGTCAAATCTTGCAAGCTGAATTAGAACCACTTCCTCTTAACCTACGGAGTTGACATTTGACATGTTGATTCAGTTTCAATGACAGTGCATTTTTATGGTAACCTGATTCTTCGCCCAAGATTGGCTTCAGACAAAGGAACTCCTCAACGGTCAACAGCACAGACACGAAATTTTGTATACGCATTCAAGCAAATCTTGTTTTTTTTATTTTAAGACTTTGACCTGTCCACATCGCTCCTCGTCCCCGTTGCCACCAGCGAGCCAAGGTCTCGTGTCGACCACCACGACGCTGTCGTTGGCCGATATGAAAGACAGTCCCTTCGGCGCCACGGGTGGACCTCCAGCCGTTCGGACAGTCAACGCGGCCACTTCGAAATCATCGGCAGTTATCTCACGATCAATTTGTACTGTTGCGTATATCTGAAAACACAAGCGGGGCTGTATAAATGCATCATTTTTGAGGGTAGTCCGCTCTCGGAATTCATTTATCTATGCCATACGGCATAGATAAATGACCATTAAGGTATTCAGTACTTCACCAGAAAAGTAACTCTCAACGACGAATTACTTTGAACCACCAATTTACTTTTAAGAAGACCAATAATCGCTCGTTTGAATATGTGCGTTTGTTTCAAATCATCGCACGATTTACGTAAGCGTGACGCAAGTGCCAAAGGTGACAAGTCACGCACTACACGATGCATTCGGGTCTATAAAACCACGGATACAAGCCGGACGGACAGAGAGTTTTACCTCGCCAACACACTGGAACATACATTCAAGTCTCTCGCGATATTTTACATTTCATATTCAATTAACTTACGTGTATTTGTTGAAACATTTATTAACAATATTTAGTTTATTCTCGTGTAGTTTTATTACACTGCCAACTACGCCGCGTAAAATATCTATCCCACTCTGGTTGCTTCAATCATATTAATTGAAATCGCAGCTGGATTTTTTATCGGCACTGGTCTCGGGACGGACTGTATACAGGCTGAACTTTTTCTCATGCACATCCCTTTAATGGGGTCATTCTAAACTTCAAACTGATCAGCTTTGGCCCTACAAGTTTTTCAATATGTTAAAAAAAGTAAGCAAAAAAAATAGTAGAAAATAAAATTTAATTGGCGTTTAAGCGCATAGTTACTCCTCCCGACGCACGGCGTTTGCTTTGCTCGCGGTGAGATGACCAAACCTTTCCGGGGATATTATTTATTTTGCATGAACAAAAATATGTCAAAATTAGAAAAACTTGTAGAGAAATAGTTCACCTGTAGAAATAAAAATAATAATAAAGTCACACCCACAGTAGTGTCAAAAATAAATAAAACATCTATTTTTAATATATTTTTTTGCAATATAAAGTTGTATAATCAATGATTTTTATTATTTATATTTATTTGTTATAATTTGATGTTTTATTATTGCAACGGTAAAGCAAAATAAAACTCACCTGATAGACCAGAGCGCACGACAGTCCTGTGAGGGTGTACTCCGCGCTCCCGGGCGGCACGCTGATCGTCTCCCAGACTCCCTGCGGCGACATCACCCTGTAGTGCAGGTACAGGCTGCGATGCATCGACGCCGGCAGGGTGAGCACCAGAGACCTCGTCTGCACCGACAGGAGGGACAGGCGCGGAGGTGGGGGAGGTCTTAGCGTAATTACGTTCACCGAAATGCGATCGGAACCCCCTGAGTTGTGCGCTGAGCAAACATATATTCCAGCGCTGGAGGCGTCCACATCTACAAATAAAAACAATTTAATAATATCTCTCTCTCTATCTCTCTGTCATTTCCACAGTAAGCCCTCAATAATACTCTTTCTCTCACACTAAACTATATTATTACACTTACACTATACACTATATATTCCACTATGCTACACTATATTACGATGTAATCCGCATTTGTAAATATAAGCTTATCTTAATTTATGTTATTCTTCTATTCTTTTCTCAACCTTATTTATTAATTTGTGAAGCTCGTGAGCATATATTTTGTGAAATTAAAAAAAAACTTACGCATTCAAACACATTTTTAATTATACAGATAGATAGATAGTCAAACTCAGGACAGGTGTTCAGAACCTAGTTCTTTTTTTTTTTAGTTAGATGGTTCTCACATGCGACTACTTGTGTAACGGTTACCTAACTACTTCTTTTGGTGTTATCTACGTTTATTTATGAATATAGTTTTTTAATTCAAAGATTTGGATATAATTTTCTTTTCTATACTTAGCTTTAACCGTTATGTTAATTGCATAACCTCAAAAGTAGGTAATATACACCGACTTCCGCTCACTTAATGTACCCAGTTACTTTAAATAACTTAACTCCCTGCAACTTATTTCATTTTAATTTATTTATTTATTTATTATTTCTCTTTATTAAACATTTTTTTATATACCAGCTAAGCCCAAGGCCTATCTAGTGAATACCGACTTTGCATTAGATATGTAGGTATTCAATCGTCTTTCATTTTTATATGTATATTTCAAAAGTTACGTAACAGTTACTTTTTTTAAGGGTCCCGGACCAAATTTTTGACCTCTTTGGTCTAAAAGCCCAATAATCGTAGGGAATAAAATATGTTACCCGAAAGAATCAGATTGCCCTCGTTGGTAGTTGTCAGCCTTCTGGATGACAATGTCTGCACGGCCACCGATCCTCTGTACCACTGAGATCGAGGAGTCGGTAATCCCGCTGTCAAGCAATTGAGCTGAACAGTGCCGCCGTAATTTAACGTGAACGTCCCGCCAAAGGACATAATTTTAGCTGGAGCTGTAATATATAGCTTAAAATATTATTTAGCTATGATAATTCAATATTACTAAAATCTTTGAGTCACCCTCATACTAATGATTTATAAATATGATCCAGTTAATGTCTAGCGTATTATATATCCGTATTTATTATTTATTTTAACATACATTATTTTGAAACATTAATGGTTCAAACTCTCGGAGGCCAAAGGAAAGAAAATTATGTCTAAAGATTACTATTATTTAGTTTTACTAATTTAATTTGTTTCTTAAATTTAGAGTTTTTCGCAACTCAAGATGAAATTGGTATTTATTTAATAAGAATATTTCAAGCGAGGAGAATAATTCGTCATATTGACGGCATATCGTTTCACCGCCGTCTTACCATTTGTTTTATATCGCGAAACTTTCGCGTTTACTTCTAAGATATCTTTAGGTAACTATAAGTATCCCAAGACCTTTTCCGAAGACTTAAGGTTTTGTTTTATCTGTTATGACTAAGAATTTAAAAAAAAAATGCAAAAAAACACCCAAATTTATTATATTCTTTGATTCTTTAACAGATTGTGTAAATTTGGTCAGCGGGCTAATTTTAACGCTCGCGGGGATTGACCTTGATTGAAAGACCTTGTGACATGATTCGTTTATTTTTTATCGACTAAAGGATACAATTTTTTCTCTTAAAAATGATGATAAATTTTGATACAAATTCTTACAGATAACAATTAAAATCATAGAGCCAATAGTTATCGGGACAGGGGTATACCTTACAGATAGCTTACTAATTCCGCGCATAATTTTTACGAAATATCAACAAAAAAAATTGCAACAAACCTATTCCTGTAATTTTCTGACTAATCGTTTTAGTAGCTTTGCCTTCGCCAACTTTAGTCGTAGCACTGAGCCAAACATCGTAAGATGTTCCTTCTGAGAGACCTCTAATATAGTAGATTTGTTCGTTTGATGAGACGGTTTTAGTATCGAGAAGGTTGCCTTCAATATCCAAGTTATTTGGAATAACAATTGAAGTGTCTTTAGCCCTGCTGGAAAAAATAATAAATATAATTTTATTGGTAACTATAGTGACATTATTTGTTTATATTATCAGAATATATACATACAATTTATATTACTTTGAATGCTTGATAAAAAGCAATTATTTGTCAATGATAAAATATTATCAAACTAAAGACAAAAATGATAAAATTGTAAATATAAAATATTTTAATTTGGCCAGTAAAATTCTAATATTGATATATATTTAACACTAATCCTAAAATATTTAGATGATATGTTACCTTCCACTATGCTTATAACGCAATGTGTGGTGCAGTATAATTCCGTTTGGGTCGAATGGTGGCAACCAGCTAACAATCAGAGAATCACTAGAAGATGTTGATAATTTTATTTCTGCTGGTGGACCTGGAACTAAATACCATTTATAAAAGGCTAATATTATAAAACAAAATAGTTTTAAAAAATTTCTTTTTAAAACAGATAAAACAGACTAAAATATTTATGGTGCTAACATACAATATACAAAAGGAAAAACTATACAGAGATCAATAAAAGATTATTAATAATAATTATTATTTATTTATGGGTTTTTAAATTACACAAATATATTTGTAAAACTCTACCTAACCATACAGGATCCGTACTAAGATAGGCTTTATTTGTTGTAGATTATTAAATGTTTCAAACAATTATATTTAAAGATATCGCACACGCAAAAAAAAAACAATTTAAAATTTTATCACCAAAATATTGACGGCTTTAACGGGTTTTCGTCGGTACATTTATAGGTACGGTTACTGGGTCGCGACGTCGTGACGCCGCGCGGTCTGGTATTTTGTTAAGTGACCATACTATAAAATGTTTTTAGGACTGTTTCTTTTGTCATTTTAGACCAGTTTTTTACTTTATTTACAAAGATGTTCAATTTTATGTCCAGAATTACCCCTTAAAAGGATATTGCTGACTTTAAGCTTACCCTGTTTATACATATAACTAGATAACACGTCACTATATTAAGGTAAAATATTTAAAAGACCTAATGTGATAATCAGCCTCCAAATGTGGTTAGAGGCCATGTGAAAAAATATATGTACTTAGATTACCTTGAAAAAATTTAAATTAGATTAGCTTCCCTCTTATCATAAGAGTGTAATTATATAAATTGTACAAAAAAAGAACGATTATATTGGTACAAATTGCCTAACTAATAATAGTAAATAATATTACATACCATCTTCATCAGTAATACATGTAACAGGTTCGGAAATAATTCCATCACCAGCAGCGGTATATGCTCTCACTCCAATAGAATATTTGGTAAAGCGCTTCAGTGCTCTGAGGATTGTTTCCGTACCACCAGCCCTCTTCGCCTCACCTTCGGGTGTGGGGATTTCAGACCATTCTGTAACAGTGTATTTAAATGAACCATTTTAATAGTACAATGGTTCATAACCAGTGGCATGGCAACACTATTTTGGCAGACATTAAATTGTTTCCCACAGACGAATTACTTCGAAACGCATTTTACGTCGACATTCGAGATTCCGATAAAAACGCCGTTTTGGAAAAGTATAACCTTAAAAGGAATTGTTTTCCAAACCATCGCCTTTATACGCAAGCGCATCACAGGTAACAACGCACACATACACACATAGCTTTCAGGCCTATAAAACCCATGAACGAAAGTCAAGATAGGCAGTCCACTAAAACTCGCCTGCATCGCGACATTTTGTTTAGCGATATTTGCATTTAATATTTAATTAATTTTATTCAAGATTATACATACTTTTTTCATTATTATCAACTAAGAATTTCGAGCGTTTGTTAAAAAATGAATTCATAATAAGTACCAAGTTTACCATTTGCACTAACAACCACATCCTGTAAATTGTCTATTTTACGCAAGGAGTGCACTTTAATAACAAAATTTCTGGAAAATCATCACTTTAACAGTGGATTTCCTCAAGATTACACACATTAAAATTGATATTGTATGCTAACGTAATATTTTGCACATTTTATGTACATTCCGCTTAAAATACAAAATGCTTAACTTATTTCTTATAACAAATGTATTCAGGATAAGATATACAAAAAGTACACTTTAAAAAGCTCGAAAAAAAAAAAGTAAAAGCAGTTTAATAAAAAAAAAAAAACACATTATATCCTGCAAAAGCACGAAAGAAAATAAAAGAAGCATTAATAATGTATTATTATAAAAACAAATTAGCAAATAAAAGCAAATACATTTATACACGTGACAGAACAAATTTTTTACACAAAAAAGGGGGAAAATGATAAAAACGGGCAAATAAATAATACATAAATATACACAGTCAAAGATAATACAAATAGATCGTCAACTCTTAAATCGTGCGAAATCGAGAAAACCATGAACAATTACTTTGAAGGCTAATATATTTCTTTAAGGCACATTTAAATTGTTTACGCTATTTTTTCTAAGGTTTTTTTTTTAATCGCTTCTCTAATGGTAGCCTATTAGATTTACACACATGTTAGCGACGATAATAGCAATTGCTGCATAGTTGCCATAATACAAAGCATTAGAAAAACAATTGCTACCGTTAGAAAAGCATTTTTCTCACCGTTTTCAATGAGAGGTAGTTCCACATAGTGAACTTTGTACCCGAGAAGAACGCCACCGATTAAATGTCTGGAAGGTGAAATCCACGAGACCCTCAGACTGACGGAAGAGACGGGCACACACGATACGTTCGAAGGGGCTGCCTCCGGGACTGGAAAATTAAAATTAAGTCAAATTCGCGATCGATACATATTTTTGTATTTTTTTATTTTTTTTTTATAAGTTCTTTATTTATAAACAAAATACATATTTAATTTGTTTGTTCACAAAACCCTTGCGGGTTTTTATGTGAACTCATTCAACCGAGCAAAGGTGTGTCTTTTGTTTTCCTGTAAATTGCCATTAATTCGCAGTGGTGAACTATTAGGTTCATCAAAACTTAGAGTTCACTTCTTTAATCCTTGTACAATCGTGAAATGGGGTTAGAATACGATGCTAAACCTGAAGAACAAAATTAAATAAAAGTAATATTAAAGTAAATTACAATACGGTATACAGGTTGTCCCAAGGTCAATCCCACAAACTTTAGGGGGTGTTTAAGTTCCCTATTAAGAGTAAGAAATTATGTAACAAAATGCGAAAAAATTTCATCACCAAATTTATTATTTTTGTAATAAAATTGATGTAAATCGATCTTATAAATCGATAAATCAATATTATCTGTCGACCAATAGCATCCCCCTCTTACAACTCCAGAGAAGGGGAAAGGAGTTACCCCTTCTTCTTCGATCATCTAATTATGGAACATACGAGTATACTCAGACTCACCCCCTTCCATTGTTGTTACGCTGACGGACGTGGTACGCGGACCTCTACCGATACCATTGTAGCTGGCAACACTAATGGAATACTCGGTGAACTGGTTCAATCCAGTTAGGACAAATGTGGTTGTAGAAGCACCAGTGATTTGCGTTGAGCGCTCGAGTGCATCGTCTGAAATAAGCATAGAAATATTGACAGTGGACCTGGGAATTCGTTGCTTTAATTTATATATCAGAAGCAGATTGTATGCTTTGCGCGGTTTATAAGCAATGTTGACTTTTATTTAAATACATCTTTATAATATAGAAATTACAAAAAGAAACTTTTCCATATTTTAGACGCTTCATTTGCATTTAAATTACTATTTTTTCTAAGTCTCCAATATCTTTTATAAAAGAGCAATTCAACTAAAAAAGGACTATTATCAGTTTGTCATTTATTAAACTTCTCAGAAATAGAATTGAATTTTAAAAATCTGCCTTTACTATGTTGAAGTTATAAGATCAAGGTATATAAACATAATATTTTATGATCCAATCATAATACTTAATCATAGTAGGAAGCCGCAGTCGAAAAGGTGAAACCTATGCTAGCAGTATATTGGAGCGGAGGAATGCAAATTTCAAATAAATAAACCTTTTTGTAAAATTCGATCAAAAAGCCCGCGAAAAAATTCAATTTGGGTTTTCCCATGAAGAAAATATTTTTAAACATAACTTTTTAAATATTTTGAATTTTAAAATTCCGGCTCCGTTACGACTTAGTAATTTTTTTATCTAGATTCGATTAAAATTCTAAAATCGGTGTTAAAATCATTGAGATCCGACGTCACAAATATTTCGCTATTGGAGTCGATCCATGTGAGCTACGCTTCGCCCCGCTTCGATAAAATTAAATCTAAAGTGTCCTTTTGAGTACCTTGAGATGATCCTTCGGTCCAGTAAATAACATGGCCAAGAAGGTTTCCATTCCAAGAAACGGCTGGGGGAACCTAAAATATATGTATTAATTATGGTCATTCATTTTATGATTATTTGAATAATAATATTTGTGAATGATCATTAACAACTATTATACCCAGATTTATTAATAGCTATTATAACCAATAAAAAAAATACTTAAGATTTTTTTTTGTTTCAAGAACCTGATATGAATTTCATTTGTTTAATATACACTGTGTCCGATGGCCTTTTACTATAAAAAACATCAGCTTATTGGTACCGCGATTTCCACTAATATTTGTGAAGAAAGTATATCAAAATTAATCAGGGCTTCAGAGAAATTAATTTTTGAACTATTACGAATTGTCGTAATTAATTAAATTTACCTAAATTTGATTTTATTATATTTTATTAAAAATCTCAACTAGAATAGTGAATAAAAAGCATCCCTTTAAGTTTTCGTAAAAGGTCGTGGGACAGGTTTAGAATAAATATTGCTAGGGGGTGCCATATGTTACGTATAATATTACCTGTAAACATATTTAATTTCGCTGATTATAATTCTTTTAATAAATAAATAAATAGAGAAACTCTTAGAACCTAAATTCCCTCTTGAATTGAACACCACTGACTAAAAATATTTTTTCTCGATGGATACTTTGTTTAGCAATTTAATTAATATGCTACTCGTAATAGCTCAATTCCTCTACTTTTTAATTTAGGCCTTTCAGTGTCGAACCTAGATGTCAATATTTCAATGCTTTTTAGCGAAATTACGAATTTTATTTAAATAGATTACCAACTTATCGATACTACTCGATAGTAATTTGGCTTCCGTGTACCGGATGGATGCACAGCGTTGCATCCATTCTAAATGCAAATTAGTGGCCATTTTCAATTTAAATGCAAATATTACAGTTTATTTTTTCAACGATAACTTTATAAAAGACTGAATTATATCTTTGCAGCTTAATTAAGCTCTAAATATGATATATTTACAATACGTATAACTTAACATGATTGCGCAAACTAACAAATAATCAGAAAAGCGAGGCTTAAATCTTTAGATCTTAAAGAATGGACTGTTTTTTACCGTAGAACTGGGTACTTTATTTCCAATTTGACCGGCGAAAATCGCTTTTTTTCAGTTATTCAACTTTAAAACACATAGATGAAGTTTTTAATCTCGCCTTTGCTATCTACGATTTGTTAGGTTTTAAAATAATTAGCTGTTCTAAAGATAAAACTAATAAATTGGTCCCATAATTATTATTCTTTTAGGGCCCCTTCAGTTTATTGTATGCAGCCATTGATTATATTATAGAGATTTTTAGATAGCTCATCGTCAAACTAATTAGAACTTCTAATTAGTATGGCGTCTTTTAATTTAGAACGCGCCCAAATTAAAATTATTACAGTTTATAAACGATAATCTTGCTAAGTCATAAATGGCGCTGGTAAATACTTTATAATCTACTTTATTTATTCACAATTCGCAGTATTAACTAATCGTATAGATACATAGTATATTTACAATATATCTTTAAAGTTACAAAACTGTGTGCTTTTTATACTTAATTACGATGTTTGTTTTTATTTGTGCGTAAAGAATGCTCGAGTATGTGCTCATGTTTCTTACTTCAATAATGATGTAGAGTGAAAGGGACGGCGATGTTAAACAGCGTATACCGTCGAACATTATTTATATATAAAAAAAAACATTTTCCTCATATGTGCAAGTAAACCAGATAAGTTTACTATGCAAATTTGTAGTCGCCATTTCACCCTCTTCAAAGATTCCGAATCGTTCTGGTACACCTAGTATATTGTACATAACACGATAAATAAATAATAAGCTGTTCATCATTCAGGGATCTAAATCTAAATCAATGTGCAAGTTTTACATACTTGCCAGGTGACATCTAGTTCTCTTGGTCGCAGTGGTCGAACTACTAGGATTCTGGGTGCTTCGGATGGTGCTAAAAAACAGAAGATTTAATACCTTTTCAGAAATGAAAAACTGCTACAAAACAAAAAACATTGAAACTTAAATTGTGCATCGCGTTTGTCGCTAATTTCAAATTAGAAAATGTTTATAAAAAGAGCTTAGTGAAATGCGAGAGAAATACGCAAGATTTTAACATATTTGCATTAAATGATATTTGATTGGTTGATCTCTTTCCACTTTTTAATCTCACAAAGCTTAAATATTTCATAAGGTCGTATGAGGTGTCACGTTCGTAATTGATTAGAAATTTTCTATAACGCAATAGTGGGTTCATGTTGAGGTGTTGGGAGATAAATGACGAATTGTTTAAATCATATTGAATATATTGCACAAGTACTGGGTTAGTCTTTGTGGAGATGATAATCTATCCTCTTCCTCGAAGGATTTCAAAACGGACTTGGCACTATTTCGATGGTTATGTCGTTTATTTCGGGGTATGGTTTTTGAATTCTTTTAGTTAAATAATGGTTAAACTGCATTTAAATCAGCTCATCTCCATACAGACCTTCTTCCGTAGTTTTGGCCACCACCGTGTCGGTGAAAGCGCTGCTTCCAATGTCATTTACTGCTAGCATTCGAAATATGTACGAGGTAGCGGGTTTAAGATTACTGATAACATATTCCTCCGACTGTATATTGTTGATCCTAAAAAAATATAGTAATTATATAATAATTTTCATACATACATATCGCGTACCTAGAATGTAATCAAAATGCTAGAAAATTGCCAACGACGGTACAAATAGATTTACCCTTATTTTTCGACTGCATCCCAATAAGTCACACCGAGTTGTATTGTATAATTCTTACCTTCCTCCCTTCCCGATACAATAACAATAAACTATATACTGGCGAACGCAGTACAAGTTATTCGGATAATCTGCTCGTACCCGCAAAGCAGAAACGCCCTTTTTTTTATTTAGATGAAACAGTAAGAAAAAAACAAACTTTTTGCATTTGGAAAAAATGGTGAAAAAAATTAGTATTTTATTTTTTGATACGCGATTTACGTTTATCAAACATTGGCATGCATATTTATATTTTTTTGGTTAGTTTCAATGGATACAATTAATTGGATAGCCGATATTCTGAATTTTATTATAGGCAACATTAGATATGCGTGTATGATGCAAATTATCAATTTTAGTCGAGCATAATACGGGTATGGTAATATTCCTACATTGTTGACCAACAGCTAAAATTGGTAAAAACTTTGTATGTGTGTATGCATCTAATTGTATTTTTTATTTTAATATGAAATTACAATTTCCTTACTTAATATTCGCTTTTTTAAGCATTTTGTCAAATTATTATGTGTGTTTATTCTGTTTAAAAAGATATTCATGTATTTATTAAAATAAAATTGATAATAAGTATTCTTGTTTTAGCAAATTATTTCATATTTATTTGATATTTCCATTTAAAAAACGCAAAGTCGAATTATTGATTTTAAGTAAATGATAAAATTTTCTTACTCATCAATATTGATTTCTAAACGTGGAATGGTTACGTTTGCAGCATCCTTGTCATTCCAGAGTCCTATGGAAACGAAGCCTTCCAACTGAAGGTAGGTTTTTTGAAATTGGAGTATGTGATGAATGACCTGACTTCCACCATCGTAACCTTCATTCCAGGACAGCCTGACGCTCCGACTGTTCACCTCGATCACTTGAACGGTGGATGGTGGCGATGGGCGTTCTGGGGTTGAATTTTAGGTATAGTTACTCTTGTGCTTATAAACGACAAAATAATCAATTATTGACTGGACCTTAAATAGAACTAACTTTCATTTAAATTAGTTCTTTCAACAATATTAACTTTTATTCGTATATAATTTACTTTATTCTTTAACAAAAAAAAGGAGGTGTTACAAACCTTGGACAGCCAAATAAATTATAGATTCGCTTTTTCCGTGCGGATTTTCTACGAGGCATTTATATACTCCTGAATCTTGGGTGCTTGCATCTGTGATCAACAGTTCGGACTTTACAACTTGACCATCCGATGTTATTATATTTCTTAAAAGTAAAATAATATCATAATTTAAAAACATTTAGTGAAATATCAATTGTTTTACGCTACAATCTTGGTATTCTAGTTCCTAACACATAGATAGATTTAAATGGTAATCGGTGTAAGAAAGGACCAAACGGTAAAAAATACTTAATACATTTTTTTAACAGTATAAATTTAGATTAATAGGTTTACTAAAATAATCGCCGGATCTACCCCTCTGCGTCAGTCACTATAAACCCACTTATAGGAGCCTCGGGAAGCACCCACTGGAATGATTTATAAATGCACGGATTACGTTGAAATTATTAATTATTTATTTAAGCAGAATTTGATCCCCAGAAGTACATTGCAAGCTACAAGTATTAAAATTACTTTAACAATAGAGTGAATGCTTCATCACTACATGTAACCCTTTTTAAGCCAAATTATTTTACTTGAAGATTTTTATAATGCATTTTGTATTTTTTTTTTTTAATTGGTTATAAAATTGTGTTTACGTCACAAGTATAGCTACTAAGCAAGTGCGAAAATGTGTGAGATGAAATTGTACACATAAAAGTAGAAGGTCCTATACAGGGTGTCCTGAGAGAATTCCTGAAAACTTTAATGGGATGTTTATGTTCCCTTTTACGAGTAAGAAATTATACTCGTATAAGAAAATGCGAAAATATTTCATCGCCAAATTTATTATTTTTATTAAAACGTTGGTGTAATTCTAAAATAAACGGAACAATCAGAATTTTAAGGCAAACCTTCGGTCATCTGGCCTTATTTTCTGTAAACCTCTTATCCACACTAAGGCCAATGGCATGTCTCCAGATGCCTCACACGAAAGACGAGCACTTTCACCTTTAGCGCATGTCACATTCTGTGTGGATTCTCTCACTCTTGGCGGTTCTGCGTAAATTATAATTATTTATTACAAATACATTCAAACCAAAAGAGCGCGGACATTTATTTGCTTTATAAATCAGGTTGACATAAAAAAAATAAGAAGACGATAAAAAATAACTAAATTATGGATAAAAAACTTTGGAACTGCTAAAGGGAACACTGTTTATTTTGCATAACAATCAAAATGTATTAACAACAAAACAAACTTTATATCTAAATATAGTTAGGAGTAAGATAGTGTTGTTAATTTTAAAAAAAAATGTTCGGTTTATTGAATATTTAATTTTTACCAAAACGATGTAAATCCAAAATTCAAGCTACACCTTAAAAATGTTATATTTTTTGAATTTATATGTGTAATGCATGAAACCGTAAGTAATGACTTTACTGATAGAATACTATATCTTCTGCCTGAGATGCACTAGCTTCGTGAGTTCTACGCAGTCGTCTTTACCGCACTAAAAAATGTCTACATTCTTATATATATCATTCTTATCTTCTGAAATATATGTCCTACTATGGGATTCTGATTTATTGGCATTGTTAGGGTAGTAAGGATAATAACAGTAATGTTGATTTCTCTATAAACTTCTTTGAATTTGTGTTGATTGTGAATTACGTGGTTGTCACTGAATGATTATATATATAAATGTTGTATTTACAGAAGTACTGTTACATTACTTGGGTATATGGACATAATATAATATTATCATACACAAATAATTTGAATCGTTTGATACTGTTTTTATTTATTTATTAAGATATGCCATTTATTCACATAAGAAGAAAATAAACATGACAGCTCGGAACGACGACGTTAGCCGAAAGACATCATCTCCATGGCGCGTCCCTTGAGGAACGTTGCGTATCGGACGCGTGTCCGAATGTACCCAAATGAGCGTGTCGCAATTAGATTAATTCATGGCTTAGGAAAAAATGTATAGGGTCCTAAAGAAGTTTTACATCAAAAATATTATGTAAAGGGCCTAAGATTAATAAAACGTTAACTGAACTATTTTACTAACCACTAACACTGAGAAAGATCGTTTTCACGAGAGACTTTCCGACCTTATTGTCCACAGTACACTTATAAGCTCCTTCGTGCTTCCTCATCACGGCTGAAATCCACAAAGAACCATCTTCGAGGACGGAAATATCTTCAGCATCAGAGGAAAACAGTTTCGATGTTATTGGTGCGACTACATCATGAGATATTCCTAAAAAAAGATTTTATTCATTCATTATTTTTTTATACACAATAAGTTCTTATAATATAATATAATTATTTATATTTGAACGAGAGTAGGTAAAAAAAATACAAATTATAATAAAATAACAAGAATGATAATATATTATAAATAAATAATATATATATTATAAGAATAAATTATAAATAAATTATATAAAAAATGAATAAATATTAAAATACAATAATAGATTATTAATATAGATAATCTAGAAGTACAAATAATGAATAAATACTAAATGAATACCTACAAACTGACATAATTAAATAATTACACAATTCTAACAAGCATAAGAAGTTACAAGAATTTATAGTAATTACGGTAGTTTGAGATACTAAAGTCAAAGAAATAATCACGGAGAGTATTTTTGGCGTCCAGGTATGAACAATTTTGTGTCCAAGTATGAACAATTTTTAAAGTTATACTCCTTTGCGCCCGTTGTACTCATTGGGATGGGATGTTGGTCACCGCGTCACGCGTTAGGAGTAATTTTAACGTTTATCGAGTTGTATAGTCCAATTGCTTTTTTACGAAATATGTTTGTCGCGTTGTAGAGTCCCTTCCGAAATTTGAAGCTAGTTGTCTGTGTTTTTTTGAAATTATATTTCTTTACGGCCGTTGTACTCATTGGAATGGGATGTTGGTCGAGAAACCGCGTCACGCGTTAGGAGTAAAATCCGTAGAGTGCGTTTTTATACGTTTTTTCGTTTACCTCACGAAGGTATACGAATACCTTCGTATAATTTGTGAAAAAAAAAATCCTAGCCGGGGTTCAAACCAGGGACTCTAGCGTGGGAGACGAGTGCGTTAACCGCTGACCCACCGAGACTCTTGGGGTATCTTTGGTAGAGAGACTTAGCGCTGAGTGATCATGCGCAGTATAGGACAGTAGAAGGTAGCGGACTTGTCTCCCGGTTGTCAGCGCGCCAGCAGATTTTTCACTTCCAAAGGGAAAAATGGCCGGGGCCAACTTGAAATAATATAGACCGAAATCTCACCTTTAGATTTAGTCCAAAGTATCGTTGGCGGAGGAAATCCTTTTGCATTACAAGGAATTATCAAAGAACCGCCGGCAATCGCAGAGGCGTTCTGAGGTTCCATTGTCCATTGAGGCTGTACTGTCGATAAAATTTACAATCATTCTATTTTTTTGTAATAAATAAATAATCTAAATAACTATCTTTCCAAATTGAACTATGTAACATGTATATATTTTTAGTGTTAAAGAATAAAATCTTACTAGTTTAAGTGTAATCTATAATATCCAATTGCAGTTATGAATCCTAATAGAGATTTAGTAGGATTTATGGTAAAGAAAAATATATTTTGTGCTTTTAAACTTACCGGCTGCAAAAAAAAATATTTTATGATGAAACATATAAAGGTTTCATATATTTTGTTTTTATTACAAAATGTAGTGATATAATGAAATCAACTGTAAAAAAAGTTTTTTTTTTTGACACCATATTTTCTTTTCAAATTTCAGAATTTGGCGCAGGAAGGAGAGTCAACACAAGGAGGTTTGATTAAATCTTACTTTAATTTATAATTTCTAGTTTTGGTTTCCTAAACCTCATAAAATTGCACATAGTTACAGCCACCTTCAAAACTATAGTATATTGTAACTCTACTCTCATAAAGATTACAAATCGATAGCAACTTAAAAGCTATAGGTTTAAAAAAGTCTTAACTTTCATGAATCCTTTCATTCTGTTTTTGTTCATATAACAGATTGCAGATCCACATAATCTACACGTTTTTTTAAATCTTATTCAGTAATTCTCTTAGAAACACGGACTAATATTAGGAATGTATCTTTTGGTAGTTAAAACTTTAAAAATATATATATTTCCTTTACTATTTGAATTGTCTGTAATACACATTAAAGTTTATATTAGTATATATATTTAAAATAATACACTTAACTGGTTTTAGAGGTTATTTTCATAAACTGTTATATTTTTTCTTGTTTAAATTTTTTGTTTAAATTTTTCTTGTTTTTTGTTACAATCATTTTTTTTTTGCCAACCAACATTTTTATAAAAACTACCCAGAATTGGCAAATTTTATCAGTGTGACTTTTAAAAGTTAGGCTATAACTAGTTAACTAATCTGCCCGTATACTATTAAGTACTATTAGGCAAATTTATGGAAAACTCGGTTCACTGACTTCGACCCATCGTTGCACAATAATAAACGTAGCCTCCGCTACAGACCACTACACAGGTATAAAAACCCACTTCAGCCGTCATCTTTTGGTAGTTCGACAATAACCACCGTTCTAGTAACATCTGAAGGAATCGTCCACGACCATTCTTCTACGGAGTTGACTATTTATCAATATACATATATATACGTAAAAAGTTAATAGTGTAAATCTACCCTTGATAAATTTGTTCATCATCATCGCAATATTAACTTACGGCCCTAGACGATCGATATTTAGAGATTAGGGTTGTTTCAACATAATAAAAAATCCTACCTTTAATATTCAATTCTGTCGTAAAATTTGTTCCTGATGCACCGTTGACGGCTTTGCACGTATAAATACCATTGTGTGCTGATGTCAGTTTTGGAATGACGAGGATTGAAAAGAAATCCATATTTTTTAAATCCACCTAAAAAAACCATAAATCTTATTTATTATAATATTTAACACAAAATCTGCGATCTTTAATAACAATATTAAGCTTTTTATTCATAATAGACACATATTACGTTAAATGGGTTCTAGCAAAACATAGTTTTGGCTACCAGAAACTCACAAAACTTACAAACAATATTTAAGTTAGAGACAAAATATAACAGAAACATAACAAAAAAAATAAAAATAAAATAATATTACCACAAAAAGAAATAAAAACAATTCACCATAAAAAAAAAAACAAGTTAAAGTAGGTTTGGAAAAGTGTAATTATTAAATATTACATTAGTATATTTATTAATTGTAATATTTTTAGTATGTACGAGTAGTAGGTAGTAATCTACTAGTCACAGTGTGTATAGGTAATCTTTGAGACGAATTTTATATTGTTTATTTATTTTGGTTACCTCCTTCAAATGTTTAGGAATTTGTTAAATACGCGTCCTATCATCATTTTTAATTGCTCGCCGTATGGATTGTTGAATTTTTGTATTACCAAAGTTTTCTTTTGTTTTTGATGAGTTTTGTTTTGTCTCAAAGCAGTTAAACTCAAATTTGCAACCTAATTCTTACTACTATTTTGTGTAATAAGAGCTATTCCAGTTCTGTTCTGCATTGTTATCAACCACTCTAATGCTTTCTGTATAATTTATTTTCGACCTGTTTCTAGGAAGGTGTATAACTTTAATATTTTGTTTATTTATTATTTTTTTATTAATTTATCTTTAGAAAAAGAAACCAACGAGCTAGAGAGTTACTTGCAGTTTCTGAAAAGCAGGGTTGACCTTATATTTCAAAAATCCTAAAAGCAAGGATTCCTTTAGTTGGTAGAACAAAATTGAATTTTTCATGTCAATATAAATTGAATCCATTACAGTTGAATTGCATAATGCCAAATATAAATCGATTTTTTAGCTGCATATTGAACCATTGAGTTTAAGGACGAATTGTCGCGGTAGTAAGGTTGTAATAGCGGGTCTACGGAGTATTTTTCTAAAGAACGATACATCTACAGGGAATGGCTGTAGGGGCTTTGGAATTCAAAGAGTTCTATCATATATCAACTGCTTCTGTAAATTGTTTAGTAGTAGTAAATTATTTAACCAGATCCTGACGTCTTTCAGCTAGGCCCTACAGGCGTCATTAAAGGCATTTCCTCCCTGGACTACACGCGCATGTGGTACTTCTATGGATTGCTTCATCTCTACTTGTGCCTGCGGCACTTTTAGCCCATTCCATGTGCGTTTTGGATGGCCATAGAGGCGACAGTGGGTTATTTTTAGGTCTGAGGTCTAATTTTCTTTTTATGTAACAGCTGAATGTATAAAAATTTATAATTTAGACTCCAGTTTGGGGTGATGATTTAAAAAAAAATAGGTAGTTGATAAAATAAAACTATATACCGATCCTAAATGGTTATCTCGACAGAAGATACGAGGCATTTTCAGTTCTATTGCAATTTGACATACGAACCTTCAAATTGGCCGGTATGGGTACGCCATCCTTAAACCAGGAGAAGTATATGGGCAAGTCTCCAGATACCAAACTGCAGGTAGCTTGGACGTATCCACCTTCCTTCATGTTTGTTGGAAAAGTAAAGGGAAGTAAGACGGGAGGACCTAATAATAATAATAAAAAAATATATTTATAATCTAAATAAAATATTTTTTTATTGCAGACATACTGCTATAAATTATTACAGAAGTTATAAATTCGAACATGCCAAAACTCAATATTTAATAACTCATTCCGGCGTATTTTAGTAGTTTTCTGTAAGTTATAGTTATCTCCGTAAAAAGAAGATTGATTATACTATATAGTTATTATTATTATCACGACACTGGTATCCCAAACTTTTGAACATTTAGATGGTTTAATTATTATTCCTGTGTCCCATTCCCAGCCCATGCTAGTTATAGAAAAAAATTTTATTTGACTTGTCCTTGACGATGAAGTATAGGTATACCTAATAATAATTTAAAGAAATAATAATAATAATTTTATTTATTTCAAAAAACTATTTTTTTTCTACCCGCATAGCTCTACCTAACTCGTCAGTATCCATGGTATGGGCCCGTTAGAGTTTTGAGACATATTTCAAGAAAACGGAGAGCTTTCAGCAATAAAATGCTGTTTTTCAGTTCTCCCCGGTTAAAACGTATACGTTTTAAAAGGGTATAGTCTTTATTATAATATTAAATAGGACTAATTTCCTAGGCCAGATTAAAGAAATGCTTGCAAATAATAATAACATTAGGCTTAATTTAATGCCTACAAACAAAAATATTTATACAATACTAACACTCATATGCAAAGTACTTCCTTAACTTTTCCTCGAAGAAGGTTCGGCCTTAATTTTAAAATTTAACTGAAGAATTATCATTCTTCTCTATACTCACAAATCTCAAAACTAAGGTGTTAATTTCCTCGATGTCACCGTTCATTACTGGGCGGATATTATAAGGAAAACTCGACCGTCTGTTTTATTTAAACTTTACTAGAGAGCAATACGGCACGCTGCCAATATAACTGAGGCGATTTGAAAATAGCCTGATACTTAACGGCTATAAAATTACTGCGTAACTTGTATTATTTAAATTCAATATTCTATCATATTAATATTTATTCTATAAATGTTTATTATTTTATGTTTATTATATATAGCAAAATCAGCATTCTCCAATTTCCCCAGTTTTTGTTACTGGCAACCTTTTTCCATTATCACGGCTGTCGGTAAATGTCAGTTGGAAAAGAAATGCAAGAGGGTATACCCACGCCTCTGCAATCCGTGATCGCGCGTGCAAAACAACGCCATTTTCGCCGCGAACTATTCCTGCAATCCGTGACATCTCGTCGCATCGTTCACCGAGCTCGTGAAACCAACTCAAAACCTTAAGGAAGCAGTAAGAAAAATAGGCTAAGGCAGGCGAACCAGACGGCCATCAAAGCACAGCAAAGGTTGGTCTTTTGTTTTCTTGTTGATTGCCATTTACTCTCAGCTGTGAACCTTCCAATCCATCAAAACCTACAGTCCGCTACCCCTAATCCATGCACAACCGTAAACTCTTAAATGTAATGTAAAAAATAATAAAAAATAATAAATCAGCTCTGCTATACGAATATAACGCACCCCAGTTTTTTTCTAAATAGTTGGTACTCATCAAACCTTGAGTTTTAAATATATCTTCTTAGCCGGTAGGTCATAATATTATCTTACGATTCACATTTAGCTTCATTTCGCGCCTAGCCAACTCCCCCGATGGTCCGACCACCGTGCAGATGTAAGTCCCAGCATCCTCGCTCTGAACATCCGACAGGTGTAGTGTTCCTGGATGTGAAGGCATATTGTGGTCGTACGATTTCTTCGTTTCAATTTCTGGTTGGTCCTTTTTTTTCCAATCGACGGAACTAAAAAAGATATGAGGAATTCATTTTTAGAGCGAAGCTCTCATAAGGCGACTCCAATTAGAACTTTGTCACGGGCTAACTTGGTCATTCCTTGACCGATTTGAAAAATTTTTGATATTGAGAGAATCTACATGAAAAAGTGAAGGTCGTGACGGAGCTTGATTTTAAATATTGTCAAAAATAAAATTTTTGGGGTCAAAAGAAAATTGTCTATGGGAATATCCATTATAAAAAAGTCACGCGCTTTTTTGAAAATTTTTTATTCGAAAATAATTAATCGAATTTTATTTTAAATTATTTAATTTGATATTAATTTAATACAATTTAACAATAAATAAAAATACAAAAAATAATTAGGTAAGTTTCACGCATAAAAATAGTAAAAAAAAACAAAATTCGCTCGAAGGTCACGTCACTTTTTTTCTTAGCGATTTATTCTAATTTCGATTTAATTTTCTAAATTAAGCATTAATTTTGAATAATTTATCAAGATTTTTATTTTTAAAAACCATCTCTATGGTCGTAGTTATAAAGAGAAAATAGCATTCATCCAAATTATAAAGTAGTTAACTTGTGATGAGCGAACATGTCTTTTACTATGGCTTAATCTGCTTATGTTTTTTTAACATCTAGAATAAGAGCAATGCGACGGCGATAAGAAGGCGACAATTCGGTCGCAGGACAAATGACGCTTTACGGCAGCAGTTATCAAGGGCTAAGTTGTCGATATTGGAAACATAGAATTTGCACTAGGGTTATCTTATGTTGCCTTCTCAAGGGTTAGGAGTCTTGAAGGATTATTTATTTCTCCATCGTTCCCCCTTGAAAGACTACTCAAAATCAATGATAAGAAAGGATTACCTTCCAAACGTCGAGAACTGCAACGCTTGATTTCATTGTCTTAACTTTAAACATTTCTTTAAAATAAATTCATTTGTCTTATATTTAAATAATTGTTAAATGAATTTCTCTTTTTGTATATAAAAGATTTCAAGAACCTCATTTTAGAAAATTATCCATTCGTTGAAAAGTTATGTTTTCAATTTCCCGATGAAATTCTCTTGTACATTAGTATTGAAGATATTTTAAGTACCTCATTTTAGAAAATTATCAAAATCTATCCCGTCGTTAAAAAGTTATGCTGTTGATTTCCGGATGAATTTTTTTTGTGCATTTGTATCAAAGAGATTTCAAATACCTCATTATAGAAAATTATCAAAATCTATCCCGTCGTTAAAAAGTTATTGTCACAGACTAAATTTTATTTAGAAAATTTTAGTAAATCGCTTCGCTCTAATATGTGCTGCAGCGAAGCAAAATGCGAGCGACTGCGGCGACCTAGTATGTAATTTTTAGAGCGAAGCGAGCGGAGCGAGCGAAGCTCTCATAAGGCGACTCCAATTAGAACTTTGTCACGGGCTAACTTGGTCATTCCTTGACCGATTTGAAAAATTTTTGATTTTGAGAGAATCTACATGAAAAAGTGAAGGTCGTGACGGAGCTTGATTTTAAATATTGTCAAAAATAAAATTTTTGGGGTCAAAAGAAAATTGTCTATGGGAATATCCATTATAAAAAAGTCACGCGCTTTTTTGAAAATTTTTTATTCGAAAATAATTAATCGAATTTTATTTTAAATTGTACGACAATTCACTGACAATTACGATATGTCAGTGAAGGAGAAATAATGACTGATGAACTTGAACTAGATTCATTGAATGAAAATTGTGTTCCTGAATTTTATATACAAAAATGAATTTTTCTTTTTGTATATAAAAGATTTCAAGAACCTCATTTTAGAAAATTATCCATTCGTTGAAAAGTTATGTTTTCAATTTCCCGATGAAATTCTCTTGTACATTAGTATTGAAGATATTTTAAGTACCTCATTTTAGAAAATTATCAAAATCTATCCCGTCGTTAAAAAGTTATTGTCACAGACTAAATTTTATTTAGAAAATTTTAGTAAATCGCTTCGCTCTAATATGTGCTGCAGCGAAGCAAAATGCGAGCGACTGCGGCGACCTAGTTGTTAAAGGTTTTTTATTTTTATGTAACTTAAAGTATCGTAGAAACTATTGGTCTAATTTACCAGTCGATAATAAAAACAAAAGGCTAGGTGGGTGTTTTTTTGGCAGATAACTTTATCGTACATTTTGTCAAAAAAAAGTTCGGGCCTCGAATATTTGCAATCTGACCCACAATTTTTTTAGCAAAAAGAAAGTTATTCACATTGTTTAATTTATTGCAATCTCATAGCAGCGATGCTTACGTAATTTATATGGTATTCTAAAGCTGCAACAAACTAGATCGACATTTTTTTTTTTTTAATATTGGCATTATCGGTCTTTTTTCCCATCTCCATATATCCCATCACCGTTAAATTCTACACCCGATTTTAAGAAGAAAAACATTTTGTTGCCGTTATGAAATGTCATTTTTTTTTCTATGATAATAATATTACGTAAACGTAGTTAAGTATTTTGGGACTGTTTTTTATTCGGATATCAAGAAATCATGATAATCAAGAAAATATTATATTTTGTACCTTTTGACTTTTATCTGTAAAATTATTTGGAAATATTATTCCGTATGAAATTTTATCGCAAGTCACATAGGTATTCTAAACTGTATAATTATATTTTTAATATATGTTAGAAACATATATGTACCTTAATTTTTTTTTTATTTTAAGAAATTATCATAATTTCGATGAAAAAAAAATAGAGCGACAGTAATAATAAAATTTAGGAGATCGTGGTAGTTTAGCGGTTAAGGCGTTGGACTATTGACCTAAAGGTCGCGGGTTCGAATCCGCACATGGTCATACCATTTTTAACGCTTCATTACCTCCATCTACCTTGACTCTAGGACAGGCTCATTTGGTCTAGTTGAGTAGGGCCCAAAATAATTGTATATGATAAATACAATTATTTTTTTTAAGAAAAAAACCCGATAGGTAATTTTATTGTTTCCGGATTTTTACCTATTTATCGATGCCAGATCGATACCTATTTATTCTAATTTAAAATATATTTTGCCCATACACGAACTGTGTAGTGTATTCAACAATTACTGTGATTGGCGTCTAATTGCCTAAATTAAATGACACTGACATATTTTAGGATAAATAACACCAAAAGAAAAATCATTAAAATACTGTATAGCACGTACTTTATTTGAACGAGTATATGTTATTGGTAAATTTGTTTAAAAAAAAATATTATAATGAAAGTCTGCATCTAAAATGTTAAATGTAAATCAAACCTTATAAAATACGCTTACCTTATTGGATATCCTGAATATGGACAAAGCAGAGTCACATTTGAACCAGCCACAACATTCACCGGCGCTATAAACCTTATATTAGGAGGACCTAAAATGCATATAGGTAGTTAAGGTTGTTTTATAAATGCGTTTTTAACAAAATTCGGTGCTTTATTTTTCTCTCTGCGCGGTGAGTAAGCAATTGTTAGTTTTTATTTAATTACAGCTTCATAATATAGAAATTTTAAAAACAAACTTAATATTCACTTACTATTTTTCTTAAGGCTTTAATAACTTTTATAAGAGAGCAACTCAACTAAAAAAGATCTATTAGCGGTTTATCATTTATTAAATTTCTCAGAAATAGAATTGAATTTTAATAATCTGCTTTTATTTTAGATCAAGGTATCTAAAAAAAATTTGTTATTATTAAATATCCAATGGTTACCAACCACAGAAATACGTGGTCTAAATGAATGGAAATTAATATTTATCCTATGGCTTTGCCTTAAGTACTAAAGCTACCCAACTGATAAGTTTAAAAAATATTGCAACACCCAATATAGAATCATTGTTTGGAGATCGCGCCTAGGGCGGATACTACGAGAAACCCTCTATGCCTAATTGTGTATTCGCCAGTTAGGGTCTATTAGAATTAACCAAAATACGTTTAGTTACAACAAAAATAGCGAGTGATGGAAATAAACAATTTAGAAAAATGACACTGTGACAACACAGAAGACCACATACTACTAATACAGCGTGAATTTTAAATAAAAACCAAGAATTTCTCATCAAAAGAGCGTATTTCCATTGTAACTGATTATTCATAAAACACCTAAAACTTGCAGGTAGGTTGGTGTTAAAAAAAAGAGAGTATATTTTTCAAATTATATTTTTTATTATTATATTTTATTAAAAAATTTATTATACGTTTTAAAATAAAAAGGTTTATCTTTAGGTCGTCTTTTTGTTTGATATGCCTGTAAATAAGTATTTTTCATTTGATCCAGAAGGAACTTCTATACTAAAGTAAAATAAATATTAAAATACAGATATTATTAGGTATATTTTAATGTTTTTCCGGCAAACGGGGGGGGGGGGGAATCTTAAAATTTGAAATTCAGTATAAAAATAAAAAATGGACTTGTCTTGTATTTCTTTTGCATAAATTCAAGTAGATAAAAATCAAAGATATAAGTAATATTTTTGCGCACTAGTATATTGGAATGCAAATTTGTATACGTAATACAACTTTTAGTCCAAGGTAAGATGTACTTGTAGAACAGATTTCCATTAAATAAAAGTATTTTTCCAAAACTGGAAATAAGCCATTTTGACAATTCTTCAATAACCTTATAAAAATTTAAATGTTTAGAATAATGTCCATAACTCGATCGATCACTACCATCGCAGCGGTGAGAAATTGTTACAACTAATATATTTAAGATGACGAAATTGTGTGCATGTCAAACGAACCCAATACATCCAACCTCGCTTGGTGGACTAAATGTCCAGCGGTGTTTGAGACGTTGCATCCGTACAAGCCGCCATCTTCTGATTGTATATTTGTTATGTTCAAATTTCCGATTACATCTCCGTTCTTATCAATGTATTGATCGTACGTGTATCTGAAATGTCAAATAGCTAAAGTATTATCTAATTCGCCACTAGTGAATACATGAATATTTTTAATACAAGCTTTTATTTAAGTTCTTGAATGCGTATACAAAATTTCGTGTCTATGCTGTTGGCCGTTGTAAAGTTTCTTTGTCTGGAACCATTCCTGGGTGGAGAATCAGGTCATGCTTACCATGAAAGTAGTCGAAAATCATCGGGACTGACCCGACATGTCAAATTTTAACTCCGTAGGATCAGACGAAGTAGTTCTAATTCAGCTTCTAAGATTTGACCTAACCCGACATACAAACATTGCAAGCTAAATAAAAGCTTGTAAAAAGTATAAATAACTGCTTCGACACAGCACTTATAATTAAAATACATTTAACTATAAAATAAAAAAAACTGCACCTCCTAAAAGATTTTTTTTAAATTTCTGGTTGAAATTAAAAACCAATTTTCGTAAATAGAACGTTATATAAATCATATGGTTAATTAACACGGAAAATACTGCATTATAGAACATTACTAATCACGGAAAGTATATTACAGTGTTTAAAAAATTAGAATTAAAAAGAAATATAGGCGTATTAAATTGTTGTTTATAAACATCGCAATTAACATATTTCATATTTTAAATAAAAAATACCTTTGTAGTAAAGACGTGGATATTATCTTCCCATCCAATGTCCACGTTATCTTCGGCTGCGGATCAGCGCGGGCTGAACAGCTGATTGACATCTGTTGACCAACCCGAAGAAATTGCTCGGAAAATGATTTCAAAATTTGTGGTACTTCGTCTGCAGAAAAAAAAATTTACGATTTTTTAAATATAAAACTCACAAAAATGCATATACGCGTGTAGTATTTGTATAAGTATAGGTGAGACACGGAAGTATATTAGCTCAAAAAGAAGAATTGTGTACAAATAAAATGTATTTCATACTAATTAACTGGAGATTAGAAAGTCTTTTCCAATAAAGCCGTAAATATGTTTTAGGTATTCAAACAATAAAACAATCATAAATCCACTAAATGAAACACGAAAACGGTGAACACATTTGTTTAATTCTATGGAACTTTCAATCTCTTGTTTTACAAAATTGGTAAAAAATCTCAGATGAAAATTAATTATAAGAAATATTTTACCTCCAAGTATTATCTGTGCGCTGGCCTGTTCGCTTCTAAATCTAGTTCTCGCAAAACATTGATACATCCCAACATCAGAGGCCTTGAAATTACTGATGATCAATATTCTTTCGTTTTGAACATGAATTCTGTCAGTAAACTCATTGATTTTCAGCGGATGTCCGTTATGAAACCATTCCACGGGACTCAAAGATTCTCCCTTTGCGTTGCAGGATAGTCTTGAAGAACTGCCAGTGGTAGCGATCTACAATAATTCATACAACCAATAAAAAAACAATTTTAGCTAGTCCTTGCATCGAAATATGTACGATCAACCCTGAATAGGACCTAAATTCGCATAGAATTTATCGTCACCAATTTTCTTTCAACTCAGATTTTCTCCAACTCTTCGCACACAGCACACTATATTTTGCCTTCGACCTCTAAGTTTACTAAATATCACTTAGGCTCATGATTGACTACATCCGTTATGCGCGACTTATGTAGCGTTGTGCATTTTATTGAATTTACTACGCCGCACCATCGCCTTTTTAACTATTGGTGTAGAGATTTCGCGGAATTTTAGATCCTCTGCAGATTCTTTCATCTTGCTTTGGTCATAATTGAATCTTTAGAACAGTCTTTAAAATATGAACCCCGTTCGAAAAGGACTTCAACTTCTATAAAAGTAATCCAATTTTCATTATTCTTGTATATTATAAAATTTGAAATAATATATTTTGATACGAATACAAAATAGTTTTCTGACAAACAACAGAGGCACTGAATATGGCCTAAATTATTTAAAACTTTATCAGAATGCCCACCGGTATTCATCCTTAGGTTTACCATTATTATTTAGGATTACACCAACACGAAACAATTAGTCTAAATAAAGTAAAAATTTAAAATGAAGACGTGTTCATATTTATTTTAAATAAACCCAATAGCGTGAGTTTCAGACTTCCTTAATAATCCAGTAAAGTTAATATTTGGATTAAAAATAAAAACTACTTACTATTGTTGATGGTTCAAAGCTAAGATTAAAAACGGGTGATACTTTTAACTCTATGTCAGTATCTAGGTGTCCAAGTTGATTCTTGGAGTTGCACTGCCAGGTGCCACTATCGAAATATTGAGCGTTTTTCACGAACAAGACGTTCTCGTATGCAATGACACGATGCACTTCTTCCGCGTTTACCCGATGGCCATTGGAATATCTGTACCATCTGGAAATGATATAAAATAAAATAAAATAAAATATGTTTTTGCATTTGCTTATTGAGAATAAATTTAATACTCTAACTCTACATACAGTTAATAAAACAATCTAAATAAATGACTTATTTTAATATTTATTAGTGTGTGCCTGATTTAGATATTTCATTATTTAGAAGCTAGCTCAAGTGATACTGTTGAGCTTAGTAGAATTAAACCCAATGTTTCTTTTTCTTAATTTTGGTCACATATATCTTAAACTAATGGTCAATGGACCAACATAGAGGCTTAGCCATTTGGAAACCTAATTGAGATCAGGTAGATTAATTTGCTACATAATTTCGACAATCTGAATTTAAAACTGATTGATAACAAATATTAAAGACTTACTGAATTGACATAAACGAACTTCTCGAAAGCGTTTGAGTGAATAAACCGCTCCATTATAATTTCAAAGCAGTGAAACAGACGTTTATAATAGCATTTTTATTTAGGTGATATTTATCATATATTCATAAAAAATAATTAAAAGCTTGGGACAGATGTATATTTAATTCTATATTCTATAGCAATTGGGTTCGCTTTTTTATAATAATTGCTATAACCTAGGTAATATACAATTGCTTTGAAGCCGACTCAATTAGGCAAAATGTGCCTATGCTACAGTCAGGGGAGATGGTGCTAATGAAGCGTTAAAAATCCTATGACCATGTGTGAATTCGAACCCGAGGCCTTTCGGTCAATGGTCCAACGCCTTAACCACTAGACTACCACGATATTAATTTAATTATGTGTAAATAAGAAGTTATATTAAAAAATGCGAAAATATTTAATTCTCAAATTTAATATTTTTATTAGGGCGATCGATATCGTAATCTTGGCTGCGTTTGCGTACACTGTGCGGACATGACCTCTTCGTCGTAACTATTACAGGAAAATTGACTAATAAATAGTAATAAAGCAGTAATAAAGACATTGGGTAATTACTGTTAGTATCCCTCTTAACTGTAAAATATGGTTAATAGAGCATCGATTGTCGTTAATTAGGAATCCATTACTTACAGTGGGAAGTTAGCCTCGCTTGCGCCTTTCAATAATGTGGCCATTTCTTACCTAAAAGTTGGAGGAGGTTGCGATCGAACGAGGCAAATTAAAATCGCACCGCCATTTTCCGAAACTTCGACTTGGGAGAGTTCCCGGTGCACAAGCCTCGGCGGGTAGTCGGCGGATGGTTCTGCGAAAATAATCATTTACTTTCTGCGAGTGAACTTCACAATGTTGTATTCCATTCTAATTATGCTGTTACTTTTTATACTTAACAAATAACAGTAGAAATAGCTGTTTTTTTTATCGGAAATGGTTTTGGAACACGGTGCATCTTATGATGCTAAGATTATAAAAATAATGCCTAAACACACTGACTTATTAATTTATTCGCTATGGTCTAAATCATGTGCAATTACTTTGGGCGCTGCTCAACCAAGAGATGGTTGTTTTTAAACTGGGTGTGGATTACAAAATTGTGGGGATGTGCTCTGCGTTCATGTGAAAGTGAAACTGGCCTGTGTGGTTTGTCCGGTGAGAGTTGTGCGGCTTTCAAAAAGTTCGCGTTGTCATGGGCTGGGAAATACCCAAAGAAACTGGTGTCCCTCCGTGAGAGCCTGCAGAATTTAGTGGGTGTGTGAGTTGTGAGTGATGCACACTTCATAGGCACACGTTTTTGTGCTGGTCCTCCCCTTATGGGGCATTTCGATACTTCTTCGGGGCGCGCTATTTGCTTTCATTATTAGATTTACCACGTTCTGGTAATCAAAAAAAGGATTTTCAATTTTTTTATTGAAAAATAAAATACGAACAATTAACAGCTGCGATTTCTTGTGTCATTTGTTAAAAAACTATACCAGAGTTCATCATGGTTACCGAGAAAATAAAAATGTAAACTTTACGTAAAAATAGTAAAACATCATGTTTTTGCTGTGAGCGCTCAGCCGTCGCCGTACGCCGTAATGGCGTCAAGTCATTATCGATTGGTGTAACATTGGATTTCGTGCACTCACTGAATTTACACCGCCCGTTAAAAAATATAATTAATTTGACGATGTTTTTTTTTCGCATTTTTCCATATCATTTCTTACTCATAATAGGTTACACAACATTCTTCTTAGGCCTTCGGGAGTGGTTTGTGACACCTATATATATATATAAAAAAAAAACATTTAATTTATTTTCTTCAAATTTGTTTTTGGTAGTTACTTACCTTTTTTGTTGTTTATTGCTATTGCTTTTGCATTTTATTATTTTGTTTTTATTTCCTTACTCTTATCTACGGTTAACCTAAAACCTTATTGAAACGTTTGTGTTATATAGAATGTTTTTTTCACCCACAGAAATGGCACCGTCTTTGTTAAAGAATAATATATATATATATATATAAAAAAAAACTAACTAACTTCAGGAAAAAATGCTTATTATGTAAAATGTTAATCATACATTCTCATGTTTCATCTATGCAAAAGAACGCGAATATGATGCAATTTTATGCAATCTGAAAAAAAATATACGCTTAGTAGTTAAAGATTTACCGAGAAAGAAGGCTGCTTCAGAAAAGGAGCGAGAAAGGTAGAGAAATCCGAGCATATGCCTCCGTCTCTCTCTTAACCGGAAGTGAGCCCGAGGGCCGGATGTGAGGCGCGAAGCTTAACGTTCATGCCACACGGTCTGTCGAGTGCGCCGAGGATTTTCGATAAGGGTAGAAAGTTCAATTAAGATTAAAAGTACTCGTAAAATGTTTTTTATATGGGAATAAGCTGACAGCACTCTAAGTTTTGTTATAAACGTAGCTTTAAATGTAACATTTACTGCTTAGATAAAATGACTCTGAATAGGTCGCAATTTAAAGTGTTTAGCAATAAATTATGTTCTAAAAAACAAACGTGGTAAATTACTTTTAATAAATTCCTGAAAGTAGATATGTAAATATATACAGGACGAACTTAAAATCAGCAGTATCCTCTTAAGTGATGAATCTGGACCAACTTTTGTTCAATTTTATGTTCAATACCTTCCTAATAAGAAGGATCGTAGGATAAATATAAAAAATACAAATATCATACATACAATAAATAGTGCATATTATTATCTATATATTTCATGCAATGTATACAATATATGCAATATATTAAATATATCATTCTATCAATTGTGTCCATATTATGTTAGGGTTTCTATTGTAATAGACTGCTCACCATCTTTTTAGATGCAGCTTTAGATTTTTGCGAGGAGCCATTTGGTAATATTTTTTACTCAACTAATCTCATAAATTATCGAAACATTCTTTGTTATTTCCCATTATGCATTACGCGCAATAACAACAATTTGTAGGTTATTAACACTACTTTCGTCTCCCTTCCCCTCTCTTCATCTCTTTTGCATTTCGTAGGTTAAACACTATTTGTATACTCACCCGGTGGAAATATTCAATTGGTTTTATTTTATACTTTTTAGTGGGTACCATTGTTTTCTCTGTTTTATTTTACGATTTTTTATTGTTTCGTAACTGTTTTATTTCCGAAACAAAGATTAATAAATAAACAGCGTACGATTAAATAAAATATATATTATATTAATTATGAAACGAACGAACCGTGTGGCGATCCGTGGATCCCAGAGGCAGCAGGATGTGACGGAAAGCAAGGCGTCGACGGCGGAAAAGATGGCGGTTGTAAGAGGCGCGGGGAGTGGGGGGGGGAGGAGTTTGAAACGGAAGTTGTCGCAGAAAACGTCAAAAAGACCTCTAATCGAGCGATATAGCCAGCGTCATGAGGCGCTTGTATTTCAACTACCGCCATTTGTCAACACAAATTCTACAATTGCAACGGCCGCGCTATTTTAACAGACGTAATATTGTGAATTTCAACTTTTTGCGAGCGCTCACTCGACAAACTACAGTTCGGCTACATTCAGGCTTAGTCCTGTGGACCAGTTTGATGGGCCTGATGAGCTCAAGAGAATAAAAACAGAGAAATTACTACATTCCTAATACGCATCGTTATGTCCTGTTTCGTTTATATATACACTTGTCTATGGGGTCTGTATTAAAAGCTTTTCTAATAGGAGAACCTTATTGGGCTAATAGAGATGTTGCGAATATACAATGTTAAAAACTAAAATAAAATAGTTACCATAATTATTGTTATACAAGTTAGAGACCTAAAATAAATGTGTCACTTTAATCGAAAAAAAAATGCATTTGTAAAGCAAAATTTAAAAATAGTTTGTGTTCAAGCCTAAAACAACGCCCATATACTATTATTTACTTTTGTATGTATATATCTGTATATGTCTCCTTGGAACAGCATATTGTGCTATTAAGGTGATGCACAAAACGTGATTACAAATTACAATAATGTGCGTATAAGCAATGTATTTATTGTGTAAACACTATTTTACTGTTATATATAAGAATGCATGGAAATGGCGAATGAATAAATAAATAAGTATATTTTAGTTTTGTATATATATTTATCAGAATCAGAATTGTCAGCAAATGATATATAATATACTATACATAGTATATTTATATTCACCGATGTCATTTTAGGGGGTTAATTAATATCGATAATCAGCAAAAAATAATGGAAAAAGGTTTCCCAATCATGAGAAAATAAATTGAAATTTAAAAGAACTATTTTTAATATTTGATAAGGCGGTTGAACGCATGGCGCGATATCGGGCAATGACCCCGCGTCCGCGCGGCTCGCGAAGTACTTCGAAAAAAAACATAGTTTTTTTAATAATATAATTATTTTAGTAAGATTTTTTCCGAAATTTTTTCTGTTTTTCGTGAGACCGGTTAACTTGTCGATATAGATCGACCGCTTAAAAGGACACTGTCTGTGGTTTTCGCGAGACCCTTTCTAAAGACTTGTATATTATATTCCCTATTACGAGTAAGATATATTTAAAAAATGCGAAAATAATTCATCCTCAAATTTATTTATTATTTAAAGCGCTGGCCTGAATTGCCCCTGCCATGGCAAAACGCGATCGACAACTCATAGCCTTGACCTACGCGCTGCGAGCTGACAATCGGCTGGCGCACGTATAACCACAACGATTTATTAATATATTTAAAATCGCAGTGCCAATTATCTGGATTTTTTATCGATAATTGTCATGGAACAGCCTGTGCAATAAACATAAATAAATAATTGAGACGTTCCTACACATTTAAATTGATGGCATCGGTGAAAACTAGCATTAATATTATTAGGAGAACAAATAGTACATGATCGAGTTTAGTTAAATACTATTTTTGTTTAAAATGCTATTTTAGTGAACTATGGCTATTTTAGTTACCTGTTATTGCAAGTCGTAGCGGCGCCGACTCCATGAGCGGATTAGTTCCTTGAAGTTTACAGCTGAAGCTTGCTAAGTAGTCATCTTTATGAACTCTCTTCAGAACCAGATATTTTCCACCGTTTGTCACAAATAAGCTGGCATCTGAAACATCAAACAATACTACAATCAAACCGTATACACGTGAATGGATACCTTAAGACTAAATTAAAAGTACGCATAAGAAAAACAAACCATTTTTTCCGAGAGGCAGAAAGGATAACGCAATTCTTGCTCTTTATATAAAAAAAAATAAACAGTCAATATTAAAATCTATAAAACTGCCGACAGAGGTGAAAACATAAACCGTCTCGCCAGGGATCGAACCTTGTGCCTTGTGCGTGTTAGGCAAAAGAAAAACCTCTGCACTACGGATACTTATATAAGCGACGACAGGGATAGGGTATTACAATTAATACTGTTAACATTAGCATGTCGTGACGCAAATCCATTAAATTTTCACAGTCTTAAAAAAAAACTGGCAATCACTGACAGAAGTCAAAACTTCAAAAAAAAAATGGTAAACTTTAACCATGTCAAATCTCACACTCTTTCGTGCGCACAATATGCTTAAAAAGAATCCGGAATTTTCCCTTCACGTATTAATATTATAGAAAATACTAAAATTTGATAACGACTTAAGTCATATGCGAATCGGTTATCCAGAGAAGATCTTTTCAAATTACGGTCCAGAGAAGGAAAACGCTGTTCTGTTAATTCAACTACCCCCCTGCGACCGGAGAAGTATTTATAAGGACTCGACTACATTAGCGCGAAGCAAACGAAGTGCAGTGTGCACACAATTTAGCTCTTTCAACAAACTCGTAAATTTAAATTTAAACAACATTACAAAATTAACTGGACATTTCTTTATGACAAAAATTACATCACTTTTATTATCAACCTTGTGCGTAATTAAAGTATAAAATCATCTTACCTTTTGGTAAGTGCCTTCAATATAATGGCTAATTAAACTTCCATAAACGTTGTTTGATCCATTTGTTAAAGTTTTTATCATCGTTTATATCATTTATTGTTATATCTATTATACTATTTTGTTAAAAGTTAAAAGCCTCGAAAAGTCTTTAGTTTTTCAAAAATTAGACGATAATATCATATTGACAGGAAAATAAAAATACAGGAACATAATTACTTCGCAAATTCAATATTTTTTTAGACGTTTTTCATAATTTACAGAGTGCATAGAGTTTATGGTTCTTAATTAAAGGTGATTTTTGACATTTTCACATCGCGAAAACAATAATAATCGTATTCTGTATATTTCAGGGAACACTTTTTGATTTATATAGGTACATATGTAATAATAAAAACATACTTTTATACTGTTTTTATTATATATACCTGTATCGACATTTGCCGGGCTATGAACGAGCCGCCCGTCCCTGTACCAAAGGAGATCTTTGTCGAGGTACGGGTGGTTCTCGAAAGCGGCACAGGTGCACGAGAGAACTGCGCTGCTGCCGGGAAACGCGGTGCCAAGTTGACGCAGTCGAAGTGTCAAGTGCGACGTGTCAACTGCAAAAAAAAACAAAAGAAAAATTTAACAGGAATTTCTACAGGAATTCACTTCGATAACCTCTAGCAAAGTCTGATTGCTAAACATTTCTTGAAATCCTGACATCCTGAAACAACTTGATCAAAAGCAGTAAAAACTACCTATATTGAAAAACAAGTAACGCGCATAATCTACAGCAGGGATTCCCAGGGCAAGAAACCTTTTCCGAAATGAACTGATACCTCAGACTTCCATAGCCAAATTATTATAAAAATCCTATCACTAGTTTTTTTCCTATTGATACAAAAAACTTTGCGGTTGGTTAAGTGAGTAACCTTGACGTCATTTTCTCATCAAAATTTAACAAAATAAATTTCAGTAAATATCAAGTGTAATTAATAACTATTAATAAAAATTACGTAAAGATACTTAATTAGGTAGTTATTTTTGAAAAAAAAAACATTAAAATCGCAAGTAAAGATAAAAATATAAAAAATTCAGTGTGATGGATGAACTTTCAGTATCTTGAAAGTTTCAAATAAGAACTTAATTAATAGGGGTCGATTTTTAGGAAACCGGTTTCGACCCCTTTGGGAATCCCTGATCTACATTATCCTTTTAACGGCATCTGAGCATTAATCTGAACAACTTTTGTTTAACAAGTTTTCATGTAGCTAACGAAAAAAATTCATACAAAAATATAAACACTATTGAACGTTTGGTGCACGTATTGTTGTGTTCCTGACCCATCCAACTGACCTACATTACAATATTTACCGCGCGCGGGAACCTACCCGCCGTTTATTGTCGTACGGTGCTCCGCGGAGTCAGTCGGTTTCTGACCGATATTTTATTAGGGGGGGCCATACTTTAAAGTGTTCATTTTAGACCAGTTTTTTGCTTTATTTACAAAGTTGATCAAATTCATGCTCAGATCACCGCTTTAACGTCCTCGTCGTCAAAAACTCATATCATATAATACGAGATGTGTTCAAAAAGTAAGGTGACTTTTCAAATTTCGCGGGCTACGTCCGTTCGATCCTCGATTTTTTTTTTTGTTATGTTAGTACACTTGTTTTTAACATCTGTGAAAAGTTTCAAGAGTATAGCATTTTTGGTTTGTTTCTGAGAGGCATTAAGGTTAGAAGTGTTTTGCGTGCTCGGCGATTTTCTACTGTCGAAAAACATGGATCAATGAGTTTGCATTAAATTTTGTGTAAAAAATGGAATCAAGCGCTCTAGAACTCTTGAAATGTTGACAGTGGCATACGGTGAGTCTACTTTAAGTAAAAAAAAAATGTTTACAAGTGGTATAAACTCTTCCAAGAAGGCCGAGAAGATACCAATGACGAACCTCGAAAAAACACGCCAAGTTCAGTCAAATGTCAAGGTGTTGCTCACTGTTTGTTTGTTATCATGGCGTAGTGCATCAGGAGTTTTTACCACAAGGTCGTACGGTTAATAAGGAGTATTGCTTTGAGGTTATGCGCCGTTTGCGTGAAGCTATACGAAAAAAACGCCCGGAATTGTGGAAAAATCAGTCATGGTTATTGCACCACGATAATGCGCCAGCTGACACGTCATTGCTTGTTCGTATTTTTGGCCAAGGACAACACCGTAATCATGACCGCACACCACCGCACTCACCGGATTTAGCCCTCTGTGACTTTTTCCTGTTCCCGAAACTCAAGAAACCCATGAAAGAATGGCGTTTTGCAACGATTGAGGACATAAAGACCGCATCGTTGGATGAGCTGAAGGCTATACCAAAAAGTGCTTATCAGAAGTGCTTTGAGGATTGGAAAACGCGTTGGCATTTGGATATTGTATCTGAGGGGACAAAATATATATTGATGAATAAATAATTATTTTTTGATAAAAATAAAAAGTTACCTTACTTTTTGAACACACAGCCTATAGTTGATATGATATAACTACAGGTTTTATTATGGTGTAATTTGAAATTTGTTTGTTCCTATTGAGACTCACGTCTCCCATAAAATTGACAAAGGATAATTTATTGGGTCTAATGCCTGTATTATCCGCAAAATGTACGGCCAGATGTTTCCAAGTGTCACGTGCAGAGGGCGCTCGCTTCCATTAGCGCCCGTGAATGGGCACCCAATTTCTAAGGCCAGCAAATAAGTTGACCGGTGCAACGTGGTCGACACGTCCGCGCCGCGCTGCGAATCCGAGCGCCCGTCGTATGGGGAGCATTTCAAAGGGGCCATTCTATGCGCGTTGATTAGAACCACCATTCAATACTCCTGTTATCCACGTTAGTTTCAATTCGACGCGCGTCGGTATTTACTATGTATTTATATACTAGGAGATTCGATCCTGCACTGCGGCTGGGTTTTGCCAAATAATTTCGAACCCCTCTAAAAATATTACTATTTTATTTTGTATTTTTTTTTTGCTTCGTTTTTGAAATCGTGGTAGTCTAGTAGTTAAGGTGTTAACGGTCGCGAGTTACGATCCGCGCTGAATCTTATCATTTTTAACAGTTCATTTTTATTTTTTTAAAATTACATATGCTTTGGAGGTACCATTCCTCCGGTGGTATAGCTGATTGGCAGGTGATGCAACTAGGTGGGCGGGAATGGAGGAGTTTTTTCAAAAAAGATAAATTTTGCTATAACTTTTTTATTATATAAGATATCGAATTCATTTAAATTATATATAATTTCTTAGATAAGGGCCTAAAACGTATCTGAATAAACTTTTGTGATTGTGATTTTTCAAAATTCAAAAAATAATACCTCCCTTAAGCACAGGGTCAAATCAGTTCAAAAATTTAATTATAGGCCTATAAGTTTCCTATGATAAGTTTCCTATGTTTGATATAAGTTCGTATAATTGGATTTTGCCTATCACCTACTTTGACCCGGTAAAATCTGCCTCCGCATGTTTACATCGAAATAATATTAAAAAACAATGGTACCAAAAATTGCAGTTGTCTTCTACCATAGACATTTTTGAAGGTGGCTTCTAAAAAAAAACCGTTCATTATTTGCCCGTCGAACCAGTAGGTTATTTAAATAAATCGTTTACAAGCAATTTTTGAATAGTTCCAATTCGTTATTTTTATGTAAAGAAACTATATTCCTTTAATTTGTTTATACTCCACAGCGCTTTTCTAACGGTAAACAGTGCACGTGTACTTATGTACTCCATAGATGGCGCTGTGAGCAATGGCGGCCGGCACGATGGGTAAAGCAGCTTAGGTTAGAAGTTGACAGATACCACCGCGATTGAGCATATCGTTTAGTTATAATAAAAACTCTAAAAGGAATTGGCAATTTAAATAATAGACTTTAAATGCCGTTTCTTTGTTTTCAGAGCAATTGTTTATTCCTAATAAGTTTGAAGATAGTGTCTTATATTTACATAACATATTTATTTCTTGGGTCTGCGGTCCGGCAAAAAAAATGTCTGTTAGTCTAGGAAGGCGTTTCCGCAGGTATAAGCCAAAGCAGGTACTTCGTCATTCGATCGCAATAAAAATAAAGTATGCTGGCTACGTGCGGCGCGTATGAAGGAAAATATTTTGCTCCGTCCAAAGCAATGAATGCGCGGTAGATTCCCGGATTAGTGAAGCTGTACGGACCTAATCTCGAAAGGTAAAATCAAGATGGCGGTCGTACATAACGATATCTCGGCCGGGACGCACTTTTGCGATTTTACCGGAAGAAAACACATAAGTGGCCAAAATGGAAACGTGACTCGAGAAATAACTCAGTTATGAGTAGATTTAATCTAAGGGGCATTTTCTTATGCGTAATATGTGAAGCATGAATCAAATATGTTTCGGATTAAATTCATTCGCTATGAATCATTAAATAGCCACGTGATTATGTACTTTTATTTTATTTTTATACGGTACTCCAACAAAATATTAAATATATAACATGTTTACATTAATTTTAGGCACTTAAGTAAGAAAATTTGTATCAATATTTGAATAAAAAGAGAACACCACATGCATATAAAAAATAAAACACAGATTATATTAAATAGAAATAATATAAATTATAATTTATATAAAAATACCTACACTATAAATATGGATATGATATAATTACATACAAATAAATATATTTATAATTGTGTATATACTATTTATATAATTGTATAATTGAGTTGTAAAGTTATTTGACTTATTTTTGATGATTGTTTTTTAATAGCGGTAAATCGCCTGAAAAGATAAATGACACAATCTTTGACAATATTGAAAAATTTTGAATATTTTTTTAATTTTTTGATAAAGTGCTGGATGGCCTAATATTTATAAAGGTTTCTGGGTTTAAACCGACATCCTGCGCTCTCATGTACAGGACCTCTTAAGAACCTTTATAAATATTATGCTATCCAGCACTTTATCAAAAAATTAAAAAACTTATTCCAAATTTTTCAATATTGTCAAAGATTGTGTCATTTATCTTTTCAGGCGATTTGACGCTTTTAAAAAACAATCATCAAATATAAGTCAAATAACTTTACAACTCAATTATACAATTATATAAATAATTTGCACACAAATCATGTGCTTCAATTTTACACTTTACATATATTTAAAAGTTCTCCAAATTGTATTTATTAATAAAACAGCCATGTGCAAAATACTCACTCCATGATTGAAATGTGTGGAAATTTTCAAACAATAAAATCATATTTTTAGAAATTCAAAATGACTGCCGAAATTCGAGCAAAACTTGACTGTGCATACGGAAGGGTATACGGAAGGGTGCCTTTAGGAAGGGTATAAGGGTCGTAAACACAAACACTATCTTTCAACAATATGTAAACATACGCAAAGTTTGTATAGAAGTTTGATTTTGCCTCCGGCAGTTGGAGATAAAATTTATTTTAATTCAAAATTAATATAATATGCTGTGTGAGCATTAGATGGTGCACATTTCGTTCAAATATTCTGTTCAATATTAACAAAATGCTGCCAAGTTTGCAGAAAAGTTTGAATTTCGCTTTTCAAGTTTTAGATATAAATTGTTATTCGATAGAAGGCGAAAAATCAATTAGGTCAACAACGAACCGACACATTATATTCTAATAATTAAAAAAGAAAACATTTATTGTAAAAATTAATAATCTCTATATTACGTGAAGGGAAAACTTTGTACCCCTTTTTAAGCATATGCTCACGGAGGAGTCTGAGAATTTGTATGATTTAAGTTTATATGGAGGAATAAATTTCGAGCTGTGAATTTTGTGGGATTTCAAATGTTATTTTTTCAAGTCTATCAATGTCAAGGAAAAATCATTATTAATGCCATGAATAATTAAAACTAACAATAAATTGTATCAAAAAATAAATACAAATACAAGCTGTAATTCTGTTTAAACTTCAACTGTGGCTAACATAAAATTTTAAATTTCATAGGTATTGCAGGGAGTTAAGGCAAATGACGTATTTCTACCCGCGTGCAACTAACTTAATATAACAAAATAAAAAAATATATATATGCAATGATTTAGAGGTAAGCTCACCGTATTATAGAACCTCAATAATGCTCAAACTTAAAAATGTAATTAATTACGGTCGAATTTCGACCGCTATTAATTATATTGTGCAGAATCCAATTTGGCCAGCTCAAGGCAAAATAGGAGTTTCCTCAGCGAGAGTTATGAGATATAAATAAAAGTCTCTTTTCATTTCCGAAACGTAGCGCTGGAGAGTGGTCATAAATAAGGTTTTCTGGAATGCTTAGAACTGAAATGCCGGCGATACAATACATTTCATTTCGAGCGAAACGTGCCTTTTGACAAGAAAGCGCCGCAGTACCTACTCGACGCGCTGAAAGCGGCCGAAGGTCCGCTTTCAGTTTCAGCGGGTTGCTTCTTTCATATGCTCTCGAGGTTTCAGCCGCGCGTTGGCTTGGCGATAACCGAGCCATGAGGCGACGTCAAATAAAGCGCAAATATTATTTTCAAAAATGCAATTCATGGCTGTTGGAAACTTAGAAACTTATTAGTTATAACTAGTCAGTTATTATTAAACACACTCATCTATGTGCGCAAATAGAAATATGTAAAAGAATGTTCAGTGCCACCTTATATCATTATAAATTGAAATATTATGTCCCTGTTATTTCATACACGTACGAGTTACATTTTCACTCATCATACAGGCAGGGATTGTAGTATAATATTAGATAGTAGTAAATATGTACTTTGGCTGTATAAATTATACTGTTAAAGTGTACTTTTAAATGATATCTCTAATTACACTTAATAAACAAATAATCTCTTATATATTTCAAATAGGTAACACCTCGACATAGTCATTTACCTAGTGAGGTGGTACTAATCCACACAAGCTATACTTTTCTTCTCTAGAAAATCAATGAAATGCTACAAAGTAATACACATTTAATAATATTAATTGTGTATTGGATATTTTAATAAATAAACAATTATAAATATAGCGGTTCAATAAACTTGTGAACTTGAACCGATATTACAAACTCATAGCATATTTTTTGAAAAATACAGAATTTTAACGCAGAAGTACTGTTTATTTTCCTGATAATTTTTTTGACACTCATATATTTAAAAATTCTTACCTACATAAAACATTTTTATGTTAGCATACTCTAACCGCTGTCAGCTTTTTAGCGAAAAAAATCTCTCCAAAATGCAGCAGTTGAAGTACTACCAGAAAATGTCATTTCCCCGTGGCGCTTTCACTAATGGAATTCTTAATGAGATTTTTAACTATATTAGTGAAACTCTGTGAAACCGGCAGCGTTCTCTTTCCCCCTCGTCCGCCCCGCATCGCACTGTTACAGATTTGAGGGGATTTCTCCGCTTTGAAGGGATTTTTTAAAGTCTGCAATGAGCAACACTTCGTGGCGTGCGTGATATCTGTCTCAGCAGCACTTTCCCGCAAGATGTCCGAGCATGACAACTCTATTGTTAATGTGAAACATTAGTATTTTTAGGTAGATTTCATTAGAAAGCTATTTAATGCAATGGGAACCATTTTCATATGGGTAACATATTTTCGTTTCTCACACCCCTTAGAACTCAAAACCGCCCTCCGTTATAACGAATATATATATATATATATATATATATATATATATCTATATCACTTTCTAATTGATATATAAAATTTAAGTGCATAAAATCTCAGTGAAGATTGGTAAAATCAGACCAGAGGGGCGGGAATGGGGTGATTTTTTGTAAAAGTGAAATTTTGCTATAACTTTCTTAGTATATAAGACATCCAATTCATTTAAATTTTATATCATTGCTTAGATATGGGCCTAAAACTTATCTATGTAAACTTTTTTGATAGCACCCTGTGGCCCTATGGGTGGGAAAATTGGGTGGTTTTCAAAATTCAAAAAATTATACCTACCTTAATAGTCACAGCATCAAATCCGCTCAAAATGTAAATTACAGGCCTATCATTTCCCTACAACTTTTGTTTGAAACGATTTTCGATATGAGCAACCCTTATGGCATAGTATAAAAAATGATTCAGTATCGCACTCTAGCTGCGCAAGCGAGAATGCGATTCACTTCCCGCGAGTCGCGCGACAGCTAGCGCAATGTTTGATACAAGTTCGTATATTGGAGTTCGCTTATCCCCTACTTTGATCCGGTGAAATCTACCTCCGCCTTCCGGCGTGCCGAAAGGGATTTTTTTTTAAATTTTCTCAGAACATGTGATTGTCTGGAAGTGTAATGTGCGAGTTTACTACTGCATGAATAAGCGCAGATTGTGCTTAATACGTATTAGATGTTCCGAGGATGTACCGATTTTCTTAATAAAAATTATGGCTGTAATTAAACAATAGTACCTACCTACCTACTAGTTTTTTCCTATATATGAAATGCTCTATTATACTACAATTTATAATATAACACATTAAATGTAAAAGTACAAATATTTGTAAATTTCAATACTAGAAAGAGGGGTAAATACTATGCAATAGTGGATAAAACTTGGAAGTGGAATAAGTAGTCATTTATTGAAAACAAACAAGTTTCCGCTCTTAGAACAGGTTTTTTTTAACCTAGTTAGAGTGGCCATGCTACGTCAAAAGTTATAATAAATGACTGGTATTTAACACATTCAGCTCCGTACGCATAACGCGCGGACCACGCGTTGTCGCCCGATCGGCGAAGTACGTTGACCAAACGGAATATCCCACGCGGGACTGACACCCGTTTTTAGTTATAATATAATTTTAGGTAAAATTGGCAAACAATGTGTACAAAACTATGAAAATATTTATTTTTTATATTTAATATTATATTGACATAGCTTTTGTAAATAACCTCGAATTATTCACCGCCAAATTCGAAGCGGTAATTAAATAAAACCCAACAATTGCTCACTGACTGCGCTGAGAGTAAAACCTGACGCTCTATGAAAATAAAACACCGAATTTTATGGTCAATATCTTTCCCCTTAATAGAAATGCATTAAGATGGTAACGTATTTGTGTGTTAAATCATTTATTGATGTGACTTCTTATTGTGCCACTATGAATAAATAAAGATAGATTTAAAGTATGGCTCTAGCGTGGCTTAGTGCCAACGTCATATGTTGACCTATTTTTAAAGAAATGTTCTCAACGCTCCGCACCATACAAACTGTTTGCTAATTTACAACCTGGCGCAGCTGGGCTCGGATATGAAAGCAGCCAAGGGCATTAAACTTATCTATCGTCGTGAGAAAGACAACATATTTCGACGACATATTCAATTTTCTAGTTATTAGTATATTTATATAGGATGTTCAGAAAGATTACTGCCAAATAAACAGGGACGAATCTATAACTAGTCGGCGCAAATGCTTTGTTTCGGAGCGACGGAGCGATTAAAAAATGATCAAGGCTTACAACTGGGTTTTACGTTTATAATTTAATAGCTTCACAAGATATTGCAATAGTTCAAATTGTAAGTAACAGCTAATAAAATTCATAAAAGGTATGCCTGAATAAAATTATAAAATAAAGATTTTTATACCTGTACCGATAAACACATTTTTATAATAATGCTGAAAGACAACTAAAACCTTTTTTTTTTTTTAAAAATACAATTGACATTGAATTTTCTATAAATTCATGTGCAAGATGCTACTATCCGTCTGTTGCATCTTTCAACTCGAAAAGTACAATTGCGAAAAAGTTCTTTTTTTGTGTGTAGATTGATGCTCTTATAAAAATAATCATAGCCGTTTAGATCACGTCGGAGGCTAGTCGAATAATTGAAATATATCACATTAAAGTCAACATATATTAATTACTAATTAATGAAACATTGACAGTTTGATAGAGCGCTCAAATATCATATTCACATTTAAAAAGTATGACAGCACGGCTGTTGTGAAGTATTATTTATAAATGGCCAGTTTCAATGAATAAAAACTCATTTATGTGCGAAAATGAAACACGTTAAAGAATATTCATTGTCAAATTTTATTATTATTATTAAAGTGCAATATTATGTCAGTGTTGTTTCATTACTAGCCGCGCGCCAAAATTTACAAACAAAAACTAAAATGGTGTTAACATTTATGATGAATTAAAAGAATGCGTATTTCATTTAAATATTTTATTATTTAAAAATATTCCATTGAATATTTTTTTAAATTTAATCTACTCAGACCTAAAAAAATAACCCACTTTCACCTCTAGAACGCACATCGAATGGTCTAAAAGTGTCACAGGTACAAGCGGAGATAGGAAGCTAAGCAACCTACCACACGTTGGTACCACAGGCGCGAGTAGTCTGGGTGGGAGATGTTTTTAATGACACCTGTACGGTTTAGCTATAAGACGTCAGGTTCTGGTTAAATAATTTACTACTACTAAACAATGTATTGAAGCAGTTGATATTATATGACATCTACAGGCTGGTCATAGCCATTCCTTTTTGGGTAATTATATATTTTTACAACAGTCAGATTACCTGTCGATACATAAAATGAGATATTATACGGCCGCAATTCGATGTGATAGGGGAACCTAAGGGTGTAAAGTAATAAGTGATCATTTCGATACGTTTAACTATACAACTATAAAAAAATAAGATAAGATAAGATAACTTTTATTTTCCAAAAACAAACATAAATTGTATAGGAATGACATTTGCAATTTAAAACAGTAAATACATAAAACGGCGGTTAAAACATAAGAAAAAGCATTTACGCACCTTTATCCTATAAAGGTGCATATATAAACCAGTAACATACATATACAGTACAGTACAGTACATATTTTTAAACAGACAAATATGATGACATCCATTGATGAAGTTCATAGTCTTTTGATAAAAAATAATACTGAATAAAATTAACAGATAGTAGAAAAAACTAAGTGATGTCTACGTGTGTGTTTTTACTTTTTCTACTATGTTTACCTGTTATATTAATTTGATTTACTTAATATCTATATAATGATAATTATAATATAATGATTTTTTTTATGGTATAAAGATTACAAAAATATGTAATCACTTGTTTCTGCAAAATAAGGTCTATAGGTTATAAATAAGGTCTCTTAAATTTATTTTTACAATTTTTTAATCAATTTGTTTGTAAGATTTTCTAACCAAAAAAATATTTTATACTCTCGTATCTGTGTAATATATATTATACAAAACTATTTTTTTTTTTCACAATACAGTTGCTAAATTTCAAATTTAAACAAACTTCTCAAATTATATAATGTACTTATAATAGACATTAAAAAATAAATCTGTTTAAATTTAACTAAAACATTGTCATAAATAATTTAAATTTCCTAAACTTCATATTGTGGCACAAAGGACATTCTAATATATAAATGTTTGTGGTAAATTAATAGTGATATTTTGACATGACCATCACGAATGAGAACTATTTAAATTCATTAAAGCTATAAATGTTTTGCTCAATAATATATTTCTTCAATGCACATTTAAATTGATTGAACTCAGTTATTTTTTTAATGTTTTCAGGCAGCATATTAAAATAAGTTATCTTGTTACAAATATTTTCAGATCATAATTAAGCAATCGAATAATGAAAATGAAATTATATTAATTGACCATTAATTAAAAAAAATTTAGCCTTTTCGAGATTAATACTAATATATATATATATATATATATATCTTTTCGGATATTAAAAGTTTTACATATTATTAAGACGTGAAAATACCTCCGTAGTCTGTAACTGAATAAGGGTGTGTCTTATTACTGCTGAGAAAAGCGCCGTTGAATATTCTCAGCGGCGAAAAATGACCTGGTCGGATTTGACCCACTGCAACTGGTATTCGAACCCGGGACCTCTGGATTTTTAGAAGCAGGCGACAACATCTCCACACCCTCTGGCGGCAAAGCCTTTATATTAATATAATTTGACGTCATAATGCAATAACAAATTTTGTTTTTTTTTAAATATTTAAAAAGGATGGAAATCCTACCTTTAAAATAAATTATGAAGACAGATTTCCTGGTAAAGAACTTTTTACCTATAGTATTTATTTACTTTTTAGTTGTTACTCTAACAAAATATTGAAATACATAACGCTTAATCTTAGACACTAATTTAAAAAAAAACCTTATTAATATTCAAATAAAAAGAGAACATCACATGCATATGATAGATAAAACACAGAATATAATAAATAGAAACTAAAAATTGTGTATTATATAATACATAGACTTTATTTATTTTATTTTTTAAGGTACTTGGTTGTTTTAGGTACAAAACACTGCGCACGAGCTACAAGTTGCTTATTTACTGACAAAACAAAAACTCAAAACTATAAAGCACTCAAACGTTTCCATACCTAAGCAGTACCTAAAGCCTCAGTTTCAGTACCTAAAGTCTCAGTTTCAGTACCTAAAGTCGATTTCAATCGAATTTATTATGTCGAAATAAAAATCCCTACGAGAATCAGACGCGAATAGAAACCTGCTGTCTTTTATATAAACGTATTTTCACAGATTTCGTCAGACAAACGACTCATGAATAAATCAACATTTAAATCATCTCTAGAAAATATGCGTCCCTCGGAGGGAAACTCATAATGAAAAAGGAAAAAATCAAAAAGAGTCGGTTTGTTTATAACAGAAAGCAGTTATGAATATTTTATGCGATCGCAATATTAAAAACCTTTGTTGTATATTCTACGATATAACGTTTCAGTGATAGAACTTCTGAGCTTTCGTATTTCACGTTAAGTACTTTGCTGGCCTTTTATCTCTTAATAGATTTTTGTATTTGTTAATTTTTAGTACATTAAAAAAATGCATTTCTTTACTTTTACTGTATACTTTAAAAATCAACATTCTTGATTATTATTTATTAATTCACTCATTTTTTAAGGCGATATGGCGAAATTATTAAAAGATAAATATAAAAAAAAAACTTTAGTTACTTCATTCCATATACTCTAATATGTTTATGCCCAACATAAACATATATATAACACTACTTTATGTTGAAAATTTATTTATATATTTAAAAGGTTTGTTTATTTATTTGTTTAAAAGGTATATTAAGTGTTTAACGGGTAGACACATAAATTGCATTCATTTGTGTGTGTGTATATTTGTGCTTAAAGTAAATTTTTATGATTTTTCACAGGGTTTTGCGCATGTCTTTTATACTCACACTGTAAGACTTTATTATAATAACGTTTCTTAGAACAGCTAACTCTTACCTAGTTAGGAAGGTAACAGACCTTATCAAATCGACTTACATAACCGGTACCCAGGTACTCGTTTTTATATATTTGGATCAATATCCAATTTTATTTTAATAGTTAGCGTGAATTGGATCAATGTTACATGTCATCAAGGATGTATCAAATGTAGGTTCCATTAAACGGACTTAAAACAGATGGAGAAAAATTTTCAGGTAGAGGTATGCAGGCGCCTTAGAGGTGGTGGATACGCCGCGAAGTTAAAAATGGAGGTCGGTGCATTAAGGGCGGGTACTTAAAAGCACTCGTAAATTGTTTTTAACTCGGGCACTCCCTCGGCTGCGCGGGACGGGTGGAAAAACAAAACTAAAACTTAAAGCGCGCCTCACTTTCGGTGGAAGCTTTTAAAGGTACCTACATACATACACACATACACTTGAGGGAACAAATAAAAGTAAACTCAACAAAAACTACTCTTTCGTCAATTTCACCGGAGGCGCTTCTTGGTAAATACATACGACACTAGAAGTTGTAACATAACATCTCTCTACTACCACCTTTTTTTTACTTGTTTCAGTTCCACCTATTTATTTACTTTTTTTAATATTTATTTATTTCACAATTTTAAGGCGATGTTTTGTTTTCACCGCTTTTATAGATTTTATTTTTAATTTTTATGGTAAAACAGTTATATGAGCTCTAAAAGTGAGCAGATTACATATTAATGCAAATAATTTAGACAGAAAACTCACACTAGAAACACAAAGGCGAAACCAAAGGATAAATATTAATTTCAATTTATTTAAAACCTGTTTTCTGTGGTGGCATTTGGTAACTATCAGATAAAATAAAATAATATATATTTAAATACCTTGCCTTGATAATAAGATATATTCAACATAGTAAAGGCAGATTTTTAATATTCAATTCTATTTCTGAGAAATTTAATAATTGGTAAACGGCTAATAGATGATTTTAGTTGCATCTTATAAAGGATATTAGAGCCTTAGAAAAAGTAGTTATTGAAAGATTAATGAAGGATGTTTTTTTTTAATTTCTATTTTATGAAGCTGTAATTAAATAAAAACGAACATTTGCTTACTGACCGCGCAAAGAGTAAAACTTAACGCCCTATAAAAATAAAGGGCCTTATTTCAACCGCCACTGATAATTTGCGTATCATATGCAAAATACATATTTGAAATTGCCTAAGCCATTACGGAATAATAAGTGACACATGAAAAAATGGAAGTCGGTTAAATTTATTTGTTGAAATATTACAATTGCTGAAATATTTTCTTTTATTTTAACATTACAAACTACTCAACTGTGGCTATCATATACAAAATGGATTATCACTAAATATTGTAGACAGATAAACAGGAGTAAATCACTTGCTATAAATTCGCTACTGATTTCTCAAAATAAAGCAACTTTATCGTAGAAGTCACAATGGAGCAGTATTGTCAGCAATTGTAACGAAATGTCTTTCATTTCGAATGGAAATCCCTCCATCTTTCATATCATTAATTTTCTTGGCCAGTTATGCTCTTCCATTGTGCGATTTGCCTTCAAAGGCGACCTTATAGCTTTCGCCTCTTCCCTTCGAACACAGAGCGGAGGAACAAATAACATTTAGGAATGTTGTCTCACTCGCTCAATGAGTGCCCGCCGGCACTTCAGGTTAACGTGTATATTACCGTTAATGTGAGATAGACGACAATGTGCACATTAACTGGTTAATCTGCAGATACTGGGTGTGTTCCGTTAAAGTACGAATCTACACATCTACACATCAACCTAGTTAATCTACACATCAACGTATTCTAAACCGTTGAAGTGCGAAAAACTATTTAAGAGAGCGAGACAAAATGTTGTTAGGGTTATTAGAAAACAATGTATGTTGAAATGAATGAATGTTGAGTTTAATGTATGTTGAATGTATGTTGAAAACAATGAAGTTGTAAGTGTTCCACAAATAGGTTTGCTTGTCGCAAAAACAAATTTCTATGTAACTCTAAATGTCACCTATCTTTAGATTGCACCAATAAATAATCAATTCAGTGTCGCAATTTTTAAAATATATTTATTTAAAATTGAGTTAATTTCATTAGGTAAAACTCATAAAACTATTTAACTACTTAACTTAACTGTTGTGTTTGTACTATAAATAAACTGAAAGATTTGTAATTGTAATTGTGATTCGTAATTGTATTTTTGTTGCCAAAATTGTAACTCAGTGCGTATGAAAAAAAAAACAATACTACTATAGACAAGACTACTTTAAGACGAGCACTGCCCAGTAAGGTAGAACTTTGCATTATAGGTCTTAACATTAATGTGTTTTATGTGCTAACAACATAATCATCCATATTTTTTTATTTATTAACCGCAATAATTTATTTAACGCTAACAACAGCACTGCCTCTCTATTAAAATTTAAAAGCGCGAATTCATGAAAGGCATAGATTAGAGGTTTTAGTTCGGTTTTGAGGTTTGATTGCTTGGCGTTTGATTATTTATGTGAATCGAAAGTGTTTTTGAGTGCGCGCGTTTTACGTACGGAGCGGAAATGTGTGGGTTATCTAACTGATGCTGCAACCTGATCTCCGGGTTCGTTTCGCATTCCCTAAAATTGCCGTCGTCAGTCACAATTTCGCCTTGGCTGGCGTCTGACACTGCAATTTCTCGTTCATTTGCATTAACTCTGCTACGTTTTCAATTCCTCGGAACATTTTCAAACGATTTTTTGCGATGGACTCTGCGGACGCGTTGCCTTAACGACCGAACTGTCAAAGCTCTATTCTTTATGGAAAACGAATCTATGGGTTTGTATTTTTCTATGCAGCGACCCACATTCTAATGTGATTTCAGAAAAAAAAATGTAAGTTTGATTGTGTACCTGCCTTCAGCCTATTATAACTTTTTTGTTGCAGAACTAAAAAACTCGAATATGGCAATATTTCTACTCGACCACGATTCCTCGCAGATCGACATTTTACAGATCTTTTTATATTTAAAATACTTTTTTTTACAATAAAAAAAAAAATAATAGCGTTACAATACATAACCCTAAAAGGTTATTTAAATGATATAAATATTTACGACACAAAAACTATTAAATATTGTTTAAAAAAAAATCTCGACAATCATGAATTAATGTTATTCACGTTGTGCGCAATCCGCGTAGATTCCTAAATAAATGTGTATTTAGTAAAATAAATATTAAATCATAATATAGGGGTAGATTTTATTTTTTTTTAATTTCATCTTATTTATTGGGTTTGTAAGTCTCAATTGACATTTCGGCGTAGAACCGATTTTGAAACTCATATAGAAACCGTTTTTATTTTATCTTATCTATGGTCTAGTGCGATATTTTGATACGAATCATTTATTACCTATTTACAACTACATTCATATGACCAGCATTAAAATGGCTCTGATTGGCGTAAAAGTTGCAAGTGTTTCAGATAGCTCTACTCGTTTTTAAGTTATAAGCGAAACAATTTCCTAAGATGTGGTAAGTAGATCACTGAAAAATAATTATTTTTTGAAAATAGATGATGTAGCCTTTGTGAATGTGATAAATTTTAGAAAATTTTAAATTAATATTTGTAAATATTTTTAAGAAATTATACTATAATCGCACTTAGATACATAAAGTTTACTACGGCGTAATGATATATTTTTGAATTCATTTTTTTTAAAATGGTGTTATCTTAATATTGCTTTACCAAATGTCATTATTGTACGATTTTATTTGATGGTTGGTGCATGATTGGTTTTATATTCTAAAATTAAGATATGTTAAGAATTGCCTACACAAATAACCCCCGTGGTTGCAACCTGACGCCTTATACAGGATGTCCCAAGGTCAATCCCAATAAAAAAACAGCTAATAGATCCTACGATTCCTATTTATTAGGAAACTTTATCAAAATTCATTATGTGTATTCGAGAAAAAAAATATTGAAGTTTCTATTTAAAACCTAATATATTTGTGTAAAACGAGTTTACGTCCGCTCGACCTTGAGTTGCATTCACGATGTGGCACCCGACGTCTTTTCAGCGGGTGTAATCTGCCGTAATATTATGATTGTTTTACACAAATTTAGTTAAAAAAATAATTAATTTGGGTATCAAATATTTTTGCATTTTTTTATATAATTTCTTAGTCGTAACAGGAAACATATACACCCCCTTAAATTTACGGGAATGATCTTGGGCAACCGAATTTCGACAGTCAATATGCTTCGCCTTAAACACTAATTTTACACTCACTCGGTAGAAATATTCAATTGGTTTTATTTTATATTTGTAAGTTGGTACCATTGTTTTTATTATTGTATTCTGTATATGATTTCTTTCTCATGTAACTGTTTTATTTCCAAAATAAAGAGATAGACGCTGTATAGACGTTTACCAATCTGAAATTTTTACCTTCACAAATCTCACCAAAATGGACGGACATTTTATTGTATTTTTTATTGTCTGTTAAAATAAAGGTTTTTTTTGCGCGTCGAATGTCGATAGTTTCACAGTACAATGTAAATATTATTAGGTATTGTGGGCACTATGTGACCTCCTTTATACATTATGTAGTAGTTACTTTTACCAGTGTTGTATCCATCCAACCTCTGAAAGCGAACCTAATGGCGGGTATTTTGCTAAGAAAAAGGCAACGATCGCCCGGAAAGATTCGCCCGTGCGCGGTCAATTCGACTCGGGTGCGTTTGATCGGACGGTCGGAACTGCGTTACAGACACAAAGGCACTTTGTTAGAAGAGAAATATTTTATTCAATTCCTTTGTCCTTTCGGACAAAGGTTTATCATCTATAAAGTTACCGATAAATGATCAAATTGCATAACTCAACTCGGTCATTTCTCCATACAAACACTGTAGTGTTGTGACTCGCATATTTGTAGATATTTGTAAGGCATATTTGCTTGACAGTTCGAACAGCTTTTCAAATATATATAAGCATTAAGGTGCCTTCGAGGACGACTCTAAGTATCGACACATTTCTTATTTCAACTTCCTCTAATAATATAAGCGATACAAAGCCTTTAAATAGAATGTGTCGTTCTTTTAATCAATATGCTAATGACTGTGATATTTTACATGACAATTTTGCTTCAACTAAAAATCACTTGATTGCATTGTTCAAAGACTAATAATTGTATAATCTCAAAGAAAAATAATAATTATCATTATGAAATTACTTCATCATTTTTTTTTTTTTATAAGTTCTTTATTTATAAACAAAATACATATTTAATTTGTTTGTTCACAAAACCCTTGCGGGTTTTTATGTGTACTTCTCATAAATAAACTGTTCGTATATTTGTAACTACAGTATTAGAAAAAAATATTATATAATTCATATTTAATACATATGTAGAAAATTTTATAATATAATAAGATATGTATTTTTTATTATTTATTTTTTTTATATTTTAATGTATATATATATATATAAATTATTATTATTTTATATTACTTTATATCTCTTAAATGGCACCTACTTGTTATTATCTAATTTCTTTTTTTTTCCTCTTTCAAATTCTAATGTTAAAAATTAAACTCAAATGTATTCAATTTTGTATGTATTACTTGGAGAGTATCGAGTGCTGGCAACCTGTAAATGAAATATTTAATAATAATTTCGATTACTCTCTGTATGTTTACTTTATAAAAATAAATAAATATAGAAGAAAAATAATACTAGGCATGGTTTTATCTCCTAGCTATCTAGGTTTTTATGGAATTAATAAGTTAAATTTGCCTAAGAGCCTCTAAAAGTCTGTATTTTTCTATACATTTTATCAAAAGTTTAAATGTAAATATCTTATTATCTGAATACAAGACTTGATAAAATAAAACTACAGAAGCATACTTTATATCAAGTACAAACGCGAAGGAGTTGAATTCGTGTGTAGTTTGATACCCAACAAAAACGACCATAGCCGTTTAGATCACATCGGAAGCTGTCGGATAATAGAGATGTTTAACATTAAACTCAACCCATTTTTAGTATTAGGCGCCGACATTGTTCGATAGAAGGCGATCTGTTTAAAATATTATTATATTAAGGGGCATACAGTCGTATTTAATAATTTAAAATTGACCCAAGAAAAACATTTATCGCGGCGTCTTACTCTATCGTTTAGACTTTAGACCCAGACACTGGTGCGAAGAGAGCGCGCACACAACATTGCCTACTTGTTCTCATTTTTTCACTGGTCCCAAAACGGATAAACACAAAATAATTTATTTTGAACTATTGAAACACATTTTGAAAAAAGTAAACAGGAATGAACCTTTGTTACGTTTATCTCTACATGAGGTTTTTTTTTCATCAATCTACGACCAAAAATAGCTCTAAAAAACCCTAAGAAATACTCTGTTACGACTGTTACACATCTTAATTGATGTTACGACTGTAAGATGTTTGATTTTCCTCGATTTACATATTCGTATGAGCATAGAATTTTCCATGTATGCCTTTAAAATTTGTTTGTTTTAGTGTAAAAAATATAATTCAAATATATAAATATTTTTTAATTTAGTTCGCAATAAATAGTTTACCGTCGTATTATTACGGTATGTTATTACTAGTGTCCGCGGCGATTTTCTCGTCTCCCTTCCACGTCCTTCGCTACAGGGAGCTGTTTGTACAAGTGCTCGCTTAATAACAGGATAATAACACGTATCGGAGAGAGAGAGAGAGAGAGAGAGAGTGAGGCGGGAGAGACGGGAGACGCCGGAACGGGAATGAATTACTGCTTGAGGTAATTAACAAACCCCGGAGACCCGGGTCGTTTGCGCTCTCTAACCTGTGGTGCGTACGCACTCTTTCCGGGGCTACATTACAGTAATGGCAAAACCTTTATATCCGTTAATGGCTTTTGGCTGTTTCAAATAGCGTCGAGATAGTATTGTGGCTTTACCATGAATTTCGTGTAAATATTTTGGCTGATTGCTGCTTTTGATTATATTCTGTTAGTGGAAAACCATTTACTAAATAGCATTGGAATAGTGTTTTTTTTTTATATGTTGTTATAAGGTTTTAATTCTTTAGGTATTTAGGGCTTTAGGTATTTAGGTATAGATTAGTTTTTACGATACTCTGGTACAGGTGGGATGGTTCGATCCAGTGTTTAAAATATTAATATCTCAAATATTCTTAGCTAGTGCTGTTAATAGGATCTACTTAACGATGATTTAATATTGTAATGTTTTGTGGTTATTAAACAAAAAACAAAGAGAAATAAGTGATAGACAAACACATACCAAACTCTACTCTGACTTCTCTGGACAAAATGGTCCCGATCTGGTTAGCAGCTCTGCATCTGAAGGTATTCGGCGCTCGGAAGTTCACAGAGTATGCGCTGCTGCCGAATGGAAACTGACGTCCAGTCAGTACCAGGCTACCATCCAATTTTACGTGCCTGCGGAGAAATTAATGCTATGAGTTTATTCATTACATACATCCCTAAAAAAAATGGCGATAGTGAAATATATAACACACCGTAAAATTAAACGGAATCCTGTATCTGTGCTAGCGTTAAATACAGAATAAAATACATAATACAAAAATAATATTAAAAATACATTTTTTACAAGCTTTTATTTAAGCTTGAATGCGTACGCAAAATTTCGTGTCTGTGCTGTTGACCGTTGAGGAGTTCCTTCATCTGGAGCCAATCCTGTGTGTGGAATCAGGTCATGAATACCATAAAAATGGATTGTCATCGGAACTGAACCAACATGTCAAATTTCAACTCCGTACGATAAGAGGAAGTGGTTCTAATTCAGCTCACGAGGTTTGACCTAAACCGACGTAAAAACATTGCTAGTTAAATAACAGCTTGTAAAAACGAAGTTATACAGGTTGTCCCATAATTATTGAGCATTTTGAAGCGGGTCAAAGGTTACTGAAATGTTTTTGTTTTTGTTTTTTTTTCAAAATCCCTAAAAAGAGACTAGAAGATTTTTATTAAAATTTTCAAATATAAAGGAACTACCTATGAATTCACATCATAACCTAAACAGAAGGTATTCAGCTTAATTCCAGGGCTTAAGCGAGGCCGTACATCTTTAGACCCTAGCTTCTTTCATAGGATTCATTCTTGAGAGTTTCGACAAATATAATCGTACGAAAATTCAACTTTCCGAGGTTTTAAAATTTTGTTGGATTATAAGAACGGAAAGCTAGTCAGTAGTAGTAATGACTAGCTTTTTACTGTAATCATTACTAATTTCAATTTTTTTAAATTTTTACTTTTTAAGGTAATGCATACTTTTTATTATACATATTCATAAAAAAAGATGTGAAACAGCTATCAAAAGAAATAATATTTGTAGTGCTTACAAAGAAAGGCCTTTTGAGCGATATTTCACAATTAACAAATATAATATTCACTTTATTTATAAAATATCTGCGTCAGTTGATATTCAAATTCAAAGTTTTTATTAAACAAGATATGGTATCGGTAACATAATGTTCAGTTCTACTTAATGTAAATATTAATTACGTATTACCTCATAAGCGTTCCTGTTTTCGACACTTTGGTCCGAAACCATAAAAATTTAAAAGCTAATTATTAAAAGTTTAAAAAATCCCCGAAACACAATCGACTAAAGAGGTTTTATTGAATCATAGCTAAGAACACACTCGATCGGGTCACCTTTCAAACAAAAAAAATCAAAAAAAAAAGATTCTTCCGTTCGGGAGCTATATCTACCTTTATTCAAAAATATAGTACTAACCGAATACCTGGCACCGGTTTAACATCCAGTCCATCGCCGGTCACCCACGAAACTTCGGGTTGAGGGTTTCCCCTGGCAGTGCAGGGAATCAACACCCTTCCGGCGTTGCTCATCCATGGTACCGCTGGTGGAGGTTCTTCGGTGAATGAGGGTGGTGTCCATTCCTGATGGTCAGGCAATCCTGTAGCCTTTGATTGATACCACGATGTCATTAGCATAACCACTGCGGAAGTACACATAGAATTATAAAGACACAAAATCATAAGCTAAACATTTTTTTTGTGTTAGATAAACCTTTGTGATTAAAGAAAAAAGATATTTTTCGTAATGTTTATAAATTTTTCTTTAAATGTATAAAAACTGTTTTCTAAAAATAGTACCTGTTAATAATATACATATGTATAAATAAATATAGACTTTTTGAGGCTTTTAACTTTTAGACAAAATAAAAATTGTACTTAATAATTCCATAGAAGCCTACCATATTTAGGAGATAAAACGATAGCTAGTATTATTTTTCTTCTATATCTATAAACGAGAGAGACACATACTATAGCGTTTGTATGGAGTTGAGTCCTCTTAACACCATTCGCTGAGCACGCCAACCTTATGAAACATCACGAAACGGCAATCTAATTTCCGGCCGTTTGCAATATCAAAATGTTAGTACCGATATTAGGGTTAAAATACAGTAACGAGAGCTATGAAGCTTTTGCAAATAAAACAACTTACAGCTATAAACTACTACCTGGCGATAAAACCTAAAACCGTGCGCACTTAATACGCATTTCCTACCTTAAAGTCGCGGCCAAGTAACAGAAAAGCGATTCCGGCGTTTCGGCGAATACCCATGGACTATAAAGTTTGTACGATGGCTTAAATCCGTCTCAACAGCCGTTCGTCGCTTGTTTTGCGATTCGATCTGCTAATCTCGATCCATTCCAAATCGAAAACGCATCGCTTAAATGTCAACTGAAATGCAATTTCTTAGTGCAACGAAAGATAAAATGAATGGCCCCATAGTAGCGATACTGCAGATAGCGATGCTTAGCTCAGTAACAGTGATGTAACATAGTCATGGTTTATTTTGATTTAGGGAACGTGCATAAATAGTCGTTTCGTCCGTGGAATATTTGCACATGCGTAAAATAAGACATCGCTTCTCAAGCTTACGATCTATTTTGATTTACTTTTTAATTAATTTTTCTTCTAACAGTGTTGTGATGTGACATATTTCTTGCCGATAATTGTTTCACTTTACTATACAATTTGGGTGTTTGTGAAGTTGGAGATTAGAAATATGATTTAAACTGAATTTCAACTGCATTCGGTGTTTCCGCGCAGATTTCAACGTTTTGGTGAATAGATTTTTTATTGTTTACTTCTTAGTTTAGTATCATTTTATTATACCTTCGTTTTATTATTAGAATATTTCTTAGTAGGTGGTAGGTTTTTTTTTCTTTAAACGTTTAGTTCTTAAATTTGATCGAGTCTGCAAAAAAGTTCGCGTTTGAGCATTTAAGTGTGTTAATTCAGATTCTGCTTATGAACGTACATTTTAGTAGTTACTAAAAAGTAAAAATAAATAAAAATTAAAACAGTATGATCACCACTATATTTGAAGCCATACGAGATATTTTAGGGGTATGCGTACAAATGTTTATCTCACTTAGGTACTTATAAATGTACGGGCATCCTCCGAGATAGTGATCCATTAAACCGTTAAAGGTTTTAAGGATATTTAAATATCGTTTAAGTCTTACGTTTACTTTTTTTTTCTTTTATCAAGTTGGCCGATGAGTACAAGTCTATAACCTTCCTAACTAGGTGAGAGTTATCTGTTCTAAGGAAGGTTATATATGAAGTATTACAGTGCATACAATAGACCAGCGCAAAACCCTTAGAAAATATAAAAAAATACCTAAGGCACAAATATACACACTGATATACACACTCACACACACAAACACACACACACACACACACACATGAATACAATTTAAGTGTCTCCTCAATAACACTTAATAAATGACAAAATAAAATGAAACAATGAAATAATTGCAGGTGCATTTTGTCTCTTTTATGAATCGATTTTGTGAGAGATTCTCTGATCCACGGTGTGAGTTGTCTCTTGGGATATCTTTGGGATATTTTTACATTCACTGAGATGAGAGTCCACATGACTTATCAAGGTTTTGACAAAATTAGACACGTGATCGAACATTCCGATAAATAAAAGTCGTCAATTTTTCTAAAATAATCGTAATGTGTTTCATTTAGACGAACGCTCATGTTACACTTCTTAACCGTGAATCAATACCACTCACATACATCTTAATATATATATCTTAATATATATAAATCTCGTGTCACAATGTTTGTCCTCAATGGACTAATAATAAAATAATGGACTAATAATAAAATTTGAACACCATGTGCAGTTCGATGTGCACTTGAGAGATAGGATAGTTTAAATCTCAAATTATAGTCGCAATTTTAATTTATCGCTAATTTTTTGTCCGTTATTATTTGGCAGTCATAAAACTGACAGATGTCGATACCTTTTTATTTTATGGGCGATTGTGAAGAGCGCGTGACGACTCGGTGCCAGTATAATTTTATTGAACAAGCAGAGGAAAGAGCAATTGTGATATTATTGGAAAATTTTTTAGAAGATCACAATCAACTAATTCAATTGATCAAAAGAGTTTCGCCACGACTGCAAAATGACAATTATCAAATCGTCATAAAAGCCGACAAAGTACCATTAGGTGAACATGCTGGTAGATTCAGTCATAAAACTGACAGATGTCGATACGGAACGGCACGGAACATGCATGCATACAAGATGCGATGACTTACGTACGTCATTACGGCCGACCGGATTTATTTATTACATTCACATGTAATCCGAATTGGGAAGAGATACAAACTTTACTATTGCCAGGACAACAAGCCATTCATCGTCATGATTTAACTGCACGTGTGTTTAAACAAAAATTGAAATCCTTAATTGATTTTATTGTTAAATATACAATTTTTGGTATCACACGTTGTTGGCTGTATACGATAGAGTGGCAAAAGCGAGGTTTGCCTCATGCCCACATTTTGGTTTGGCTTAAAGATAGAATCCGTCCTGAAGAAATCGATCAAATAATTTCAGCCGAAATTCCAGACCCATTAATTGATCAAGAATTATTTGATATTGTCACCAAACACATGATCCATGGGCCATGCGGTGTTTTCAACATGACCTCACCGTGCATGGAAAATGGAAAATGTAAAAAAAAATTCCCAAAGCCGCATACGAATGACACGATCACGGATATTGATGGTTATTCAACTAAATCAACTAATTCAATTGATCAAAAGAGTTTCGCCACGACTGCAAAATGACAATTATCAAATCGTCATAAAAGCCGACAAAGTACCATTAGGTGAACATGCTGGTAGATTCAACGCTCCAACTGTTGATGAGGTTGCTGTTATCATGGTTGGTAATCCAGTTGACAAAAGATCTATAAACATTACACGGCGAGACAACACTGTCAGTACGATTTAGGATCTACACCGTTCATATGACGCACTATAATATCCATTGATATTTTGGCAAGGACAAGATGAATATCACCTTAATATCAAACAGTATGATCCAAATACCGGTAAATTTGACAATTATCTATTTACTTTCTTACTGTATGTATAGATTTTAATTTCGTATTGCATTTTATTTTTTATTTTTTTAGGTGATTACAGAAATAATAAAGTTAGCTCAATGAACTACTACGCACACCGAATAATGGTTAGACAACATCAAGACAATTATATCCTTCGATATCGTCAGCTGTTCCATCAATACATTGTTGATATGTATGCTAAGGTCGAAAGCGAACGCTTGCGATTCCTTCGATTCAACCAGGCAAAACTACGATCGGAAGAATATATTCACTTACGAGATGCTGTTGCTGGAAACATCGATGGAAATTTAAATCCCAATGACATCGGTAATGCTTTCATTTTACCTTCAAGCTACATCGGCAGTCCACGGAACATGCAGGAATACATACAAGATGCGATGACTTACGTACGTCATTACGGCCGACCGGATTTATTTATTACATTCACATGTAATCCGAATTGGGAAGAGATACAAACTTTACTATTGCCAGGACAACAAGCCATTCATCGTCATGATTTAACTGCACGTGTGTTTAAACAAAAATTGAAATCCTTAATTGATTTTATTGTTAAATATACAATTTTTGGTATATCACACGTTGTTGGCTGTATACGATAGAGTGGCAAAAGCGAGGTTTGCCTCATGCCCACATTTTGGTTTGGCTTAAAGATAGAATCCGTCCTGAAGAAATCGATCAAATAATTTCAGCCGAAATTCCAGACCCATTAATTGATCAAGAATTATTTGATATTGTCACCAAACACATGATCCATGGGCCATGCGGTGTTTTCAACATGACGTCACCGTGCATGGAAAATGGAAAATGTAAAAAAAACTTCCCAAAGCCACATACGAATGACACGATCACGGATATTGATGGTTATCCAATGTATCGCCGCAGAAGTACTGAGAATGGTGGCCACACATTTACAATGCGACTGCCGAACTTTCCAAATCAAGTTGAGTTTGATAATCAGTGGGTGGTACCATACTCACCACTACTTTCAAAAACTTACAAAGCTCATATCAATGTTGAGCTTTGCAGTTCTGTTAAATCAATTAAGTATATTTGTAAATATGTAAACAAAGGCAGTGATTTGGCCATATTTGAAGTAAAAAACATAAATAAAAATGACGAAATAGCACGATACCAAATGGGCAGATACATTAGCAGCAATGAAGCTATTTGGCATATTCTCAGCTTTCCCATCCACGAAAGAGATCCTGCTGTCCAACATCTGGCAATACATCTTGAAAACGGTCAACGTGTATACTTCACTGAAGAAAATGTTCTCCAAAGAGCGTTCGAAGCTCCGAAAACGACTCTAACTGAATTTTTTACATTGTGTCAAAAACCTGATGTTTTTGGCCAATTCGCGAAGACATTGGTGTATGGTGATGTTCCACGTTATTTCACATGGAACAAATCCAGTAAAAAATGGGAGCCACGGAAACAAGGAAAACCACATCCTTCCATTACAGGCATATTCAAAGCTAAGACATTGGGGAGACTTTACACGGTACATCCAAAGCAACGTGAGTGCTTCTATTTACGTTTGTTATTGGTGAATGTTCCCGGACCAACGTCTTTTGAATTTTTACGAACAGCTAATGGTCGAGTATTCAATACATACCAGGATGCATGTCGTGAACTGCAATTGCTAGAAGACGATAACCATTGGGACTTAACGCTTGCTGATGCTGCGTTGACATCAACACCGAATAACATTCGTCAGTTGTTTGCAATTATTTTGGCGACATGTTATCCCTCGCAAGCACAAACTTTGTGGGAAAAATATAAAAATTGTATGACAGAAGACATCTTGCACCGAATTAGACAAACAAATCAATGCCAAAACATAGATTATACACCAGAGATGTACAATGAAGCATTGGTCTTGATCGAGGATTTATGTGTTCTTAGTTCAAATTTACCATTTAATCATTATGGTATGCCATCACCTAATCGTCCAGCCACCGACTTAGTCAATACCGATTTACAACGAGAAAATCAATATGACCATGGAAGTTTAGCAACAATTATCATGAACAGTGAACCATTACTGACAGCAGAACAAAAAATTATTTATGATCGGATTATGCTGGCTGTTGCTGCTGAACAAGGCGGTTTTTTTTTCTTGGATGCACCCGGTGGAACCGGTAAGACATTTTTAATATCGTTGATTCTTGCCAAAATACGGTCGCAACAAAAAATCGCATTAGCATTAGCATCGTCAGGCATTGCGGCTACTTTACTGGATGGTGGGCGAACAGCACATTCAACATTCAAGCTGCCATTGGACGTTCATAATAAACCAGATGCAATGTGTAACATCAAAAAGAATAGTGGAATAGCTGCAGTGTTGCGGAAGAGTTCTATAATAATTTGGGATGAGTGCACAATGGCACACAAATATTCACTTGAAGCATTAAACAGAACTATGCAAGATTTAAACAGCAATAATAAACTTTTCGGTGGTGCTATCTTACTTTTGTCTGGTGACTTCCGGCAGACCTTACCGGTTATACCTCGCTCTACTTTCGCGGATGAGATTAATGCATGTTTGAAACAATCATTCTTATGGCGAAGTGTTGAAACACTTCGATTGACCATAAATATGCGAGTACAATTGCAAAATGATCCATCAGCACTAATATTTTCCGAACAACTACTAGATATTGGGAACGGTAAAATAAAACTGCAACCAAATACGCAATGCATTAAACTACCAGACAATTTTTGCACTGTTGTTCAGGATAAAACTGAATTGATTCAGAGTATTTTCCCGGATATACAGAATAATTATTTGAATCATGAATGGCTTAGTCAACGGGCGATTTTGGCAGCCAAAAACGTTGATGTTGACGAAATTAACTTCCAGATACAACAGTTGTTACCAGGCGATCTGATGTCTTTTAAATCAATCGATACTGTTGTTGATGAAAATGAAAGTGTAAATTTTCCGATTGAATTTTTAAATTCATTAGATATCCCTGGAATGCCACCACATAATCTTCGATTAAAGATTGGTTCCCCTATTATTCTCCTCCGTAATTTGAATCCACCTCAATTATGTAACGGTACGCGTTTGGTCATCAAAAAGATCACCGGAAACATTCTTGAAGCAACCATTTTGGCTGGGAAGTTTAAAGGAAAAGTGGTCCTGCTGCCACGTATTCCGATGATACCATCAGATTCTACCATACCCTTCAAAAGGCTACAGTTTCCAATTCGTTTAGCTTTCGCCATGTCTATAAATAAATCTCAAGGTCAAACAATGTCCATTTGTGGTTTAGATTTGGAAAATCCATGTTTTTCTCATGGGCAACTATATGTTGCGTGTTCACGTGTTGGGAAACCGTCGAATCTATTTGTGTTAGCTAAAGACAGGTTAACCAAAAACATTGTGCACCGATTGGTGTTAAATTAAATTGAAATTGAAAGTATTTATAATTCAAAAAAAAGATATTAATGTTTAAAAGTTTAAGACTGTCTGCCTTGCCTACCTCATTCATGAGTTTAAGCGTCACATGTTATTTACTGTATTATACTGTAATATACTTATATTTGTTATAAAATTAAATGGAAATAATAAATCTGATAAATTTTTATTTTTTACCTATTGATTTCTGCTTAGTATCAAGTGTAAGAACATTTTAATTAATTGTGTTCAACGTACTTCCCCTTCAAATCTCAATCCAGTGAATTTGTATACCAACATCAACATTTTCGTCTTTGTTCGTAAATAATTTCATTGTACTAAAGGGTTATAGTAGTAGAAAGTCAAATAAGGAGATCACCATATTTTTTTACAAATACCATCTGTGTGAAAAAGCATAGTGGACTCCGTGACTGATGTTCTCTTATTGTTCCTCTTAGATTGTTTACTATAATGTAATATAACAAAAACTTTAGCCACAGCAACGCGTGGCCGGGTCAGCTAGTTTTTATATAATTGTTTAATCTCGCGATTCGTTATTCTATTTTACCACTTTGTTTTTAATCACAGAAAATGTAAAATAATATTTTTAACGTGCTGTTAAAAAAATAATAATAAAGGTATCGACTCGTTTGACAATGTTATTGTAAATTTAGGTTTGATAAACCATCGTATCGCTGTATGTAGGAATTTCTAAGAATATAAAAAAAGTGTATATGTGGTTATACCACACGAGATAGAAGTAAATCTTCTGTATGGAAGTTAATTAATTCGTCTTCAACTGCATATTAATATAATAATAAACTATATTTCAAAATTATGACCCCGTGCTACGAATTTCCGCATGCCTATTTATGTATGAAGAAAATCGACGCCATATCCTCTGTGGCGTCGATTTTACTTTAACAAAATTAATCAGACCTGTTCAAATGTGACCATAAAGAAACGTACGCCATTTTGAAATGTGTACAGTACGCATAGCGAGCGTCACATTAATTAGTGGTTAGTGGTGGTAACGCAATACCGCCGCCGCTAACAAAGCGCGCCGTAACATACAGCCACGATGGCGTATCTCGTGCATCCGCAAGAGGTTTAATTATGCTAGGAGGACGCCATGACAGTTTCAATTCAATATGGCGGCTTTTTCAAATGGAGCCTGCGAGCGACGTTAATTAAAAACGAATCCGGCTCTGGTACATTAGGATATTATTTGCATTTTTTAAGAACGCTACCTAAATATAACACACATACGCAATCTAAATAGAATTCGCTTTTAAATGAATCGTCGAAAAATATTTGAGGTCTAATATAAAAGAGGAATATTTGTAAATATAGGGTGTTTTGTTTAGAGGCGTGGTTTTCAATCTGGCACTACTTTTTTCGTAGTTGGTGTTTTTGACAGTTGTCACTTGATTTATGCTCAGTTTGGTTTGCCATTTCATAATGAATAGACGTTCCTGAACAACGTTTGCAAATAGTGCAAATTTAGAAAAAATCACTCTATTTTTTTTTAAATCGCTCTAAAATAAAGTAAAAATCGCGTCGTGGGCCTGTGGCGTGGCCTCCAAGATCGTGCGATTTAACACCGCTGGACTATTTTTTGTGGGGTTATGTGAAGTCGCTTGTCTACGCAGATAAGCCGGACACGATTAACGCCTTGGAAGAGAATATTCGGCGCGTTATTGCTGATATACGGCCCAACTTGCTGCAAAAAGTGGTTGAAAATTGGGCCTCTCGGCTGGAATTTGTTCGAGTCAGCCGCGGCGGCCACTTACCCGAAATCATTTTTAAAACATAATGGCAAACCCTTATCTTTATAATAAAACTAAATTCTTAGCCATAACATTAAATTATATGCGTTTTATCTCTTCTTGAAAACCACGCCTCTAAAATCATCACCCTATATTTTACAAAATAAAAAATCTATTCTGAAAGCAGGCTTCTTCAGAGTAAGTTGATTTTTTCTAAACTAGCCCACATGAGGCTTGCAAAGTCGCCACAATTCAGGTAAAAAAAAAATATTTTTCCAACCCTTGTTAATCATTACTCAAATCTTTATATTAATACGCGAAAAGAAAACTTTGGTAATATGCCACGCGCACGGAGGAGTGTCAGATTTGGCATAGTTAAAGTTTATAAGGAGGAGGAGTGAGACAGCTAACATTTATCCATAATATGTGTTACATATACATAATATTTAATAAAATAAAACGCTCATACAACTCACAGCTGATTGACAGAATGAGTTTCGAACTGTGAATTTTCAAATGATTCTTTTTCTGTTAATGTAGTAATATTAAACAAAAATAATTAATACCATCTTATACTTCTATGATTCTCATATCTTATTTTTACATGAAAAATAATAAAATTAACAATGAATTATATAAAAATTTATATATAAATATACAAGCTGAAATTGTGTTTTTTTTTTTCAACTGTTAGTAATATTAAATTTTAAATTTCATATGTTTGCAGGGAATTAAGGTAACGCACACGCTAATTGTACACGCTCACAGCTGACTAAAAAAAAAATATATACAATAGAGGTAAACTAACCGTATCTCTAGAGGTATAAGGACCTCAATAATGCTTAAACTTAAAAGTTCAATGATGTACGGTCGAATTCGGACCACTGGGCACCTACTAGTAGGTATTTATAAAAACATCAATTTTCTGACAAATTTGTCCCAGGTCTTTAATATTAAGAAATAATTTAATACCAAATTTTAAGAACGTTGTAACCTTATTGTAAGTTTGATACTTCCCTCTTTTAATTTTGGCACTAGATGGCAGAGCTTTTGTGCATTTTACGTTTTTTACGAGTCGTCTGAGAAAAATTAAAAACACCGAAAAGTGTAAAGGTTGTTTTTTTAATAACACTTTATTAATTTTTAACGAAGCACTTTTATATTTCCTCTCAAAGACGATGCCTTTTGTGTGGTAAAAAAAACATTCTATATTAAAGCGCAAAAGTTTCAAGAAGTTTGTCGGTTACTAAAAAGAGGGATAGGAGAATAAACTGCAAAAGCGGTGTATATTACAAGAAAAAAGAAATAACTGAAATAAAGTGTTGAAAATAATTTAAAAAAATATATATTTTTGCGTACAGCATACCACAGTAGCTAACATACCACAGTTCCATCTCAGTTACTGCTCGGGAAAGAGATTAGGTATATAGCCGTGACTACATACATTTTATCTTTATAACTTGTTTATTATTGTCTTTTGTTTTATATTTTGGTGCATTGCAATATTTAATAATAACATATTCGTTAAAATAAATAAAATGATTTAAGGAAACCTCCGTAAAAATTTCTAAACTTAGGTACCACTAAAAGACGTTTAGAATGCGCAATATTGTAAGATTCTCTATGTAGGTTATTGACATTGACAGATAATTGAAAAAGGAACATTTAAAATCACACAAAATTCACATCTCGAAAGTCATTCAGTCAATCTGTGAGTTGGTATGAACGTTTTATTTTATTGAATTTGACACATTTATAACACATTGTCGTTATATATAATTCTAACTTTCCGCACTCCTTCTCCATATAAACTCAACTATGCCAAGTCTCACAGTCCTCCGTGCGCGCAATATGCTTAAAAAGGGGTACAAAGTTTTTCCTTCGCGTATTAATATATAGATTAAAAATCTAATGAAACCGATTTTGCTTCTAACCGAGTTGTTTTACATCGAGCTCCTAAGAAATATTTCGTCTGGTTAACCTATTTAAGACTCACTTAAACTTCCAGCATGGTTCTTGATAAGCGAATAACTGGAAAAACACGTTTAAATTGGACGAAAAGACCATTCCTAAAAAGGAAAATTTTCAAGAGGAAGAATGTCGGTTTTCATTCTTAGCGGCAGAAAAGTATTTATTTATTTTTTCAAATCTTTTTATAAATATAATATCCTAATGCAAAATATCCTACCTAATTAGGCTATCGGCTGTTCTAAGGAAGACATTCTGTTTATTAATTAAGCAGTCTTGTTTCCGCGTCGAATATTTTAAAAATCCACCTGCATAATAATCACATATACATACATCGAATATGTCTGAATTTACTCCACGAAATACATAATTTTATTTACTAATTAGTGGCCGGCCGAAACTGACTTTTTGAGCCGAAACCGAAACCGAAATTCTGTTTTCGTAACCAGTTTCGGTCGAAACTGAAACTGAAATTGAAAACGCAGCTTTGGCATCAGCCGAAGTTTCGGCCGTCATTTGACCGAAACGGAAACTTTGGCCGAAACTCGGTTTTGGGCCGAAACCGAAACCGAAAACTACGGTCGGTTACTAAATTACTAGTACACTATATACTTATACAAAGTTATAAATAAATATTATATATAAAATTACTTACCAACATACTACGAGTAAAACATATTAATCTTAGATACTCAAATACTTACTACCAGGACTACTTAACTTACTTATTAGTGTTTTATTTTTATATAGTTTTTTTTTTATATTAATATACTATAACTACATATTTGTGCTAACAATCTCTTATAATAAATAACCTCTGCTTTGGAGAATTATCCATTTTGTTAAAGGCTTTTTAATTAACTTCCTTTCGCAGTTTTCTTCATTTTTACGGCTTATGTTGTCGGAGGCGCTTTTGGGCGCAGTTCCGACTGCTGTTGTTTTTATGATACGAGGTCGTTCACTACAGGGATACAACATCTCGCAAGTCCGAGATTGAATGAGTGAGTTTTTTTTTTGTCTATCTTACTTAGCTTAGTCGACACCGTTGAGAAAAGCGCCGCTAAATATTCTCAACGGCGAAAAATAACCTGGCCGGATTTGACCCGCTGAGGATTCGAATCCGGCACCTCTGGATTTAGGGGCAGACGCTTACACCACTGCGCCACCAGGCCAGTATAAGTCTATAAGTTGTATAAGTGTTTCTGATAGTGATAACGGTCTTTAATATATTTAAAATGTGTGAGTAGGCGTGAAGAGTTAGAGAGAGTGTTAAAGTATGTGTGCATTTTTATTTAAAAAATCCAAAAAGAAAATTACACTTATACATAAATATATTTTTTTTACCCCTTTAATAATTCACGAACACTGTTTATTGCAATGTTTCTTGCCAATTGAACTTCTGCGCAGTGAAATTAGCATCAAAAAAATTAACAGCTGTTATATTAATTAGGTCAGTAATGTAGACAATAATATGTAGTCACCTTTGTACGCTGTGGTCTGTGACCACAATGCCTATCCCAGGCAAAACCGATGACCATCTGGCTATTAATGGTACGAGAGATTTGTGGCCCAGCATCACAAAGGAACGCCCGCTAAAACGGCCACCAATTAAAATTTGTCTGCATTCGAGATATTTATTGACGAAACAGCCATTAATCATTTATTGTAATTATGTAGTAAACATTTTATTTTTAAATATGCCAACGCAGCGCGGCATGTTTTTGAGATTAACAAGCGATTAGACCTCGTACCATTAAATTCAAAATACTAGTATTGGGACTAAGTTTTTGTATTTTTACTTTTTACTTCTTCATTTTTTAAAATAAGTGTGCTGGTAATAGGTAATAAATCGTTGATTTATCATTGATCTCCGTATAGTTTTTCCTTTTGTATAGTGAAGTTTTTATTCCTATGTTAGAGTTAGTTATGTGTTATTTGGATGTTTTTTTTTTTATTTTTTTGTATTTATTCAATCCAAAACACTCTTAAGAACTCTTACTGCATAAGTACATTATAAAATGTCTATAAAAATAAAAACTTAAACATGAATCGATTTGGCAAAATGTTTTCTTTTTAATGAAAAAGAGTGAAAATGCGTCCCAAAAAAAAACTCAAGCTCAAGTAATTGGCATCTCTTTCGCAATTGTATTTTTCGAGTTAAAAGATGCGACAGACAGACTGCTAAGAGATGGTAGTAACCTCTAATACATGAATATATGTATAGAAGCCAAAAAAAAAACGAGAAACCTTTTAACATATATTTTTTCGACCTAAGCATCGATTTAATAATAAACTTATCCAAGTTCTTTTTGACTTCTCAAGCGGAGCAAAGCGTAGCTCCCATGGCTCGACTACAATAGCGAAATGTGATGTCAGATCTCAAAGATTTCACCACCGATTTTAGAATTCAAAATTTTTAATCCAATCTTCATGAAAAATACTACGTAGCCGGAATATTAAAATTCGAAATAATATAAAAGTTGTGTTTAAAAATATTTTCTCTATGGGAAATTCCATGTTAAATTTTTGGCGCGCTTTTTGTTCGAATTTTAGAAAAAGGATTCTTTATTTGAAGTTCGCATTTCTCTGCTCCAATATGCTCTAGCATAGGTATCACTCATGCGAATGAAGTTACCTAGTATTTAAGGCGCCTACATACCTGAATGCTACAAAAATGTGAATTTTAAAAGTTATTTTACAAGAATTTTACAAGATATGAGCAAACTAGTTTATTTACATTAAAGATAAGTTATTATTCTAGGGAATTACCTAAGGAAATTTCTTTAAATACAAAAAAATATATATAAAAAAAAACAAATGCATCATGGTTTTGAAATAGCATTTTTTAAAGTCACCCGCTTCTAAAATCAGAAACATCCCAAATAAAATTAATATATTTTCACTGTGAGAATAGAGTCAAGGAGCGATTAACCTAAGCGATTTGATAACTTAGAAATATAATAACAAATATTTTTATTTAGTTTTTAAATATGAAAATGATATTTTATGCTGATTGTTTTTAAATTTTCAGAAAATATATGTTTTTGTGTTATTCTAAAAAAAAAATGGGTTTAAAAAGTATTTCCGTTATTTTTTGAAAAATAAACTAAATGCTATTAATATTTTATGTAAAATAAAAAGCCGCGGTTTGGGTTGTAAGCGCCGTCATAGAGTTTACACCTTTCCTTTCATCGTATAAGGCTTCATTTGCAGGCAACGATTTGTAGGTCAGAATCGTTGGAAGGGTGTCCTTCTTTCAGGTATGTACTCGCCTTAAGTGAAAGTAATTTAATTCGGCCCCGCGAAAAGTTCGAAGCTTTTATTGTTGGCGTCAGGAATGGACCGCACCAGCGGCGCGCGACGCGGGATTTTGTCGAATTTTCCTACGCGTCGGAGTAAATTTGACGGGACGTAACGCAATTATCGGAAGAGCTCCGAAGGCTTTTGCCTTAATTCGTGAACGGCCCACGTGCTATATTTCGCTGGGTAACGTTTCTGGAAACGTCCCTTTTTTCCGTTCGGTAAAGTAGCCACGATATGTACATATACTATATATAGAACGAATGAGCTCCCTAATTTAGAAGACAAAAAATGCGAATATGTAGTAACCAACATACGCTCGAGATAGATGATTTTGCAAGGGCCCGTAGTTAAGGCGAAGCATTTGAAATTCGGTGCTGGTCAGGCATCAGGTTTTACTCTGCGCGCTTAGTAAGCAAATGTTGGTTTTTATTTAATTACAGTTTCATAATATAGAATTTAAAACAACAAATAGTAAAAACGCGAAGTTTCTGATGTTCTTAGACACTTCGCGTATTTACTAGTGAAAACGGGTTCTTACTGACTTCGGGTGTTTACGGTAACATATATATATATATATATATATATATATATATATATATATATATATATATATATTTAAATGATGATGTGCTTCTTTACTTTTTTTTACGGTTTTTGACAATAATACTTATTACAATTGTGGTTAAATATTATTGTAATACAACGATAGTTTATTGTCAAACATTGCTAAAATAATTTTATTGTTGATAAGTTTTTAGTCCTTGCAAATTCTATCATTTGCACAATAATAATGTTTAATGGTGTAAATCGGTAATAATTATTATTAACAATGTATGTTTTCTATGAAATTTTTAACTCTTTATTTTTCAAATAAATAAACAGACGTTTAACCTCTAATGTTACTCTTCCACAAGCATTATTGTTATTATTTAATGAAATGTTTTTTTGTAATGTGTATAATAATATAATTGCCTGCATTTACAAGAAGAATATTTACGGATAGGGAGATATCATCACTTAAATTTATTTATTTGAAATCGATAGGGACTCTCATACAGTTTAATTTATTCATAACTTTACTCTATGGGTTTTTTGTTTTAGTGTTAGTAAATTGTTTTATATTTAGGTGAAGCTTGTGAATATTTTAAAATGAAATTAGGTTTTCTTGGATTAATTCCCTGCAATATGCCTATAGGTACATTTTTACGTATGTTTTAAATGTTCTAAAATGGCTCTATCGATAATTCTGATATACTACAATTATTAAACTTTAACTATTCTGTCTATCAACACGGTCGCCATGGCAGTTTATTAAAACTTTCTCGCTGCAGGACGAGTGAACTGAAATTCGCAACTATATATTAACCAGGCGAAATTAATTCTGCTTTAACAGTCGAGGTATGGTCGCAAAAAACTTGCCCCGCGTAATTGAAACTATCGACAAATAGCTGCACTCTGTATAAGTTTCTGTGTTAATTTATTTATTTTTGTGTTATTTCGTAATTTAGATGCAATATTTTTTTTTATTAAGGCCGTCATATGTTTCTAAATAGATAGCTATAGATCCTAAATAGATATACGGCTTCTAACAGACACTAAAGTAGGCTAAAGACTCTGTTTTTGTTTTTTTCTTTGCTGATTCGTCGAATATAAAAAAAAGCCTTCCTAACCGTTTTTTTCTCATTATCCATTGTAACCGGTAGTGGCTAAACTTTCTTAAAACCAGTTTCATAGTAAGTTCACTTGTTTATTTAAAATAAAACTATTTTATTTTTATTTACGTATTTAATTAAATTTCATTTTTCGTTTTGTAATTATTAGCTAAGCCTAAGGCTTATAACTGCTTGCAACCAGGTGTCTACAGTTTAATATACTGATATTAATATTTTTAAAACATAATAGTCTTATATAGGTGTATTTATATTCACTGATATCCTTTTAAGGGGTTGATATAGATCAATAATCAAACATTAATGAGCAAAAAATAATGGAAAAATGTTTCCCAATTACGAGACAAACGAGGTCGAAATTTCAAAGAAATCGTTTATATTTTGGAGAAGGCGGATGAACGCACGGCGCGACATCGGGCAATGACCTCGCGAAGTGCTTCGAAGAATAACAAAGTTTTTTAATAATTTAACTATTTTAGTATGTTTTTTTTTCGAAATTATTTAAAGTAACTAAATTAATTAACCTAGAAACAATTAAAGACATTTCGTAGCAAATATTTTTAACATCATATTTATTATTTTTTTTTTATTTAATATTACTTTTCATTAAATTTCGTAGCTAGTTATTAATTGTTGAATGGGCGACACTTGTAGTAGGCTTGTTATTGATAAATATATGTTTCATATGATTGGGATTTTAACCGTGTCCCTAGACCATTCCCTATAAAAAAACAGATTATTGGCCCTGCGATTTCAAATATGATTTGTGAAGACAGGAAATATGTTCGTCTCATACACCCACCTACATACCTGCTAGTTGTATATGTACACATTTGAAGCAATATGCGGTTATGCAATCTCACTGTGTGTCCTGAATCACCCGAATTCACGGTGCCGTGCTGATGCGATATGATGACGTCACAGGAATGCATCCCTATTCGAAACGAATAAATACTCAATGCATCGCGTTCGCAGTATCGGTCGTAGCAGCGTTCTGTTTGCATTGACAAATGGGTCATTTCGAATTGGAATTCTATAGGCTGTGCAAACAGTATGTCATAGGACGACAATATTTAACTGTATTATGTCAACTGTGTGTGCATCTACTCGATATTCCAGGTGCCAAGGCGCAATGAGAAACTAAGCCAGAAACTCTGTTCTGTGCCCTTAACTCGATATCGACAACACCAAATTCGGCGAGGTTCATGTACTCGACCTAAATCGTGTGGGTTTCTCTCAAAAATCCGAACTATTTCATGCCAGTCTGATTTAAAATGAAAACGTTGCATTAATTTATCTATACACAACATATACGATGTTCATATATACACTCACACACACAATCATACACCCTACCTCTCACCTATTTTCTCTCAAAAATCCGAACTATTTCATGCCAGTCTGATTTAAAATGAAAACGTTGCATTAATTTATCTATACACAACATATACGATGTTCATATATACACTCACACACACAATCATACACCCTACCTCTCACCTATCTACCATAAACATCACATATACACCTTCTGAAATATAGATATATACACCTTTTGCGGGTTGGTTTAAATACAGGCGTGTATTAAAGAAAAAAAACAAGTTTTATTTATACTATTTGATAAAATGTGTTACAAGCAATAAGCATCAATATATAAAGACAATAAGATGACATTTTCAAAGTATAATGATTATGGCATATAATGAGAGAATATAATACAAGTAACAAGAATACAATAACTACATTGCAAGTGTAATATTTACAAGAAAACGTTTATTATTAGGGATGTGAATGCGCTTGTGCGTGTGTGACAAATTGGCAAATAAAAGTAGTTGGAGACGTTATTAGAAGGGTACAATGACAATGGCATATATAGGGTCGAAATTATTATCAACTTATCGAAGATTTTGAGTAGGCGATATATTCAGCTATTTTGCCCAGCACTGGTTTAAATATTAAAAGATTATGCACTTACTTACTCAATAAATGATTCTGAAATCTGATTCACTGTATTCTAGCATTTGACTACCATTGTTAATTGGTAATCGGTCGACCGCAAACGAGTTGTTATGGAGGTTTTTTTTCCCAGACGACACTTAGGTGGTTTTAAATTGATTTTTTCGCGTTTCTGGCTACCCTGGAAAGTTGAAAGGCAGGATTAATTACTCCTTTGATAAATGGAGTCTTGGTAAGAAAGTTATCGCGATGACGTGGAGCAGTTCCCTCCCGCCTGCGAAGCTCTCCAGATGCTACCAATTTCAACCGAAACGCGCCGAGGGTAGACGCGATGTGATTTACCTACTGCGTACTTCAATGTACGTATTTTCGCCACAGTGTAAAATATATTTGATTTCGATATAAAACATGTTCATACTCTTTAACTATTTTAATGAACCAAATTCTGTTAATAGAATGACAATAACTTATGATCGAACGGTTTGTGTTTAGAGACTCAATACATATTAATACATTAACTCGTTATTTTTAAATACATTAACTCGTGGTGTAAACCACACTCCAACTTATTGTTTTTTTTTTAATTATTTAATGATCGACGTGTTGTAACTTCGAAGTAATAAATAAATAAAAACACTTTCGATCAAACTAAAAAGGCTTTTGGTGTGTACCCCCCAACTGCCTGTTTAGTTTTAAACATGAGCCCTGGCCGTGATAGATGGGTTCGGCCCAGTACTTCCCTTACCCGCTTTTTCCTATTTTGTTCCACTTTCATTAATCCCCAACGCGACAAAGCCGATTACCCGGGAAGGATTGGGGATTAGCAACCCTGCATCCCCTCCGCGCGCCCCGCCCCCGACCTCCTCACCCGCAATCCCCTACGGAGCCCGCACGTGGGGATTTTCATATTTTTCAGGCGTCCAGCTTTCAATAATGTATGTGTTTTAATATGAAATAAGAGTGTATTCGTAAACAGTAAGCGCCGTCCGCCGTAATAAACGAATAGAATTTTAAAATCAAGTGAAATTTAAATTAAGTCCTTTAGGTTGAAATGAAACGCGATTTTCGTACAGCGGCCTGTGTCTAACATGTGCGGATCGACGCGTCATAAACGGCTTTGTCTGGTAGCGGTAGGCGAGGTCATTGTCCGCGTATCATGTACATCGCGGCTAAGGTTACGCACCACTTGTAGGAAAGATAACTTATACCAGCGCTTTAAAAAAAAATAGAGTTTAATTACTCACAATAATTCATTAAATATTCGGGAGTGATCTTGGTACACATGTATAACGCCATTAGTTCCTTTTAGCTCAATTTTTAAATCTAAATAAACCCAGATTAGAGTTTTCATTAAACCGATACATTGGGTTGATGATTTTAATTAATAAATTAGGTACACATTAGGTTAAAGAGTTACATTTATGTCCTAATCTGAACATATCTGTCCTAATCTGGACAATCACCCGTGGTTTCAACAAAAATTAAAGAGGTGAAATTTAGCATAGGTAATTTGGCAGTTCAGTAAAAATTGACGGTAGTTTTTTTTTCTGTACTTCCAAAGTATAGTCCGATTGGGAGAGCAGTCGAATTATTAAATTCCATTTCCGCGGAGTTTGAAATTAGATTAAGATGCTGAAAAGGCACTGTCGTAAAAATCGTTACAGGTACCTTGAGTGTATGAATACTTGCTATAAACATTAGCTTCATTTCTTACTAGCTAGGCCCTGCGGGCGGCTCTGTAGGCGCATTCGACGCGCGACGACTCGTGCCTGCGACACTCGGGACGAGACTAATTTAATAATGTAGTAGATGACAGAGACAATTAATATTGACGTATTGAATTTAAATATGACAAATGCTGATAACATCAGCCTCCATAAAGTGTTGCTCAAACTTCGGGAAACTAAATTGACACCGTTTAGGTAATTACAATCAAAACCAAATATTTCCTATTTAGTTGTTTTAAAGGCTAATAACCGTTCATTTGGAATATGAAATTTATTTATTTATTTTTATCTTCATTTACATGCACTCTTATATATAACAGTAAAATAATGTTTACACAATAAATACATTGTTTGTTGTAAGTACGTACTTTTTTGTAATTCGTAATCACGTGCAATGCTTTTTTTTATTTATGACAATTCTTTTGCATGTTTCTATTTGCGTAAATGAATGAATTTTTATTTATTTTAACTGGCCAGTAATAAATAATACGTTCCAACAGCAGTGCTGTCATATTTTTAAAAATTGAATATATGTGCTATTTCTATCGAACTGTTAATAATTCAATTATTTGTACCAAAAATTTGTTGACATTAATGTTTCATGTCTATATTATTCGGACAGCCTTAGATGTGATCTAAACGGCTATGGTTGTTTTTCAAGAGCACACAAAAATTCAACTCTTTCGCATTAGTACTTTTCGAGTTGAAAGATTCAACGGACGGACAAAGGATGGGGTTAGTAGCTTCTTACACACGAATGTATAGAAGCTAAGAGGCGACAGTTTTCAAATAATGAGAGGGTTTTATTAGGAAACGATTGTTCGAGCGTTATCTGTGCGCGCAGAACGTGTGAGATCGTGCGATTGTCTCATAATGAGGGATTAGGCAGCTCGCTCGTTGCCACTAAGACTCGTGACGTCACTAAGCCCCAACGACGTATAATACTGCCTTCCGTCTACCCGCAAAGCTCCAATTTAGGGAGATATCTAACGTAGCTTATAACTTCAGACGCGAGTGAAATAGAAATATAACCATATTACTCTTATTTCATTGTTTGTTTTTTTTTAATACCAACTCTATCACGAATCATTTATAATCATGTATCAATAACAAATTCTCAAAAACCATGCAAATAAACATATAAAAGTATTTGACTCAGAGTGCAGGAGTCGGTTTTAACTTAGTGTTAAGATATAAACAATGCATTTTTACTTTCTCCTGTCCTCCTTAGCATAAAATATTGTCAAATGTTATGTCAAAATCTCTGTGTGCAGTTACTCAACACTCTCGCGGCACACAAAGGAGTCACACTTAAATGGTTCATTAAAGTTACTTGTTATTAAAGTTCATTAAAGTCACACTTAAAGTTACTGATGACAACGAAAAATCCAGGTGCTGGTATGCCCATGATCGGCCCAGAACCGGCCTACAGATTAGAAACCAAAGCTAAATACTTATTTAACCCGAAACCCGAAACAAATTGAATTAACCCTTGCCATTTAACTTTTTTTCTTTCCAATATGGTTTAATTTATGATTCAAATAATTAAACTCTTGCTTAAATAAGTTTAGCAATGACCTCTCCAAATATCCTGTATATATTGTAGAAAACACGTTCATTTATATAGTTTTTCTATATATAGATTTGATGATTTTTATTTATAAGCTTTCGCCATTCGGCGTCGTCAGAAAATATATGAAAGATGACGTTTAAAATGCAACCTTCATAAATTCGAAAATCGCATTTTCAACTAAAAGATAAATATATCCAGCCACTACAATTATTATTATATAATTGTAGTTTTGCTAGATAAATCAATTAGTAATATGAAATGAAACTAATTTCTAAAAGAATATATCTAGTTTTTCTATATATATATATATATATATATATATATATATACTAAATACTAAATAACATTTGAATTCATTTATAAAATAAGTGTTTCTTGTATTTAAACATCGATTACTCTTACAAAACTATGGGAACGTTTTCGTTGGGATGGCTTTGAATTTCCCAGCCGCCATTACCGTCATCCGCCCACCGCCTGAAGCGTAAACTTTTTTCAGCTTTTCATGTTAGCCTAATATACCGTGAGAGCGCTTAGACTCTCGCGTTCGAGAGTCTAAAGGAGAATTTTTAAAAAGCTATGCGATTAAATTAACCGGAATATCGTTAAATAGGCGAGAAAATCGACAAGCGGGGCTGAAACTTTTCCCCGCCCGCTGCAGCGTCCGACTTTTAAAACTATATTAGCGCATTGCACTATAAAAATATCATGTTTGTTGGAAAAAACCGACTTTAAAATAAAAAAAACTTACCTTTTCATTTATTACCTTACACAATATGAAGCTTTAAGAAGCTTATATAGGATTCCTATCATATCGTCGACCACACTTATTGTAACTCTATTTTTTCCATATCTATATAGTAATACGTGAAGGAAATAGATTAGGCATGGCTTATGTTTATATGGAGAAAAAGTGCAGAAAGCTAAAGGTAATCTATAATGTGTGTTACAAATACATTAAATTAAATATAATAAAACGTTCATACTGCTGACAGCTGATTGACTGAATGAGTAAGCTGTGAATTTTGTGTGATTCTAAATGTTCCTTTTTGTAGTCTGTCAATGTTAAAAAATAATTGTTAATGCTATCTTATACTTCTATGAATGTCATGTCTAATTTTTACATGAAAAAATTATAACTGAGAATGAATTGTATTAAAAAAATATACAAATACAAGCTGTAATTGGGGTTTTTTTTTTCAACTGTTACTAATTTATTTATTTATTCTGTTTACCAAACAGAAATTGTTCACAATACAGGTAACGATGTAATGACAATATTCTATTTAAAAATTCATAGGTAATGCAGGGAATTAATGCAAACAACACACGCTATGACATATTTGTACACGCTCGCAGTAGACGTAGATCAATATTAAAAAAAATACCGTATTAAAAATGTAGAAGAATCTCAATAATGCTTGAACTTATCATTTTAATGAATTACGGTCGAATTTTGACCCCTAGCGACCACTAGTATGAGATTATGATACCAAAAATATCCTGCATAAATATTGTGTATCTAACTAGCAATAAAAAAAAATGAGTTCAAATTTAATAATGGGGAAAAAAGGCATTTTGACAAGTTTTGCAGTGCGCACATACTGTAAGAACCATACAATATTTGGCCTCTTCAGAAATGACGAGCTGAAAGTAACAAAAGTTGTACCTCCGGACATACCATGTTTGTAACCTTGCGACTGAGCATTTTGACGTTTCAATTTTGAGGTTCAGCGAACTGTCAAAGAAGTCGCGAATATAACACAAAATTCTAATTTTACGCATCAAGTTTCTTTTCATCTCATCTCTTGTACCCGTTGCTTTTCGTTGATTAAATAAATAAATAAATAAAAAACATTAACCCACACAGTAAAAGTAAGCTCTACCGAAACAGTACAAATATAGCTTAAGTAAAATCAATCTTGCAGAGTTTCAAAAGCAAAAAAAAAATAATCAAAATTATTTCGATCAATATATAAACAAAAATTACCAGTAACTGAAGCGAGGAAAGATGATTTGACATTCCTTTTGAAGAATATGGTAATTCCGGATGCAAATTCGGATTATTACATGAATTTGCCTTGTGGCAACAAAGTAAATGCAAAAAAATATACAAAATAGAAGCATAACCCCAAAGGATCTGATGACTACAGTGATGAAATATCTTTATTATTACATATTTCATTATATTTTATGCTAAATTATTTCGTCTACTTTTAAAATGCCTAATTGAACAAAAATAATTATATCTGCCCAATAAAACATAGCCATACAAATATCATTATGTCAAATGCTATTTAATTTCATCACAATACCTCGTTAACGCGTTGGCTCACGAGATCCGAGTTTAAATTCCTAGTGCATTGGCATTTTTGTAGTCGATTACGATTAGTCATTTTTTCTATAACCTATTTTCAAAGTGGTATCATAATTAATTAAATATTACCTCTTTTTGTTTAAAATACAATGATATCAATTATGAATATTATTGTTATCATTTCTAAAATAAAAATGTACAGGTTAACAATTTAACTTAAAAAGATAATTTGATTAGATAAATACCTATAATATCATTATTTTAGATAATTAAACGATATTTTTATTTTGGATATACTTTACACATGAAGATACAATGATTATTCTTGTATATGTGTGTGTGTGTATATGTGATCTTATTGTATCTCCATAGATTACTTTTAATTCAAAACATATAATAATGTAATAGTTGCTGTATAAATCAAAAGCAAGTTTAAAGCAAAAGTATATTTTAAATTGTTTTGACAGAAAACTGAAGTTTAAATTTATGATTACCAAAAAAAAGTGATTTTGGTGATTCATTCATTCATTCAAGTGATTCATTTTACAATAAGTGTGCTTTAGACTGACGATATAAAAACAAAAAAAACGAAATCGCGTAGTTACGAGTGGGCAGACATAAAATAATATACTTTTCAAAGGAAAGCACGTTTTATTTTAAAAAAAACGAACAAAAAGAAACTTATTTTTCTAGCCTTTATTTATTTGTTAAAATATTCAATATACAATTTATATTATTACATATGTATTACTTTATAATATTTTATTGATTTTCAGGAGTTAAAAAATGTATAGTGTGTGTGGATTAGTACGTAACCTCACTAGTACGTGCGTAGTACGTAATTAGTACGTGCCTCACTAGACAAATTCCTGTATTGAGGTGTTACCTATTTGAAATATATAAGGAGATAATAAGAGCGTAAAGTCCATATTAGAGTTCTGAAATAGGGTATTTTGTTAATACTATTTTGGACATTAGAAAATTTTAATAATAATAGAAAGCTTTTTTTTAACAATGAAGCTTGTTCCGAGGTAAATAAGAATATATATTTTTTTCTTTTTTAGGAAAATAATTTACGAATGGTTATTCGCCAAATTAAAACATACGTCGTTTTTAATCTAAGGCATATAATAACACAGTATAATGCACATAAAATCTGCTCTGTAACAAGTTTTTACTTAGTTGGGCAGCATTTTACACACCCTCGCGGTATTTAGTTTTGGCCTCATTAGTGATTTTTTTTTATTATCTGTTCTTTTTTCTTTTTAGTTCAATTATATGTATTATAAATGTAGTGCTATGCATTAAATAATTAATTAAATAAATAATTATGGATTATTAAAATAAATATTTCGGTTTCCTTATTAAATAGTTAATATTTAGGATAAATGTCGATTTTTATTTTATGTATTCTATTAAAAATGTAATAATAATTGTTAATATTTAATTTATTTTCAAACTTTTTTATGATGATAAAGACAATAATATAATTCTGTTAGTACAAACATTGGTTAACCTACTGTACAAATAATATATTGGTATTACTTACTGATTAGTGCCTTCAGGACTTTATCATAAAGCATTACTAACAGCAACATGTTTGTTACGATAACTGGTCACATGTCCACGTGTACAGAAAGTGCATTAAAGTTTCAGTGCGCGTAAGGAGCAGCGGTACTCCGACGAATGGCAAAGCGGACGCGCATTCGGCGACGTGCTCCGCCGCCCGCCCTGGTATCGCGACTGAGGGCGGGCGGAATAAAGTTTGTGACAGGAACTGCCCGAGCGCGATTTTATGTCGACGGGCGGTTAGAAAACGAATTTCCGTCTAGCGAAGACTTTGATTGTTTACGCTTTTGACTTAAGTATCTTCTGGAGAAGTACTACAGCCTGTCAAAGAATAACTCTCCATTTAGGTTCCATTTTTTTGCCGCATTTGAGTAGGTAACTCATTTTTAACTTTCACTATCGTCGTAAGCATAAATAATGTTTCATTTTTTGTAGAAACCTTTAATTGTTTTTTTTTTAATTAATTTTTCTCTGTAATGTATACAATAATAACTGCTGGTTTCCCTAATAAAATAAAAAAACACATTTTATTATAATTTTGTGGATTTGTGATCTCTCCCCCCTCAAGGCAAGATGTTTAATTAGTTCCGAAACGTCGGGATTTAATAGTCTAGTACACAATATGTAAAAGTTCATAAAATTATATATGTTTATAGTGTAATTTAAGTATTTTTCGTTTTTTTTTTAATTTAAGTTTAATTTTAATATGTTGTTGTCAACCATTTTTATGTTTGGTACATTTTTTTTTCGCTGTTCGCTGTTATGTACTTTCAAAATAAATAAATAAATACAAAAATAACAAAGTTGTTTTTTGTGAAAATTGTTTTACTGTCAATCATAAGTTTATCTACATTTAAAGAGGACAGCATAGAATTACAATAATAATTCTAGATTCCACCTAATATATTAAATAAATATATATTTTTTTTTTTGCAAATTGTGAAAATTGTTCAAAACTGTCTATTTACTAAACATTCAATAATTAACTTTAACGTATTTAGTACCTATGGTTTAATGCCCAACACACGTAACATGCTAAATTTAAGCTGAAACTTCGGTTATTTTAAACAAATATCATATTTTTGGTAAAAAAAAACTTTCAACGATGTCTTTAATAGTCAAGTTAAAAATCTACTTTAAAGTATTTTTTAATGCATTTTTAAACTGATTTTTTTAAGGGGACTTACGTTTGTTGCATTAATAAAAACTTCCTTTGTTTCAAATACTGTGAAAAAAATACAACGCAACCCATTTCGAATTTGATATAAAATGTAGGCGCAATTAGTTGACGTCATTGTAACATTGTGAGCGAATAATTACACGTGGGTCTCGCTTACCCGACAACCCCTAAAATTGCTTTGACGCTACGCTAAACATAGCCGTCCATTTGAGGGTTAAGCCGGCTCCTCTTTCGTGAAAGGACCTCCGTAATGAGTACTCGAGCGTTAAGAGGGAGCGTATGAAATACACCCTCACCCCTGTAATTAGCGACTCCGGAGTTTTATATACATATAAAAAGCCCGTGCAGGTTGTCGATTTTTATATTTAATATAGACCTTCTTAGAAAAAAATGTCGAGCTCTGAGTTAACCGAAAAGTTCAGTAGAATCGTAATTTTAGTAGGCCGAAAAGAAATATATCGGTTGACTGTACAAACCAATTCCTGTAGATGGATTAATCGTTCACCTAACAAAACCAATTAACAGCAGACTCGCAAACACGCGTCGCACTTTTCACCTATTCCGCCATTTTGTTTCTCTAGTATATGTGTACCAGAGTTCAAAAATATCTGGTATTTAATTGTATCCATTATATATTTGTTTTCAATTTTATTATTTGTTGTCGTTTCACTTTTTGTGCCATTAAAAAAAAAATGAATGGTTACTTCTCTATAGTAACGTAATGCGTATTACATAAATCATACGTAATGGTATTTTTTTATAGAGTAGGTATTTTAACTTTTTCCGGGTATTTCATGGTATTATTTATTTATTACAATACAGATTAAATTCTCAAAGCTACGTTTATTGTTATTATTATTAATTACAATATTCGGGAGCACACTACGGTGACATTACTGGCATGTGTTTTCTTTATTACCAATCTACGAATACATTTAAACATAGTCTTTGTTTGGGGAAAACAGCTAAATTCCCGAAGACCTAAGGGGGTGTTTATATTCCCTATTACGTGTAAGATATTGTATAAAAAAAAAATGCAAAATAATTCATGCCCAAATTTCTTAACTTTATCAAAGAGCTCGTGTATATCCCTTAGTGTATTTCATTCTTTCGCTCGCGAAAAAAACGATTTAATATTAAAGTTTACCTTTATTTTTCAAGGAAAAATAGTTGAGTTTTGATATGAGGTCAAAACAAGTCATTTTTGAAATCGTAGGACGAATTAGCTGATTTTTTCTATCAAAAATGGTCTTGGGACACGGTGTATAAAAACGTCATTACGACTAAACTACTGAACGTATCGAGGTCATATTCAATTATAATGTTTGTTTGGTGCTCCGATAAGGTCATTTTTTTAACCCGGAAGGTGGCGCGGGTCGAGTTTGATGCTAGGCGGAGCCTTTTTTATGTAATATTTTATAAGGCAAAGCATATTAACATTCGACACGTGCAGGTTTACTCTTTGCACGGTCAGTGAGCAATTGCTGGTTTTTATTTAATTGCAGCCTCATAATATGTCAATTTAAGTAATAAACTTTTCTATATTTTAGACCCTTAATTTGCCTTTTAATTGCTATTTTTCCTAAGGCTCTAATGCCCTTTATATGAGAGCAATTCAACTAAAAATGAAACTATTGACAGTTTATTATTTATTAAATTTCTCGGAAAAAGTATTGAATCTTAAAAATCTGCCTTTACTATGTTGAAGACATAAAATTAAGGTATCTAATCATATTTTTTTTATAATTAAATATCCACATTTCACGAACGAAACATACTACGTTCGGCTTGGCTAACTCATACACCAGCGCAGCCGGCCATTTTGATAAACGTAGGCATGGGTACGCTGTGAATCGATTCGTTCCCCTCCGATTCAATCGATTAGTATTTTATTTGTATATTGAATCAATATTAGCGAGTAGATTATCGTTGCTTAAATATGATATGACATAATATATTAGGCCATTGGCGGTGGTAAAATTGCATTATTTTTTTAAATTAAAGAATTTAAAATATAACAAATACCAATCTCAAAAATAGGATCACGAAGGAATTATTTTTTCTAGGCTCTCAGGATGAACGCGCCAATCAATTCTTGAATGCTAAGGAGCTGTCTTTTGTCACGGAATAAATAACGCATTGTCCGTTGAGGCGCGAAGAGTACGGCAATATATATTTTTATTCGCAGTTTTATCTCAAACGGACAACTTCAGCTATGAATGACGCTATGTGTGCACACTGCGTTCCTCTATTTTCAGAGTGTTTGTAGAATCGAGGGTATAATTTAATTAACTATTTGTTGTTGTTTCACTCGGTTACTTAATGATAATAATTATGAATAAACTAAAATTTACTTTTCATTATTTTATTTATAATTTATATTTGAATATTTTTGCTCACAAGATTGTTTCAATTCTTGCAGGTGTAATGGCAATACTATTCAAAATTAGTTAAAGACGTTTCGGGGTTTATATAACGTGCTATCTGCGTGAGTCTATAACCATTCGTATGAGTAATTTTATCTCTGCAAATGCATACATATTTATAAAATAGTTGAGCAATAAATATCTTTTAATAGTCTGTTGAATTATTTAATTTAAGTTAATATTTATTCCATTTTTTATACGATTCAATTATTATGGGTGACATCCGTTCATATATTATCGCAGTCGAGGCGAAAAGCATTTTGAATACCGCCGATAGAAATTCCCATTGTTGCAAAGGGAAATTCTCCGCTCGTCGGAAAAACGAACCATTGTAATTTCGCTGAAATTCTCTATGTAAATGTATTCGAGATACGAAATCTACTGTTTCATTCAGCGCTCGTGAAATTGGCGCCTGCTGCAAAATATTAGGCTTGAAGAGTTAATAAAAATATGGCATTAATAAATTCAAATTGATACGTACGATATATTTGAATTGTTATAATTTGTAATTAAATATTGATCTATTGCAAGCCAGTATAAACTAATATAAATTAATCTATGAGCGCAAATAGAAATATTTAAAAGAATATTCAGTGTCACGTTTGATTTATTATAAATTGAAATATTATGTCCGTGTTTATTTATTTATTTATATATATATTGTGGTTACATAACAGAAATTGTACATAAAGACAATGATGAAAAACATGGTATTATTAAAAAATACAATAAAAAGAACATGAAATACTTTGCCAATTTATAATTTGATTATTTATATATATCAAAAACAAATAAAAAAAAATGATTTATAACAAAACTAAAGTAAGACTTTGGTCCGTGGTTTTGTGCATTCGTATAGTATTTGTATTGGTGTTGGTATTGTATTGGTATAATAGGCAGCGTTCCGAAACATTTATCGAGTTATTTAAAAAAGGTCAATTTGGGAGAAGTTACTATTAAATAAGTAACAAATTCAGTATATATAAGGGGGGGGGGGGGGTGTTGGTTCAGTATTAATTGGAAAAATGTCATTATACCACTCTCCTATGTTTTTTTTTATTTTAATCTATTCAACCCATCTCAAGTTGAAACTACAGACAAGCACGAGTAGTCTGGGGGACGCCTGTAAGACATAAAGGCGTCGGGTTTGTTACATAATTTACTACCACTAAACAATGTAAAGAAGCAGTTGATATTAAATGATAGCTACAGGTGTCATAGCCATTCTCACTTCGTTCTATTATTCACACACACATATCTAATTAGTTTGCCATCTCTTTCCAGCGTCGCTTTCAAAGGGATTTTATTAATGCCACGTCTAAAAAATTTAACAGGTACGTCAATGGATGCGTCGCGTTTTGTTGAAAGTGGTTGGATTCCCAGCTGAATTTATTTATTTTATTTTATTTGATAATAAAATACGTTTGATTACTAATCAAACTCATTCTTTACTTATACAACCACTTGGGCAGTATCGGATTGTACCCGTTTTCAGGATTTCGTGGCAATATCTCTAATTACTGACCTAACGCGCTTCAAAACGTCATCGCGAATTGATTAAAAAGAAGCGTACTTGCTTTACTTTACACAACCTGATCCTATACAACCTGAATACTTCGAGAACGCAGCAATAAAAAAAGAATAGTTTGTCCGCCAAACAATTCTTTAGAGCGCCCTCCAAGGCAACTCGTAATGCAACTTTTTCACCTATTTCGGTTAAAAAATATTTATATAAAAACTCATTTGTCAACCGTCTTTACTAACATATATCTTTTTTAGGTTTTTCACTAAGATAGACTGGCAGCTCAGCGAAACGGCCAGGGCTGTTCTATACCTTAGAATGTTGAAAATAGTACAGTTTTGGGCGGAGATGTTCGATTCGCAGGGGCTGTCAGAATAAAAGAAAACAAAAATCTGAGAATAATGTTGATCATTACATTACAGATCATAAACGGAAATATTACTACAAAATTATAATGTAAATATCAGTACTTCTTCAGTATCTTGTAGTTATAAAAGATTAAATATATAAAGTTAAACGGATCGGAACGAAAATAATTCCAGTGAGATACTTATTAAACACGAGTCAAAGTATTTTATACTTGACTTTTTTACATTTCCGATTAAGGTTTTATTTATAGATGTCACAACAATTTTAAAATCTGTTTGTTTTAAAAACGTGAATATACACATTTTCCGCACAAATGCGACGTAAAACAGCGCCGTCTCAGTAAATCGTGACCTTAAATGAAAAACCGGAAACACAAATATTTTTTTTCGTAGATTTATTATGTTTTTAATTCGAGATGGCAATATTACACTATGAACTATGTAGTCAACTTCGATTATTTCTGTAATATTTATGGGTTGATGCAATATCTTCTCTGCAACATTTGAGAGAATTTTACTTTGCAAAATGATCACTACGATGTTCATTTTAATATTAGTTAAACGTACTTTTGGAGACAATTGAAAAATATGTTTAAATCATCGACCAAATATACAGGCTGTTCTGTGACCATTTCCGAAGACTTAAAATGGTGTTTATGTCCCCTATTACGAGCAAGAAATTAGATAAAAAAATGCGAAAATAATTCTTCCCGTTATTTAGTATTTTTTAATTGTGTTTGGGGTCGCGACACAAAATCGATATCCGATACCTTGAGCCAAGTGTGATCAATTACTCGGCGTAATAAGAGGGCGATGACCGGATTGCAACCAATGGTTTAATATTTTCACGTAATGTTTACATTTTTTTCTTCGAAACCATGATGATTTTTGATTTGATGTCTATACAAATCATATTTGAATTAGCTGTAGTTTTTATCAGAGATGGTCTCGGAACATCCTGTATAAATAAATGAGAACGAATTCTTCAGCATTACGTTGCACTATTGCAATTGTAACAAACCAGGCAATCTCCCGCTAGTTGCGGTACAAACACGACGTCTTTAAAATTTTTTAAAATGAAAAATGTTTTTAAGGTTTATTTTTGAGTTATGAAGGTTTGAAGTTCTGTCATGCTTTTTTTGCTGTAACTAAAATATTTATAAATAAGAAAAGAAATATAAAATTGCAACCTATTATGCTTACTAATGTTTTTTAGCAAATAAAACATTGATTGCCTAATTTATATTTAAATACAAGCAAAACCAGTCATTATCAAAACCTTATTATCGATTACTCAACGACAAAGCAAAGGAGTTAGTGATGTTTCACAAAACAATATTTTTTTTTCAAAAATATTACTTATTACCAACAATGATTTTTAAAAAGATGCAATAAAAGAAAGTGTTGAACCTAAACTTAAAAGTACAGTAAATTTAAAATAAAAACTTAACGTTATGTGCTTGGTTCATTCGAGTCTTGCTTGAGTCTAATAAAAAGATTATTGGTAGGTTTTTATCCCTATGTTTCTGTGATCTTTTGAATAAATAATAAAAAATAATAAAAGTTCTTATAGTCGCCAATTAATGTTCTTTTTTTTTTACTAAATTGCCTGTTCAGCTGTTTAACAGTTTAAAGAAGACATTAGTTACTTAGCGACTTTTATTTAGAAATAAATAGCCCTATTTAAATTTCTACGTAATTTCACCTAAGTGATTTTAATTAATTTATATTTGATAGAAATTTAAGGTTAGTAATTTTAATCTGGTCTGCTTCTAGTAGTTGCGCAGTAGTAAAGTTAAGAAAATATGCAGAAAGTGAGTTTTAATTCAATTTTGATAAAAAATATTGACTTAGTTTATGAGAAGTACCTTGACGTAGTGACTTCTTCCAGTAAACCTACGAATGTGTGATTATAAAAGTAGGAAACAGTTTTTTGCTTATAGTAAAAAAATAATTATAAAAAAAAATACATAATTACATTTAAACTGAATCTGTTCTAAGTAAGAACGTAAGACTTACGGGGTTTCATTTCATTGAGATCTGACATCACAAACATTTCGCTATTGGAGTCGATCCAAATATTATGAAAATCATTTTTATATTTATATTGTCGAAACTTGTTATAAACTTTAGGTGTGTATGTTTTGTGACGTTCAAAAGTTGAACATTACGCAAGAAACTCTAGGGAGAGAGAATAGGAGACACGTTTGACTCTGTGCTCTTCGTTTAGAAAACGTAAAATTGTGCAGTTATCTTAGCTTGTTCGTGAGGTGACTCTTAAACGTACTCAGGGGGAGTGTAAATGTCCGTTTAATTAAAAGGGTGGCTGCGAAGGCATTAGAACCAGCAAACATCCCCGAGTGGAAATTAAAAGCAAGCGAATGGACCATTCCCATCTTTGCCCGTAAATTATCAGCACAACGCGCTCGGCGCTCGGTCGCTATTTAATCGCGTCTTCTGCGCGTAAAGTGGCCCGTGTTTACTGACGCTTTTTTACCGAAAAAAAAACGAATGCTTTTACCTACATTATACAGGGTGTACTGAGAACATTCCAAATAAAAAATCCAGCTAATTGGCGGATTTTAAACGTGATTTGTCAGGACGACTTATCAAAATTCATCATGGTTTCTGCGAAAAGAATTTGTAAACTTTACGTGATAATATTAGAACTTAAATAGTTGCCAACTAACAAGAAACGAGTGTTTTATCTTTAAAAAAAAACCAAAAACATGAACTTTACGATATGATAACATAATAAAAAGATGTAATATAATAAACAGATACATTAAGTAATTAATAGTGTATAATATTATAATTGTGTATGTATATTAAAGGATTAAACTGGTTCAATCTACATATATATATACAGGCTTTTCATTATGGTATTGGAGAAAAAAATGTTGAAGTTTCTATTCTAAATCGTGTACTGATATTTTTCAATGGCTCCTCCCTCCGATAACTACGCCACTGGGTCACTAGGCCGCGTTCAGTCAAGATCGAGGTTAATGACCTGTCGCGTTGTTCGAAAAGCCCTATTAGGGCGGAGCTAAATGATCGCTGTCAGATGCCACTGGTCGAACAGAGGTCGGTCTAAGAAGAAGGCCTAACTCCTTTCCCCTTCTCTGTGGTTGTAAGAGGAATGCTATTGGTCGACAGATAATATTGATTGATAAGATCGATTTACACCAATTTTATAACAAAAATAATAAATTTGGTGTTTTTTTTTTTCGCATTTTGTTACATAATTTCTTACTCTTAATAGGGAACTTAAACACCCCCTAAAGTTTGTGGCATTGACCTTGGGACACCCTGTATATGTATATTATGCATTCCGGCAACGCCTTCATCATATCGTTTTAAATTATTTGTTATGTGTATAAACTATTAACTAGCTGGTCCACATCGAGCATCGCTAGGCAACTTGGTAGCGCAACGAACTCCATGACTAACTGTCTCGTTCGCTCGTAGAAATAAAGCGAGACAGACGATTGTATCCCGCTACACGCCAAAATATTTTTTACTTGCCTTAGCTCGCGTTCCTTTTACCTCCATTGTAATTTCTAATATGAGTAATAAACGCTAAATATATTACGAGACTGCACCAAATTATATTTAAATTATTTGATTATATATTATAATACTGCTCTATTTGGCTTTGAAGCCTAATTAATCTGTACTCCAGGAACCCTCCACAAGCTGTCAAATGCCTAATCGTCACAACCCCTCACGGGGTACTGACGAATGACCTCAATTTACACCAAAACTCCAGGGTAGGCAAACTCAATAGATTTCGATTAAGCCTGCTTCTTCAAGTAAATCTATTTATTTTTATTTATACATAAATAAAATATAGACGGACAATAGTTATATAAGGGAAAATTTTACATTACGTTCAATCATTGTTATGTTTCATAATTAACCCAAAATAAAAATATATATACCACGCGCGTTAAAAGTGAAACTTCTCTAAGGAAATTGATTAATTTTGAAATTATTTGCATAATATTGTAATAATCTTATCCTTTTAGGGGATTAATCTATATCGTTAACTAAACTGGTCTCAAGAAAAAAAGTCATATTAAAATAATAATATTATAAAAACCTTTGTTTCTTTCGAAGTATTCAAAATCGGGACATTAAAGTCAACGAACTTTTAGTACCGAAGAATGAAACTATACGATAGGGCGCGATCATATTCAAATTGGAAAAATTTGACAGCTGGGCTGTTGGGACATATTATTTATTAGCGGTAAAATTAATAATTCAAAGTCACCTAAGTACCCAAATAGAAATATTATGTAAAATAATGTTAAGTGCCACATTAAAATTATTATAAATAGAAATATTTTAGTGTTTATTTTTTTTATTTATTTGTTTTAGTTACCCAAAAGAATTTGTACAGATAATGTGATGTGAAGCAATATAAATAAAAGTTTAAATTCTTTAAACTAGGGTAGGAGAATTGATTAAAAAAGATAATTAGAGGTAAAAAAAATATTATCAAAATATTTTAAACGTATTTAAATAAGCTAAAATAAATTGAAAAAAAAAAACCTTTTTTATATTTAAACAAAAATACGAAAAAAACAAAACGAAATACTACAATATACCTAAGCTTTGATTATTTGATTTATATATATATATACTAGCTGACCCGGCCACGCGTTGCTGTGGCTAAAGTTTTTGTTATATTAAGGATAAGGATTTCAATTTTTGTTTAAACACACTTGCAGTTAAATCATGACGATGAATGGCTTGTTGTCCTGGCAATAGTAAAGTTTGTATCTCTTCCCAATTCGGATTACATGTGAATGTAATAAATAAATCCGGTCGGCCGTAATGACGTACGTAAGTCATCGCATCTTGTATGTATTCCTGCTTGTCCGTGGACTGCCGATGTAGCTTGAAGGTAAAATGTAAGTATTACCGATGTCATTGGGATTTAAATTTCCATCGATGTTTCCAGCAACAGCATCTCGTAAGTGAATATATTCTTCCGATCGTAGTTTTGCCTGGTTGAATCGAAGGAATCGCAAGCGTTCGCTTTCGACCTTAGCATACATATCAACAATGTATTGATGGAACAGCTGACGATATCGAAGGATATAATTGTCTTGATGTTGTCTAACCATTATTCGGTGTGCGTAGTAGTTCATTGAGCTAACTTTATTATTTCTGTAATCACCTAAAAAAATAAAAAATAAAATGCAATACGAAATTAAAATCTATACATACAGTAAGAAAGTAAATAGATAATTGTCAAATTTACCGGTATTTGGATCATACTGTTTGATATTAAGGTGATATTCATCTTGTCCTTGCCAAAATATCAATGGATATTGTAGAGCGTCATATGAACGGTGTAGATCCGAAATCGTACTGACAGTGTTGTCTCGTCGTGTAATGTTTATAGATCTTTTGTCAACTGGATCACCAACCATGATAACAGCAACCTCATCAACAGTTGGAGCGTTGAATCTACCAGCATGTTCACCTAATGGTACTTTGTCGGCTTTTATGACGATTTGATAATTGTCATTTTGCAGTCGTGGCGAAACTCTTTTGATCAATTGAATTAGTTGATTGTGATCTTCTAAAAAATTTTCCAATAATATCACAATTGCTCTTTCCTCTGCTTGTTCAATAAAATTATACAGGCACCGAGTCGTCACGCGCTCTTCACAATCGCCCATAAAATAAATTTGAAGAAATTTCGGATTGTTATCAGGCATTGGCATCAGTGATCCGATTTTATGGTACACCTGGCCTTGAATTTTGAATGTAGTTTTTCAAAATTACGTCCATCGGATGCACGATCGCATATTACAGTATAATACAGTAAATAACATGTGACGCTTAAACTCATGAATGAGGTAGGCAAGGCAGACAGTCTTAAACTTTTAAACATTAATATATTTTTTTTTGAATTATAAATACTTTCAATTTCAATTTAATTTAACACCAATCGGTGCACAATGTTTTTGGTTAACCTGTCTTTAGCTAACACAAATAGATCCGACGGTTTCCCAACACGTGAACACGCAACATATAGTTGCCCATGAGAAAAACATGGATTTTCCAAATCTAAACCACAAATGGACATTGTTTGACCTTGAGATTTATTTATAGACATGGCGAAAGCCAAACGAATTGGAAACTGTAGCCTTTTGAAGGGTATGGTAGAATCTGATGGTATCATCGGAATACGTGGCAGTAGGACCACTTTTCCTTTAAACTTCCCAGCCAAAATGGTTGCTTCAAGAATGTTTCCGGTGATCTTTTTGATGACCAAACGCGTACCGTTACATAATTGAGGTGGATTCAAATTACGGAGGAGAATAATAGGTGAACCAATCTTTAATCGAAGATTATGTGGTGGCATTCCAGGGATATCTAATGAATTTAAAAATTCAATCGGAAAATTTACACTTTCATTTTCATCAACAACAGTATCGATTGATTTAAAAGACATCAGATCGCCTGGTAACAACTGTTGTATCTGGAAGTTAATTTCGTCAACATCAACGTTTTTGGCTGCCAAAATCGCCCGTTGACTAAGCCATTCATGATTCAAATAATTATTCTGTATATCCGGGAAAATACTCTGAATCAATTCAGTTTTATCCTGAACAACAGTGCAAAAATTGTCTGGTAGTTTAATGCATTGCGTATTTGGTTGCAGTTTTATTTTACCGTTCCCAATATCTAGTAGTTGTTCGGAAAATATTAGTGCTGATGGATCATTTTGCAATTGTACTCGCATATTTATGGTCAATCGAAGTGTTTCAACACTTCGCCATAAGAATGATTGTTTCAAACATGCATTAATCTCATCCGCGAAAGTAGAGCGAGGTATAACCGGTAAGGTCTGCCGGAAATCACCAGACAAAAGTAAGATAGCACCACCGAAAAGTTTATTATTGCTGTTTAAATCTTGCATAGTTCTGTTTAATGCTTCAAGTGAATATTTGTGTGCCATTGTGCACTCATCCCAAATTATTATAGAACTCTTCCGCAACACTGCAGCTATTCCACTATTCTTTTTGATGTTACACATTGCATCTGGTTTATTATGAACGTCCAATGGCAGCTTGAATGTTGAATGTGCTGTTCGCCCACCATCCAGTAAAGTAGCCGCAATGCCTGACGATGCTAATGCTAATGCGATTTTTTGTTGCGACCGTATTTTGGCAAGAATCAACGATATTAAAAATGTCTTACCGGTTCCACCGGGTGCATCCAAGAAAAAAAAACCGCCTTGTTCAGCAGCAACAGCCAGCATAATCCGATCATAAATAATTTTTTGTTCTGCTGTCAGTAATGGTTCACTGTTCATGATAATTGTTGCTAAACTTCCATGGTCATATTGATTTTCTCGTTGTAAATCGGTATTGACTAAGTCGGTGGCTGGACGATTAGGTGATGGCATACCATAATGATTAAGTGGTAAATTTGAAATAAGAACACATAAATCCTCGATCAAGACCAATGCTTCATTGTACATCTCTGGTGTATAATCTATGTTTTGGCATTGATTTGTTTGTCTAATTCGGTGCAAGATGTCTTCTGTCATACAATTTTTATATTTTTCCCACAAAGTTTGTGCTTGCGAGGGATAACATGTCGTCAAAATAATTGCAAACAACTGACGAATGTTATTCGGTGTTGATGTCAACGCAGCATCAGCAAGCGTTAAGTCCCAATGGTTATCGTCTTCTAGCAATTGCAGTTCACGACATGCATCCTGGTATGTATTGAATACTCGACCATTAGCTGTTCGTAAAAATTCAAAAGACGTTGGTCCGGGAACATTCACCAATAACAAACGTAAATAGAAGCACTCACGTTGCTTTGGATGTACCGTGTAAAGTCTCCCCAATGTCTTAGCTTTGAATATGCCTGTAATGGAAGGATGTGGTTTTCCTTGTTTCCGTGGCTCCCATTTTTTACTGGATTTGTTCCATGTGAAATAACGTGGAACATCACCATACACCAATGTCTTCGCGAATTGGCCAAAAACATCAGGTTTTTGACACAATGTAAAAAATTCAGTTAGAGTCGTTTTCGGAGCTTCGAACGCTCTTTGGAGAACATTTTCTTCAGTGAAGTATACACGTTGACCGTTTTCAAGATGTATTGTCAGATGTTGGACAGCAGGATCTCTTTCGTGGATGGGAAAGCTGAGAATATGCCAAATAGCTTCATTGCTGCTAATGTATCTGCCCATTTGGTATCGTGCTATTTCGTCATTTTTATTTATGTTTTTTACTTCAAATATGGCCAAATCACTGCCTTTGTTTACATATTTACAAATATACTTAATTGATTTAACAGAACTGCAAAGCTCAACATTGATATGAGCTTTGTAAGTTTTTGAAAGTAGTGGTGAGTATGGTACCACCCACTGATTATCAAACTCAACTTGATTTGGAAAGTTCGGCAGTCGCATTGTAAATGTGTGGCCACCATTCTCAGTACTTCTGCGGCGATACATTGGATAACCATCAATATCCGTGATCGTGTCATTCGTATGCGGCTTTGGGAAGTTTTTTTTACATTTTCCATTTTCCATGCACGGTGACGTCATGTTGAAAACACCGCATGGCCCATGGATCATGTGTTTGGTGACAATATCAAATAATTCTTGATCAATTAATGGGTCTGGAATTTCGGCTGAAATTATTTGATCAATTTCTTCAGGACGGATTCTATCTTTAAGCCAAACCAAAATGTGGGCATGAGGCAAACCTCGCTTTTGCCACTCTATCGTATACAACCAACAACGTGTGATACCAAAAATTGTATATTTAACAATAAAATCAATTAAGGATTTCAATTTTTGTTTAAACACACGTGCAGTTAAATCATGACGATGAATGGCTTGTTGTCCTGGCAATAGTAAAGTTTGTATCTCTTCCCAATTCGGATTACATGTGAATGTAATAAATAAATCCGGTCGGCCGTAATGACGTACGTAAGTCATCGCATCTTGTATGTATTCCTGCATGTTCCGTGGACTGCCGATGTAGCTTGAAGGTAAAATGAAAGCATTACCGATGTCATTGGGATTTAAATTTCCATCGATGTTTCCAGCAACAGCATCTCGTAAGTGAATATATTCTTCCGATCGTAGTTTTGCCTGGTTGAATCGAAGGAATCGCAAGCGTTCGCTTTCGACCTTAGCATACATATCAACAATGTATTGATGGAACAGCTGACGATATCGAAGGATATAATTGTCTTGATGTTGTCTAACCATTATTCGGTGTGCGTAGTAGTTCATTGAGCTAACTTTATTATTTCTGTAATCACCTAAAAAAATAAAAAATAAAATGCAATACGAAATTAAAATCTATACATACAGTAAGAAAGTAAATAGATAATTGTCAAATTTACCGGTATTTGGATCATACTGTTTGATATTAAGGTGATATTCATCTTGTCCTTGCCAAAATATCAATGGATATTGTAGTGCGTCATATGAACGGTGTAGATCCGAAATCGTACTGACAGTGTTGTCTCGCCGTGTAATGTTTATAGATCTTTTGTCAACTGGATCACCAACCATGATAACAGCAACCTCATCAACAGTTGGAGCGTTGAATCTACCAGCATGTTCACCTAATGGTACTTTGTCGGCTTTTATGACGATTTGATAATTGTCATTTTGCAGTCGTGGCGAAACTCTTTTGATCAATTGAATTAGTTGATTGTGATCTTCTAAAAAATTTTCCAATAATATCACAATTGCTCTTTCCTCTGCTTGTTCAATAAAATTATACAGGCACCGAGTCGTCACGCGCTCTTCACAATCGCCCATAAAATAAATTTGAAGAAATTTCGGATTGTTATCAGGCATTGGCATCAGTGATCCGATTTTATGGTACACCTGGCCTTGAATTTTGAATGTAGTTTCAAAATTACGTCCATCGGATGCACGATCGCAAATTTTAGTTGCCCCAAATGACGTCATTTGGAAGCAAGAATTAAATTTGCGTATCTTACGCAAAAATAATTTGGAATCATCTGAATTGCCAGTAAGAAGGGATAATAAAGGCTCCGGCGGAGCGGGTAGAGGTGACAGCACAACTTTTCCTGATGCGCAGCACATGCCGGCTGCTTCATTCCGAAATTTCAATGCCTGACAATATTGACATACTATATCCATTCCACCGATAGCAGTTTTTGAATGCGCTGAGTAGTTAATATCTGGTGCATATTCAAAGGCAAGCCGAACGAATGATGCACGTGTTAATGAGCGGCTGATCCGTTGCCTTTGTCGATCTAGTACTCGTACTGTAGCTATGTTTCGTTTTCGTGCCGCTCTTGTTCTCGTAATATTCTGTTGCAGACGTTCGTCACACTGTTCTTGAGATTCTCGTGCACGACTTTCTGCAGTCCTGATTCTTTGTGCTGCATTTCTTGGTTCGATTTGTTCTGGTAATTGCTGAGCTCTTTCAACACGTTTGCGTCGTGTCCCTTTGCCGCTCGCGTTGTTGAGGTTAGATTTTTTCGGTGGCATTTGACTGAAAATAATAATTTTCTTGTTCTTATGATATTCTCTTGAAGACGTTCGTTACACTGTTCTTGAGATTCTTGTGCATGACCTGCTGTCCTGATTCTTTGAGCTAGATTTCTTGATTCAATTTGTTTTGCCAACTGATGGGCTCTTTTAATACGTTTGCGTCGAATAACTGTCACTGTCAAATAATAACAGACATTAGCGCCATCAACCCAGTCGAAAGGTATCGACATCTGTCAGTTTTATGACTGCCAAATAATAACGGACAAAAAATTAGCGATAAATTAAAATTGCGACTATAATTTGAGATTTAAACTATCCTATCTCTCAAGTGCACATCGAACTGCACATGGTGTTCAAATTTTATTATAATCGGTTAAGTGGTTCAGCCGTCCATTGAAGACAAACATTGTGACACGAGATTTATATATATTAAGATATGTATATATATAAATCTGATATAATACAGAATTAAACTAGAACTTTTGCTTTGGTATATAGTATTATGTTAAGACAGTTTTGCGAAACTTAAGGAGTTAGTAATAAATAAATCACAAAATCAGTAATTATGGAGGCGGGGGAGGGGGGAGTCGTTTTATTACTAGCCGCGCCTCAAAATTTATAAAATGGTGTTAAAATTTATGATGACTTGAAAGAATGTCTGTTACCGCAGGTTCGGGTAGTCTGGGGAGAAGATGGCGTCAATGACGCCTGTAGGGCCTAGCTGTAAGATCAGGTTCTGGTCAATGTATAAACCAATGTTCAGGTATGTTGATGTTATATGATAGATACAGGCTGTCACAGCCATTCTCGTTTTTATTTGTTCATAGCGGGATAAGCTTATGTTAAATTATGTTATTAAATAATGATACAATGTAAAATAAGATTTTGTGTTATAGTGAAAAGTAGAGAATGAAATGTAAATTATAATAATAATATTAAGGGTTAAAGCTATATAGATTTATCTTGGAATTATTTATATTTTTATGTTTATGTATATATATATTAAATAGTTTGACTTATTGGTAATTTATCAAAATGTACGTAAGTTGTAGTTATAGTCTAACTTGGAACAGGCATAATATTTTCGCCTGAAAATAAATATTGTTATTACTCATATGAATAAATAATATTAAATCGCTTCCCAAATATTTTCGTGGTAAGCAATGTGCGTCATTTTTGTAGCAATATCGAAAGTCTACATAAAATAATACCTTTAAACTTTTAACCATTTTCTCTGCTTACTCTCCATTTTATTCATTTTTTTTTTTGTTTCGCCCTCAAAGGAAAAAGTGACATGGCGAGCTGAAGTATCGCTTCATTAATCTCGCTGTCCCCTTCTCTCTGGAACTCGTTCCCCCCTCGTCCCGCCGCCCCTACCACTTTCCGCAACCCCACCTGTCACCCATAAAACATATCTGGATGAACGCCTTTGACCACTTCGAGGGAGAAAAGAATTTTTTGCCATAAAAGCGGAAACACCATAAAGTATTAATTTAATTACCTCTACATGCATAATATGCGTTAATCAAATAACAAAATAAAATGAGTAATTGATGCATCCCGCACATCGTACATAGTTGGCAAACGTTATAAATATGAATTTAAGGTAATAACAAATATACTGTTCCCTATAAACCAACTTTAATTTGCTTGTGGTTTAGTCATGGGTAATAATTTTTTATATTGTTATGTTTATAGTTTTACAAACGTAAATTTATTAATTTGTTTATTAAAAGAATTATAAACAGTGAAATTAAAAAAGTTTACGGTTAATCGTTCGAATAAGACATACTGTCCTGTCATTTTGTCTCTATTTAATTTCAATGTGCCAGCAAAGTACAGTACTACGGCAAATTGGCCCTGCAATGTCAAACATGATTTGTATTAGTGTCATATCAAAATTCTTTATGGTTTCCGTAAAAAAAAAATGTAAACTTTACGTGATAGTCTTGCGACACCTGTAGATCACTAATGTACTAATAAAATCTGGAATTAAACATAATATTTATATACCTTCTATCATTTATATAATTAAAATAGTATAAAAAATAGAGAATATACCTACACCTAAACTATACGAGTGTCTGCATGTTTTTACTTAAATAAATTAATAGCCTAGTATTTTTTTTTTTTAGTATTTTTGTTTAGGTTTTACATGTAAAATAAATAAAGAATCACATTTGGATATTCTAAAAGCTGCTTTTATCCTTTGATTTTATTATTATTATTTTTAACAATATTTTAATTATTGTAGGTTTGCCGTCTTTTATAAAATGTACGATTATAAAAATAACAATTTGTTTATTAAATTTATTAAATATTTCGCATTTCAAATAGTACAGGTAACAGTTAATTGTAGGGTATATTGTATTTATAAAATGTTTTATTTATTTAATATCGTTAATTATCCAAAAATCCATTTGCAAGTTTGAAGTCTATTCTGTACATGCCCATATTTTAGTAAAATGTATTACGAATTTTTTGTATTTTCAACACCTCACATTCTCGAAATTTTACCATAAATATTCCTGTTGCGCACAAAACTTTGGATTTAACAGAGAAATAAAAAAGATTTAACCAATAAAACTCTAATTAAAAAAATATATTTAAAATATTTGCCTACTATATCAACTATACTATATTTTATGTAAAACTGGAGGAAATTTCATTCCAAATCGATTCTTGTATTTTGAGGGTCGGTCGTCCGTTTTGGGGTAAAATATGGACATTTCAAAGTGAAATTTAAAGCACTTATGGAAAGACCACCACAAAATAAAAAATATCATATTAAAGAGTAACTCTTAAACTAGGTCTCAATGAATCCCGATTTTTTTAAATGCGTAGCTAAATATGAGAAAAAAAATCATAAACATTTGAATTTCGTGCAAATAGACCTATTTTTGATGCAAAATTGATTTTCGCTCGTGCAAAAATCACACAAACAAAGGAGAAAGTGACCATTTATTGCCGAATTTTTTTCCCACGGGCGGACGACCGACTCTTAACTCTTAACTAGGTCCGGTTAAGCTTGGTCCCGCGAAAACGACGAAAAATAATCGCCGTTATAAAAGTGTTCGGAAGAGCATTTTCTTTATCATCAAAGTTACGGCGTTGCTATCATAAACGGGTATGAAAATGGCTCATGAAAAATGATTGCTTGGAACATCCTAAGTTTTACTTCTCGGCCCTGTTTCGTAGAAACGAAAACAGTGACAGCTTCATATTTTTTTAAACCATTGAAAACTTTTGAAGTCTAGGTGAGCCGCCGGCACATATTTGGACTCTAATGATACCTGCTTTTGTATAATCTTTTTATAAATCGATTATTAGGAAAAAACTAACACCTTAATGCTGGGTCGACCCTTTTCTTAAACATATGCCGGGGATTCACTTTATTTATTTTATTTTATTTTATTTTCTTATGGGAAAACACACAGTTATAACAATAACATTAAAACAATTAAGAATTAAACAGATAACAAACCGATTATGGATTTCCCACATATTCACAAACATAATATTACACAGTAGGTATGATGTTTTCAAACTAAATTGTTGCAAATTTTGTTCAACTAAATCAAATTATTAAAATACTATTAGGTATTAGGTAATTATTACAATTTTTTTGGGGGTGTTGGCTACTGTCACAAAACAGAAAATTTATTTCGTAGAACTGGTCCTAAAAATGTTGTCAATCTCTCCAAGGAACTTTTTATATCTGATTTAGGCGATCAACGAGGTATGAAATAAAGACCGATCGCGTGGTTATTTTTTTCTCAACAGAGAAATATTTCACGACTGGCCATTTTTAATTTTTGCTTCTAACGTAATGTTCAATTTGAAAACGCGTTTATTTATTTTCCGATTGAGGTAAAAATAAATTTATTGAATAAACGACAGATAAGTATCAAGATTAGATATAATTTTGATTAAAAAAAATCACTGTAATGAATTTTAACTAAAAAACCCTTCATGACCTGTACTTTTCAAATTCGACAACGACGTTAGGGGGTTTAAGTTTTTTTGTTTTTTAATTATTGCCACCTCATTTATTTATTTCAGAAACCTATGAAAAATGGCTCTTTTACATGAGTAAATCGACATTTAGAATAGAAACTTTAACATTGTATTTCTTGAAAACTATCATGAATTTTTATATAGTTTCTTAACAAATAACGCTTGAAATCGAAGGATTAATTCGTTTTTTATAACGAGAATGGTCCTGAGACAACCTGTATATATACCACTCTTGGGTTAAAGCCGGAGAGTATTATATACATGTTTTGAACATACCTAAGTCTTTCATTGTATCAAGTTTCTTTCAAAATAAGTCCGACATGCCGATGTTATCATTTCTAACCATCCAAGTTCGTCAGCGTAAGAATAACGAAATGGAACGAATAAAAGTCCTTGAGCGCCGCGGTCTTTTTTAAGCGGAAGTCAAGTCGCGGGTCCGGAAGCGGGGTCTGAAACATGACAGCTGAAGCGTTTCGCGATAAAAACATCAGAAAATGTGAGTCACAAAAATAACATAAAGGATTCCTCGAACGCCGACAATATAATATTCGCTAAGGTACTTCTTTGGCGATGGTTATCTTACCACACATCAAACTGCAAATAAATGACTGCAAATAAATGTAAACATACAGGGGTACCTAAACTCCACAAGCATATGAAAGATAAAATACAGGTTATAAATAGGAAATAATAAATTATAATAATAATTATAGTAACTTAATAAAAAATAATACATTTTATAATATATATATATAGATACTATATATATTTTACATATCCATTATTTATATTTTCATCATCAAAGTAACTCATAAAATCATCTCATTTCACTATAATCCTTCATCTTAATCACATACCCATTTTTATATTTTATGTTAAAATATCATCCTTTCCTTATTTCATCTAATTAGATGGTTACATAGTATTTTACAAAATTTTACACCAGAGATAAAAATAGATTTTTATAAAACTCAGCGCTGTATTTAAACCTACATCCTGCGCTCTCAAGTACAGCACCTCTTTAATACTTTTATAAATATTTTGCTATTCTACGCTTTATCGAAAAATTAATAAACTATTCTTAATTTGACAATATTTATTTATTTATTTATTCTCAAAGATGTCATTTACCTTATAAATAAATATAATTTACATGCAGGATGTTCCAAGACCATTTTCGAAGACTTAAGGGGGTGTTTATGTTCCCTATTACGTGTAAGAAATGGTATAAAAAAATGCGAAAATAATTCATGCCCAAATTTACTAATTTTATCAAAGCGCTCGTGTAAATTCCTCTTTTGCTCGCAGGCATGACCCGGCACGGTGCGTTCTCGTTAGCGACCGATCTTAGGACAAGGCGATTTCATATTATCACATGAAATTTACAAATGGTTTACTCGGAAACCGTGATGAATTTTAACCTAATTTTTTTCGTATAAAAAAATATATATCGCGTTCAAGGTTGGGTTCGCCGCGCCCCGGTGATTATGCATTTTAATATTTTTAGGATTTATTTTTAGGATCTATTTTTTAGGATTTTTTTTAGATTTATTTAGGATTTAGGATTTTAGGATTACTTATTTTTCCTACTTTTTTCAACGCATTGAAAAACTCATAAAGCAAAAGTAGTCCAGTTTGAAGTGTAAAATAACCTCGTAGAAGGATGTGCATGAGAAAAGCTCCGCTCTGCATATCGACAACTAAAGCGCTCTCACGAAAAATTCGAAAAAAAATCATACTAAAATAATTATCTAATAAAAAAAACTTTTTCTTACCCAGTACTCAGTGAGACGCGCGCTCGGGGGATCGCTGACCAACCTCGCGCCAAGAGTACAACTGCTTTCTCAAACACTAACGCGTTTTCTATTAAATTTTTAATTCGTTTTTCCCCAATATTTTTTGCTGAATAATGTCTGTTTGTTGATATAGATCAACGCCCTAAAAGGCGATCAGTGAATTTGATTACACCTATATAACTGATTACTTTATTTATGGTGGTAATATATTTTTACTCGGTTAGTTTTTTGTAATATTTAAAAAAAATGAAAAGGTTTCTCATTCAAAGTACATAATTATCTCGTAAAACATAGTTGAAGAACAAAAGAACTAGCCAAGTATACTCGTATAATGTAGGTCCCTATATATTATAACGCGAGCAATGCATATTCGAAAATACGCATGCATACAGAGCTCTAAACACTACTATAGCTACTATATGGTTGCTATAAGGGTTACTATAGGGGTACTATAGGGTTGCTACTATACTATAATACTATATTAGTAGGGGGAAGCTACTTATAGGGTTGTTATGTGGTTTATTTTGATCGTCCGGTGATGTTAGAATAGAATTAAACACTTTTCCACACTCAACTCTATGAGATTTATTTACATAATATAACTCTCATTACATTACTCAATAATAAAAAAATAAAAGAATTTACTACGTGAAAAGGTAGATATTTAACTACGAAGAATATGTTCAGTAACCTCGCTTGCAATCGGTGACATTTGGCCCCGTTCTAGCACGCAAAGCAGGGTTAGTTAAAAATACTAATCTATTGAACCTACGAAACCTACCATTTAATTTAATAACCACTTAATATTTATCGTTCGAAAAAAGGTCCCGTGTGTAACGGGCACGATAGTTAAAATGTTACCTGAAAGGGGTCGACTGAAACCTTTCAGCGTCCTCAAAGTCCTGAAGCGGGGCGGGATGAAGTGGTAAACGTCGACTCGCGCGCGACAATGGAAAACTACTCTCCGCGCCATCATTTTACTCTTAGCAAAAAATTAACGTAGGTAATTTAGCACTGCGGTCATCAGAGAATTATTTTCATTTAATGACGAAAAACCGTAAAATATGAATTAATTAAATAAATAAATGCATTAACTGTTAATTACATATATACATTTTTTATGACAATAATATTTTAGTATATTAATAAACCTTTTGTTAGGTAACTGGGAAATGGAAAATGGAAAAAAGAAACCTTAATTTGATATCACTTTAAGACAGATACCAGCCTAGTGAAGTGGTATAATCCATTCACATCTGTATATAATACGGAATCGTTATATGCAAATATGTTTTATTTAAAAGCAATCTTATTTTACCCAGTTTAATTAGAAATATGGATGTTTAACTAAATAATACGAAGATGAGTTAGGTTATTTCATGTAGTATAATTTTTGCACTATTGTTAGTGTATGTGTGTGTCAAATTTGTCTCTCCTGCGACACTTCAGGGATAGATTCACGCTTATTCCAGTTAAAACATTTAACTCCGTACGTAAGACGCGCGTACCACACGATGCCGCCATTCGTTTTTTTAGTTAAAATCCAAAACTATGAAAATGTATTTTTATTTATATTGACATAGCGTTTGCCAAATCTGTCAAAAACACTTTCAATTCATTAGCGAAATTTTCACACAAACAATCAAACGTCAAAACCAAACTAAAATAAAAAAAAAATCCCCATTCGGCACGCCGGAAGGCGGAGGTAGATTTCACCGAATCAAAGTAGGACTCCAATTGTACAAACTTGTATCATTGCGCGAGCTGCCGCGCGAGTGGTTTTGGGTTCTAGGGGATGTGAAACACGAAGATATGTCGAAATTGTCCTTGTCATGTCATGGTACCCATTGCAATAGGTGGCTTTCCTAAAGAAATCGACGATTAATCTATGCCTTTCATAAATTCAGGTATACCCTACACGCCATGCTTTTTAAACGTCACACGCCGCATCTGACGCATACAGCAATGACGAGATATCTCGTCATCGGCGCTGAGTGTGTTGGGAGTACCGTGTTAGATAAGTTCTTAGTACCTCTGTAATGCCTCCTAACGCACGAATAAATTATACGGAGATCCATTTCCACTGCAGTGATAACAAAATGTATCTCGGAGGCGTGATTGCGTCGCCGTCGCTCTATGGAAATTGGTCCATTGCGGCTATCCATTGACCCGATTGAATCTGCGTTTGCTTAATCCGATTTGTGTGATAGGTAAACGAGCGGGTGAGCATTTGTGGAGCGTGTGTGTGCGGCGCGATACTCGCATCCGGTTCCAACCGGTATTGATTGAATCGGGCGCGACCTGTAAATTCTGCCTGAAACCGGTTAACTCGACAGTAGGACACGTTTTGGCATAATATAGGATGTTTTTTTTAGAGGCATGGTTTTCAATCTGGCACAACTTTTTTCGTAGTTGGTGTTTTTGACAGCTGTCACTTGATTTATGCTCAGTTTGGTATGCCATTTCATAATGAATAGACTTACTCCTGAACAACGTTTGCAAATAGTGCAAATTTAGAAAAAATCACTCTAAATTTTTTTTTAAATCACTCTAAAATAATGTAAAAATCGCGTCGTGGGCCTGTGGCGTGGCCTCCAAGATAGTGCGATTTAACACCGCTGGACTATTTTTTGTGGGGTTATGTGAAGTCGCTTGTCTACGCAAATAAGCCGGACACGATTAACGCCTTGGAAGAGAATATTCGGCGCGTTATTGCTGACATACGGCCCAACTTGCTGCAAAAAGTGGTTGAAAATTGGGCCTCTCGGCTGGAATTTGTTCGAGTAAGCCGTGGCGGCCACTTACCCGAAATCATTTTTAAAACATAATGGCAAACCCTTATCTTTATAATAAAACTAAATTCTTAGCCATAACATCAAATTATATGCGTTTTATCTCTTCTTGAAAACCACGCCTCTAAAATCATCACCCTATATTATAGAGTTTGAATATGTTCATCGTTATTAATTATCAGGACAGAAACAGCCAGGGTTAAAAAAAATACACCCTTAACAAGAAATTTGCTAATTATACAGACTGATTATTGTTAAATAATTTTGGGTTAGATTTACCATATTGTAGTTAAAAAAAATTTTAGCAAATATATTTTGCTATGATTACAAAAAAGTTCATGAAAATTACGACCTGACGTTACCTGAAAATTTGGTAGTCGCATCTATAATATTCTGTTGTTTTTACTTGTTACCAAAAATAATTGTAGCGATAGCTAGATATTACATTAAATGTTACCAAAAATTATGGCACTTACATTGAGAGCTATGTTAGAAAATTATGTTACTCGCAACCAAGTTAGTTTAATAATAATCGATGTGCTGTCAACCATACTTTCTGGTTGCAAATACCATATTTTTGATACTATTAGGCAAAAAATACTTTCTTATTATTAGATATTACACCGGTCGAGATGAACTATTAACTTTTTATCTCTTTCACTCTCCCCCCCCCCCCCCTCTCCACCTCATTTTACCATAGGTAATGAACCTCGAGCTACGAAGTAACTACTACTAAACAGCGCTTTTTTATTTTACCATGCGTGATAGGGTAAAGTACTTTGTACCGTCAGATTTTTTTAACTATTGTAAATTTTAACTACAATGTTTTAGTTGTTGAACTTTAGGTTTTACCCAGGACTGACTAGTTAAGCCCTGCGGGTAGCATCGTCTCCAACAACATTTTTGTTCACTACTCAGCATTTGAAAACGTTTGATCCGGCCCCGGAGTAATTGATGAAGAAAGCAGGCATTAGAACTACAATGATGCTTATGGAATAGGGGATGCTATAGAGATGGGCGGTAAGATCGAACAATGAATTGTCTGTCAATCTTTTGAAAGTTTAAAAAGTAAAATATCCGCGGGTCTCTAGCCCGCATAATTGAAAACCACTGGCGCTCGAATGATTTCCAGCGCGGGTATGCCGTGAGAAAATCAATCATTCATTGTCTCGTACCTTTTATATGAAGTCGGGTAGCGTAAATCTCTCCGGCCGGAACACAGCGACGCACTTAAAAGTTACACCGCGCCGCCGGAAACCATTTTTCAAAATCACCCGCGATTTGAACTTTCAGGCTCGGGGAAATAATCGAGCGCCTCGAATACTCGATTAAATAATTCTACCAGCATGCCTATATTCTATACTGTTAGGACGATATAAACCGTACAAATTTCAGTGTATTTTAAGACTAAACCAACTTTTTGTTACTGTGCATCGCCAGCTTAGCGACCAGCTAAAGCCATCGAAATACTATTGAATAATCAACGTCAGTTTAGTATATTCTCACGCTAAAAGTTACAGCCTGATGTTGGCTGCAACCACCCGCGAACTTCTGTCAACGTGAAGGAATATTGCCCACCAATCTATTTTAATAGAGTTCATTATTTATATTTTTAAATGTAACGGTAGTTAATATTGTGAAATCTTGAATAAACCTTATCTTCAACCAACTCACTTTATTAACTATTTAACTAAGAACTGCATAAGGCCAGTTACATTCCTATAAAGCCATACACATTTTTTTTTATTTAAGAAGTACATCACTGTTTTAGAAGTTGATCCTTTTAAACAATTTATCTAAATACAGTCGCTAGCTGATCGTCCGCTCGCGATGCCACGTCAATGACTGCACTCCGGTCAAGGCTACGAATATCGATAAGCACCCTATTGTACCCCCTCCCCTTTGTGTCCCTCTCGGGATATACTTTATTTTTGTTGGTAGAAGCATTCTTCAAATTTATACCAGGAAAAAATGAAATCATCGAAACTTTCGATTTGTTATGTGACGGAAAAAAAATAACCAAATTACTCGATGAATTTTATTTTATGTTTTAAGTGCCTTTTCATTCGGTTTTCAGTTATAACATTATGTTTTATATGTCTCTCACATAACAAACGTTATGTATGTCTCTCACATTTAATGTGTTATTGCCAAACTCTTTCAAACTACGGCTATTCAATTCTCCGATGATAGCATCAAGTTTGTACTCCCGTAAATGGCAAACTAGTACTTACAAACTTTATACTTAGATGGACTAACGTTACGTTTTTTGCAATGATACATTTGAATGCGTTACTCTATTATTATCCCTTAATTCCTTAATCCCTTATTTTGATAATTTTTGTTTTAGAATATTTGAGATACACAGAGTACTGTGCAGGTGTAAAAAAAACCTTATTTCAAGACATCGTGAAGCCATTTAGCATAATATTAGTGTTTTATTAAATAAAACATATATCACTGCTTTGTGACAGAGCGTGCATTTTCGCGTGGTTGGCGGTCGCTTTTAAGGTTAGCATTACACTAACGCGTTTATGCATAGTGTCGACTAAGTTTACTTGGTTACTATTGCATTGGTACTACAGCATTAACGGAACGTCTACCATAACAGTAAAGAAAAACAAAAAGTAAAACAATAAACAACTATCATGCAAACTCCTATCAATTATTGTAAATAAAAATAACAAAAAAATTGTATTGTAATATTTGGGAATATTTTTTGTTAGTTTAAATCACACTATCACCTATTTTTAGTTTAACATAGGTTCTATTTTTCAATCAAATGTATTTTTTTGTATCTTACTGTGTAAAACTGTTGGTTTTTCTAATAAAGAGAAATAAATAAATAAGATATATCTTTAATTTTAATTTTTCCATTGATATGTTTTTTTTTATATTCTATATAATGTAAAAAATAAAAAAATATATATTAAATCGTAATAAAATCTAGTATACATTTCGACTTGTATATGTTAGCCTTGTATGTGTATGTTAATGCATTAAATACATGTGTTTGTTTTGTAAATATGAAATTGGAAAGTATGAGTACAGCCTATGTTATGTCAAATAAAAAAATAATGAGTTTACCGACTGTGTGTTTATTATTTAATTGATAAAATAAATAGAAAAATTTAACTGATTAAGCTTGTGTAACTTTTAAACGTTTTTGGTAACTTTTAAACGTTTCAAGTTAATATAATCATTTATTTTCATGTCTGTAATATTTATTTATTTATTTAACAGGTAAGCATACGGCGAAGTAGCATAGCAGCATAGTAATAGGTAAGATTTTATTATTATTACAATATTTATTATTTACTGGTATTCGTTGGTAATAATGTCTTTTTAGTTACTCATCAATGTTGAAACATAGACATTGTTTGGGAAAAAGGGGTAAATATAGATCTACTTCTAGAAAGAAAATAAAATTGTAACTGTCAATTTTTCCCCCAAAAACGAAGTTTAATTCTAGCGTGATTTAAAAGCACACGCAAAACAGAGAAAACGCCACCAGAAAGAGATACCTTAATTATGTTTCGTTGAATATTAAAGAGAAGGGTTTTTTTTTACCACTTTTTAAGTATATTACGCGCTGGTAGGAGTGTGAGATTTGGCATGGTTAAAGTTTGTATGGAGGAGGAGTCAGCTAAAAGTTATCTATAATATGTGTTAAAAACAAATTTGATTTAATAAATAAAACGTGCATACAACTGACAGCTCATTGACAGAATGAGTTTCGAGCTGTGAATTTTGTGTGATTTCAAATGTTCCTTTTTCAATATTCTGTCAATGTCAATGCAGTAATGTCATGTCAAATTTTTACAGGAAAAAATTAAAATTGACAATATATTGTATTAAAAAATAAATACAAATACAAGCCGTAATTGTGTTTTTTTTTTCAACTGTTATTAATATTAAATTTCATAGATATTGCAAGGAATCAACAAACAAGGTATTCTCATCTCATTATAGAGGTATAAGAACCCTTATAGCGCTCAAACTTAAAAAAATAATGAATTAAGGCCAAGTTTCGACCCCTGGGCAACCACTAGTATACTTTCATACGCTAAATATAATATTTATAGAACAATTTGTTTTTAAACCACTTCGCTGAGAGATTATGGCCGTGGAGATGAGGAATCCGTGAATCGGATGAAGGAGGCTGTAATGGAGTTTATATGGAGAAACATTTACGCACGAATGGGGACGGGATTGCGATGATGAAGAGTTCCATAAAAGATTACGACCGAAGGACCGACCAACGAGATTGACCAATAAAGAGAGTTTGGGCGTTCCCTTACTATTTGACACCATTACGCAAAATTATCTTAATAATAAGGCAGACGAGGATATCTTCGGCGCGGTAATAGAACTTGCGCGCGCGTTCAGCGTTACCAAACCATGATGCAATCACACTTAACGACTGCTATTTTAGGTTTCAATCACATAAAAAGGAATAAATTTTAAATTTACGCATTTAAATTTCTTTTTAAATCAAAAATTATGTTACACCCGAATTTAAAATAGAAAAAAAATAAAATTTTCATAAATACAAAACGTTAATAGAAATGATATTTAGAAAATTATTATCATAATCCAGTGATGATATCAGCGAGTGATAGCCGCGTCGAGCACGGCCTGTGGGCACAGTGGTATAAGCGCCTGCTTATAAACAGTTTTGAATCACCGGTGGATCAATCGCCACTGAGAATATTCAAAGTCGCCTCAACACTGTCGACTGAGTTAAGTAACAAGACATACACAAAAAAAACTCTCATTCAGTAACAAACTTGCGAGATGTTGTTTACCTGTAGAACGACCTCGCATCATGAAAACAATAATAAGGCAGTCGGAACTGCGCCCAATAGCGCCCCCCGTCACACAAGCGATACGAATGAAGAATGAACCCCGTTTCATGGTCTATTTCCTGCCTTCCCGATACCAATGTCAATAAAACGATATCCACTTTTTATTTTATTTTCAATATAATAAAAATGGCCTAATCGAATCAATGTTAATTTCATTTATCAATTCACAATTACGACCGTAAATATTGGAAAAACTTTCATCCACAATCGTTTGATCGCGTCATAAACTACCCTACAAATGAATATTGTCTCAACAAAGGCTACAGATAATGCTGGCAAATATTGCACCAAAGTCGGGATTCAAAGTAAAGTACGCCTATGAGTATAAATGCCTATGCAACTCGTTGGCTTGTTTGCAAAAGCCCTCCGAACAGTGTCACAATAGAAAAAAACAACTATAGAATTTTATTAATTTATTCATAATGTCACAATAAGAAATTGCAACAATAAATGATATACCGTTGCCAGTTCTCATGCCCAGTTTAATTGGAAGTTTTGCATAGACGTCAAAAGGCAACTAGACTTAATAAGTTTGCAAATTCCTTCTTGAAAGACACAAGCATTTGCTTTGTGTGGAAAAATGCTAAATTGCATTTCACACGTGACGTCAAACCAGACCGTCTTGAGACGAGTTATAAATTCCTTTTCCACGGTTTAGTTTTCATAATCGAAGATAGAACTTTCAGTCTTCAGTTTCCTCGCCGAGCTTTCACCTTTCTAGGTAGTCAATAAATATACAAGTCATTACTTTGTATCGAGTTTAAGCTTTTTTTTTTAACTACAAATATAAAAATAGCTCTTTTGTTTATCGTAAACTAGCTGCTCGATACGCCTGATACGAAATTATGTTTCGATAATATTATAAAATATTTTTTTTTCCCTACCCCTACTTACTTTCCTATTTAAACCCCTACTGTCTCTAAATGTACAGTAGGGGTTTTAATTACCCCCTGTATAGTAGCTTTCCCCGAACCTTCTATGCATACACTACACATAGGTAATGTTTAAAGATGTTATCCTTATTCCGCGGCATACAGCAGCGCCATCTTTATCCGAGAATTACCCAAACAGCGTCGTACTCGACAGATTTTTCGGCAGCTAACCACCGCCACATTGGGAAAGCATAAGCAAAAAAAAAACACACCCGGAGAGAGAGAAGTGAAGTTGCAGCCGCACGGACCACCCTAATCTTGCTAATGGAGTTCGCGATGAGATTTAAAATGAGATTTCACAGTTGGGACAGGAGGCTGGCGAGCCGCTCTGGTCGGAGAATATTTTATTTTCCACGGCAAAGTTGGAAGAGTGCCTGACTCGGCTGTGCCCCACAGACGCCGCCATTTAGGAACGGCATTATCGAAATAGCAATCGATTTTTTCGGGAACAAAACTCGATTTTTGAAGTTATACTTCTTTGCGCCCGTTGTACTCATTGGGATGGGATGTTGGTCGAGAAACCTCGTCACGCGTAAGGGTAAAATCCGTAGAGTGCCTTTTTATACGTTCTCTACCAAAGATACCCCAAGCGTCTCGGTGGGCCAGTGGTTAACGCACTCGTCTCCCGTGCTAGAGTCCCTGGTCCCCGGCTGGGATTTTTTTTTTCACAAATTATACGAAAGAATACGAATATACGAACTTAATAATGATAATGTATAGGTGTATATTATAATAAAGAAGTGACTTATAATAATATATTGAATAACGGAGAAAAATGTCTTATATTTCATTTATATATCCTGTCTGCCTGTGTGTGTGTGAGTGGGTGTGTGCGAACGACCAAAGAAGTATAACTTCCACCATCTGGTCCGACAAAAACCCATTTTTTTTTATAATAATATAGTCAACGGCCTGTTACTTAAATAAACCCGCCGTGACGAGCATTTTTTAAAACCATTTCCTAAAATTCGACCGTAAAAATCGCATCTCATTTCCTCCAGTTCGAGTTGTCTAGATATCGAAGTCGCTGTTCACTGGCTTGTTAACTCAAAAAAATCAACCTACAGTTTAATATATTTTCATTATATTATTTTGATTCCGGATAAAAAGAATTGTTATTCTTAAATATCTCTGCAAGGAAATTAGTAGAAATCTACAATTAACCGTTTTTTATCGATTTTCTTGCTTTTTACGGAATGCGTTGTTAAGTCAAATTTAGTAGGTAGTCAAGATTGTCCCTTGATTGAGTTATAACGGTACTCAAAGACAATCGTTTATCAAAATCAAATCAGCATCAATGAGTTAAGTATTTGTAATTTCTATATATATATATAAAAAATATGCTTTCTTATGTATATTTGAGCAAAATTATAGTTCGGTTCAGTTAATGATTAACAGTTTTTTTTAATAAATTTTTAACCTAACCTAACAGTTTTTATTGAGAATAAATTTAGTTATATTATATAAATGATAACAGTATTAAAAGTTTTGTAATGTCTAAGTTCATCTTTAGTATATTTTAACGTTATAATTTATCGTGTATTTCAATGATTAATTTGCATTTATTTATATATTCTGATTACCCAACTCAACAGAAATTGTACACAATACAATTTCTAATAACGTAAAGGTAATATAAATTGAAGTATACAATCTTTAAGCTAGGTTAGCCCAATAGACTACAAAAGATAAATAGAGATAAAATGAATTTAAAACAAAATATTATGATTTTAAATTTAAACTAAACTCAAATTATCAAAATCTATTTTGCAAATCTAGATAAGATATTATTTTATTGTTAAGTTCAATTTACATCCCTATTTCCGATTGCCACGCTTCCAAAGAAAACGTTTCGAATCTCTTATTGATATTGGCGGATATGGAAATTTATTAAGATCATATTGCATGCCTGTGACACAGCATCCAAACACTTCCGTGTACTTTGCTTCAAGATAAAATCTTATATATGCGAAAAAAATATATATTGGCAACATTTAGGAACTATATCTGGTGTATATAGGAAGATTTTAAATTTAGGAGGTTGATCTATCTATATCGATAACTGAACCAGTCTCACAAAAAAATAATATAATTTCGAAAAAAAGTATACTATTGTGATTATATTATTAAGCATTGTTTTTCTTTTAAGAGCCGCGGGGTCACTGACCGTTCTCGCGCCTAGCGTTCAACCGCGGTCTCAAACTTTAGAACGATTACTATTTAATTTTGAAGTCATTTTTCTCGTAATTCAGAAACGTATTTCCCATATTTTTTACTGATTAATGTTTTATTGTTAGTAATTATAAAACATGAAGTCCTTTGCGTCTGACTATAGATTATTTTTGAAATTTATGTTAGTTTATTATATTTTTTTTAAATAAGCGCCTTTTAAACTATTTTACCTTTTTAACACAAGAGTCTAATGAAAAAAGTAAGCAATAAAAACATGGTTTCTAACACTAAATTATAGAACTTTGTTGATTAAAAACTAGAAATGAATAATATTAACGTAAAAAATAAATATGTGGCAACTTTTATTTATTTATTTAGTTTATTATTAAACATATGTATGAGATATGTATTTACCGAGGACGCAACATATTCGGTGGTTATTTTCAGTAAAAGTAACATCAGCTGAATTTGCATAAAAGACTCATTTTCTCAGGTTTAATAAGCAGTTAAATCTTAGGGACGTATCCTGCCGGAAATTGTAACACATTTACGCATAAGCCATCTTAAGGTGAATATTTCTTCACACAAAAGTAGGTAAATTGTATTTTGTGAGGGAAAATGAGAGGTACTTTTCAAGAAATCATTTGCCTTATCGTGATCGCGCGAATCCATAATAGAAATACAAACAAAAAACTAAGAAAAAATAGGTATGCCCTTGAATTTTACGGCAGTTATCGTGTCCACAAGAAAGTGATAAATATATAAACTTTTAAACTGAGTGTGGTTTTCGATTCTAGATGTGAAATGCGAAGATATGTCGACATTTTTTGGAAGTCGGGACATGGTACCCATTAAAATAGGTAACTTACCTAATTAAATCTATTTAAAATGTGGATTTTCCAAAGTTATCCCTCAATTGCGCCGTAACTATTAGTTATGTTAAACAATATTTTAATAAGCCGAACTCACGTATCGAGCAGCGCCATCTATCGGCTAAGCCGGTTGGAAATGATTGGACGCACTAATACCGTCAACAAAGCCCCGAGCACGCCATCCAATTATTTTTCATGAGCTTTGGGAAATTTTATGGCTACATCATAGGCACATGGAATATCAACAAAACCCACAAAGTATCGATCACTCTACATAATACATATTCAGCCTGCTTCACTAACCACAGAAAGGTGGCTTATAAAAGAAAGAAAAAAATCCCTTTCGGTACGCCGGAGTCGGAGGGGTAGATTTCACTGGATCAAAGTAGGACAAAGTAAACTCTAATTGTACGAATTTGTATCAAGCATTGCGCGACTCACTTCCGATTACTGAATCCCACTTAATAGTGCTGTAAGGGTGCTCATATCAAAAATTTTGAAACAAAATTTGTCGGGAAATTATAGGACTACAGTTTATATTTTGAAAGGATTTGATCCTGTGGGAGGTATGATTTTTTAAATTTTGGAAAACTATACTTTCCCATCCCCACCACTAACAGTTGGCGCTATCAAAAAAGTTTACTAAGATTACTTTTAGGCACTTATGCAAGGAATAAAAATAAAATTTAAATGAATTCAATATCTTATATATTAAGAAAGTTATAGCAAAATAAAAACCACCCCTCCCCCCCCACGACCGAGATTTTGTGTCCCTTAAATTTTTTTAATCAATTTGAAAGTGATTGGTGTAAAATTAAGGCAGTTATTGTGTCATATAGAAAGATAGATATAAAAACTTATATATAAATTTTAAAGTTGAGGGTCGTTATGGGTTGTAGGGGATGTGAAACGCAAAGTTATGTCGAAATGTTACTCTTTTATAATTGAATAATAATCACGAAATTTACACCAACGCAAAGTTATTAAAACTTTAACTTTACAGCTTATCATTTTGATACAATCTTAAAAGTCAATGTTTTAAATGCGCATTTATTTTTACCTTTTTAAAAATCCTTAATGAGGAATATTCTTTATCTAGGTTTTAAAGCTTTTAAAATTATATTATTAATTTTAATTAAAATTACAGCTTCAATCATTTCTATTGGGATATATTGGTTTAATCAACTTATAAAAAATTGAAAATATACCCCCAATTTAAGAAAGCCATCAAAACGCACGTACTGAAGAAATCTTTTATAAATACAGTGAACTAAGTGACGCTCCATTATGGAAAAAAATGTTAGAAGTTATAAATGGGTTAAAGTGACGCTTACATTATAATATGGAAAAAAGGTTTTTTTCTAAAATTAACCGTATAATGAAGAATAGTTTTTTTAATGCTCTTGCTAAATTAGATTATTTTTTGTACGTAATTTAAATGTAAAAAATTAATCATAGAAAATATATAAACTTTGAAAAAAAAATTAAATCACATGACGAAAATAGCACACTAGGCAGAGAAATCTAAACTGCCTTCCTTGGTACAAATTTATCTCGTCAAGGAGGTATTAAACAACAGTGCGGGGTAACAGTCGCGTGTCACTCTAATTCATGACCTAAATTAAAATAAATGGCTGAAAGCTCACTTTAGTTTGCAAAGCGAGCGTTCAAAGCTAATTAATATCATAACCATAATAACATTTTAACGCCTTAGTTTGTGAATATATTACCAACATGTACGCGGTATTAGAAACATTTTAATATATGCCCGCCCAAACCCAGCTTCAGGTTTATCGGGCTGAAAAACAGCTCTTATATATAAATTCTGCATCGCTATTCAATTCAAAAAATGCAAGTAACATAATGTGTAAAATTATAAAATTGAAGTAGGCAGAGTTATCAATTTCGAAAAATATAATTTAATATTTATTATCTTATTGTTTTATTATTGAATTTATTGAAACATCTATACTTAAACTTAAACTAAGCATCTAGATAAATTAAACTGGTCTAAACATCTTGAGCAACTCAAACTTAAATTATCTTCAACTCGATATGCCTTAATGAAAATGAGAGGTATTTTGGATAAGAGTATGTTGCTTTAGGTGAATCTCTTTAAAGGTGCGGAATACTTATGTGGGCATCTTCACTCTTCAAAAAAAAAGCCATTAGGGCTGTCACCGGGATTCCATCGACTGAATCGTGTAAGTCATATTTTAAATATTTAAATATTTTAACAATTTATGGTATTTTTGTACAAGCGACTATAATCTTAACAAAAAAATGGCTGCTACACAGAAATTAATTCTTTCTCACAACGCGCGTCAGAAAGATAAATTTTTGCAAACTGTGAGAGACACAATAAACTTTCTAACCGAATTTAAGCAATAAATAATTATAGTAAATTTTAAAAAACTCTAAAAGAATTTCCAGTCAATAAAACATTGTACAGTTTTAAGGATTTTATTTTCTCTTTCAATTCGCTGAATGTTTGACATTTTCGAAAAGTTTCAACATTACTTACTCTGATTTCTATTTAGTTTTGTTTTGTTGTCTTATTATTGTGCAATATTGTAATTTACATTGTCATATAAAGTGTGAATGGAAAATAAATAAATATATGTAAAAAATCAATAAATTTGCAGTTTTCATTTTACAAAACGGATTTATTTCTTTCACCTTTTCGTCGTATTCAGGAAATCCAAAGATCCGTTAAAAAAACAGCGATTTCTAATGTTATTTGTTAAGAAACTATATCAAAATTCATAATAGTCTCAAAGAAATACAACGTTAAAGTTTTTATTCTAAATCGTGTAAAACAGTTATTTTTCAATGGCTCCTCCCTCCGCTAACTATGTCACTGGGTCACTGGGCCGCGGTCAGTCGAAATCGAGGTTAATGACCTGCCACGTTGTTCGAAACGCCCTATTAGGGCGGAGCTAAATGATTGCTATCAGATGTCATTGTCATTGATGTTGTTAAGACATTCCTCTTACAACCCCTTCTCTGGGGTTGTAAGAGGGATGCTACTGGTCGACAGATAATATTGATTTATCGATTGATAAGATCGATTTACACCAATTTTATTTCAAAAATAATAAATTAGGTGATGAAAATTTTTCGCATTTTGTTATATAATTTCTTACTCTTAATAGCGAACATAAACACTCCCTAAAGTCTGTGGTATTGGTCTTGGGACACCCTGTATGCGTTGTGCGCGCATGACCTAAAACTCGGCCTGTGCCTTAAATCACAAATCGTGATGGAAAAGTTTCGCGAAAATGTAAATTGCGTCAGCTGCCTACAATCAAACTTTTCGCTTATGAATTCAACCGTTCTGAGTGCCTTTCACTTCGCGAGTCCTAAATGCAGAGTTACAAAGTTGACTGTTCCTTAGGCCGGTTAATTTTTACGCTCGGAGGCATAATTTCCTGCAATCTTACGGAATTTCCGAGATGAATCCGTTTATTCATTCCCTAGTTAGCGTCTCTGATAATTTTATTATGACTGAAATCTTCCATTTCGAAATTACAAATAAATTATCAGATAATATAATAAAAAACTGCTACAAGAATTTAAGACCATGTCAACGCCTTTGCTCACGCAGCCAACAGACAAAGATAGCTTCATGGAAACGAGTACGTTCCGTAAATGAGATGCAAGATAACGTGAATATTATTATTTATTTTCGCTCATCTTTTAGATTTCATATTTTTGATGATAAAACATTTTCGACGGCCTAGTTTATTTGTTTTTTTTGCCCCATTACAAATGATCTCGAAAATCCATTAATATCACATGTGAAAATATCACATTTTTATAATCATCTACTGTTTCACAGAAATATGTCATGGGTGTGGACTTGTGGAGGTAAAAACTTAAAAGCTCGTTCATAAAATGTTATAGTAATATAAAACTACCATTAAAACAAGATTAATACCAAAGATTAGCAGTAATGCCGAAAAAATGAAGGTAGTATCGATAACGCGAAACGCGGCGCAAACGAGTGTACCTCAAAGATATTATAAGGCCTAACTAAGACTCCCTTAGGAGTATTTAAGACACAATATTTCGGTACACTTTTCAAAAAAAAAAATTACCGATACGAAAACCGATTTTCACATCAAATATTTTAGCGATTTTTGTTAACAAATAAACCTGATCGTAAAACAAATGAAAATGATAATTATTATCTTACTCCTAATTTCGAATAAATTTATTTTAACAGTTCAAGAGATTTCCCTGAATTATTCGAATTAATGATCAAATCGTGAAAATATGAATATTTCGAACTCCATACGATTTAATAATTTAAAACACAAATTAATTGTATATATTTGTGTTTTGGGTAAAGCGAAACTTTTCGAAAAAATGTAAAAAACGGTAACACAGATTTAAAAACGCAATGGTTACCCTACCTTGATGTTTGATAGAAAAAGTAAACAAAACAACATGTTAAGTATAATAATTAATGAATGACACAAAAAATAAGCAATTAACCGTGATTTTATAGCTGTATGGTTTGGCGTAAATCATTTTATTTATTTAATACTATACAGGATGTCCTAAGAACATTTAAGTTGGTTTTGTGTAACCTATTATCGGCAAGAAATAATATAAAAAAATATTTATTAACAGATGGTTTTGATTCGGTCATCGCGCGAATTCCGATGCCGCGCCTATCGATAATGGCCTTGACACCCTTACGGTGTACGGCGGCAGCTGAGCGCTCACAACAAAGATAATTATTACACGATATTTTTACTATTTTCTCGGTAACTATGATGATTTTTTATATAATGCTAGAAATCGCAGGATCATTTTTTCCTATTGCTGGCATTTGGTAACCATTGGATATTTAATCATAATAATAATAAGTTTAGATATCTAGAATCTGCCTTTACTATGTCTTGCCATAGTAAAGGCAGTTTTTTTTTAATTTAATTCTATTTCTGAGAAATTTAAAAAATGACAAACTGCTAATAGTTCTTTTTTTAGTTGAATTGCTCTCTTATAAAATACATTAGAGATTTAGAAAAAATAGTAATTAAAAGGTAAATGAATGGCCTAAAACAGAAAAGTTTGTTTTCTTAAATTTCTATATTATGAACCTGTAATTGATTAAAAACCAACAATTGCTTTCCGCGTAAAGAGTAAAACCCGACGCCCTATAAAAATAAAGCACAGAATTTCAAGGTCAAAATCCTTTTATTTCACTTTTACAAATGTTTGTAGTTTCGAAACGACAATCTTGTCTATGTAATGAATGTAGTTATAGTGGCACCAGAGACAATCTGCTTTATTTGTAAACGATTTGCAGTCTAAACTCACAAATGCATTTGCAATCTGTCTTTAAAATAATGAAACTGTGTGCTTTTTGTTGATGTTGATGTTTGGGTGTTGGTGCGCCATCTACATTGTGTTTCAGTCACCAAAGGATGGTTGTTGATTATTAATAACACTATGTTATTAATACTTAGTCAATGCTTCCACTACTAGCAAAACAGGCAGGTTTTGTAAAGGTCTATATAATGTGCCGGAAATTAACTAAATATCGTTCATTAATGATGTCACTGTTTCCATATAAAACCCAATTCGAATGGTAGCGCTATCTGCTGTATGCTTTCGAACTATTGCATTAAAATTGAAAATTATTTGATAATTTTGTAGTGTTACAATAGATGGCCGACGGCCACATTGCGTCGTTTATATTCAACCGACTTCAACAAAGGAGGATCTCAATTCAGTATAGGTATTTTTATTGTATGTTTCGTCAGTACTCCGAAATGCCTTAATAAATTTAGATGTTTTTTTATTTATTTATTTTATTTTCAATAATTTACGTCAAGTGTAAGTAGTGTAACAACAAAATTAAAAACTTATTTTTCCGATAAAAAAAACAGTTTTCTACTGACATTTTTTTTTTAGTTAATCTTTTCTTTTCGATAAGACCGTTTTAGTTGTCAATAATGAGTTTAAATACACCGGTATTTAAACAAATTTCAGTAAAATAGTTTTTTTTTGTTTTTACCTAGGTAATAGGAGAAATGAAACGAGCCAATAGTTTAGGGTATATTGGTATAATACCTATTGTCTATTTAATATATCAATATTTCAATATTATAAAACTACAGTTAACAAAAAACAAAATTCATAGAGTACACAATAGAGACGTAAAAGTGGCATTTTCAAAATATCACAATAATTATATTAAAGGAAACAAATTTGCCAACAGCAGCGACAATAAAAATACTTTCATAGTCAATAATCAGCAAAACTGCTTAAAATTTAACATTTATTTATAATCAATACCATATTGTCACACATTATTTAAACGTAATAATTATAGCGATTTAAATACGAACATATTTCACTAAACAATCTTAACAGATGCAATATTGAGTGTTACCAAGTTTACTTTACTCAGGATAGACGTCCGCGTTATAAGGCGACACCGTTTAAATCGCCCTATTATTCTAGCGTAACTAATAGCCGCGTTACTGAAGCTGGCTAATAGCGGTGACGAAATCGCGTTCATTCACAGCCATAGCTACATATGTTATATGCTATATGCTATATGTTATATGCCATAGCCATAGCCATATGTTAAGGTCGCTTGCTTATTATTGCACATTCCGCAAGTTGCACAGATGGTCGCCGGCCGTAACTATTTTGACAGTCGCCCTATTATTTTTTACCCTATGCGGCCAGACCCCAGCTTCAGTGACACGGAAATCCCGTTGAAAGTGACACAATGACAATAAAACCCAGTGACGAGATCACACTATTATTTTGTAGCCGTTTAAGTATTAGTCTATTCCGAAATCGCTATCACTTAACCTCAATTATATGATTATCGCGTTAACGTCCACTGCTAACTCAGGAGTTAGCAGTAGCAGTTTTAATTTTTTTGATTCTTTTTGAATGAGTTCAACCTAACCACACTGCTGTCAAAATTAGCTGTAGGAAAGACGCACTGTACACTAATGCGATTTCTACTAATACTTGTGAAGAAAGTATATCAACATTCATCATGGTTTCCGATTAAAAAGCGCCCGTGAGAAAAAAGGGAATTTACAGGAGCACGTTGATAACATTAATTAATTTGGGCATGAAATATTTTTGTATTTTTTTTATACAATTTCTTACACGTAATAGGGAACATAAACACCCCCTTAAGTCTTCGGAATGGTCTTGGAACACCCTTACCCCTTTCCTCTATTTCTGTATTTTTTATCCTTTTCACGGTTTGATTTTTCTGTTTTAAATAAAATTGTATTTGTAAGGGTAGTACTGAAAACGAGTGCTTTCCTTTATTGAAAAACAAAGTTATAAATGGTCATTGTTAAGTTTAAGTGTAATTTAGTATTAAGAATCGCTGTAGTTAACTTTGTAATAGTAAATAAATAAATAAAATATAACTGGAAAATATGTAAAATAAATGAATTTGAATTTGGTTACAATCGACCCGGCCCTGTTTTGTGACGTCATAATGCCACCAGCCGTTTAATCCAATTTTTCAATATTTTATAGAAATAAAAATAGTGTGATTAAGATTGGTGGCCTTTCAATTATTTCTTCAGGAACTAACTATTTATTCATAAGAAACTCAAAATTGGTTTTGTTATTTTTATAATGACACAGTTTGTGTTATTTTTTACTATAAAATACAATAATATTTCAATGTTATACAATTTTCTATGATAGTGTCTATCCTTATAAATGCATATTATTTAAATATGTAAATTATTATTGTTATCTTTTTAGTTTGATTTGTTGATAACTTTTAGGTTTCGGACGGGACTGAGGAGGGGGAAAGAGGGGGTAATTCCATCGGAAATTTTAAATATCAGCCTTTTTTTTTGATATTTACGATATATTTTGTTTTTTTATTGTGCGAATTATGATGTAAATATAATATATCATACGCCTAATTTAAGCATTATGTAGAGAAATAAATAAATTATAAAATAGGCTCAAAAAAAAAATACAGTAAAAAAAGAATTGATTGCATAATAGATTTATCACACTTATCTATGATTATGTACGACTGACTGATATAATTATGTATAATAATTTATGTAAGTTGTAAAAAATGTACTTTAATTAGGTAGATATTTTTTTTTTGATATGGACTTGTGTATTTTTAATATTATATGCTCCATAAAACACTACACATTATGTTAATAAAAACATTTTCAGCTGGTTATTACATACGATAAGAATGGCTTCATAATATCTTTTCTTAAATACACCTAAGAAGAGCACGCATTAAAAAAAAAAAAAACTCGTGATCATATAACAATTCACAATCTAAAAAAGCAATTTTATCAATAGTGGTAATAATTAAAAATAAAAAAACATACGAAATACCATCACAATTCCGTCTGCAGATACAACTATGCTTATATGAGGACATTTTTGTTAATATATTAAAAACTTATATCTCGATTTATAACTTAATTATTGTTCCAATATTTAAATATAATAGACACATATGTATAAATAGCGACACACAAAAATAGCGAACATCGCTCGTTCATTAAACAATCTGCTCAACAAAAACAGTGTAATGACTCGAAGTTGCCGTCTGTGAACCAAACAATAAAAGTTAATCGTGTCTACCCGACAAAGTCGTCGTAAATCGGGTAGCGTAGTTATGAACTGGCCGCCAAGCGCCAGTGTCACTGCGACCGCGAACGTAGCAACACGTCTGAGAACCCACCCGGTAAAATCGAGCAATCAAAATAACAAAAGTTTTATGTGTCGAAACATTTAACATGAAAAAGCGTGATTGAAATCAGCATTTTATTTTATTAAATCCAAAAACCTCTATGATATGATAAAATTATTTTACAAAAATATTTTTGTGTTTTTTTTTAAATTACTGTATTATTTGAAAATAAAATATTAGTTTATTTAACAGAGGAGTCGACCGCCAAACGTTTCATAAAAGATCGTTAATATTATCTTTGATTTAGAAGTGTTTCTTTAATTATAAATTTATATTTTTGTTTTAAATTAAAAAAAAATCTTGATATAAATCTCTGAAAAATTTAAATAATATTTATATTTTTTTTTCTAAATTCAATATTGTTTTTTCTTAAATATTTTGTGTAGACGATGTTATTAATAAAATTATATTATCATCTAAGTAGCATAATGTAGTAATCTGTGTTTTGATTTATGTAATATTAAGTTTTTTCCTCTTCCTATGTTAATGTAAACTACTATGTAAATCTGAAGATTCCTTTTAAAATTACATAAATAAAATAAAAATAGAGCATGTGACGGAGGCTTTTTTTTATTTACGAAAATTTAAAATAAAACTTAATATTTGAAAACCTTATATAAGTGCAGGGGGTAATTGTTTAAAAAACTGGCAATTGAATTTATTTATTTACAAATTTGTATCGTTTTCCAGTAATTTTTGCTACTAGTATGAACGATTAATATCAGAAATCAGAATTCATGAAAGTAATTATAATTAACAAATACTGTGTTTAATAAAAGCATAATTTAAATAAATACTTTTTACCGGAAGACTCCCCGCTTATGATTTTTTGTCAGAGTTACTAGTAGCTAATTCACAATATTTTAACGCGTTCACGCTTTTTCTTAGTTATTTATTAGTAAAAGAGTAGAGTAGGAATTGTAGCGTAAGCAGATTCTATAATTACTATATTTCGTCCCTTTAATTTTATAGTAAGCCCATCTACTTATGCATCGCAAATTTATCTTTATTTATTCGAATAATTCAGTACTTTGCAACGATGATCTTCGATTTTTCCGATAGATACTTTCAGAATCTCACGGCTATGTTTTAAACCTTATGTGCCGTCTTTCTCTTGTGGTAACTGAAATCAAAATAAATTTATGTTAAAAATGCGATTGTTATATGTTATTCAAATTGGCCTAAAAAATATATTAAATTCATAACCAAAATAAATTCGCTGGGTCACAAAATGTTGAAAAATAACCACACTATTTTATATGAAATGTGATAGGTTTCGACAGATTAATTTTTTCATTGTGCTTAAGTTTGCATATTTTAATAGGAGGATGAAATGTAAGATTCGCATTTTATCGCATGGCAAGTCATGGGATAAAATAAAATACGAGCAAAATATATTATTTTAATTGAGGTAGGTGGATTTGAACCCTCCGAAATTAAGCGCACATTGTAAATGCCTATAGCATTGGTACTTCAAAGGCTGGATGTTGGTGACGAACAATTTACAATTTGTTTTACAAAATAACTGAACCGTGTAAACACGCAATCGAACCCAAGCTTATTTATTTCTCAGGCAAGATATTGCGCTGTTAAAAACTCACCGTACAATCGCATAGAGAACGAGCAAAAGTGCGACAAGGACGGCACACGATAGTCCGGCTATCAACGCAGCATGCTCGTCCGGCAGTCTTTTACCTGCAAGCAAAATGTTAATATTTTTACGAGCGTATCAAAATGTACCGGGAAACTAAAGTATCTCGTACGTGCCACTAATTTCAAACAAGAATGCAGGTGCACCCTCCCCCCTACCTCCTCCTACGACGACATTAGGTTATTATCAATGATCAAAGCTGAATTAGAACCACTCCCTCTTATCCTAAGAAGTTAACATGTTGGTTTAGTTGACATCGATGACGATGACAATTTATTTTAATAATCCGAATGCTTATTATTCGATCAAGGAGTCTAGAAAGTTAGGTTTATGAAGTCATTCAAACATATGCTATTTATTTTATAGCAGCAGAACAATACACAAGCAATGACGACAAAAAAATGAATCATTAGTTATTATTTATTAAGTACTTGTGTGTGCCAACTCAAAACGAAGTCATAATTTTTGAGCTGAATGTGAATCTATTGCATTCATCAAGTCAATAAGGCTCAGGATGTTTGTAAAATTCTTTTTTTATGCAACCAAACTGTATAATAACCTAGAATCAGAAATTTTCTAATTTTACTATTTTTTTTTTAAAGATAAAATACCCTTAATTAATCCCTTTCTTAAAAAAAAAATGAATAGAAAATCATAAAAAATATGCGAGATATGGCAACTTTAAAAGTTAAGGAAACTTTGGATGCCTTTATTGAAAACCTACCTCTAAAAAGCAAGTATGTCTTCTCTGGCTGATCGGAGATGTGGACATAGTAGTCATCCTGGTTCTCCCCGGCGGATTGGTCCTCGTCACCCTCGTAAGTCGACCACTCCGAGTCCTTGTTCAGCTCGCTTTCGGTCACGTTGCAGTTGGCGTACTCGAAAACTTCATATCTGAAAAGGTTACAGTTCAAAGCCTTCAAACTTCAAAGCCATTTCAAAATATGATTAATCTAAAACTCTAAAATGATACAATTCAAATAGGTAATAATAAAGGCTTCGTGCATATCAAAACATATTTAACTTTGCAGAGAAACTCGAATAATAGAGACACGAATAAACCTTAAATATAAAATATCCAGAGATTAAAATATCTCTTGCATTTTTCGGGTTAAACACTAATTTTATACTTACTCGGTGGAACTATTTATTTTATTTTATTTTATACTTGTAAGCTGGCACCATTATTTTCATTATCTTTATTGTTAGGTAGGCGTTTAATTTAAAAAAAAGATAAATAAATAAATAGCGTTTCGTGCGTCTCCCTTTGCGACTCAACAGATGCGACAAACAGCATCATCATCATCAGATGACAGCACGATGGGAAATTTAGTGTTCAGAAATGATCGATACCTGAGGAAGTTTTCGACGCAGGGCGGTCCCGGGGGCCGGTAGGAGACGCGCTTCCGGTACCGCACACCCTCTGCATCACAGCCCGACCACACCCCCCACGCCGAGGCGCGGCAGCCGCTCGAACATTCCACGAAGCAGGACTCCTGAAAACATGATCACATTAAATGCTAAACTACTTCTACAAATGATTGACATCTCCTTGGAACAGCACATAAGCAATGTGTAAACACTATTTTACTGTTATATATAAGAGTGCATGTAAATGACGATAAAAATAAATAAATAACTTATTCATGGGGTGCGTTTTTCTTCACCCTGAACTGAAAAAAATATCGAGCAAAAATTGCTAATTTTTGCAAATATCTCATTTACACGGTCTGTGTTCACAAGTACCTCAGTTGGCAGCGCCTCCATGTCGCAGTACCAGGATGGTACATCGGCTCCATCAGTGTCCCGGACGCACTTCACCTCATGGCGACGCTTACCATAGCCGCAGCTTGCACCGGGGTACTGGAAATATCAAATGCATATTTATTCCAATGAATCCATTCGCAATGTTCCAAAACCTTTCCAGAAGACTTAATGGGGTATCTTTGTTCTTTATTATGTATGAGTAATAATAAATCTATACTGATAATAAATGAAAACTGATATATATTGTTAAAAATATTGTTTTTTTTTTCAATAACAAAACTTAAACAAAAACTTCTTTGCATATTTGTCCATTTGATCATCTACTACACTGTGCATTGATAGGGTCATAACATATTTAGATGAATCTTCCGTTGAAAAAGAGAAAAGATTACAAGAGATAAATCCGGAATGTATTAGTAATCACCGCCGAAATTACATCTCAATTTTAGCTGTCAACTATCCAAGAAAGCATGAATTTGCTTATTAATTGCGATACAAATTGTACCATGATCAATGCGCGTTTTTTCCTACCCACATGCATTTTTTTTTCGCTTATTCACTCAAGACAGCACTATATTCTTTTTTGCTTCCTGGCTAGATTATTGGTAAACCGATATTCGATTTAGAAGAGGAGCTGGTATGGCTTTACTCAAATCGTCGGTTGAATTTTGGTCGTGCATTTTAGTATAAGTTACATTGAGAAGTAACCTAGAAAATGACGCTCAAGCTTTAGGTATATAAAATGATTCAGAAGATAATAAAAGGTCCAATTTAGAGTATGTCTGTAAAGCATTACTCCGAATTTAGAGAAGCGTCTAGTTTTCTCACCAGATCCTTATCTTAATCTAGAACGCAGGCAATTACAGCTAGAACCATAGAAATAGTTAACGGCATAGAAGCGCTGCAAGCGAGCTACAGCGAATATGACAAAATTATGACATTAACGTCATTCGAATGCCCAGTGTCAGGCATTGATTGCGTTGGTGATAGTTGTGTCGGTATATTATCACCAATACTGTTCCGATATCTGAACATGGCAGGCAGTACGTAGATTTGGCTGACGCCGCGTCTACCTACGGTCTGTGGCTAGAAATAATTAAGCCTAATTACATAAACTGTTGAAACATGAAATCCAATTTTCCACGTATGAGAAGATTTAACTCTTGGCGTAATCTGGCGCCAAAGTTTTAAGGATGAGATAAGGAGCAATGTGTTTTACTTACATCCAATTCACAATCCGATGACGGCGATATCTTAACCGAGTGGCAGGGTTCTCTTGGACAAGGAATCATCTCACGTAGATGAGTCGAATTAGGACACGGCCTTCCAGCCGATGATGCCACGGTCAATATGTATCTGGAAAGATGGTATTGTAACGGCTTTAGAGCCATAACGCACTCGAATTGCATTTTATGCGTGTTTTTGAGGTCTACTGCCAAGATAGCTTTTCATACCAGGCATATATGAAAAATATAATTAGATTAACTAAACATATTTCTAGAAAACCTTTAAGCTGGTTTTTTAATAAATAATCCTATGTTTACATAAAAAATATTGAAATTGGTAAGTTTTATTTTTTAAAATTCTCATAATCCAAACTACATATGTGACGTAAGCCTAATTTATACATAGAAATGTCCGCAATACAATTCTACAGAAAACCTTAAACTTAGATTTTTTTAAATTGCCTTATATTTTTAATATAAATAAAAAACTGTTAAATGTTCAATCTTTGATGTTGTCGACGGATGATCAAAGTGCACGAGGTCGACACCATTTGCAAAGGCCGAACTTCAAGGTCACCTCACGATATACTGGCTCTTAATTTGGGGTGTTATGAGCTGATGGGGAAACACATGGTTTGTAGAACACGTCCATTGTGGTTTCACTTTTAAAACCCAATTACATGAAGGTTATTAAATATCCTAAATTAAAACTCCTAATTATTAAAGTGTAAAGTAGAAAATACTCAAAAAGAGAACGTATTTTGTTTGTTGAACATTGGCTTCACTGTCGAAAACCAGGTGGGAATTAGACTTTATGAAAATCGCCCAAATTCCGTTTAACGACCGGTTTTGACAGTCAAAAGCGACTTGATTGAGTTATTCTCAATCACACAATTACCGTAAAACTAGAATGTGTGAATATGGCTGTTTCTTTTTGCCTGGTTACTGTAAGTTCTAAGGTAAAGCCGGTATGCTATACTACTTCGCGTTTGCGTCTGAAAGAATTATTCACATAACCTGCTGGTTTGTCATATAAGTAATGAATGACTACCAGAATATAGTTTTAGCCAGCCCAGTTAATGAGGGATATATAGAAATGCTACTTTCAACTCAGTAAAAGTGTTCAGAAATAACATTTGCCATTCGCCATGTTTGGTCTCACCTGTTCCTGGTCATAAATTCGATCTTGGACAGTCTGTCCTGCGTACCACAAGAACACGAATCCTTCAGCCATTCAGACCATTCTGACAGACTGCAATCTATTGGACATTCCACATAGCAGAATTTCTCAGTAGGATTTGGTCGTACTTTATCCTGAAAATGTTATATTCATTTATAGTTTTCCAAAACAGAAAATTAAAGTAATTCATTGTATATTATAGGGAATATAATATGTTTATAAAAAGATTTGCTATAGATAAGTTATAGGTATGTATTTGGGAGCTAAATTGGGTAATAATGTAAAATGGATTTCAGAGTTAGCGATCAGGGAAATTAACCACCGACGAGATATCTTTTCGCAAGTTAGAATTAAGGCGAATTATTTGCGTAAAACAATCTCACCAGTCGAGACGGACTTCAACCCGTCAGGCAGTGGACAGTTCTTCAGTATACTCTGCTCACTCAAGTAATAAGTGTACACTGTACACTCAAGTAATAATTATTGTTTACATTCATGCAGTTAGAATATTTAAAGTAACGGTAATTATCATCATTGTGAGTCTATAAAATAATCTTCATCATTCTAGTTTCCCCACCTTGGACCGTTACAGTTCTAACAGAAAAGTAAGGAATTCTATCCTACATTATTTTCTACAAAATATGGAATATCTTTCATTGGGACCAAATTAAGATGCCTAATTTAGCGAGTTAGATGCCTAATTTAAACCAGACAGTTCAATTAGTTACTTACTATGGTTTTTTTTTTAGATTATTATACTTGTTTGTAAGAGTATAACTGACCTAAAAAATGCCGTGCGAGAGCGCGAATTTTACTTTCAAATCTAAAATTCTTACCTAATCATAAATGTTAAATATGCTAAATTTATACCCTGCAATAGTTCTCATCAACTTGGCGGCCATCACTTCTCTGGCAAAAAACTGGTCTTTTTCTGATGCCTTCTCCGCACGGTGAACCACCTGAAATATGCGTATCATACATCTAAGAGCTATATAGTAACAAATTATTTCTAACATCTATCTAGTATTTACATAAGTAAGCAAATTCACGATAGAGCATCGGTAATCTATTGCCTCATACATACGGAACTCGGGATAAGTCGCTTCAAAATTACTTTTAAAGGGATGATATACAGTCTTTTTCCACCTTAAAGGTCCTGAATAAATATAAACTGAAAGTTCGTACGTGTAACGACATAACAAAATCCAGTTTTCATTTTGGAAATACATTTAGAGTAAAATATGTCAAATAAATGTATTACAATATATACCAACCGAGCGGCTCGCAGCCAGACCAGGATCCAATCCTCCAGGCGTACTGGTAGCAGGTGACGTCAATGATGCAGGGCTGCGCCTGGACAGTCGAGCCACAGGTGGCGTTGCCAGCGCCCGCCCTCAGGAGGGCGCGAGTGCGGTCGCGACGCTTCGTCATATTGCAGGGCTGATAAAAAGATCAAATGAATGTTGTCCTATTATACTAAAAAGTAACTTCTTACCTATGACTTATACTCTACCATACCAATGGCAATGGTGGTGGTCTAACCTAATGGTATCAAACTAAAAAAATGAATTAGACATGGAGAGGTAAAAAAGGGATTCGATAAGTAGAATAGAAGGTAGGTAGAGGAAAGGGGATAGGAGAGAAAGGTATTATAAGAGGGAAATGGGAGAAGGGGGGAATCGTATGAAGAGGAGAGAGAAGGGAGTGGAAAAGTAGGGTAGGGTAAGGGAAAGAATTTAGGGAAGAAGAGAAGAGGGAAATGGGAGAAGGGGAGAATTTATTTATTTATCCCCAGGTTTCCTCATGTACAAGTAGAATGGTATGAAGATGAGAGTTAGAGAAAAAGGGAGAGGGGTTTGAAGAGGAGAGGAAAATAGGAGAACAGGAGAGGGGGAAAGGGTGGGATTATTCAAAAGATATCTTACAAAACATGATAGAAAAATTCAATCTGAAACAATTCACAATAATATAAAATACGCTTATACATACACACACACCCACACATGCTCAAAGAAAATCAAGGCTGATTTGTGCCTGAAATTCTGTACTCGATCATTTAAGTAATGTAGTGGTAGAAGTCAATTTAATACATTTTAATTGTTAACAAAATAATTGTTTATTTACAATAATTAACGCAACAAGATTATGGGATTGTTAGGAAGTTTAACTAAAGATCCAGCGGTAGGTAAGGATTCTAATCCGCACCTTACACATACCATTTTAAGATTTCATCACTACCATCTTCCCTAACGTTTAACTTAAGCAATAGGTCTGATAAATTTATTTTATTGCATAAAAAAATGTGTAATCGTCGGTCGAATTAGACATTTTCAGTTTTCACGTATTAATATATACAAACATATTGTTTTAATAATGCCAACCTGTTCACAAACACTCCATTCGCTCCAGTTGCTGAGGACACAGTCCCCAGGACAGGCGAGTTGACAACTCTGCACGCGATCTGGCTGTATGGCATAATCGCATAGTGGCTCCTGGACTGTCACGCCTGAAGATTTATCAATACATCTGAAAAATACAATCACATTCATGAAACACGTAATAAAGTCAGAAACAAAATATGAACTTGTATTCAGAGAGACGCGTTTTCATACAGGCAAACATAATATTATTTTTGAGGTTATTTTTTAAACCTATATAGTGAAGATTCTATACAGGTTATATTAAAGTTAAACTTATTTATGTAGACTGTAGACTGAGTTGGATTCATGCGACTAAGCGTGTAACGAAATGCTGCATCCCCACTGTACCACGTCGTTGAGCCAGGTTACATATATATAAATATATACACTTATATATAAATTACTATCTAAAACATTCATTTTGATACTTAAATTATCATAAGCCAATCTTTTTTATTTTTCTCTGGAATATGAATCTATGAAACGTCGTGATAATCCGTGATGACACATTTATTTGTAAGTAAAATAATATGAATACCTGATATTTCTGTACTGTTCTCCGACGCCGCAGCCTTTCTTAGTGTCACTGATGAGTTTAGAAGTGGCTCTCTGGATGCCGTTCCTGGTGGTGACGTAGCACGGCAGCCAGGGTCCCGCGATCCAGGAGTACCGATCGCATGGGTTCACGCACACTTGGCTTTGCAGCACGGATCCGCATGGCCGGCCGCCGTGCGATTCGTTGACTAATATATTCCTATTTAAACAAACAAACTCAATTTTAGCTGAAGCTAAATATTACAATATTTAAAAACTAGCTCCGCTGATACGTTGTTGGGTTAAGTAGGCGAGGGAAAACTAATGTTTAACAACGGCCTTTGTTTACAGCAACGGGCGCATTCCAAAGGCCAGCTGGCATGTATGCAACTTTGCGAAAATGCTGAATAGTTAATTCGCACACTGGAATTTCATCGCAACCTAGCCGTCCTAGCCGTCGACATTTTCTCACAGTATATTTCTAGTGTAACTCTATATAGTTATCTCTCGTTAACGCGTAGTAAAGATAAGGTGAGGATAGAGATAGAGTTCAGATTAGAGGTCACCAAATTTCACCAGACTCAGTAAGAATACAAATATAAATTAATAAATGACCGGTAATAGCTTGGATTCGATACAAAGTAAAGACTTGTATGTTAGTTTGACTGCCTAGAAAGGTGTCTAGTCCGTGCGCGCGGTGAAAACTGAAAAGTACTGTCTTCGATTATAAAAACTAAACCGTAAAAAAGGAATTTATAATTCGTCTCAAGATGGTCTGATTTGATGTCACAACTTAGCATTTTTCCAAACAAAGCAAGTGCTCGTGGCTTTAAATTAGGAATTTGCTAATTAAAAATCTAGTTGCCTTTGACGTCAATAGAAAACTTGCAGTTAAACTGGGCATTAGATGGAAATTTCGCACGTGTGAAATATGCTTACGTTTACAACTCGTAGCGGTGGTATTAGCAAATAAAAAACCTCGTCGTTTCTAATGACCAGCACCTGGTGTCGGACTACTCAAACTGTTTTAAATTCACATTATTATATGTAACAATTATTTACAAAAGCGAACGTTTCGATTCGCTGAAGTAACTTTGGGAATGGAATGCTACGAATGACGGTAATTGAAGAGACCTTGTGAAAGTCAGGTGGAATATTTTCACATGATGACTTCACTCAATCAAGTTCTGCTGCATTTGTGCAGTACTTCCGTGTTTCAGTCTTTTTATTGTTCTTACATATTAACTGGTGACCGTTGTAATTACAATTATACAAATATTTTTTTTTCTTGATAACCATAACTAAATGGATTTTCCGTAAATAACGTGATAGATAATATTACAATAATCACCTGGTTCTTGTTTGAATATGAATTCCGCATTGAGGTGGATTATCCTGACCGCCACAGGGACTCCAAACGCCCCAGCGGCTGATTTGGCAGTCCACTGGACAGGGAACGTTGCACACCTCAGTCAGCAGACCGGACACAGGAACTGACGTGGTATCAGTGCTGGAAACTGGAACAAATAATATTGTGATACATCAATAATGTCGATACTAGAAATGACAATATCGTCTTGGACTATGGGTATGTAACTATTGGGTCAACTGTATTTTTTTATTGTAGTTGCTATCAATTCAAATGAATGGATAGCATAAACCTTGATAGGTATAAATATACCTATCAAGAAAAAACCACACGTTAACTAAAAAATAGAATTATCACAAAAATATAATTTAATTGGGTGCTTGTAATTATGTAGAATAAATCAAGTATTAATAGCAGTTTAACTAGTCTAATGTTTACAGTTAATACATCTTAAAAAATAAATATTTATAATAAATAAACTAACTTTATTAGGATAGTCGCAAACAGATGAGCTGTTCTTTGAAGCTGTTCTTTTACATGAACGGAAACAGAGAACAGCTGTTTGGAAAAAAACTCTAAACAGCCCAACCCTGGAGCGAAGTGACAGGTGAGCCGACCTCAGCCGACCCGACAGCCAAGCGACTGAGACAAAATATCGGTTGGACTGCTCACTCAATGGAAATCCCACCGAATTTCTGTCACAAATTGTCGACTGACGAGTCGTTTAGGCATTTGTAATCATGCAACATGCATTCGTAACATTTTACTGTCCAATTTACTAACGGATGGTTACACTACTCAAATTTTCGTTTTTTAATCTTACATTCAACTAACGGATCTTTATGAAACCGGCTCTAAGGAGTTTAACAAAATGGTCATACATTCATCCTGGCTGTTATGATGATGCTGTGAGCAGAGATGAGTGTCTACCCGCTGACCGCTGTCCACATCAACGCAAGCGAAGGCTCTGAATCTCGTACCTCGACCGCAGTCCTTGCCACTTTCGGAGCTATAAATTAAGGACATGTCATCATTACACGCAATATTGTCCATGCAACATCATAATATTTGACACGATCTACTGTTCCAAAAATTTGTTGACGAGTACCCAAAAAGTAAATTACAAAGGATATTGTATACCAGTATTTTGTATTTTTTTTTTTGAGTTTTTTAATCAGGCTGTTAGGCCTGTACATAGTTATAACCTAACTTACGGGTTGTCCTGATGCTGGTTGATAATGCACTGCGACCACTCTCCCAGTGGTTGAACCCTGTATCGGTGACAAGGACACTCTCGACCTTCATGTAGAACCACTCCAGCGGCACATTGACCACTTCCCTCAAGTTTTCTCCTAGATCTGTAATAACAATCAGTTGTATAATTTTTATTTTATTAGTATAATTTTTATTTTACTAGTATCATTTTGATTTTATTATTATTATTATATTAGTAATATTAATGAATATTAGTATTATAATAACATTTTTAAATTGTAAAAATGTAAAGTAAAAGAAACACTGATTTGACGATTGATGCACTTATGATATATACCACAAAAATACCCAGTGTGTAACGGTAGACAGCTAGACGGCTGTGACTGTGATAGATTTTGTTAAATGATTATTATGCAAACGTTAGAAAATATAATCACATTAACAGTCCATATGTCATTTTAAATGCTTCAAAGTAACTATAATAAAAAATATTTATTTATTACTTTTTAAAGTACATAAACATATTTTACAAAAAACTCTACCTAACTAGGCAGCGTCCGTACTAAGATAGGCTTTATTTGTTGTAGTTCAAATGTTTCAGGTCGAGGAACCTGTCGGGTATTCCGGAGGGGAAACCCTCTGCCTCAGCCCGCACGAATCCGACCGGCGGCGTTACCTCCGATCGACGGACCTTGCACCTGGACCTCTGAGCCTTGTATGTGACCCCCACAGTGCCCACAACAAGTAAAAAATAAAACCACATAAATATTTCCACCGAGTGAGAATAAAATCAGTGTTAAACCTAAGAAATGCAAGAGAGATGAAGAGAGGGGGGAGAAGAGGAAAGGGAAATATGTTAAATTTGGTTTGTGATAAGTTTTTTGAACGACACTAAGTTAACAATAAATGTTTAATTTTCTGGATATTTTTTATATAAGGTTGAACACATTCTATAGCAGGGTTTATTTTTTCATAATTGGTTCTACGACGTGGGATGTCTAGCAAATCGTGTGTTCTTGTCACACGTGAAGGTATCCTGATACACATTAGCTCGAGTAGAGGGCTACAGTTAACTGCACTTGGCATTATTTTTCAGCTAAGGATTTAACTTTATTATATAAAAATGAATACTGTCGGAATTTTCAATAAAGAATAAATAATTATAAATATTGTTTTCACGGATCAAATTGCCATGGAAGCTAAATCTCTTTTGTATTTTGATGTAATGTAATGCAATTTTAAAATAAAAGTATGAGAGATTCACCTCGTAGAGACGTGTCCGCAGGCGCTCGGGCACGGCGCCCAGTCGGACCAGTCGCTGAGCGCGCAGCGCGCGTCCGGCGCGCACGTCACCGCGCAGCGCGCGTGCGCCGGCGGCACGCGGCCCGCGCCGTTCGGCACGGCGCACGCGCTGGCCGGCATCTTGTGGCGGCGCGACGAGCACCACACCGCTGCAAACAACAAACCAAGGTTTTCTTTTACACTTTCAAATATTATTAAAGTGCAGCAACAGTATTCTCAGACTAAATATCGCAGTTAATAAAATTATCTAAGATTTTGTATAAATATAATAAAAGAAACTGTGAAAATGTACTATAATTTAGGGTGGCAACTTACGGACGTAGAACTACACACACGCTATGAATATATATTTATTTATTTATTTGTATGAGAAATGCTTACAGCTATACATTATGACAGTTACAAAGAAATAGATTAATAACAACTTAAGCCGACTACAGGCATCTCCAATTTAACATAAGACCATTTAAACTAGGACCATTAGAACTAGGATAATATATATATGTGTGCGTGTGTGTTTATGTGTATGTGTTTGTGTGTATGTGTGTGTGCGCGTGCGTGTTTAAGGGGACGAGAATACTATTACTAATATTATGTAAATATGTTCAAAGAAAGTATAAATAAAGTATAAAGTCGCCTTTATGCAGATGAAAAATGTCTATTTCGCTTAAATCGTGGTTATATATTGTACCAATACGGTTTATAACTGAATTCATTGCGTAACTCGTATTTCACTTAGGCACAAAAAATAATTCTCTATTACGAGTTAGACGTGACGGAACCCTCAAGCGCATATTGCTTAGCAAATAGGAGCTATCGATCTGGTTATGTATAAAGCCATATAATACGGTTTGATAATTAGTTAAACTAATTATGACAAAATGTACCTTAAACACTCATTAACCATCTTGAAAAGAAAAAATGTTTTTAAGCTAGGTTAGGCTAAGGTTCTTAAACGAATTACAACTTCTCTTTCCTTTTTATAAAACAAATCGTATTTAATTACCAAATGTATTTATTTCAAACTTTAGACTATTCGCTTTGGGTATCATATGCCCAAAATTATTCAATCGAGACATTGTAACACTGTTTTTGATCATGCTAATATCATCTTAAATTCTTAGCCGTAAAAGTATTTCATCGATAATCACCGAGGCGTGAGTGCGATTGATGATTTACGACCTCGTCAAAATATATTACATATAAATGTAGTAACTTTTAATTATCTCTAAAATAAGAATAATTTTTAAAAGCGTGTCTTCGCTAAGAACTACTGTTATTATAGTTATCTTAAGAACAAGATAAGTCTTCAATGTGCATAATGCTATAAACACTCATCTAAATACTTAGTGGTTTTAGTGGTTTTTGCAATGAATGTTGCCCTGATTACTAATAAAGCTTTCCGCATGTTAGGATTTATTTCTCAGACCGTGTAAGCAATTTAATTCAATTTTTGATTCAAGATCCTATACTTATTATTCGTCCGAAGTCAGCTTGAATGTAAGTCTCAACTATGGAATCCACTTTGCAATATATATATTGATAGGTTGGAACGTATTCAAATGTAATTCATTAAGTATTTGAATTATCGTACATTTGCTCTTCCTGACAGTTACTCACTTTCATTAGAAAAATATAATATGACCAGTCTTATTAGTACAATAAGTCAGATAGAAGAATTATCTCTGACTTATTGTACTTATACAAAATCTTAAATAATTTTGTCAATTGCATGAAACTAACTACTTTGATTAAATATCGGGTACACTCTCGATTAACTAGACAAAGAGCTCTGCAATATGCCCATATGCAAGAGTAATTACTCCCAACATTCCTACATATACAGAGTGTGTAATGTGTATAATAAACTTTCTAATAATAATAATAATGTAATTGATATATTTTGTTGTAATTTGAGTGAGTTTAAGCGTCAAATTTCTAAATGTTTGAATGTCTAATTTCCTCTTAAATATTAACCTTTTGTAAAAAGTATATGTTAAATTTTTGTTTCGTTAGTTTTAGTTTTTGCGAATTACTGTTGCACATTAATTATATTTTAAGTGTAAATATATAAAGGTCAGCATTGTTATTTTTAATGTATGTTTTTCTATGTATATACTAACTGTTTATTTGCCAAATAAAATAAATAAATAAATTGCTCTATCGTTTAAGTACGTTTGGTGGTATCTACGTTTATATATAAATATAGTTTAATAATGTAATAAAGATATGTAATATAATAAAGAATAAAGAATCACCAAAAATGGGGATTTTTGATGATTTAATCTGCAATTGTACAATAAATTTGAAATGAATAAACAGAAAAGCGACCTCTAGTGATGTATCCGTCCCCGCACTCGACGCCTTTGGGCAAGACGCACGCGCCCCAGTCGCCGTGCGCCCAACGCGGCGCCGCGGCGCGCTCGCCGGCGCCGCTCGCCGCGCGGCGACACGCGCGCGACGGCGCGCAGTCGCGCCGCTGCTCGCGCGCGCCGCACGACGCGCCGCCGCGCGCCTCCGACTGCACGACGTAGCGCCGGCGGACCTGCGTAGCTGGCTCTAACAAGATGCCAAAACAATATTTATTTATTTATTTTTATCGTCATTTACATGCACTCTTATATATAACAGTAAAATAGTGTTTACACAATAAATATTGCTTGTACATACATTATTGTAATTTTTAATCTCGTGCGATGGATTAGTTGGTATATATACATATATTTTATTTATTTAAGCACGAAGTAGCGTTACATTACTAATTTTAATTTCCTAGTACTACATTTATATAACCAAAAATATCTACTAAATATGAATATTGTAGAAAATATTAAATTAATAAAACAATGTCTAACGGGAGATGATGATTTCTCGTTAAGATGTAGTATGGATAAGGTGAGGATAGAGATAGAGGTTAGATCAGGGTCACCAATTAGTTTATTGAGGTTCACACTTATCCTAACCAATTTCTCACTCAGCAGAAATGCAATATAAATTATTATGACCGGTAAGTTTCGACTCGATACAAAGCAAAGGCCTGTATATTTGTTTCACTACCTAGGAAGGTGTCTAGTCCGGGGACCGCAGTGATTAAAACTGAAGATTAATAATAATAATAATAATAGAAAGTAGTCTTCGATTATGAATACTAAATCGTGAGAAAAGAATTTATGACCCGTCTCAGGACAGTCTGATTTGACTTAGCATTTTTCCGAACGTAGCGAATGCTTGTGACTTTCAATTAGGAATTTGCAAACTAATTAAGTCTAGTTGTTTTGACTTCAATAGAAAACTTTCAGTTAAACTGAGCATCTGGGCATGAGAACTGAATATCTGGCAATTTTGCAGGTGTGTAAAAAGGCTTACGTTAGCAACTCGTGGCGGCGGCATATCTATATATATGCAAATATGTTTTGTTTAAGAGTAGTCTTATTTATTTAATTTAAAAAATGCTTACAGCTATACATAATGACAGTTATATAGAAATACATTAATTAATAACTAAGCCGACTACAGCCATCTCCAATTTAACAAATAAGTTTAACTGAATTAACTAGGATCTAATTTATAAGTGATAATAGTGTAAGAGCGTGTTAATGTGTATGTATAAAATGATATATATAATTACAAACACATAAAGGTAATTTAAGCTTTCTGCATTTCTTCTCTAAATAAAATTTAATATCATGCCAAATCTCACACTCCTTCGTGACCGTAATATGCTTAAAAAGGGGTACAAGTTTTCTGTTCACGTATTAATACTGATTAAGTGCAATTTATATTATTTTTCAAAAAGTGCCTTTAAACTTGTGAAATATTTGCCTTGAATAAATCAATCTACTTTTATTAAATGCTTTATCTCTTACCGGATGTACAATGCGCAGGACAATCTGACCACGGACCCCAATCACTCAAAATGCAATCTTGGGGACACGGCAACTTGCATTTTTGTACAACTTCGGACTTCTTTATTGGAGCACAGCTGAAAAAAATAAAAACAATTTATTTATTATCCTCTTTTAGAACCCTTTTATTTTATATTTTTGATAGTGGTTTTTAAGCAAAGCTGATGTCGATAAGCTTATAGATACGTATGCATTATAATACAAACTATTTAAGTCCTTCCCGGTCCCCGTTTTTATACCGTGGTTTTTGAAAGGGTTCCCTGCATCCTACCTTGCGTTCCTGTCGGGAAAGTGATAGTACTTCTAAATTCAAAACATAATCCTGAAATAAACAATTTTATTTACAAGACCTCACACTATTACTGAATATTTTTAAGTTCGCTTCGAAACTTCATACTTCATTCCATGCTCACATATCTCACAATTATTCACGCTTCTCTCACACACTTATTTTAAGACTTTAATAAAGATTTATTTAAGATCTCTTTAAATAAATTTTACATGTACGTTTTTATAATGATTCATGAAGTTCCGCTTTATTATATTTACTGATTTAATCTATTCTATTTTAATTAAATGAATTCTTCTTCAGCCAATATTATAGTGAATAAATAAAAGGCTTTTAGAGCAACGTTCAAAACAAATTTAATTATAAAATAATTATTTGAAACCCAATAAAATTTTCCATTGTGAGCTTAATGTCTTTATAAGATAAATAATAACAGATTAGGTTTTTAAAGATTTTTGCACTTACTGAGAATCTTTCACTTGTCGATCGTAGTCTTCCATGCACCAGACGTCCCGGAACTGTTTGCCCAATCCGCAGTCGCCACTGTTTTCAGACCACGCAGCCTTTGCCTTTGTCGCGTTGGAATCGCCACTGCGTTCAATAAAGTGTATCGGATTCGAATCCACGTTGTCGTCCTGAAAGTTTTCAATTCAAATAATATTCGATACGGTTTCTCTATTTGATATTAACGTGTCTTAAATCACTTAGATATGATATTTATAAAACTGTTTTAATATCAGAGAGTGAGTTTATAAAATTATAATTAATGCATTTGTAAGATCACTAAATAGTTCAATTAACTTGATGTTGCATTCACATTCAATTTCGCCATAGGTTACAGATAGCCTATACCGACAGAGTACTCATTTAATCAAAATTAGAAGAAAAAAATAGGTGTTGTTACTAGATCCAGCCAATTCTTAGCGAACTTTTTTTGTGAAGTGTGTATTTACAAAATATAGCGTGTACCTTTTCATCTTCATTTTCATCCAGGCATGGTCCCCAGGGCAGCGTCAGCCAGGTGTAGGAATGGCATGCGTGCTCGTTGCAGGTCTCTGACTGGTGCATCTGCTCAGGTGGTGGGCATTCATAGCCTCCTAATAATCATACAATTACCTTATATGATTTATATTGGATTGCTTATAACGGTATTTTTTCCCTTGAATATGGGAATATGGTTGAATATTTTTTATTTTTAAAATTTTATACATATTTTTTTTTTCATTAATCAGATTTAACATGATATTAAAACGCTATTATTCATTTATTTATCATAATAAATGTATATACAGGATGTCCGATAAGTCGTGGGTCAAACGAAAAGAGGAGATAGGGGAGGTCCTTTCCAATCAAATAAACCACCTCTGTCTTAAACCAATTCTTGATGGTTAAAAAGTTATGGCATTTAAAAAAAAGGAAAATGACAATTACGTCATCTAAAAAAAAATTCTTAAAAAAAATACAATTAATTTAGGTGTTATTTTAGGTTGTTTTTTATACTCCTGAATAGTGCTTCTTTTTTTTGAAAAATGCCATAACTTTTTAACTATCACGAATTGGATTGAGACATAAGTATGCGGTTTATTTGATTGGAAATGACCCCCCCCCCCCTCTATCTCTTCTTTTCGTTTGACCCACGATTTAGAGGACAGCCCGTTTGTATGTAATATATAGACAATAATATGCACTATTTATTGTATGTTTGATGTTTAGTACTTATGATATTTAACTTCTTATCCTTTTTATTAGTAACGTCTCGCATACGTAAAAAGTATTTTATTTTTTCTGCAACCTTCTTCTGGCCGCTCTTAGAACAGGTTTTTTTTAACCAAGTTAGAGTGGCCATGTTACTTCCTCTTGTGCCATAATGAATAAATAAATAAATAAATATCCGTCCCTGCTTCCGTCCGTACCTGTCTTGGGACGCGCGATGAGCGTGCGGTTTCGGAAGCGCCGCGGCGGGTCGGGCGCGTGCCCCGCGCAGGCGCGCGAGCACGCCGACCAGTCGCCCCACGCGCCGAGCACGCAGTCGCCGGGGCAGGCGCGCCGGCACGGCTCGCGCTGCGCCGGCCGAGCGGCGCCGGCGCCGGCGCACTTCCACTCCGGCTCCGGACTCTGTTCAATTTTATTATTATTTATTTATTTTATTATACAAGCCACCGGTCGTTTCGTTTTTACATACATTCAAGAGAAAAAATAATAAAAACGCACATTGACCAATTAAATGTGTCCACGAAACAACATCATTAAAAAATATAACACTTAATAATAACAGTATTAATATTAACATCGACTTTGATGTATCTTCATTTGGGAAATAAAACAGTTAAATAAAAGAAATTATATAGGCGCGGTATACAATAATAAAATAATAAAAACAATGGTTGGTACCAGTTTACAAGAATAAAATAAAACCAATTAAATATTTCCACGAGAGGGGGAGGCAGACAAAAGGGAAATTTCATGATAACGTTTGGTTTTTTAATATGTTTTTTTGAATGCCACTGGGTAAATATTAAATATCAATTTCTGGGTATTTTAAATTTAAGGTTGAACGCATTCTATAAATGGGTTCATTCTGCCCATAACAGGTTCTACGACGTGGGATGTGTAGCAAATCGTTTCTTCTTGTCACACGTGAAGGTACCCTGAGACGCATTAGCTCAAGCAGAGAGCTGCAGTTAACTGCACCTGACATTTTGAATGCATATACAACATCAGCTTTAGCCCTTAATTTTATCAAATAGAGAAGAATCGTATTTTCTTGCAAAGTGGGTAAATGGACTATCACCAAGTGTTTAAAGAATTTATTTTGAACCGCTACAATTTTGGATGCATGTGTCGCGTACACAGGGTTCCAAATTTGGGAGCTATATTCTAGGACACTACGCACATATGATAAAAATAAGGTCTTTAGAGCGACACCTGATTTAAACTCACAGCAGATTCGTAAAATGAATCCTAAAATGTTTTAACGCTTTTGCAGTAACATAGTCAACATGTTCCTCGTACAGCATCTTACTATCTAACGAGATTCCAAGATCCTTAATACAATCGGTTGAAGATGTCTGGGAATTACTGAGCCTAAAAGTAAATTTGATTTTATTAAGGTTTCTCATGAAGCAAATATGAGCAAATTTGCTTGTATTCAGAAAGATGTTTGCGAGGGTTAGTCGGTTGGTGTGTTTAGCGTGACCAATCGGAAAAAAATATAGTAGGATGCGTGATTAGAGTGTGCTCACGTTTAGTGATCAGTGTTCATGATCCTTAGTTGTTTTTTAAAGTTGAACAATGACATAACTATAGAGTCAACAATATTATTATTCCTTCTGAGGATTTAACATGAGTTACTCAATATTTTTTTATCGGGCAAAAATGTAGTAATGTTTTATTAAGTAAAAATTAAACCTTACCGACATCTTAAAAAAATCAATTAACCAATAGAAAGTGGTGTTGCCAGGAAAGTTGCATAGTAAAATAAATTATCATCGAAGAGTATCATTCTCAAAAAATACTAAAACTTTTGTTGCCAATGATCCCTTCTACCACCTCTTGAAATTTTACTCATTATTTACTAGACAACCCTGTAGATTGTTTTTACGCATCAAATTGTCACGAAAGCAAAATCTCCCTTCTTCTCTCCAATAGATGCTGGCTTGTGGTACGAGCCTAGTTATTATGATAAGGGCTATTGTGATATATAAATAAATAGAAATAGGAAGTGAATTACCCCCCAGGGCGCGACGCACTCCACGAGCCGCTCGCGAACGCCGTCGCCGCAGTTGGCGCTCGCGCCGGTCGCCGTCGTGCCGTTCGCGTCGCGCGGCAGCTCGCACGCGCCCCACGCGCCGACGCGCCACCGGTCGCACGCGAACCGCGCGCAGGGCTGCGCCGCCTCGAGCGCGCCGCACGGCGCGCCGCCGCGCGCCGGCGCCACCGCGACGCGCCGCACGCGCGTGCGAAACCCTGACGAATGACAATCATTTATTAAACATTTGTTGATGATTTCACAAACTCAATTTTCGAAATAAAGGTGTTAGTTACAAATGGCCAATTTTTAGTGTTTATATTTTATAACTTAGTGTTAATAATCGCTTAAGCTTAGCTCAGCTGATATGTTGATTTTATATAAAACTGTCAATGGTCAAATCGACTGCCCGGATCTTCTGGGGCTCATAGATCCCTCTCTCTAAGTAAGTCTTTTTCGGGTACACATAACCCTATACTTTGCGTATGTTCGCAGTCTGTTAGAGTGAAGACCAGACCTCCTGTCTGGTCTCCGCAATATGATGTGTACAAAAACAGAGCTAAAGACAATTATTTTACACAATTTGGCTAATTATTTTCCGACGTACCATAGCGGATTTGGCACTTTTTCACGATCTCTTACATAACAGAGTAGACAGTCCATATCTGGTATCAGGTATCATGCGAGTGCCTTCTCACACCACGCGCGCATCTACTCTGTTCCAGGTGCCAATGCGCAATGCATACTATGCCAGAAACTGTTCTGTACCGTTTGCTTGTTACCTACAACACCAAATTCGGCGAGGTTCATGTACTCGACCTAAATCTTGCGGGTTTCTCTCAAAAATCCGAAATGTTTCACGCCAGTCTGATTCAAAATAAAAACGTTGCATATTAAACATTAATTTATCTATATTCATAGATACACTCACGCTTTCCTACGCTACGCTAAATAAATAAATATCTGTCTTAATATACTTGTTTATTTATTGCTATTGTATTTGAGCAGTTTTACATACGAGAAAGAGAGGTAATCTGAAGTATATGTTTATTTAAAGAAGCTAAAGGAATATAAATAAAACTAAATACGAACCGCTGGAAGTCAATTCTTCCACTGGAGACATGGGACATCCAGTGATCGGTTGACACGGCCCCCAGTCGCTCCATTCGCTCATCTGACAATCCCTCGGACATTGGACCTGGACAAATAGACTGCATTCATGAAGAACTCCTTAAAGAAATAGGGTTTTATACAAATCAGATAGCTTATGAAGTGAGAGTATGAAGTATACCCATGTAAAGTAGAATAATCAGTAATTAAATACGAATAACACAGAAAAAAAAGAACTGAGCAATTGGCCTGGACTGGAATTTAAATAAAATCGAAAACGTATTTTATTTTTTATTGACACGAGTATTTTAAACATTAAATTAATGTGAAATGCAAAGTTCTACTTCCAGTTCTAAGCCAGTTCTAAGGTAGACTTTTCTACAATAATATTATTTTTTATACAATATACTTATACAATTTCATAATGTCAAAGATATGTATCTCTTAGTATAGTATCATCTTATTACATCATCTTATTATAAAGAAAACGCAAAATAAAATTGAAGTACTGCATATTTTACTGGAAGTTAATTTAATATTTAACAGCAAGGATGTAGATTCGTGGGAAAATAGTTTTTTTTTTTTGCAAAGGACGAAAATTCCAAAAAGTCCTAGGTAAAACGTAGCGACGCGAAAATTATACCTCGCACCGCTGCACCCTCGCAATCGGCTGGAGATGATGGCAGAGATGATCAGGGATGGCGCGGCCATCAGCTGTCGATATGCAAGTGACGTAGCGCCTCTGAGTGCCGCCGCCGCAAATCGCTGCGTCCCGGGCAGCAGGCTGAGCGTCTGGTCGACAACAAATCTTACAGTTACTTCAATCAAATCAAAATAATAATATTATCTATTATTTAATGTTAAGAGCACTACTCAAAGCTGGTATTCCGAACTTGTTCGGAATAGTGTTAATTTTAATACTTTGTAGCGTAGCTATGTTGCCATACGCACATCACTCATATTCCCCTTATCACAGACAACACATTGTCTATGGTCAGCGCTCGGCCGCGAAGTATCAAACAGTCTCAATAAACTCGCCGCTAAGCACTACGCCTGCCTATTATTTAACCTGTCGCGACCTGCATAGTGGAGTACCGGGTGTGGTCTCGGAGAGCCACACTTCCACGACATCATTGGTACAGATTTTAGGGTTTTCGTGCAGAGTTGGGTATCCAAATGGCGTCTTTTAGGAGGGCCGGGCGTTCCCCTCGAGGAGCTTCCCGAACCCGCGGTTTAATTCTCGAAGAGAGACGCGCGAGTTCCTAGCCCGAAGTCGCTCGTTGTTTTGTTTCGATTGCCCTTCCCTTTGAGTGGGAACCGGTTCGGCTACATGCTGGTGTCATCCATTTTCCTCGGAGTGCTGTGCCTGGTGTTATGGAATGGACCATTGTAGTGTTAAGTTTTTCTTGTTTGTGGATATAAATCTTGTAATTGTGTTTTATGTTACAGATAAGTCGTCCCCTAGTCCAACCCCCTTCCTGTTTCTCCCTTCTTTACCGTCCTGTCTCTCTCTTGCCTTGCATTTTGGTTTTAATTAGGCCTTTAAATGTGTTTACGTGGGTTTTTATTACTGTTTTTCTTTATGGCTTGAGAGAAGGAGACAGGGATAGACGCGCGAGGGTCCTTTGTGTGTTCTCTGATCCGCTTCGTAGCACCCTTCAGGTGCATCGGAGTTAATATCTTTGTCTTGCGAGGATAGATATAACGACCCCAAGTCGTTGCAACTATCCGGGAATGTGGTGGGTTAAGTTACTCAAAACTGGTAGCATGCTATTAAATGGAGAGAAGCCTTGTGACAAGGATGATAATTATAAAACTCTCACTAGGCGCAAAAGTTTTTATCTACCGAACTAATTCTGGGTACCAAAACGGGTTTAAGCCCACAGGTTTACCTGTCCTGTTCAATAATTCCTCTCAGGAGTGCTCGAATTCAGAAAGTCTGCCTCGAAACCTATAGTGTCCATCAACGTGATGGGTATTGTGGTGGTCGAACTGCAGACATTTGCTTCTCATTCATACTCAGACCCTCGGAAAAACGGTGCGTGAGTTCACCGGTCCCCTCCATCTCCTCCGAATGCCATTCCGTAAAACCAAACCCAAGCCCACGAAACCTTAATTCCTTAAATGTTTGCATGAAGACGCACTAGGCCCATTGCACAGTGCACACACTACAGGGGCTTTAGTCTGGTTGCCAATCGATAATCGACTCGACGCTCGTTAAAAAAAGGGATGGCATGTACAGTTTAGTCGTTTTCCGAGTGTCAATCGTCAACCGGACTAACCCGGCAGGACTAGAGGTAATTAACCTGCATAAAGTCCGTTATCACCGGTATATAACCTTTACCCTCTAGGAAGTTCTCGTTTGACTCGCGAATTGTGGATTTATCGGTTAAAACGCTGAACTACAAAGACCGTCTGATAAATCAACCGCAGTGGAGGCTTTAGAGGTAGAACTAAATAATACGTCCATTTTCAAGTGACTCGATATTGTAAATATTGAAGGCTATTGGCATAATCTACCTTAAAATGTAGTTAAAATGCCAAAAGATTTTTCTTCTCTACCCGTTCTCTAATGCATTCACATTTGTGGTATTACCTGAATGCAACAACAGCCTATCTTCGATGTCGGCCTCATCAGCCACTACGACGCACGGCGCCCAGCTGCTCCCAGCCCAGGAGATGGCCAAATCACTGATATTGCTGATCAAGGTTTTGTACTCTTCCAGTTGGCCACATTTTTCACCGGATCCTGCGAAATAACAACACAAATAAGCGAAATCAAGCAAGGCTGGTCACCCTAGAACTAAGTTCACACACACACAAACGGTTCCCAAGATTTCTTTAATGGGTTTTCTACTTAGATTCTACCCAATATATCGCGGTTTGTCTTGCCATAAAAACCAGACGTGGTCAAACCTAGAACCTTTGCCTAAGTTCTAAATATTTTTTATTGCTTCGTATCTATACGTATCCCCCCTATGACTGTTTAATATAATGCGGTTACCTTGAGGTAGTGATATGAGGCTCCTGGTGCGCCTAAACTGTGCAGGAACCGCAGTGGGTCTCCATTCATCCCACTCACTGACAACACAGGACTCAGAAACGATGCAGCTCCGTACTCTGGATGGCAGGAGATGCTGCTCGTCCGGGGGAAGGCAATTCCTGGAATGTAATTTAGATCGACGCGTAAATCTTTTATTTTTCTTTTACTGCTTACAATTTATATGGTCCAGTGTTCAAAATAATGAGCGATACAATTAGTAACAGTCCGGCCTTTGTACTTTCTACGAGATTTTATTTTGCACGGTGCATTTTTATGGTAGGCATGACCTGATTTTTCGTCCAGGAATGCGCCAGATGAAGAAACTGCTCAACATAGACAAAATTTTGCAGCACATAGATAAAATTTTGTATACGCATTTAAGAGCTTGTTTTATGTTCTAAGAGCTTGTTTTAATTTATTTTTATGTAGCCGAAACAAAAACGTATTTCTTTGGAAAAACTTTCTCTATAATGCAGAATCCCATACTCAAGAAATTGAACCTCAAATCTCATATTCATAGCAGACGGCGTGTTTGATCACTACAAAATTTTAGCTACGATAACAAATTGGTCTGTTTGAGTGGCATTATTTATTTATAAACATACAAAACAACGATAAAATAAAATAATACTCTAATACTACATTTATATGGCCAGAAAAAAGACCCGAATGCAAATATGGTTGAAATTAACAAATCAAATTATTAAACAATGTGTAATATGCGTGTAGTGTGTGTGCCTCTATTTGTGATATGGAAATATTTGTGCGTGTGTGTGCGTGTCACTTAATAGGATAGTTATGTAAAAGCTCTTTTTGTTTTTAGTATGTATGAGTAATATTAATTTTTTATTGAATTTTATACATATTATCATATTTTTATCATATTGTGTGAATGAATCTAAAAAAAAAATAAACACATTGGTACTTACACCATGTCTACCGGTGCATTGAGCTGATCCCTGCATTCAATGACCCTCGTCTGCTCTCCGACCCTGGGCTCAAATGATAGACCTTTCAGGGGTTTGTTCATTTTTCTCTTGACTTCGAGTTTACCCTTCAGCGTCTTTCCGTTTACAGTAACGAAACTGTCAATGATGTGAATGACGTGACTGGCGGGGTCTATGTGGTCCCTGCTGGCTATGTAGTACTCGTCCTGCGCTGAATCCTCGTCCGGCAGCTCTGGGGCTGAGCAGGGGCCCCATTCGCCCAGGAAGACCATGTAGCTTTGGGACCCGTGGTGTTGTAAATATTCTGGAACGATAGGTCAAATAAAATTCATTACAAACAGTCATATTATTTAAAACCGTTTTCACTGGCACAAATCACCAGGTAACAATTTAAATGTGCGATCCTCTGTAATGGACTCTTTCGTTTTTATTTATTCCTGTGTGTTTTTTTTTAACAAAAAATAAAAAAAAAAGTTGCAACAGTAACAGTTGACTTGTCATAAATAGAAATTGAAATAATATGCAATCCGGGTATAACTTTCCGTTGCACTATTACTGCGAGCGTTTTTAAAAGTTCCAAAAGCTGTCTGAAAACATTTCCTATAAAAGTTTTTAGAAAAATTTACAGCTGAAAACGGATTCGCTGGGAAAGTCGACGAGTTTCGATGCAGGCAGGCAATAGCGAACTTTTAACTCGATTGAAAGTTTCGAGCGCCGCGGGCAAGTTGGCTGCATGTAATTTCGATCGTACTGCAAAGGCGAGGAGTGAGAGAATTGTTCTGTGTAAATTAAGGGCCGCAATGATAGTCCTTGTTTGTCAATTAATTTAATATTATTCGAAATAATATATACTGTTAGAGAAGTATCTTCAGGATGTACCGACAATTTCCGGATATATTTTAAATTTAATACAAAAATATTAAAAAAGGTATATTACTGAGCAGTCTAGGGTTCAGTAAGCCCAACCGAAGTATATGGTAGTGTATACAATCTGTTTGATAGACTGTACAAACCGATTCTTGTAATACATCGTTCACCTGACAAAAATCGCTTGTAACCTCTACCAAACAATCTGCGTAGATGCAGCTCAAATGAAAAGTTGCGTACGCATTACAATACTATTTTGTTAAGTCTACTAAACAATTAGTAGATACGCTTTCAAATGAAAATTTGCGTACATATTACAAGACTGTTTTGTTACGTCGACCAAACAATCAGTGGTAGACTCTTAGTTTGAACCACAAACGAACCAACGGGGTTGAATGGAAATAATAATCTTTCTTTTATTTGTATTACTAAATTCCATAAATAAATATATTTCAGCAAATTTTATATGATGATATAGTAGGGTTTTATGTTCGTGTAAATGCGTGTGTGTAGCTAGATGATGGCAACTATATAAAGTTTGTATTTGTGTGGGTGTATTTTCCTGAATGTGAAAATGAGTAGGGGGGGAAATAATTAAATACTTAAAATTACTCCGTTCACACCATCCCATAGGGAAGGCCAAATCGCAGATAGAAATATATTCCTGCGAGGATCAAGAATATCAATCAAAATGATGACAAATTTAGTGTCATTTGTATCTGGTGAACTATTCAATCAGTGTTACGTTTGGAGGCGAGGGCAACCTGATGTTTATTTTATTTACTTATCAACCTTCAAAACAGCGATAAAAGAAGATATTTTTCTTGTACTACATTTATATGGCCAGAAAAATGTACAAAATATAAATATGGTTGAAAACACCAAATTAATAATTAAACAACGTGTAATGTGAAGTATGTTTGGTGTCTATTTGTGGCATGTAAATGTTTGTGTGTGTGTGTGTATTAGTGGTATAATAAATAATTTCATAATTTTGATTACGAATTCTTAATATTTATATTTAATATATTATTTCTTCAATTTAGTTATTATCATATAACTCACGTTTATGAATTTCATGCATAAATAACTCTTTATTCACATGAACATCGCACATCTGCACATCGTTGCAAGTGTTGTATTTGGAACATAATAAAAGCATAAATAAAACAAAAAAAAACAACTTTTATTATAATAAAAAATCGTGTCTGTTCTGTTGAACGTTGAACAGCTTATGGAGCCATTTCTAAGTATAGAATCAGGTCATCCTTATCGTAAAAATGCATTGTCACCGGACCTGAACCCACATATCAAATTTCAACTCCGCGGGATAAGAGGAAGTGGTTCTAATTCAGCTTGCAGGATTCGACCTAAACAAACTAACAAACATTGACATATTGACTCGACCTGGAAATTCGGTCCTTTATTTGAATGGGGGCGTCAGGGTTTACTCTTTACTCTAAATAAAAAACTATATTTTAAACCTTTCATTTAAAAAGTAACTATTAGCAGTTTATAATTTATTAAATTTCTCAGAAATAGAATTCAATTTGAAAAATCTGCCTCAACAATGTTGGAGATATAAGATCAAGGTATCTAGAAATATTTTTTTATGATTCAATATGCAATGGTTACCAAATGGCAATCATAGAAATTTTAATATTTATCCTTTGGTTTCGCCTTGATTAAAAGCTTGTAAAAATACTTATTTTCTCCTTCGTTCGTAAGTGGCAATCGTGCGCAGGCGTTTCGAGATAATATGGGATGGTTCCGTTTTGAACGTCAACAAAAAAATCTAATTATGTTTTAAAGATACGAGTAATAATATCACGCTTACTCGCAGCATCCGTCTAGTTCAGCGTCGAGTCTTCGCGTGGAATTATTAAATTGTGATGAGACAAAGTCGTTAATTACTCAACGCCGGGCGCCGCGACGCCCGGCGTCGCTGTAACCATAAACGAGAGGCAATTATCGGATTCTCCGTACCTATACAATATACTTGCATGTATTCGATGCGCGAAATCTCATCAGACATTTATTTTAAGCATACTTTTATTATGTGTAAGGCGTCTTTTGGATTTCTTATCTTCCTTTTGCCGTTGTTATGTTTGCTGAGTTATGGAAACATATAAAAACAAATTAAATGTAATATCTACTTAAGTAATACTGACGTATTTCATTAAAGTAAGGATTTATTTTCCGAAGAGATTAGCGTTTGATAAATCTACTAAAAAAAATGCTATAGCAGTTTTACGGTTTGATGTCTTTGAGAATTAAATGACCTTAACATGTTTAGATTAATATATTTTTTAATATATACTGAAAATAGATTTATTGGATTGTTTCTTAGTTTTCATGCTGTAGGTTTATTTTGCAGTCGGTTCAATTATTTTATTTTTCATTAATTTAATGTCAAATATTAATATTTACTGAATAGTACACACCCGGTTTCCAAGAAATAAACCACGGGCTTACCTGGTAGATACTCAAAACATATGTTGATTGCTTCAAAAATCTATATATATAAAACAAATACGGGGTTAGTTACCCATAACTCAAGAACGGCTGAACTGATTTTTATGATCTTTGTTTTGTTAGATTTGTCTCTGCCCCGAATAGCAAAATCACTGTTAAAACATCGGAAAAAAACACGAAAACAAAAATTGTAAAGAAAATTAAATATTCTAATACATTTTTTATGGAACGACTTTGTAGAATTCTGTGGAATTCTATTTTCTAACGGTGAGTTGCCTCCATTCAAGATGTTCACTTTGTATGGTTATCACATTTGTCATTGTGCGCGCATCAATAATTGCGTTTTTGTTTATTTATTGAACTTACATTTTGAGTATTCTGAGTATTTTTTATAAAAAAAGTATATTTAAATGTGCTAATAAGTTAACACAGCATTTATAGATCCTGAAACGGTATAAAGAAGTTTTCCGGGTCAGCTTGTAATAAATAAAAATAATATTCCAGAGTAATATTATCACGGGGCGCGCATAGCTAGGTTTCGAATAATATATATGTACATGTTACACGTGTATCTGCTATGTGCCGGCCAGGTTCAACGAGATATCATGTTGGCAGGAAGCCGATATGCTGCCGACAAATTAATGCAATTATAATATCAGCCGTGCGCCTTTAAGGTCGGCGATAGAAGGGGAAACTCCCGGTTCACTTAACAGCTTCCATACCAACCAATGTTTGAACAGAATTATTCAACCCTCGACTACCGATCAGCTAATTACAGCTTGCAGTCAATATTAATAATATTTATACTGTCACGAAACACACGTATTTTAACGATAACGATTAATTATAAACATTTACTAATTTTATCTGGCCACGCATAAGAACCTTCAGTCCATTTACCTGATAATTCGGGTGAATTTAGAAGGAATATTTAAAAACGCAAATCTTTTAAATAAAATTATTCCTAATAAGTTTGAAGATAGTGTCTTATATTTATTTGCAAAATTACCACCGCACCTAAAACGCAACATCAGGGTCGATAAATCCCCGCACTTGTCATTTGGGCGGACGTTCAATTATAGCGATGGGTAGTTCCGGTAATAAAATAATAAGTCGTAAAATGCACACTTGTAGTGCTGATTCGCGTAGGTAAATTAATTAAAAAATGTAAAGTGATAATAATAAACTGTTGTTGTAATAAGAACGCCAGCTGATCGTCACCGACCGAACGAAAATCGATCGCGTGTCAACACGCTGAAGCACCAGCGTTTTAATAAAAAATATATATTTTATTTCGATTTTTTTTATACAAAGTTAACCTCAGCAGTGAACCCTTTTAAGAGCAAAACACAACTTTTGTTTATTATTTATTATTTTTTTACAAAAACGATACATTTAATTTTACATCACCTTTATAACATAGATCCTCAGCTGACAATTCGTAAACTAAAAAAGACAAAATTTTCATTACAAAAAAAAATAAATAAAACAAAATATTCTGCTGAACAATTTAACTAGAGGCACACTATGGAAAGTAATTCGGCATTTATAAATAGTGTGCAAGAGCAAAAGATGTGTATGTGTGTATGTGTGATGGGTGTGTGTGTTGGAGGTTAGATTCACAGACGAACTACACAAATCTTAACCGTAAAAAAATGTGTGAGTGCCGTTACACTTTTTACTCTGATAACGTTTGCCAATTAAAAATATTTGCCTAAAATTAGTGCTGACAAAATCATTAAAGGGTAATTTATAAATTCAAGATCACGAGCAGGTTTGCGTGTGTGTGTATTACATGAATGGTGTGTAACAGAAAGAGGGTTTAAGTGCGCGTGTAAACATTAGGGTGTATTTGTGATGAAAAATATAAATCTACGTACCGCCAGATCTTTCAGTTTATTCACGAAATGATCATTTTCAAACGGGTAGGTACATTATTACCAAACAACTCTCGTAATTCACTCCTATTGTTAGCTCCAATGAAAGGTTCTATTCTCGCCCGGTTTGTTTTTATCCTGTGAGCGATAAGGGTAGAAAACATCGATTGCACGTGCATCAAAACCACAAGAGTGACAACCGTTCATAAATTTATATAAAAGCATAATATAGCGACATATGCGGACAGAGAAAAAAATGTATATATGCAAGCATCCCAGTCATGCATTTTCAATGCCATAATAATATTTCACGGATATTTGACCTGGTAAACTGCGTAAATATTTTTGAAATGAAAACCTCTATAAGGTACGGGTCAGGCGAATATTGGATGGGAAAAATTCAATCGGTTGGCGTCACGATATGCTTAATGTGAACAGTATTCATTTTAATACCCTATTCCTGTCGCCGATTATATCGGTTTCCGTAGTGTGGCGGTTGTCGCGTTTGCTCCGGTCGATCCCGTCTGGAAACAGTTTTACTTTTTTAAGTTCTCAATTCTGTCGGCAGTCCTTAGTGACTGCCTATATATTTTTCTTTTTACTTTATCACACTGCCTATATATCACAAGCTTTATGATACTGCATATGTCAGATGTAGATTTACAACACAAATAAAACACACAGGACGGTCCCAAGACCATTCCCAAAGACTTAATGGGCTGTTTGTGTTCCCTATATGGGTAAGAAGTTATATGAGAAAATTACGTAAATATTTTATTGACAAACATTTTTTTTAACGCTATGGTTTAAAAAACTAGGCTTTTTATGACGAGGCGCGACGTTTATCGTTTGGCGAAATCAAAAACAAACATCTGACAATTTTGACCTCAAATGGATGTGGCCGACATAGAAGAGTTATACTGTACGATTTAAAGGTTATATTATGATATAATCAATATATAAATAAATAATATTCAAATTGTCAAAATAATATTTACAGCTAGGATGAAGCTTGATGGCCTTCATCGGAAAAGACAATTTGTCTATGCACCCTTAAAGTCGCGGGATCGAATCCGCACCTTACAGTCATACTTAAAAAGCATCCTTACCACTATCACCCCTCACTCTAGCACAAGCAAGTTTAGCTTAGTTATTAGGGCTTAAAATAACTGTATATAACTAAGTCATCTGCCACCCCTCAGCTGGCATCACCAAAACCAACTACGTAATAAAAGATATCGTTCCACTCTGCCCCCAAGACTACAAAGAAATAATAGTTTGTCCCTTTCACCCGAAATTGGTGACCTATTTCTAAATTAAGGTATATATTTGTTAAATCCTATTATAAGGAATGTCATCAAGAAAATATTTTTTATAAAACATACTAAAACGTAATACTACTGCCTTCTTTAGTATGAACACACGACAGATAAAAAAGACAATAGTTTTGACAATAATACTATACCGCCAACACTGTTTGTAATTCTTATAAATAAATAATAATTAGGCCGACTCGTTCTGTGCTGAATACTTTTAATATAAACAGCCGGCGTTGAAGTAATCTAATTAAGTATATATTTTCATTTAACACAATATTCTTACTTCATTGATAATGAATAGAAATATTTTATTAAGGTTTAAATACTTTTTATTAATAGCAGTGCTGGGCACTACCTAAATTAGCAATGAAATATGAACGTTTTTTAGGATTTAATAAAAAAACCACGAACGAGACAAGTGCATCTATTCGATGCAAAACTGAACCCACAAAACTGAAAATAATTTATTTGGTTTTTGGGTGATCTCCAGACGATGTACATTTATGATGGTCGTAATGTAATGCGTTGCACGGCACTCGCTCGCTTTTGACATCACGTGAAATGCTTATTTTATGAATGGCTCGCTCTTGTGACGTGGCTCGTTCGAACCGCGCGCCGCTTTTACGCTTTCGCTATTACTTGATCTTGTTTCTACCCTCTTTATTGCTTATTATACTTCCTCTAGCAAAATATCCAGGAATTTTTCAGGAAAAACACATTTATTTCGTAGACTCACGCGGATTATTTATGATTATTACTATTATTGATTGTAAAAATACCTACACTGAAAATAAAATATGGTAACGGTAGCAAAAATATCGTATTGACAACCATAAAGTATGGTTGATATAGTGACAGCAATAATTTTTGATGGAGCTACACATCGATTATTGTTAAACTTATTTGGTTGCAAGTACCATAATTGTTGGTTGCCTTTAACATAATACTCGCTACCGCTACAATATTTTTTGCAAACTGCAAATTTAGCCACACCGCCATTTTGTTTGTCATCACAGAAAAATAAAATGATAACAAGTAAAAACAACAAAATATTATGGTTGCTGCTACCAAATTTTCAGGTAACGTCGTTTTATTTCGTCAGCTGTTCACCCACGACGCCATATTGTAAATCTAACCAAAAAATATTTTAGCAATAATCAGTCTGTACGTATAAATATACGATTTAATTACACTTATGTTAGATTAGCAAATGTTTAAACAAGCAAACGTTTTAGTAAAAAAAAATTTTCAGTATACGAAGCCAAATTAAACAACTCTGTTTGTATATATAGTTATGACTATATAACCACGGTATTACGGATTTATAGCAGTAAAAATAATATGCGTCCCAAATATTAAAGTAACAGTAGTGTCAATTTTTTTTAAAAAATGGCAATTTAGACTCATATATTTAATAAATAAATTTACTGAGGACTATAAAAGTGTCCGCTATATGAATGCGAGTTATGTTTTTTATTCAACATTAAAAATGAAGTAACGAGAGTGTATTAAAGATGAGAATAAAATGACTCTCGAGAGCGGGCCGCCCCTTAACATAAAGGACAAACTTATTAGCAAAGTAATACGATAATAATTATGATTGTAAAACGTTGATTACAATAGTTTGTATTATTAAATAAATATTAATTTATAGTTGGCTACCAAAATAACTAAAGGTATTAAAAGTACTAAGCATACCGCAAAATAAGGGGCGCAAAATTCGCGTTATTTGACCGGACTTTAGCGTAATGGGGATAAATAAATATATGTATATTAATTATATATAAAGAATACATTCATACATTATTAAATATAAAATTAATTCCAAACGTTAAGTCGGAACGAGAGCCAGGGAAAGGGCGCCAATGTTAAGGGTGCCAATTTTCAATAAGTGTTTATAAATAAGTCATAGGTCATAAATAATAAAACGTTCAAATAGTCTTGAGGTCGTTTATTTACTGGTTAATTTATCGCATTCAAATACCATTGACTCTTTAAATATTACATTCAGTTGTGATTGATTGCTTTATTTTCAAATTCAAATGGGATTGACTGACTAATTAAAGTATTCAAACTTGCTTGACTGGTTAAACAGATTGACTGGTTAAGCTATAATTTAAAGGAAGAATTATTCTATACCAGTTATTTTTCATAGTAATTTAAACATAATTTATAAATTTTAAATTCATATATAAAATCTAGACACTTGATGAATTAGCACCGTCGAATGATTAAATATGGTCTTAGATTCCGTTTGGTTGGCAATCGTTCAACCGATCCCCAAACAGCTACGAGTCGTACATACAACTCTCCCGCGACAGCCTTCTAGTAGAAACGTGCCGCCCAGCGAACCAATAAACCCGCCTACCGCCGTATTCAGTACGGCCGCCTTTGAAAATCAAGCGCCGAACGTAAACCCTTAATCATATGAAACGAGCCGCGAAGAACTGAGGACGTGGTGATGAAGGGGTGAATGAGGGGTGGCGATTATTTTTCGATTAAGGCAGCTGTAAGCCTTCCTGAAACATCGAAAGCGTTTTAAAGGGACCGACTTTATTGTTTGCTGAAATACGAGAAAGCGTCGCCTCGTTGAGAAATCGAGACTTATTGTAGTACGCCTGAATCGACTATTTCAGTTTTTGGAGTATTTATTATATTTTATTAGGGAACCCAGCAATCGTTCTTATACACTTTATAGAAAAAAAATAATCAAAATTATTATTATTAAATTATTCGTATTAGAGTTTGGTGTATTTCATGTATTAGAGAATTAAGAGTATTTTGCAATAGGGTAATATGTAAAAAATAAACTTTGTAAATTAGTTTTTCAAAATTCCCTATTGAGTAGATGAGTAAATTTAAAAAAAAATGTTTTTTATTAATGTGAATATATTTTTAATAGAAACCTTTTTTTAGTTTATATCAAATGTTTATTACTTTGTATGTGACTCTGTAAGCCTGTTGGTTTTTTCAATCAAGATAATTAAATTAAATAATTAATATATGTTTTATTTGTTTTGTTTATAGGGGGGAACGGGGAAAGAAAACTTGTACGTTAAGCAGATATTCGAGTATATACACATTAAACTGAAAATTTAATAACAATAAAGTTAAATCGTAAACTTAGGATTATAATTTAACATTTGGTATTTTATTTAGAATTTTTTTAAATAAAGGATTAACAAAAAATATTCAGATAACTAAGTATCAATATACTTTTAATTGACTATTTTTTTTATGTTTTTTGATTTGATAATACATATGCTTAGCTGTAAGTATTTCTGTGATATAAAAATATACTCTATAATATAAAGTCAAGAATTCTTACTTAACTATAAAAATAATAGTTGAACTTATACAAAACAAAACAAACAATATTGAAAAACAAATGCGACTACCTTATTAAGTAATAAAGGTTTACTATTTGCTCGTTAGAAATAGCTGACAGTAACAATCGCTGCAGAGATGTCTTTTCAGCGACCCTATGTAGCTCGAGTAGGAATGAGGTTGCAGCGTTTCGTTACATAATTTTAGAATTACTTGAAATTTGCGACAACTTACTGTCAGTGAAATGACCTATTCGTTTGCTTATAAAAAATATAGAACAAAATATTTAGAATGAGATATAATTTTATCTAAAGGGCTTTCTCTAGTACAGTTTGATTGCCACGCGATTTAGCTTCATTCGCTCGAAGCCCGCATAAAATAATTTTAGCTACAGCCCGAGCGGTTGCTCTGGAAATATGTCGCGTATTTTATCGTGTATCCCTCCCCTAGGGTGGTAGGGCGGTTCTACGGTGAAGGGCGGTTTATGGGAAGGCGGAGGTCGGGAGGGGCGGCAAACAGCCCCTGAAGGCTGTATATAAACACTAAATCTCCCTCAATAAACACCTGTAAGGGAAGGCTTTCATATGCAACTGCTTAAAAGATGAGCATAAGTGATAGACTGCCATATTTAAATATTAAAAATCTGAAAACCACATACCTATTCGAATGTAGAAGGTATATATTATTTTTATTATTTCAATAATTGAGCTTTTTTCTCCAAAATAAATCAATACTATATGTACATATCTCACACTTATTTAATTATAATTCGTATATAGTAACATGTTATGCGAATATACGGCGCTATGTTTTGAAAAACTGAAATTTGAAAAAATGAGTCATCTAGCTGATTCTGCGTTACAGGGCTAAAATGCTACTATTATCAAAGTTTACTAGTTACTATTAGTTTACAAAGTTTACTATTAGTACTAAAAATTAAAGCACATGATTAGTGTGCGTATCATTTAGATAATTATTACATAATTAAGTTTTAAAGATATTTTGATATATATTTGATAATTATTGTTTTTTAAATAGCGGTAAATCGTCTGTAAGACAAAGGACACAATTTTTGGCAACCTTGAAACATTTAGAATATCCATTATTATTTTTTTGATAAAGCCCTGTATTCAAAGCCATTTAGCTAAATGATAACCTGGCATTATTGACATTTACAATTTCGACTAAACTTTTTAATGAGTTGACAGTGAGAATGTTGGCCTGTTGAGTTTGCCGTATTTTATATGGATAAAGAAAAAAATAAAACCTATTTAGATTTCTATAACTTGAAAGTTAAGCTTTTTCGCAAACTTAGCAGCAGTTTCTTTTTATTGTACAAAATATAAACCTTATTTGCACCCTAGAACGTACCACAGAAGATATTTTAATTTTTTAATATATAAATTTTGACCTTTTTCTTTACACATTATTTTTACGATAGTATATAATTACATTTAGAAATAATTAACATGTAACGTAGCATAGCAATATAACTATCGGATATACTTCAAAAAGTTTTTTTGGGACTTTACTATGGTCGATATTAGCGCCCACATAATAGTATGTGCGTGTGTTAAATAAATGTTTGCAAAGATCGCATGTTAGGATAAGTTCGCATTTATGTTCCTTCGAGTAAAGAAGTTTTTCTTCGATTGTAGGTAATGTCGATGTTTTCAAGCGTATAAAATTACCACAAACATTCTAGCCTGCTTCGAAGAGACGGTTTTATACGGACAAACGGATTTATATAATTTAATCCAGTTTTGTTGTTAGAAACAGCAAACCATTTCAAGATATTGCGTTTATTTTAAATATTATCGTTTTAGGTAGATTGCATACGGAAAACTACTTATTGCAATGGGTACCATGCAATAAGACTTCCGGAAAATTTCGACATATCTTCGTGTTTCAAATCCCCTAGAATCCAAAACCACCCTCAGCTTAAAAGTTTATATATTTATCTATCTATATCACTTTCTTTGGACACGTCAACTGCCGTAATTTTACCCCAATCACTTTCAAATTGGTACATAAAATTTAAGGTCACAAAATCTCGGTTAAGACCATGGGGCAGGAATAGGGGAGGGGTTCAAAAAACTGAAATTTTGTTATAACTTTCTTAGTATATTAGAATTTGAATTCATTTAAATTTTATATTATTTCTTAGATGAGGCTCTAGAACTTATCTATGTAAACTTTTTTCATAGCACCAACTGTTGGGCCTAGGGGTGGGAAAAAGTGGTTTTTAAAATTAAAAAAAATCATACCACCCTTAATACACATCCCTTAATAGGATCATATCCGTTCAAAATGTTAATTATAGGCCCATAATTTCCTTACAGCTTTTGCTTGAATCAATTTTTGATATGAGAGACCCTTACGGCTTAGTATAATGAGGGATTCAGTATAAGCACTCTCGCTGCCCTCGCGCTATCTCGCGCAATGTTTGATACAAGTTCGTACAATTGGAGTTTGCCTAATCCCTACTTTGATCCTGTGAAATCTACCTCCGCCTTTCGGCGTGCCGAAAGGGATTTTTTAAGCTGTAATCATTTGTAAAAATTGAACATGCTACCTATCCATAAAAATATCGTTGTTTGTTAGCTGCGTGAAAAACGGCGTTGACATGGTCTTTATTTGGTCTATAAGATGAAAACGTAAATCTGCATATTAATAAATCATCCATAAAAAAAAGCGATTACTGACAGCAGCATTAAAACTTTGACAGTTACGTAAGTGTAAGTTAGTTCATTAGCAATTCAAATTGCTTTCACAAAACAGTGGTGTTTACTTAACATAGCGTACCTGTAAACTTATTTTATGTTACTTTTCCATTTAAGCAGAAATAAAATGCTAACATTATGTGTACATATTTACATCGCAAGGAAAAAGTTGGGCGTTTTAATCTTGTGTATTAACATAATTTCGGTCTGTATACAGGCTGTTTTTACTGATTAATGTAGAATTTTCGAAAAAGGGTTGCCCTAAATTTAAAAACATCCTGTACAGCAGTCATTACGTGTACTGTTCTCGCGGGTGCCACTAGACCTGCTTGATCTGCATCGATCGACCTACATTGAACTAGATTGATTGATTGATTGATTGATAGGTTGAACTAGATCGTCTGTAACAACTACTTACTACAATTAGTTTGATAGTTCTCGGTCGGCATCGAATAGTTTCGATCAGATCGATCGGGTTAGATTTATACAGAAAAACAGTAAATTAACCCAAGAAAATCTGGAAATCTACCATTAGTATATATATATACATTTTCCTGACCATTTTCATTTTCATATATTACACGGTTATGTTAGTTCAACCTTTTTATTTTATATTATATTAGTTAACTTTCTTCAAAAGTTACGGTAACTACACAAACCCACTCATAAACATACGTGCGGGTCTAAACATAAAGGACCCCCGCGAGTCGGCCCTTACTCCACGACTACGATCGTTATTAAATATTTAGGCGAGCGTTCGAGACGGGCGCGATACATATTTGACTCGATATGTGAATACACGAAAATACCGCTCTGACTTTTCTCGAATAAATTGCTGTATCATCGACATTTTTTTCGGCGCATTCGCTAGAAGCGAAAATGCCACCGAGTCGCTTTAGATTTTTTTTTTCCATCTCGTGAAATACGGCGAGCTGAAAGTAAGCACTTCAATTTATTATTCCCCTTTTACATTCATTTCGCAGTCGGAACTGCGCTATAGGATCTGCCTTCTGCTATGTTTCCATCGTCTGTTCTACTTTCCTTGCAATGGAATGAGGATGTAGCAGTCATTGGCGACGTCTTTCGCCAAGATTTTACCATATCAGGCCGAGTAAATCTAAGGTTTGAGAAACGAGCATTCTTCAATATGGACTAGTGTTTTTTTTTTTATTTATTTTATTGAAAGTATGCCGTCTTGCTTACTACTTTATCGTACTTTTTTATATTATTGCAACGGGCAAAATTCGTAATAGGGGATTTCTTTTCTTTGCCCAGTTAAAGAACTACAAACATCCGGTCCAGGGAAAACATCACCTAATGTCAATAATACTTCATTATATTAATAAACCTTATATTTCGCGCGTACTTGAGAAATGTAATGATAAGTGAGATTCTTTCGTAAAGGATAATTTATGCACAAAACTTGTATCGCAACGATTCTGACCTACATAATGTTGCCTGCGAAAAGAAGCCTTGCGCGATGAACGGAAAGGTGCCACTCTTTGAGGGGCATAACGGCGCTTATAACACAAACCGCGGCCTACCATTTTGTATGAAACATTGATAGCATTTAGTTATTTTTAAAAAATTAAGGGATTTTTTTTAAAAATTCATTTTAGCACACCAGTTTTCCACCAATTTTACTAGCATACAGAAAGCACTTACTGAGATTACTGTGGGCATCAGAGTGAACTGAATAAATTGGTTTTTGGCTAGCTTTTATTTAGTTTGCAATGTTTGTGTGTAGGTTTAGGTCAAATCTTGCAAGCTGAATTAGAACCACTTCTTATCCTACAGAGTTGAAATTTGACATGTTGGTTCTTTTGCGATGACAATGCGTTTTTATGATAAGCATGACCTGATTCTGGGTCCAGGAATGGCTCCACACGAAGGAACTCCTCAACGGTCGACAGCACAGACACGAAATTTTGTATACGCAATTCTAGCACTTAAATAAAGGTTTGTTTTTAAAAATGTTTTTTTTATAAACCTAGTTAGAGTGGTTAAATGACTGCTATTTAATCCGTCTTCGTATTTTTTTTTCAGTGTTATTCATTTTTATTGTTGTGCCCTCTTGTCATTTTATATAAATAAATAAATTCAAATCGTTTCTGAGGACTGTTTTCACTCCATTTCCTTGAACTTGGTTTAAACGTAGATTAAAGTATTCGAAAAAGCTTGCGAATATTATTATAACTAAAAATGCACTCACCGGACGTCCACGTGGGCGCGTCTGATGGTGGATTCCAGGAGCCGAGGGGACTAGAGACCACCATTCCCCACAGGAACGAGAAGAGGGCCAACCAGCTCACGTTCGGGGAGGCGGGCATCTTGTGCACGCGTCCAAAAGTTCTGTAGAGAAAAAAATGCAAGTAGAGTCGAATCTGCTAGTATTTTGTTAAAATACGTATTATAAAATTAGAAGTTTTTAACGAGACATGCTGGTATATATTGGTTGAGATTTACTCGAAAACCTTTTTAGTATTGTCGAGAACTATAAAATTAGGACAAATAAAAAAAAATAACAATTTTGCCTTACAAAATTATCAAGTGAAAATATACAGAAAATAACGATGTGTATGGAAATCAACACTCTATATTAATATGGAGCCAAAATAAAGTTACGTATCGTAAAACGGCGTGTAACAAAGATGAAAGTTTACCATGAAGCTAACCATGCAGTTCAAGCATTCAACATAGTATTATTTTGAGGTTAAAATTCAAAATGGCGCAGCGCTGTCATAGCGTTTGAATTTTAAAAATGTATCATTTTCACGAAGATCTCTCGGAAAACGCACGGCTGCCTTTGATAATCATTCGCTGGCGTCGTCTCGCTCTGACTTCATAATAATCTCTCTTTGTGCGAAAGAGAAACTTCGCTTTGATGTTGCTCATTTTAACGCCGAAAAGCACGCCAGCACGAGGCGTTTCAGCATTTTGTATCCATTTAACACAGATTTACAACAAAGTATTCAGAGGAGCACGCAGCATTTTATTAACGCGCGATTTACACAAAGTTGTGGAAATGCTCGCCGGTACATTGTAAGAAAAAAAAAATGCGGTCTATATTACCAGAGACGGCCATATTATTGTTACTTCTATATCAGTAACTATGCACTCTTCTAGTCTTGATTAAAAATAGAATAAAAAAAATAGTTTTCATAAGTATTTTCCATAATAGTGATCTAGCTTGAGTGTCTTCAATGTTACTAAATCTTTCTGTTACAACCTTTTGAGAAATTCATTATATCCACATTTTATTTATTTATTTATTAAAAATAATGAAAAAGGTCATGATTACATTTAATATTATACATAACATGGCCATCAAGTATTATTCCCAAATTAGTAGATTGTTATCTTGTAATTGTTATACATTTAAAAAGTCATGAAATGAGTTTGTGAGAGACGTGTGAATAACTGTGAGATAAGAGATAAGCGAATGAAGTGTGTAGGTAGGAAAGTTGATGGAAAGTGGAATGGAAGGTTGATATGTTAGGATGAGTGACAAGCGCACATCGCTATATCTGCCCCTAGACCAGTGGCGGTACTCCATAGAAGCCGAAAAGCCAGGCTTGCCTAGGTTTACTTTTAGGTTTAGGTTTACAAATTACTCACACCGACCCCCGCGATATGGCTTGTCTACTGTACGAATTCTGTTCGCACCACTGCCCTAGACTATATCCACCCCTCGACTATGGCTACAATTATAATCTGCAACTTTTGCTTTAATGCGAATTCTCGTATTCATGCCAGTCTCTTTTGGAACGAAAGTCAAAGACTGAAAGTGCTCTCTCGAGCGCGACTCATTTTCATCTCAAACTTAGCGCAGCCCTTTTGGATAAATTCGTGTCGATTCTTTGTGCCAAGAAAATGTTTTTAAATAATGAATGAAGGTTTTCATGTTTTTAAATGAATACCTTATCTCTAGAAATGTTTTTAATGTTCAGAGACATCTCTATGATCCTACAATTTGCCAGTTTCGCTGTTACGAGTAAAAGTATGTGCTACCTAAATAAAAGATTTATTTGTTAAAAGTTTAATGGTTAAAATTTTATAAAAATACATTTTTATAAAACTCAGCGCCGGGTTTAAACCGACATCCTGCGCTTTCAAGTACAGGACCTTGTAACGAAATCGCGAATTATCTCGTCGAATAAACAAACAAATGCCATCTGCCGTTTATTTCAATCATTATCTCCAGTTTGGTTTGCGTCCTAGCTGGAACTCAAACTTGTTTTTCTGTCAGTCGAATTTCGGATAGACAAAGGTTTTTTTCATTTTTTTTTTCACTTTGAATTCTGACGTCGCCTGAGGATGGGAATCGATTTTATTGTGCAATTAATTTGTTAACAAATATAATTACCATAATACTCATGTCCATTCCGAATAAAAACCAGGATTTTATTATGGGTAAACCCGTCCTTCAGTTGGAAACGGGTTCAATATTTTGGTTTTGGTTATCATATCCATGATACGTGAAGTCCCCGCTTTTGGCAGACGATGACGTTCCCAGGGAATTAGGGAATGTTAATTTTTCGTGTATATATCTCCTAATGTCATCAACCGTACGGCCTGGATTCTTTTCAAGCTATGTATTTTTCTACTTTTATTATTTAATTTTATGATTCACACCTCTGGGTAAAATTTGTTCTTAAAAAATAATTTTAGCAGTTTAAAACCTTTATAAATATTGTGCTATCCAACGCATTATCAAAAAATGAATAACGTTTTCTAAATTGAATTGCTGATTATTAAAAAGGAGCTATGTTACATTTTCAACTTTGCGAGATATTAAAAAAAAACTGATTCATTTCTAATATAATCACATATATTACAAATTTATGCATTTATGAAAAACTTAGTGTGTTTGCTGATTTGTTTTTGTTTTATATTTTTTTTTATTTCTAATAACTTTATTAATAAAAATAAAACAAATTCCGTAACATAGCTCCCTTTTAATATAATGTAACATATACCCCTTTTAATAATCAGCAATTCAATTAAGTCAAATACTAATTATTTATGTTATACAGGCTGTCCCAAGTCCAATCCCACAAATTTTAGGGGGTGTTTAAGTTCCCTATTAGGAGTAAGAAATTATGGAACAAAATGCGAAAATTTTTCATCGCCAAATTTATTATTTTTGTAATAAAATTGGTGTTAATCGATCTTATCAATCGATAAATCAATATTATCTGTCGACCAATAGCATCCCTCTTACAACCGCAGAGAAGGCGTAAGGAGTTACCCCTTCTTCTTAGACCGACCTCTGTTCGACCAGTGGCATCTGACAACAATCATTTAGCTCCGCCCTAATAGGGCGTTTCGAACAACGCGGCAGGTCATTAACCTCGATCTTGACTGACCACGGCCCAGTGACCCAGTGACGTAGTTATCCGAGGGAGGAACCATTGATAAATAACTACTTTACATGTTTTAGAATAGAAACTTTAACGTTGAATTTGTTTGAAAGTATTATAAATTTTGATATAGTTTCTTAACAAATAACACTAGGAATCGTAGGAACTATTAGCTGTTTTTTTTATTGGGATTGACCTTGGGACACCTGTATATGTTACTTTTTTACTACCAGTTAGTAGGTTGCACTTAGCACTTTCGGTGTTCCCAAAGGCGACCCAAATACATCGTAATTGTTGTAACGCATGAGCGCAAATTTCAACGAACGACTCGTCCGAGAAAGTTCTCGGAAAGGCATTTCCCGCCCGGAACTGCGCGCCCGCCGCCCTAACCCAGTTAGGCGGACGTGCCTTCAGCGGTCTCCGCGAAAATCCCGCTTCTGAGAAATCGGGACTCCGCGCGCTCGGATTAATATTGCAGCGAGTCTCGGGAGCAGTGGCTAGTACTTTATCGCCTTTCCTCCAGGATCCGTGATTTAGTTCGCTCGTGAACAATTCGTTGAGAGGGTTTATTAGTTGCCAACTGGTTATTAAGGTGCGTGTAGTCGCTGGTGGCTTTGGGCATCGGCGCTACACCACCATTTGTTGTGTAAATTGTAGTAATATACTTTTTTATTTATTTAATTAATTATTAGAAATGCTTATAAAGTATACATAAATAAAGTTACATAAAAATTCACCAATCAACAACTTAAGCCGACTACAGGAATCTCCAATTTAACATATATGTTTAATAGAACGAACTAGCATCTATATTTATGTATGTGATAATATTGTGTGTTGCAATTTTTGAGTATATTAGGGTGTGGAATCTAAGAGAGTGTTAGTGTATATATATGGTGATGATTATAGAGGCGTGGTTTTCAAGAAGAGATAAAACGCATATAATTTGATGTAATGGCTAAGAATTTAGTTTTATTATAAAGATAAGGGTTTGCCATTATGTTTTAAAAATGATTTCGGGTAAGTGGCCGCCGCGGCTGACTCGAACAAATTCCAGCCGAGAGGCCCAATTTTCAACCACTTTTTGCAGCAAGTTGGGCCGTATGTCAGCAATAACGCGCCGAATATTCTCTTCCAAGGCGTTAATCGTATCCGGCTTATCTGCGTAGACAAGCGACTTCACATAACCCCACAAAAAATAGTCCAGCGGTGTTAAATCGCACGATCTTGGAGGCCACGCCACGTTGTTCAGGAGTAAGTCTATTCATTATGAAATGGCAAACCAAACTGAGCATAAATCAAGTGACAGCTGTCAAAAACACCAACTACGAAAAAAGTAGTGCCAAATTGAAAACCACGCCTCTAAAAAAAACACCCTATATATGTAAATGGTGTATAGTTATATGTTTTACCAACATGGTTTTTTGCGTAATTCGTATTGCACTTGGGCACAAAGAATAATTCTTTATTTCGAGTTTGACGTTACGGATTTCTTCGAAAATTTTTGATATACCGTCTTCACATATATCTGGGCTTATTAGCTGGGTTTTTTATCGGGAATGGTCAATGCAAAAAATACAAAAGTAAGTGTTTTAACGTGAATTAATAAAGCTAATTGGGCCAATCCTTCATAAGCACTTATTCGCTGATTCACCCCCAGTCCAAGGTCTTATAATGAACCCTTACATAATATAATGTTCCAATCAGGTCACGAGTTTGATTCACTCGCTAGTGAGTCACGGAAATTGCCTGGCGTTTGACCGTTTAAGCCTACCCGCCCGCCGTGTCGTGTCAGCCTGTTGGTAAGCGTTCAGGATTACCAGAAACATGAATAATAATGTGGTGACTCAGTTACGCGTTGTCATTCGACCCGATGGCGTAATATACGAGCGCAACGCACGAATGTGTTTGTATCGAATTAAAATATAACGCAAACACAAACAGACATTAGAATTAAACATGCGCGTTATAAAGGCGACACCGTTTAAATCACCCTATTAATACAACGCAACGAATAACCGCGTTACTGTAGCTGGTGACGAAATCGCGTTCATTTGCAGCCACAGCCACAGAGTCGCGTTCAAGAAAGTCGCTTCGCTTGCCTATTTTGTATTTATTTATTTCAGAAAACAACAGCTTATATAAAAATGAAGTTACAATAAAAAACAATCAGCCAATGAGAGTATATTCGTATTTTTTAGATGGTAATCTAACAAAATATTAAAAACACGTAATTTTAGACACTAAAATTAAAAAAAAACCTTATTCAAATAAAAAAAAACCACTACATGTGTACGAATAAACTACACTTCACTATAATAATGAAGCACGGTGACGGGTTCAGCTACTAATCACGCAGTTATTTTATAGCCGTTTAAGTATTAATTATTTTGAAATCGCGTTTAACGTAACCTCAGTTATACGATTATCGCATTAAGGCCCACTGCTGATTAGAACGCTACTAAAAATAGCAGTGGCGTAAAAGCATACTATTTAGAGTGCGCGGATGAAGATAGAGAAGCATTTCGTCCGAGCATTAACCGTACTATTTTCTTTTTTACGAAGAAACCTTATAGAATATGTCGACAAGGTTTGGTTTTTAGTAATCTTCATGAAAGTGTATTAATATTATTTTAAATACTGACACTCGGTGAATAGCTTAAATTTAACAAATAATGTAACATCGCGTACACAAAATGGTTAAGATTTGCAAACTTTTTAAATTTTTAGCAAACATTAAAATGTGACAAAGGTGGTTAGCTATCGAAGCAATTTTAATGTATGGTTGCTTGTCCTTCGACAGTTCCTTTGTGATGATAAACGTGTTCCTCTCTACCTTTCTGACTCATTGTTGCAGGTCAAACTTTAGACATTCTTGTAAATCCACCAAACGGTGAGCGCCATCTCATGGCGTTGGTAGCGGATGAAGGTTCGAGTCGATTGGCAGTTCAGATTAGGCGCCGCTGTATTGCACCCGAAACTAGATCCCCGTCGCCGTGGTATTATTGAAGACTAAACATATCTAATATTGAAGACTAAACATAATTAATTCAACAATGAATATGGCAAAAGAAGGCTTGAGAGAATTTTTCCAATTTTATTTAATAACCTACCGAGTAATCTAAAGGAAACAAATAACTTATCTAAATACGTATTAAATAAATATATTATAAATAGTATTTTTGTAGATGAATGTACTCGAAGCGACCGATGTGAGATGTACTGGATAGATACCGTCATGTTAAAAGTGTTGTCATATGTTAATATTGAATATGTAATAAAATGTAGTATATAAATTTTATTAAACAAGTAAAAAGTGGGAACGAATTAGTTCACATAAAAACCCGTAAGGGTTTAGTGAACAAACAAATAGAATATCTATTTTGTTCATAAATAAAGAATTCGCAAAAAAAAAAAAAAATGCTATGCAATTACCATCATAACACAGTGGTCCCATTAGTCAAATCAAGTCATACCATTTTACCTCATTTTTCTTGTAACACTGTACTTACCAAATATGTGTGATATCCAACGACGACGAAATTATTTAAGTACATTGAGATTGCTTACTCAAGTAACCATAAATATTAATCGAACAATTATAAGAAAGCGTTTATTCCTTGAATTGAGTTGGTCGTAAATGACAAACAGATCACCTAATACTGATAGCTGCGTTGCCATGAAGCTATTTCTACGAAAATAATCAATATTTCCATCTAACAATATAGCTTGTGTTTAAAGTCACTCAGATTATTAACAGCCCTCTTATTATTGGCATGATAAAAATTCATTTTCAACGAAATATGAATTTAGAAGGTTATATCAAATATTTAATGCTTTATTTCGACGAAATACGAGTTCAGAACGGTTTATCAAATGTTTAATGCTTTTTTCGACGGAATACGAATTTAGAACGTTATATCAATCTTTTAATGCGTTATTTCGACGAAATACGAGTTTAGAACGTTTTATCAAATGTTTATTGCTTTATTTCGACGGAATACGAATTTAGAACGTGGAATCCGCTCTCGAATGATTTTATCTTCATTTTTGACCCACGCTGTATTCTTCTTTTTTAATGTTGACCAAAAACAAAATGCGCTTACGTAGAGTGGTCAGCTTTATAATGCATGTTTTTTCTGACACTCCTTTGACTTTAATATTAGATACATCCATATTATTTCACAAATATCTGTAATTATGTTTTTTAGTAGTATTAAAAAAAAAAAAGTTATCTTTAAAAGTATTTTTGACCCCCGATGCAAACAAAGTATTTTTATTTAATTTCATCGATTTCTTAAAAAATTGTACACATCATTTATAAGAAAACCTAAATGGTTATTACAAAAAAAATGAAATTTAAGAGCTATTTATTGTTTATTTGGAATACCAATATTTCAATATATTAGAAATGGTAAAATTGTCTGTTGACAGGTTTTCGCTAATGTGCAGAAACACATGATAAATTTAAAATGAAATTACACTCATTATATTTTAATATATAAATATATACCTTATTGCTAGAGTATTACTATTAAAATTTTCTTTATGTACTATTATTGCGAATTTCAAAAATCTCTAAAAAAGATTAAATATTTTTAAATTACTATTATCTAAATACAGCTTCTAGAATTAGTAGTGTATTTATGTCACGGAACGACAGCTAATACAAATTAATACCAAACTTATTAGAATAGAAAAAACATATCCAGGAACGAGGTTGAGATTAATAAGTAGGAGGGTTTGGGAAGTTTACATAAGATAATAAGATCGTAAAATCTTATATACAATTACTACTCTAGGGTTAAAGCTAGAGTAGACACTCTCTTGAATTCCGGAAAGGTAGCAGTAGATGAGACGGATGAACAACTCGAAACGTCGGCTCGAGAAGCAATCCAAAAAGTCAACAATGCCGAAATGCCAATTTTTCGGCGAGTCGGTCGAGCGCGGATGAAAACAATGGGCGCCAATATTGGCTGGCCGCTATCAATGGACCAAATATAAGGACACTTACAGCAGAGTCGAGTTGGCGCCGAGCGTCCCGTGCATGACGGCGAATGGTCGACGGATGACAGTCTAGACTCCAGATGGACTCGGGAAGCCGGAAGCAGGACAGCTACATTATTTCGAGACGGTACGGTTTTATCCATCCGTCATTTAGTTCGTCTTTCCACTACCCTATTATTTACTTTTACTCACTTCTAACACGGCAACGACAAAACAATTTCCCTTATAACTTTTACGTAAAAATAAACACGTTTAGTTCTTTCGAATGATCCAATATAAATTGTGATTTTTAACAAAGGCGTTTGAATTATATTCCCTTAAAAATATGACGATCCGGAGCGCACGTCCGTGCAACTCTAACTTTGCAGAAATACTGAATTGTATGGGGAACGAACAGAGGAAAATGTCCGCTACGGCGCGCTGAACGTAGACATGTCTACGGGTAGATATGTCTACGCGCCCGCTACGCTGCAGTCCGCCGGCACATTGCGAGCGACAATTGAATTATTTTCATGCTGTTTGTTTTTCTATTTTATTTCATTAAAATATTTATACTACTTAATCTATATATTAATACGTGAAGGGAAAACTTTGTAAACCTTTTTAAGCGTATTGCGCGCACGGAGGAGTGTGAGATTTGGCATAGTTAAAGTTTATACGGAGGAGTGTAGAGAGCTATAATATATGTAACCAATACATTTAAATAAAACGTTCATATTACTATCAGATCGACTGAATGAGTTTCGAGATGTGAATTTTGTGTGATTTAAAATGTTCCTTTTTCAATTATCTGTCAATGTCGAGGTAAAAATAATTAATAATGCCATCTTATACTCTTCAAATAAATCTTAATAGCAAATAAATTAATAAAAAGACACTGACTAACTGGTTAATTGATCTTGGTAGAAAGGACACTGAGACTCTGGTCAATTATATTCCTGTGTAATATAATATTGATCTTTCTATTTCTCAACTTATTATATATATTAGCTTATTATATATATTAATAAATATATATGTATATTTTTATGTATTCGTACTACATATACGTGTATGTATATCAATGTTAATTTTCGAAGATTTATTTTGTACTTACAAAAAAGCTCAGCGCAATTGCATGTAACCAATCTATTAAATAACTATTAAAATTAGCCTACCTTAGTACGGGCAACGTCCAGTTAGGTATGGTTATGTTATTCATTATCTAAGAAACATGTAAAAATAAAAATCAATAAATAAAATTAATAAAAAAAATAAATACTTTTAGGAAGGTCAAGTCTCATTTTTACTAATGAAATTAACACAATTTAAACTAAATTAGTAATATATTAAATACTTCGACACTAAATTGATTACTTATTGGCGTAATCTAAAGATTGGTGAAAACAAGAGTTACATAGATTTTTTTCTTTTTTTCACAAGCACAACCTTCATGCGACGATAGCGGAAAGTGGGGGGCGAGAAAAAGAAACTAATAAGAATAGCTTTTGTCTCGCTCTCATAAATATTTTTTCTCACTTTAATGCGTTGATGTGCAGATTAACTAGCTAAAGTGCAGGTGCATAATGTTTAAAAGGAAATTTCATACTTTAACGGAACACGGTAATCTGCTTATTAAGCAGTAAATGTGCACGTTATCATCTATTTCACTTTGACGGTAACATATACATAACTACTTAATATTACAATAACACAAATAAAATTTAGCTTAGTACGGACATAGCTCGGTTAGGTCGGGCTTTGTAAATTTTACCATTGTAAGCTTTGTAAAAATAAATTTATTAAAATAATAACCTAAATAGTGTGACCGTTTCCTCTGGTTCGCGGTTGCGCTCGACGCCGGCAGACAGTGTGTCTCCTTCTACGCTTACGACACGGTATAAACACAGTTATTACAACCCCACTAACACAAAGGCGAGACGCGCTTATGTCAAATTATTTTAATAAAAGTGACTACGATAACATTACGATACAACAACAAAACACTTATCTACGAACAAAAGATGTCCCTCTGCTCACCTGGACATCATTTCCTCTGCCATATTAACCAGATATTCAGATACAAGAAATTCCTGCAGTGACAGCTAAACGTTTTGTTGCGCCTGCAGTTCGATTGTGGTTAAAGTTAATATAAACATGAAAGTTTTGTTAGGTGAACGATGTATCAATCTACAGAAATTAGTTTGTACAGTCTATCAAACAGAATGTTAACACTACATACACTTCGGTTGGGCCATATATAAATTCTTTTTCAAGACGTCGATATTACCGCTAGCCTAAGTAGAGTATGTTTAACTTCAATTAAAATATTGGAGCGTGCACTAATTTGTAAAAAAGAACCCACAATTATATTCACTGAGAAGTGACATGCCGTCTTTAAATTTGTATGGGAGTTGCTATGTTTTTGGGATGGAAAATAATTGATAAAAACTATTAATTAATTGAATAGGTTATTTGTTTAAATTAGTGTGATTTTTCCTTCCTAAGCGTGATAGAAATTAGACGTATCGATAGTTTATGTGTAGCTTAAAGTAGTTTTTAGAAGCATAGATATTAAAAATATTATGTAAATAAAAAACACATAAACCTGACGTTAAAAAGGTCACTAGAACTAAAACTAACCAAACGAAATAATAACGAAAATCAAATCAAAACATAAATAACAAAAATATTTATATAGAATAATTATTATAAAATAAAGAGTGTGTGTGTGTGTGTGTAGTTTTAGTAGTCGTGGGTTTTTGATTCCAAAGATATTAGCTTGGTTTGCAACCTTCGCACCATTTTGTATTTATTTAGAGTAACCTAAGTAGATAAATTAAAAAAATAGCGATATAATAAAAATCTTCGTTGACTTATTGGGATTTGTTATTTTCAAATACTTTTTCTATTATTTTTCATATAATTTTTTTTTTTTTGTTTATTTTTTAATTATTTACATAGGTATTTACAAACTCAGAAGCTCAACACGCCATTATCCGAGTTATCAATAGGAAGCCATAGTTATTAAAATTTAACACTTTAAAATATAGGTACTTATTTCATGAGCATTTACATAACAAAACTCACGTAATATATTTATACTAATTATGAACATAAAATAAAAATAATAAAAAAATATGTATAAACAGTAAACATAAAAAATCCTGTAAACCGTGAGTCATTGATATAAAGATGAGCTGTTAAAATATCTACCAAGGTTTTCTATATCCATTAAATCTATAAGGGACAAACAACATTATTTTCATACCCAAATGCAATCTAATACTCAATCCATTCACGCATTGTAAATAAACATACATATATGAAAGTTAATTAATTTTTTTGACCCACAATATCTCTCTTATTCACACACACACGTAACACATCCTATATACAAATTCTATACCTAGCTGTTTGGCTTTAAATAATTTAATTTAGTTTGAAAGCATTCTGCAACAATTTAGTTTTTAAAACATCATACCTACTGTATAATCACCCTAATCTCTCGCTTTTTTTGAATAATTTTAAAATAAATGTTATATATATAAAATATACTCGTATAACACATTTTCACACACAAATACATTTTTTAAATATTAATGAGCTAATATGCGAGTTTTCTAATGTTAGATATAATGTCTACAAATGTACAGAGAAATCATAAGAAAAATCAAAATAACTTCGGATACGCCATGAGGCGTCCAAAGACATACAGCATTCTACATCTGATAATTCAATGGAAAATTATTGGCAAAGGCAGTCCTGGCAGACGAGCTTAGCCAGATGATGGAATTCCTTTTAGAGCTGCCTTCCACGAGATCACTCAAGCCGACGTGATGGCCAGCGAACGCTGAGCGGATTTGGCACCAGAAGATGAAAATAAAATCGGCATTTTTTTTTTTACAAGCTTTTATTTAGCTTGCGGAGTTGAAATTTGACATGTTGGTTCAGCGTGGCCTGATTCTACTCCCAGGGTCGGCTCCAGATGATGGAACTCTTCAATGGTCCACAGCACAGACACGAAATTTTATATACGCATTCAAACAACCCTCACCCAACCCTCGCAACCCTCTTTAAAAAAATTTTTTTTTTAAAACACATTTTTTTAAACATAGAGTGGTCATGTTACTCCAAAAGCAACAATAAATTACTGCTATTTAATTGTCTTCTTTTTTTTCAGAATTATTATATCATTTTAATTGTTGTGACGTCTTGTCATTATAAATAAATTCAAATCTTTTCTTTCGAAAACTATGTTTACGCGATAGGAATGCCTTAAGAACTGTTTTTACTAATATTTTTTTATTATGATTATGTTATTTTTAAAACGATTAACTACTGAGTTGTGCGTTTCGCGTTATGTCTGGACATAGTTCTGTATTACGAGCTAAGTACTGCTATACTCCACGTTGTGCAATAAGGTCGTAATTCATTAATGTTCAATATCAGACCAGGGGGCGGGAATGGGGGGGTTTTTTACGAAAAACTGAAATTTTGCTATATTTTTTTTATTATATAAGATATCCAATGCGTTTAAATTTTATATTATTCCTCAGATAAGGGATTAAAACTTATTTGAGTAAACATTTTTGATAGATCCAACCATTGGTCCTAGGGGTGAGAAAGTTGGTTTTTCAAAATCCAAGGGTTACGGCGCGGGTTGAGGTCGTGAGCTGCTCGCACCTCGCAACTCTCCCCGGTGAAATCTACCGAAAGGGATTTTTTTTCCTTTAAGTGCGATATTTTAAGGTTATACTATAGTTTTTCTAATATGATTAGTTGTGTACATAGTACACATATCTGGTGCCAATCAGCTTAGCATCTCTCAATATTTTCGCGGGACGTGCGACAGAAATAAACAGCCCACAACGCCGCCATTTTAATTAAATTTACTTTCTCATCAGATGCCGCTCCGATGGAATGGGTTCGGTGTTAGAGGGGTGAGGGTGGGGGGGGAGAGGTAAGAGGTGTAGAAAGGCCCGACGCTAGAGGGAAGGGGGGAATAAACAAAAGAAGCCGAAAGGCCTTAAATCAACGTTTATCGTACGATAACATCTACAATGTAATTCTTTTTACAAAGGAAGAAGAAATATTATCCTAGCGGGCACCGAACCGCGCATAGACAACCGTTTTACGATTATTTATATTCGATATACTATTTATATATTTATAATTAGCGATACGAGTATTTTACCGTACAGTTTAGTGGCGTTGGATTTTGAATTAGTCGGTACATCGAGGGGGAATCCACTGGAGGTAATTCCCCCCCACCCAAATTTCTCACTGGGAAGAAACGATCACTAATATCGAGAATTAGGGATTTTTTTCCACCGAGTTGGGAAATAAAAATACTAGTATAAAAACACTCAAAAGTAGCCTAAAACTGTGTTTTAGGGGATGGGGGTAAATTCATACCCCCCGGTCCTTCCCCCTCCCCGTGTGCCCTCCCCGAGAGAGTCTTTGCCGTACGGCAAAATCTCGTTGCACGTTTTTCTCTCGGACGCGATGTCACTATGAAATCCCGCTGAGTTTGAGCGATTTGAAAATGAGTCAAAATATCCTACTTTGGGCGTGCTCGAACCTAATTACGAGGTGTCATTAGTAATTAATTCGACACTGATTAGTAGGCGCGGTTACTTGCGTATATTACACGCCAGGGACAATTTTCCTGATACAAAGCTTTAATTATTTGTTCAGGATTAAATTTGATAATATCATATACTTAAATAAGAACACTTTACCTTGTAATGTTGCTATAAGAAATATTAAAAAAAGATTGGTATACGAGTATAAATATAAACTTAATTAATCTGTTTACCGTATAACCATCGGAAATAGGCATCCTAATAACAGAACAGTATATAAATTATTGGGTACGTAAACTTATCCAAATATTCTATAATCTTAGCTTTTATATACCGTGGATTTTTTATATACCGTGGATTATACTTAAACACTGTGAATTTCAAAAAAAAGTTTCAATATTTTTCCAATAGCTGAATAAAATATTTAATCTAAGAACTGAATTGTGTATAATTAATTCCACTACTATACATCAACAAATAATCCTTATAATTTATAAGTACTTTGGTCAAATCTTAAACCACTATGTTGCTAGAAAACTATGTTGCTATGGTCTAATAAGTTTACTTGAGCTGAAACTGATTTCTAAAAAATATGTTTGTAATGAATTTACAAAAAAAAATTCTGTTTGCGAAAATACTATAATAATAAAAAGTACAGTAGTAAAGTATATTTAAAGACACTGTTCATTAACTGTAAATATTTTTAAAACAATGTGGCCCCAGCGCATAGTTAATTTTTCTAAGAACGTCCGAATATATGAGCATGAGTTTTAAGGAAATGTGTTTTTTTTTAATAAATTAATAAAAAAATACCTTTCGGCACGCCGAAAGGCAGAGGTATATTTCACCGGATCAAAGTAGGGGATAAACGAACTCCCATTGTACGAACCTGTATCAAACATTACGCGGGCTGCCGCGCGATCCACTTCCCGCGCGGCAGCTCGCGCACTTCAACCCGCCGTACCCTTGTGTGTCTCTCTTTATACTGTGACGTAAGGGTTGCTCATATCGAAAATTGTAGGGATATTATAGGCATATAATTAACGTTTTGAACTTATTTGATCCTATTAAGGGAAGTATGTTTTTTATTAATTTTGAAAGACTAATTTTTCCCACCCCTAGGACTAATGTTTGGTGCTATCAACAATGTTTATTTAAACAAGTTTTAGGATACATCTTAATGAATTCGATATCTTATACAGAGTGTCCCATAAGTGGTGGATCAAACGAAATCAGGTGATAGAAGAGGTCATTTGCAATCAAAGTTATTATAAACATGATCTACCAATTCTCAATGGTTTAGAAGTTATACCACTTACAACCACTTTTTTGAAAATACTTACCCCGTCTTACATAAAAAATCATGAATAAAAAATGAACAATTTTTCAACATTTTTTTTTTTTGTTTCGTGCTTATTAGTAATTTATCTTTCTAGTAAAAGTATTTTCCTGAACTTTTCCTCGATATTAAAAAAGTAAACTTGAATTTTGTCATAATTTACTATTTTCATAAAAAAATTACCTCAACTTTGTATAAAGTTTACCTAAAAAAAATGTACTACGGAAAGTTGTACCACCACTTTAAAAAATTCATGATTTTTTATGTAAGACGGGGTAAGTATTTTCAAAAAAGTGGTTGTAAGTGGTATAACTTCTAAACCATTGAGAATTGGTAGATCATGTTTATAATAACTTTGATTGCAAATGACCTCTCCTATCACCTGATTTCGTTTGATCCACCACTTATGGGACACCCTGTATACTAAGAAGGTTAAAGCAAAATTTCACTTTTTCGAAAAAACCCCCTCATTCCCGCCCCTTAGTCTGATATTGCCTCTTAACGAACTTACCGATATTTTGTTCCCTTAAATTTTATTTATCAGTTTGAAAGTGATTGGTGTAAAATTACGGCAATTATCGTGTCCACAAGAAAGTGATATAGATAGATGGATTTATAAACTTTTAAACTGAAGGTGGTTTCGGGTTCTAGGGGATGTGAAACACCAATATGTCGAAATTTTCCAGAAATCACGACATGGTTACCCATTGCAATAGATAGCCTTCCTAATGAAATCCACCAATACTCCGTTTATTAACTACTTACGGAATATTCTGTAGATAAATACTTTTACATAGTTACATAAAATTTAGTTACATTAGATGTGAATGTTTTGTAATGTGTAAGGCGCGAACGCTATGAAGTGTATTCTAGGATTTTTGTCACAAATTTTCAGTGGTTCGCGACATTTTCAGAAAAACAGTACTCCACTTGAGTTTTGCTTGCCCCAGCTCTATTACAGATGTATGGATACAGCGTTGTCATCCTCAGATGGAGTATCTCGAACCGCAAAATGAACCATTGAATTGAAAACCCCTCTACGCGAGAGGGCCGGGGGGGGATAAGTGGCATCCTCCGTCCCGCTCTCCCACTTTGCAACAGACAGACGCAATCGATAACCAATAATACCACCACCTGTCCGTAATATCGCACCGAATATTATGTACCGACGTTTTCGCGGCATCAAATATTTACGCGGATTTCGATACAATTGAATAGTAACCAAACATTCATCATTTTAAATTAATTGGAGATTCATCTTAGGTTAGATTTAAACATTTATAGGTAAGTCGAATATAGTGGTAATCATTTAAGAGAACTAACACTACAAACGTTGTAGTGTTGTCACTCTTATTTGTAGATATAGAAGAAAAATAATATTATGTATCGTTTTCTCTCCTAATTCTATGGAATAAAGTGAAGTTTTTATTTTGTCTAAAAGTTAATAGCCTCAAAAAGTCTGTATTTTTCTATACATTTTATCAAAACTTAGACGTTATTGTCTGAATACAAGAATCGAGAAAATAAAATAGAAGTTTTTAAACATAAATGATTTTGTTTTTCATAATTAACCAACAACTGTACAGAGGGTGTATCCGTTAGTTGAGACAGAAAAATTTAAAAGCACACGCGAGAGAGAGAAAGAGGCTCTTAAGGCTCTTGTCGAAATTTAATGTTTATAGATATTTTAAAAAAATATGCTACAAAAAACGCTTATAAATTTAAAAAAAAAGATCTTGAAATACTCCAATTTAAACTACGATTATTTAGATGTTATATTGAAAAAAAATGATGAAGTTAGTATTAAATAATTCACAAATTAGTGTAGTCTGGGGCCAAGATGCCTTTATTGATGCCTGAAGAGCATAGCTGTAAGACATCGTGTTCTGGTTAAATAATTTACTACTACTAAACAATGTTCAGCAGCAGCAGTTGATATTAAATGATAGCTACAGGTGTCATAGCCATTCTTGTTTTTGTTCATGATTGAGCAATCTAAAATACTTCATAATCGTAGATACAGCATAGATATGTATCCAGCATACTGCCCCAACAGATTACTTGCTCTCCGAACTGCGATATAGCCGAATGTCGAATGGCGATTTCGAGAACGTTCTGCCGATGAGAGCGTTCTGCAACAAAGCGGAGAGTTCTCGACATCTTAATGACCTCTCCATCCTCACTGCTCACAACTCCGTACGAATGCGTCGCGTTCAGTTAACGGCGTTCTTCAATATAAATAAATGTTAGTGCAATGGCAACATACCCATTTTATTTATAGTCTACGCAAATTTATACAGATCTGATTGTCAATCACAAGATTTTTCGAATAGGGCTTCGTTCTTTCGAATCTATATCTGTTTTTAAATTATCTAAATCTTGTATGTACTCGTAGATATATATTTTCATATTATTTAAACTGTTTTACAAAATTGCGTTTTCAAAAATATCACGTATTCAAAACAAAAATATCAAATATTTTGTTTTACAAAATATATCATGGATGTACAAAACCCCTTTGAAACACCCTGTTTATTATTGTATTCATGATCAGCTGAAGACATGTTGTTGCTAGAACATATTGGATTGGATAAGGAAATAGAGTTGAGACAGGGTGTCCAAGTAGTTTATCGAGGTTACACACTTATCCTAACCAGTTTCTAACTCAGTAGGAATACAAATACAAATTGATAAATAACAGGTAATAGCTTCGACTCGATACAAGGCAAAGACCTGTATGTTAGTTGACCACCTAGGGAGGTGTCTAGTCGGAGAGCGCGGTGAGTAATGACTGAAGACTAAAAGTTCATTCTTCGATTATGAAAACTAAACCGTGAGAAAGGAAATTATAAATCGAAAATAGGAAACTAATTAATTCTAATTGCCTTCGACGTCGATACAAAACTTCCAGTTAAAGTGGCCATTTCGCTAACGTTACCAAATCGTGGCGACGGCATACACACATCATTAGAGAACGATATTTATAATTTATATGAGACACAAAGTTGGTAGTTAGTTTTCGTCGTCCAATACTGTCAATGCCATACTGTCAAAGGAATTTATTTTTATAAACACATAAATAAATAAGTCATCGATAAGACTATAGAAAATAGTTACACATAATATAACGTTTATAATTAATTTTGTTTAAAGGCGTTACACATTCGTTTTCGCGTTTCATTCGGACTGAAGTTGCCGAGCTTTTCCAATGAGACATTTCACACACAATGACACAATCGCCGCGCACTTCACAATAATCGCTGTGTCCTCTTCTGTCGGCGCCGTCCTTGTCATGCCCGTCGCATGTTGTATGTTGGCAGAGAAAAACGAAAAGAGACAAGTGCTAAAAAAAAATGCCTGGACACTTTCACAAAATTTACACAAATGTCATAGGTATCTTTGTGATTAAAATTAGTGCAATTTGCACAGATCGCAGCCCGCGCAGAGTCGCGGTGAGATTGAGACTAGCCCCACGGAACCCCCCGCGATATGGCTTGCCTACTGTACAAGTTCTGAGCACGCCACTGGTATCGTCAGTATGTTAATTTCTCATTGAGGCCTAGTTTCTTTTTAAAAGAAATCCAGGGTGAAAATGTTAAGTTCCTCGGAGCCCCTACTTAAGATGGATCGGGGTTAAGTTCATACCCCCTGGTCCTTTCTCCCCGTTCACCCTCCCCGAGAAAGACTTTTCTATCTGCCTTTGTTGCCATAATCCGAAGTGCCTAAGGGTTACCTCAAATAGTTTGTACTCCGCGCCTAGAGCCGTTGATTATGCATTAGTGTTTTGCAAGCCCTAATAAGAAATTCTAAACAACTCTTTAGTAACTAAAATGCATTGCAAACGCCGCACCAAGTCGCAAACATCGTTACTTAGTAGAAAAAGCAAACAGTTTCCTAATTTTAAAGATATTCTGTTTGTTTAAACTGCTAAGTATACACTATTGCTAAGTATACTGAAAAATAAAAATATAATAAAGTTAGACGCGGTTTGCGTCTCACATACCTGACGATAATATCAAAATAATAATGTGAAAAAATTGCCTTCGAAATCCTACAGCGTCATCTGGATCTCGACATCACTTCTTCGGTGTGATACTTTTAATTATAGATAGTAGTAAAAATACAACTACCTATAATTAAAATTATTTGAGACTCGGGCACCCCCCCAATTAATTTAATTGGTGCATCAAACATTTATCACTTCGAAATAGGGGCCTATTTATATATTTTTTGGGGCAAATTATATTCATTAGTTAATTCACTGCAAAATTAAAGTTAATATTAAAAAAAAGTAAAATTTAACGCATATAATTCATGGTATATAATTACATATGATACGGTACCTACGGTAATGACACGGTATCTAAGGCGAGCTAGTTACACCATTTATAACTCAAAAACGGCTGGACCGATTTCTATGTTCTTTGATTTGTTGGATTTACCTCCGCCCCGAATAGCAATATAACTATTAAAACATCTGAAAAAACACGGAAAAAAAATATAAAGAAAATTCATTTTCTAATGCATTTTGTGGTGAATGTCATTGTGCGCGCATCGATAATTAAAATACATATAATTTTGTTTTTTGTACATTTATTGAACTTAATTCATTTTTAGTATTATTAATATACAACTGAATTTAATACAGCTATTAAGTTAACGCAACATTTATTGATTCTGAGACGGATAGAAGTTTGTCGGGTCAGAATGTTTATTATAAACAAAAGAACTTGAGGTAAAAAAAGGAATATAAAACAAGTTGAAGAGTTATGAACACAACGAGAAACATAAAACAGAATTAAGGCCGTTTTTGGACATAAATGCGATTACTTTATATTACATTTAATATCGAAAATTGTTGAAAAAGCTTTAAAATAAATGTTATAGGTTGGTAGGGTACCCATTATGCAAATCAATTTTTAACCATTAAACTCTCGGACGGACGGAAATTTCACAAAGTTTGATTAATTATGACGCCTCTAAACTCAATATTCCATTGCAAACAGGAAATATAATCATCAATCACTCCTTGGAAGAAAATTAATGAGTTTTTCTTTACGCTGAAATCTCTTATGGAAATATTTCTACTAACCTCCAATCGTAACTTTTACCTAAATACAAAAGATTCTGTGTCGAAATGCTGAAAGATTCTGTGCGTCTTTCTTTACTCACCTATTTTATTAAATTAATTTCAGTTGTCATAGTAAGTAATTTTGTTTTCCAATGATAACACAATTAATGTAGTTTCAAAGGTTTTCTTTTGTTGAATTTGAAATATATTATTTGTTAATATTGAGGAGTTTAAGTTGAAGTTTTAATCAGAAAAACAATTATACAGTGTGTCCCAAGATCATTCCCGCAAAAAAAAATCCAGCGTATTGATCCTACGATTTCAAACATGATTTGTTTTGACCTCATATCAAAATTCATCATGGTTTCCGAGTAATGAATTTGTAAACTTTGCGTGATAATATGAAATCGCTCTTGTCATAAGTTCGATCGCTAGCGAGGCCGCGCCGCGCTGGGTCATTGATCGGCCTTGCCGAGCGCCTGCGAGCAAATAGGGAGAATGTACTCGAACGCTTTGATGAAATTAATAAATTTGAGCATGAAGTACTTTCGCATTTTTTTATACAATTTCGTACACGTAATAGGGAACATAGACACTCCCTTAAGTCTTCGGGGAAGGTTTTGGAACTACCTGTATACACAAGGAATCAAAACTGCATATGCCACTAAGTAGTCGGTTGCCGACAATCGTCAATTACCCCATTTAAACATAATCGATCTTTTAATATATATTCATACTATTTTACGAGGCTGAAAACTAAAATATTCTACTCGTATGAAATTAAGGCCATGTCAACGCCGTGCCATATGTCCTGCATACTAACAGACAAAGATAGCTTTAGGGATACGAGGAATGTGCTAAATAAAAGCAAAAGAAACAGATTTTTTATTCATTGAAACAAAAATTTGGTTTATACGAATAAATAAATTAAAAGATATATAAATGAGACTTGACGTTCATAAAAGTATAAGATGGCATTAATAATTATTTTTGCTTGACATTGACAGACCATTAAAAAAAGGAATATTTGAAATCACACTAAATTCACACCTCGAAACTCATTCTGTTAATCAGCTGTCAGTAGAATGACCGTTTTATTTTATTTAACTTAATGTATTTGTAACACACATTATAAATAAGTTTTAGCTTTCAGCACACCTTCTCCATATAAAGTTTTACTATGCCTAATCTCACACGCAAAATGCTTAAAAGGGGTACAAAGTTTTCCCTTTTAAGCTTTTAAGATACAATGGTACTTTTATTTTTAATTATTAAATTAAATTATTTATTAATGATTAAACAATTTGAACAGCCTCTTTTTATTATATATTTTCTGATTATTTAACCAGATTCTGTATATTCTCAAGAACAATATGCCAGGGTCTACGGAATTCGGCAATACCCAATTTTCACTGTTCCTTAATTCGCAAAATGATATTCGCAAACACATCGGGCGCGAAATTCATCGTAACCATCTTACCGAAACGACGAACGTGCAAATTACACGTTCGTCGATTCTGCAATATTGCTACGTTAGATTTCACGCCCGATGTGTTTGCGAAATTGTAATAGTGTTTATTTATCGGCGACGTGTTCGTTTTGATCGCAAGCATCTGCCGAAGCCGACGAATGGCGGGGAAAAGCGTGGAAATGGTGAATAATTCGATTTGAATGTGACGTCACGACGGTAGAGTGGCCAGCGCGCGGTTGAGGGCGGTTGAGGGCGGTTGAGGGCGGTAAACACGACTCAGCGTCGTTTCGTACGTCGCTTCCGAAGGAAAATGCACTTTAAATACGGAGCGTCCTATCTCATTACAGATAGAACGGAAGTAATGCAATTTCGTGCCACTTACGACAAGAAAGTGAAGAGCATTTTCTGTGGTAGACAACAACTTTGATTTATTGAGCGTCTTGCAATGTCTGACCATAAACGATACACAAAATATATATATCTACAAAACTTAGGATTTTCACTAAAATTTGCACTACAAAAAATACAACGGTTGGCAGCTGTGAAAAATATTTATGTATATTTTTCATCCCAAACAGGATTTTCTAAGTATATTGCTAAAAACTAATTATAAACGTCAAACTATAACCGTAAAATATAGCAATAAAAACGAATGATAACAATATTTCATTGTAATTCGATGAGATCGTGTGTTCGAATCCAAGCATTACAATCATACCATTTTAGCACTTCATTACCACCAACTTCCAACTTGATCTGTTTAGAACCCCTATATCACATAACAACATAGCCTTTAAAAACATAATACCTCGCATCTGTCGTCTTTATAATGCCTTACATAGAGATAGTCGCATTGACATTTTCCATGATAGCCTTAGTCAATTCAAAAGGCATACTTTTGAATTGCTTCCGAGATTATAAAAATATAAAAGTACATATTTATGTTTAAAGATGGTCGTTTATCACGTGTGACCTTACGTTTATAGCCCACGTATCGTATAAGGAGGGTTTTTGAACAGAATGATTATCTCGCGTGTCAGGTACATCAACTGCTTCTAGGTAGAGAGATAAGACCCTAGAATATATGTACCCTACACAGGTGCCTTAAGGCTTAAGGGGATTCCGTATCGGACTCTAAGTTGAAATGAAAACATTATTGAAGTTTTTTATTTTTATAACACTACCTACTTTCTTCAATATATAGGGCTGTTTTTTTTAGAGGCGTGGTTTTGAAGAAGAGATAAAACGCATATAATTTGATGTTATAGCTAAGAATTTAGTTTTATTATAAAGATAAGGGTTTGCCATTATGTTTTAAAAATGATTTCGGGTAAGTGGCCGCCGCGGCTGACTCGAACAAATTCCAGCCGAGAGGCCCAATTTTCAACCACTTTTTGCAGCAACGCAATTTTGTATGTCAGCAATAACGCGCCGAATATTCTCTTCCAAGGCGTTAATCGTGTCCGGCTTATCTGTGTAGACAAGCGACTTCACATAACCCCACAAAAAATAGTCCAGCGGTGTTAAATCGCACGATCTTGAAGGCCATATAAACTGAGTTTACGTTGTTTAAAATGTTTTTTTTTCAAAATCCCTAAAAAGAGAGTAAAAGATTTTTATTAAAAATTTCAAATAACTATAAAGGAACTACCTATGAATTCACATCATAACCTAAACAGAAGGTATTCAGCTTAATCGACGGTCGCCATGGCAACCACTTTTGCACGCCACAGGCCCACGACGCGATTTTTACTTTATTTTATAGTGATTTTTTCTAAATTTGCACTATTTGCAAACGTTGTTCAGGAGTAAGTCTATTCATTATGAAATGGCAAACCAAACTGAGCATAAATCAAGTGACAGCTGTCAAAAACACCAACTACGAAAAAAGTAGTGCCAGATTGAAAACCACGCCTCTAAAAAAAACAGCCCTATAGTCATTTGTACGCATTGTACGCATAAACGAACGAGTCTTGTAACCTTAACAGACTATTTGGTTAACATTCTTAAAGTTTTTAGTAGGCTCAATCAACGTTTGGTACATCCGACTGAACTCCGGTACCCATAAACAAACTGCTCTGTAAGCGCTGTTCGGTAGAAAAACAAAATGGCGGAATAGGCAAGAAGCGCGATGTGTGTTTGCGAGTCTACCGCAGATTATTTACTTGACGTAACAAAACAGGCTTGTAAAGTGTACGCAAGTTTTCGGTGATCGCATCGAAAGGTTTTCCAATCGTTTGTTGCGGTTATTTTTGGTTTTCCCGAAGATGCATTCCAAATCCTAGGAGATTTCAATCTTCCCAGATATAGCTTGGACCAAAAAAGAAAACTGCCTGTCTTTTCTAAAAAACCGGAGTCTACCCGGTTTAATCGGAAGAAAGTTTTTGGAAAAATATTTTAAATGTCATCCTAAGTAATTTAGAGGTTAAAGAGGATTTAGCCCATAGAGCATATTCAATATTACTTAAAGTTGATAGGTATATCTGACACGCCTCGCAAGAAAGATTGGCTTTTGATTAACTCTTTTGATTAAGATTAACTCTAAATCAAATGTGGTTGACCGGAGTTTTATTAGCGATAACAATATCAATCTAGATGCTGCTCTCTCCAGGTTCTATAAACTCTTGTATGGTTTAATTGAAGAATTTATTCCTTCAGAACTCGACATTGATTCCAGGTATGCCTAGCTCTAATTCAGCAGGCTAACGCAAATTATGTAAAAGTGCATAGAATGCTTTACTGAAATCAGTATAGATGGCATCGGCTGGCTAAAAACCGTACCGCTTCGAGCTGATGACATTTTTTGAAGCTGATGTCAGCTGCATGTGAACATTTTTTCCAAGAAGTTTGATAATACAAGCTTTGAAATAGACCTTTAATTATCATGGTAGACCAAACTTTTATATTGAGGTCAAAAAAAAAATGGGACTGCGTCGGAGCAGACGGTGTAAGTTATACTTCTTTGGTCGTTCGCACACACCCACAGGATATATAAATGAAATATAAGACATTTTTCTCTGTTATTCAATATATTATTATAAGTTACTTCATTATTGTACTATACACCTATACATTATCATTATTAAGTTCGTATAATTTGTGAAAAAAAACACAGACAAATAGCTTCAAATTTCGGAAGGGACTCTACAACTCGACAAACGTCAAAATTACTTCTAACCCGTGACGCGGTTTCTCGACCAACATCCCATCCCAACGAGTACAACGGGCCCAAAGAAGTATAACTTCAAAAACAACAAAATATATATTATTAAGGTAAGTAGTATAGCATTTAAAAAATTATATGTAAGAGGACCTTTGGTGAAGAAATTGTTTATTACTGGTCGTTTTTTTCTCTCTGGTATTTGAAAGGCAGTTTATCAGTAGAAATGAAAGCGAGTTCTCTCGCGCGTGAATTGTCCGGAGGGCGGGTAGGGCGGGTAGGGCAGGCCGCGTAACAAGTTGCGACGACGCCAGCGCCGGGCGTCGCGACGGACGGACGTTCAACTGAAGCGACGGTCGCCATGGCAACATCGATTCGATGCCGAATGCCCCCGAAGCAGTGTCGTCCCTTTCGCGCACCGCCTTGCCGGCTCGCTCGCTCGTAGGGTGGCCACACGCGTGCTATACATTAATACTGCTGGTCGGAATTCGACCGTAATTAATTAGTTTGAGCATTATCGAGGTTACTATACCTCTATAATACGGTCATTTTACATCTATAATCATTGCATATATTTTTTTATTTTGTTTAATTACGTCAGCTAAGAGTGTGCACAAATACGCCTTTAGCGTGTGTTATTTGCCTTAAACCCCTGTCCGTAATTAAAAAAAATAATTTAATGTTAGTAACAGTTGAAAAAAAAACACATTTACAGCTTGTATTTGTATTTTTTTTTTGTACAATTTATTATTAGTTTTAATTGTTTCGTCTAAAAATGAGATTTAACATTCTTGGAAGCTATAAAATGGCAATATAATGATTTTTGCTTGACATTACGACATTGACATTGACAGACATTTGAAATCACACATAATTCACAGCTCGAAACTCATTCTGTCAATGAGCTGTCAGTAGTTTGAACGTTTTATTTTATTAAATTTAATCTATTTGTAACACATATCATAGATACATTTTAGCTTTCTGCACTCCACCTCCATATGCTTAAAGAGGATTACAAAGTTTTATCTTCACTTATTATAGACAATTTATGCAATAATTTAATATTTAGATACAAAAAATGTCAATAAATAGCTTAGTTAGTTTATTTATTTCAAGAAATTAGGCGCTATTGAAATATTTTGATACCTTGAGACAGAGAAAACACAGTCAAAACTACTTTATATCTATCACCCTCTTTTCATTGCTTTAGGTAGCGTATTAACGAAAATGTCTGTTACATACAACTTGGTTTAGATTTTTTATTAAATATTATCTAAATACAGATTGTCCAGAAACCATTCACGAATACTTAAGTTGGTGTTTATGTTCCCTATTACGAGTAGAAAATTATATTTTTTAAAATGCCAACATAATTCATGCCCAAGTGTATTATTTTATAAAAGCTCTGGTGTGGATTGCCTGGTATGGTCTTGGGTACGGTGTATATTAGTAGTTTATCAATATCATTAATAATGTGATTACAGTAGTTTGATAGGTTTATGAGTTTCTAGTACCCCTCGCACGGAACCGACCCTCTTTGCGTAAAACATTTTCGTTGTGCCATTTTTTTAATGTTGTCATATGGTGACCCTACGCCGCCGTCGAATGTATCCATTGTATTATGTAAAGTGATATAAAAAGCCTCCTTCGGTGACATCCCTTTGTTGCGTTCGATGTCCTCCTACCGTCCATTTTGTGGTGATGTTTCCTTCATAGAGTTTCCTGGGATTTTCGATTATATCACGACGCGTTTTGCGGGGAAATCTGTTTGTGCGATTTGCATTACATTTGTCCTTTCCTTCACACTGTCAGCTGTACTAAAAAACATTAATCAGAAAAAAGTATCGGAAAAATGTTCCCTGATTACGAGAAAACGAACTCAAAACAAAATCGAAACGTTTTAATGTTTAAGAACGCGGTTGAAAACAAAGCGCGAAGTACTACGAAAAAAAACAAAGTTTTTTAATAATAAAATTAGTTTAGTATGTTTTTTTTTATCGTGAGACCTATATAGATCCATTTTAAATACACTTGTAAATACAAAGTAATATAATAAAAATTTTAGCAGATTGCAGCTTTTAATTTATAATTAATTAGCAATTAATACCATTATTATTTGTGTTATACGAGTATGAAAGAATAAATCTTATGCATATTTTAGTTTTAACGATATTTGCGACATGTGTGCCTTATCTCAGCTGTTAATTTCGACGCTAACGCTGACCGAAGAAACATTCTCATGAGCCACCCCTCACCCCGTCGCCGCGTTCGCAGGACAGCCTCCGGTCCATCAATCAGGGGCAGGGCCGTCGACCCGTGGCGAAGCTGGGACTTGGACCATTTATCTGTCGACCAGAGAATGACGAACGCACATTTTTGACATATATAATATATATATAATCATTGGCAAATCGATCTATGACAATAAATAAAAAATATTGTTTAAAAACGTATGTAATAAAACCAAATATAATATTTATAATTTAAGGTGGATATTTCGTTCGGTTAACGACCCTCGCCGAACGGGCGGCATTGTATCACACATAAAAAAATACTGATTAAAATGACGACCATATATATAAAGTTCCCTATTATTAACGTTATGAAGAAAATAACGCTGAAAGTTATATGGAACATAACATATTTTTTATGAGCGCAAAATAAAGTCGTAATCTACCCAATAACAGAAGTTTGCGTGATCCACCTTGAGTGTATGTAATATTATATCTACTTTTATATATTTGTGGTTTTATGTATCCACGCGCTGGGCAAAAGTAGCCCGCGGTAATATCGGGGCTGAAAATTAAATTACAGTGTTTTTTCACGCGGACTGAAATATTGCTCGTTCAATCTACGTTTTTTTTTTGCAGCGTTACGTTTATAAAAACCTCTCGAACACGACGGCTTTCAGTCGATTTCAGGACTTAAATAATAATTGTTTTTATTTCATAAAATTCTTAGCACAATCGACATATTTTATGCACATCCAAGAAAATATAAAAAACTGTCCAAATTGAATTCGATCTCTGGTAATGTTGACGTTTAAAAAACTATTTTTAATAATAATTGTTTTAAATGGCATAAACCAAATAAGGTAATTCTTGTGCACAGGTTAAAACTTATGAATAATATCTGACATTACTGATATCAGGTTTTGATGTTTCATTTTTTAAAAATTCTAATTTTTAGTTATGTCAATAATATTTTATTTCATATTCACTTTACAATATTCATATGGAATATATAGATTAAACTTGTGAATATTTTTTAATGATTAATAAATTTGTCATATTTCTACGATATGGTATAACCGCCATCTGAAATAAAGATGGCGGTGTTTGGTATGGTATGGTTGGAAAACAATGTATAAATAAAATTTAAAAATATATATATATATATATTATATAGTGTAGTGTAGTGTAATGTGTGTGTATAGTGTAGTGTACGCACTTTATTTAATTAGCATTTTTTCACATTTGTAATCCACTATATTCGTATTGTAATCCGTATCGCAGAAAATAGTACAAATAATTCATTTTTTATTTTGCTCGTTAGTTGAGTTCATTATTACCACAGTATAAAGAGGTACTGTGGTATTACTATAATTATTCAGTGTGATTGTAATATTATTGATTCACTCGCGTTCGTTAGACCATTACAACTAAATATTATCATTTTCAAAGTTACTTACAGTAAGTAAGTTACGTTACAAAGACTACTAATATACAAGACTACAATGTGTTTTAATTTAATGTTTTAACATATTTCCCTAGTTAGTTGTTTTAGATGGGTTAATAATTTTCAAATAATTATTATTTATAGAGATATAGGTATGTTATTAAGAGATTACTTGAGTGAAATGCGAGACATTTACTAGTAAATATATGCTTGTAAATTACAAAATATAACATATAGTCAGGCTGCTAAATATGGTTCATTGAGCTGTATCAAACAGTTATAAAATATAATTTAGCATGCTATACGATAATGCAATACTATAACTATTTCAATAAAGCAACAGTTCCCATCACTATATTTATTTTATCAGCTGAACCCGTTAACAACCAACAGATTTCTTCCCCTCCAAACATCACTCAAAACGCAAACTTTAGGTGGATAATTTTAAACGGTTCTTGTAATGCGTCTTTTTTAAGCGGGCTTGGCTGGCGAGTGCGACTGCTGCGATGCACCGTTCCTTGCGCGATCAAGGTCCAGCACTTGGCCTGTGACGCAATTCACTTGCTGATCGAAAAGACTGATAATTTACACCATCTCGTTAATAAAATAATAAATTTGGTGATGTATTATTTTCCCATTTCGTCACTCATAATAGAGGACACAAACACCCTATTAAAGTATTGAGAAATACAAAGGTTTTGACACAAGTACTATCATCGGTTACGTTAACCGCAATGAGAAATTGGTTTGAACGTTCTTTATGAATTGACCGTATGTAATTACATCTAAATGTATTGGACGGCGTAATGACACAATGTTGACATTGCAATAGACGATTTAATACTGGCGGGTAGTTACACCTTACGGCATAACTACCCGCATCTCATTACGTAGGTATGTACTTATGTAACTATATACACTACAAAATGTCTCTATCTCATCTATGAGTCTCTGCCTCATGAAATAGAATGCATATATGCTACTCCCATTTCAGAGTTTCTGCGTCCAACAGTCCTCGATGATTGAATTATGTAGCGAATCTCCGATGTCCATCATATTTAATAAACATTATCCAGGAACCTTTTATTACCTTTTTAGTTGTTTTACTATTAAGGACCTCTTTCCGGTGGCGCTCTTCTTTGTCTCGGGCGTGCTTTTAAATCGTTCTATCTCATCTAGCTCATAAATACTCTGTACTGTTGTTGGTTAATTATGAAAAACAGAACCAATTTATGTCTAAAAAAATACCTGAATTTGCATGTTTATAAAATAAACTAGGCTTCTGTACTTTTATTTTCTCGATTCTTGTGTTCAAATAATAAGATATTTACGTCTAAACTTTTGATAAAATGTATAGAAAAATACAGACCATTTAAAGCTCTTAACTTTTAGAAAAACAAAAATGTAACTTTTTAATTCCATAGAAGCCTAGTAGTATTTTACTTTTACATCTACAAATAGCTGCAGGTGATATGATTACTATCAGGTTAAGTACCTAATTTTATATTGTTTTTTGTGTTACAACTTATTGCATACTTTACACTTATGTATATCTATTAAATCTATACCTAATGCACATAAAACATTATTTTTATATCTACATTATACTTAATTCACCGACACACAATATATCTCTCTCTCTTACTCACACACACACACACACACAACACATCCTCCACATATGAATGTTATACCTATGCGTTTGTATTTAAATGATTTGATTTAGTTGAAAAACTTTTGCAACAATTTAGTTCGAAAACATCGTACTTACTGTATAATAATATGTTTGTGAATATGTAGGAAATCCATAATCGGTTTTGTTAGCTGTTTAATTCTTAATTGTTTTAATTTTATTGTTATAACTGTGTGTTTTCCCATAAGAAAATAAAAATAAAATTAAAAATAAGAGAGTCACAACACTACAGTGTTTGTACGGAGAAATGACCGGGTTATAAGTCGTCTTAAATTTCATATCCAACGCCAAAAGATTTCTATGCTTTTTAATGGCAAAAATTGTGACCGATTTATTTAGCCGATTTAGACCCTATCTGTATAGTTGAATTGCCTAAATAAAACAGACACAATTTTTGACACAAAACATTAATTTAAATTATTAATTAATTTAATTTAACATGTATTTAAAATCACTAATTGTTCTTTTAGAAGTTTATCTATATCGATAACTTAATTGATATCATGGAAATAAAATAATATTTAATGTTGAAAAAAAGGTTTATACACTGTTAAATAAATTCTGAACATCACTCCGAAGCTCGTCCTACCACTAAACTGAATGTAAATCTGTTTTGGTTTTACCAATGTATTATTTAAAATTAAAATATGAATTCTTAAAATGAAAATTTTTAAAATAATGAATTATTTCCTTGATAAATAAATCATATTGATTATTTCAACTGCGAGTTATAAAAATAATGCCACCATTTGTTAATACTACTAAATGTATAGAGGCAGTTTAAATTTTAGCCACTCTTATTAATTTTCCGTTAATTCAGATATTTACATACTGTGAGATTATTTCCACTTAATGTGTCGATCTCACATATTGTCTTTGAGGCCACCGCGGAAACTTCTCTACTCGAATCTCGATACCGATACCGAAACAAATTATTGAAGGAATATACTGTGAAAATTTAAAATCATTAATAGCCATTCTTGTTTGATTATTTTAGTCCATTATTATATGTATTTTGTTATTGATTTCATGTTTACACGGCTTTATTTATTACTGGTTGTTTTTTATTATCATTAATTATTTTTAATATAATAATATTAAATATATTATGTTTAATAATACATATTAATATAAGCATTCAACGAGACAAGAAAACGACTATCGGGTTGAGTGAGTGGGCAGTACGCGGAGCGCGAACAAATACGAAGAGAGCCGAGGATCGACAAGCCGAGGTACTCGACAACGTTCGGCGGCGCGCACAATCCTCACTTATTACTCGAAATATTATTCGACTAGTAAAATAAATAGTAATGCAGAAAAGTAAATATTTTATTAATGTTTCGTATATAAATCACTCAAAATATCATAGTATATTTTATATATAAATCAGGCATACATTAAGGTCCGGAATATAAAGTGATAACATAATACACACACACATAACATTTTTAAACATCGAAATGTGTCCTCTCCAGGCATTCAAAACAATGTCCTTTTCATCTTACGAAAAACCACTAAATGTGCTTTCGATAATTAATAATTAGGTCTTCCTTGTCTGTGCTGTTGAAAATATCCTTGTAGCCATCAAAATTATTCTGAAAAATAAAAAGTAACTTATAGAATGTTTCTGGTGTTAACAATTGGCTACAAAGCAATAAAGTACAGTCTACATAAATGCATATCGATAACATTGATTTTCTTCAAAAAGTCTCTTCACGTAGAACGGGAGAATACCGCCTTTATTGCTCCCGCGATACAAAACACGGCGGTCACACGATTATATCGTCATATGGTGAATTATTCTCCTCAGTTGATAAATTTTTATTAAATAAATACCAATTTCATCTTGAGTTGCGAAAAACTATAAATTTAAAAAACAAATTAAATTAGTAAAACTAAATAATAGACAATTTTCTTTCCTTCGGCCTCTGAATCCTTTTCTTTCCTTTGGAGTTTGAACCCTTAATGTTTTTAAAATAATGTATGTTAAAATAAACAATAAATATGGATATATAATACGCTAGTGCGAGTGTAATTTACTTTCAATCTTTTGATGTATTTCTGTACTTTAGCGAAAACCTGTCATCAGTTAAATTTATATGCCAATGTATGTACCATTTCTTATAAGTATATTGTACTGTTGGTTTTCCAAATAAACATTAAATAAATAAATTTCTTTACATATTAATTCAGTAGGAATTATGAATTCAATATTTTTGAATCAAAGGGAATAATAAGACACAAACACCCCCCCCCCCCACCCGCCCCTTCCACACATTCCAGTATAAATTATAAACATTCAGTCCGGTAAATTTGGAGATAGTTTTACCTAATTATTATATATTTATTAGTGTAGATTATTGTTAAATATTCACCTGCAATTTATTTCCAGAGAAGTCTTCGTTCTCCCACAGATCGCAGGCATTTTCCTTCAAGTCAAATTGGTGCAGTTTTATATGAGCTTTTAGATTATCCTTGTCACTAAAAAAAAATAACTAAATTATCTTTCTTCGTTGATATCAAACTAACTTTTCTATTTTAAGATGTGATTAGATTAATAACGCAAATTGCAAAAAACTCAAAGTAACTCCTTTATATTATTTACATAATAGTGTGCCATCTGTGAACTGGCAAGATAAGCTTTTCTAAACTGTTACGCTTCTATGCGGTTTGCTTCTAGGCTATTTGCAAACAAAATTGGCGAAAAAAATGCGCCATCTACATCTCGGAATCATATTTCGGACGCCAATTTAATGAGGTTGAGCTACATAAAACCATTATATAATCAATGCATGCATATAAGCGATGCTTTACATATGTGGGAAAGTTCCATTTTCAATGCCGTATCGGATCCGTAGTTCGTGATTTTGGTAATACGCCAGCAGAGTAAATTGTTATTTACTCTGCTAGAGTTTACTCTTGTTAGAGTCAAACTTACATAAATTGTTTTTTGCAGGACTTGCACGTGTATACGGTGATTCCTTTAATGTCATTGTAGCTATCTCGCGGTTCGGTTGTATGCTCTAAAAATAAAGATAATGAGTTGTAAGACAAATTAAAATAATGATTGACTTTCTTTTATTTTTACTCACTTAGTCTACAAATATTTTTATTGCACACAATTAAGAATTATTTTAACTATATTACTATTAGTATTTATTTATTTGTTGCGGTTACTTAACAGAAATTATACACAATAAATGCAATGGCGTAAAGATAATATAATAGGTATTAGCAAGCCTAACCTAACCTACTATTTTTATTATTTAATTTTGCAAGAATTTTACATAAACTTTTTAAATTATTTTATATTACCATAAATATGTTATGTAAGTACAGATTTTTTTTAAAAACATATTGTAAAATAGGCAATAATGATATCTGCTACAAGAAAAATTGTAAATTTTTTGAAGTTGCTTTGAAATGATATTTAGTGAACTGTGGTATCTATTCGCGGTAATTTTATTAAAGAATATATTTTATATTCTAATTCCATAAATATAAAGCGGTGTTGCCAATATAATTGCATAATCAAAGAATAGTATCGTCTCCAAGAAATATTTAAAAAAAATATAACTCCAAAATGGCTGAGAATCAACAAACATTGTTTTTGTGTTTTTTTTTCAGTCAATTAGCTGGATTTTTATTGGTAATGATTTTAGGACAAACCTAACCTAAGAGTTACATATAGTTATTATTTTTAAATATATTATTACTGTGAATACATAACTCGTAGTGCAGTATGTTAGCCTTTTTAGGCATCTAATAGCTATCTTCAATTATTTATGTCAAAATGGACGTCTGCACACCAGCAGAAGTGTAAATGAATAACCACAATTTGTATGTAAAAAGGGACAAATGAAATTTACAGCCCTATCTATATTTCCTAGTTTCGTGTCTAAATCATTGACTATTAATCAAAGTTAACCAAAAACTTTAACTACGAATACAGGATAACATTGAAAATGTTACTATTTAATTATTATTTATTTTACTATCGACGAGTTACCAATTGCGAATCAGTACAGGTATGTCCAGATGAGCATACCTCGACAGGTTGACACTTTGCTTGGTTAACTATTGGACCACAGATGACACATTTCTCTTTTCTCCTCCAATAAATTATTTAAAAGATACCCAAAAAAGATTAGACCTAAAGGTAAGGAGAAGCACTTTTCTCTCTCTTCGTGTGATTGAAAATGGTCCAACAGCGTTGGCTTATCCGGGAATCTGCACAGGCACATCTTGCATATGTAAGCAATTTCCGGACATGTACGATCGTAATGGACCATGTCATCATCCTGGATGAAAAAACATAAGCGAAATGTATCATATAAATTATATTACATATATTAAAACCTACAATAAAACACCACTATAAACACGGACTAATTAACATAGACAGAGCGTGTTAGGCCGAATGTTTAAACCCCCTTTAGCACCTCATATGCAAAATTTGCACATATGCAAATCCGCGGATCCCAGTCGTGTCCGCCAAACGTTTTTGTTCGTGCGCAGCGTTAAACTTTTAATATTTTGTGCGATCATGCCTCATGTGCTGTGAAATCTTGTACTAGCAGAAGCCATACCCCAAGGCTGAAGATATAGTATCTCTGTTCACAGGTAAATCACAACTTCTTTGAATAAAAAGCATTTTAAGATTTTATTTCGTTATTGTAATATCGATTTCTTTAAACTATATTTAAGGGCTATCTTTGAGATATAATATAAAAGTGACAAGGATTCACATAATTTATTAGTATTATAACGGAGTTATGCTACAGTGATATATAAATGCGTTAGTAGACCCTGTCTTATCGTATGGTATCAGTTCTTACGGGCGAACATTTAAGAGTAACTTGGATAGGATAAAGGCTCTCCAATTGCGAATCATAAAGCACCATTGTGCCACGTAAACTAAAAACCCGTTACAAAAATAATTATATGGAACTTTTCACCTATTGCAATATTTACCAGTTTTTAAGAAAGGTTCAATACGCAATTTCCGTGGAAGAATTTTTTTAATGAAAACAAAATCCCAATTAGTCACGGTCGTGTAACAACGCAGGCCGCTCGCAAGTTACTTATTGTACCAAGACAAAATAATGTCTATGGCCAAAGATTACTTAAATCACTAGTTCCTATAATTTTCAATAAGATGCCTTGCCATTTAAAGCGAATCCAATCAATTAAAGTTGTTAAGGAAAATTTAAAGAAATACTTTATTTCTAACATAATTTATACAAATGTTATAAAATCAGCTTATATTCAAATTTTTATTGAATCATCTCTATTATGTTCGTTTTAGTTTTGATTTTGGTTAAGTTTAATACGGTGTAGATTTTATTATTAATTATTGTGTAAAGGCGAACTGTGAACTGTGAACTGTACCGTGAAACAAAACGCACTTTGCATATACTATCTATGAAGGTATGAACGAGCAGTGCGCATATTGAAACCCGGCTACACATTTCTCCTACCTCTCTTTAAATAAGGAATGTATACCCTACAAACAAAATACACATACTGTGCAACATCCACCTAAAAACTTAAAAAAGTTTTGTGGTTCATAATAAATAAAAATCAAAAAAAATAAAATTCGCACTGACTGTGATGAAGTGAATAAATACAATTTGATTTCGGTAATTCTATCAACCAGATTTCATAATACTCGTTTTTTTTATATAAAAAATTAATCACTGACGTAACGTTCGTTGCGATCGAGATGTAATAATAGACTGACTGACGGCTATCTGTTTTAGACTGACTGATATTTCTGTCCATTCCGCGGCGCATTCTGATATTTATAACATTAGTTATTTTGTTTCTACATACGGTAAAATGGGATCGCGTCGCGTAACAATAGTGGATCTATATAAGCTCTTAGTGTTTCTCGCTCAGGCAGCTATATGTATGTTGTCTGCTCGTGTCAGTTCCCCGAGAATCTGTTTATTCCAGCTCCTCGTGGAAAAAAAAATGCTGTATAAAATGAAGCTCCTGCCAATTAAATTAGATCTCCGCGCCACAGGGTCGACTGATAACTTATGTAATTGGAATTTTTATAATATGAAATGTAATCAGTTAATTGTGTTAACCTTTTCCGCGGTCACCCTCGTTCCTGCTTTGTATTCATCTGAAGAGTGACTCCTAAGGTGGATTGCCAGATTGGCGCGGCGAAGAAATCCTTTTCCACATAACCTAAAATACAAGAAAAGATATTAATTTTGCATCTTTTTAAAAATCCTCTTTCTGGCGATAAACCTGTCATCTATCTCACCAATGGTCTGGGTTAGATAAATGACATTAATTCATAACCCAACTTTTAACCAAAATATTAATGCGCTTTCAAGCACAGATTTACAATATTATATTGTCAGGAAAAATTCGCAATTACGCGATAGAATGTCTATCTGTAAGAATAAGAATGAATAATGCCCTAATAATAATCATTTAATATTATAATATTTAATTTAGCAGGCTTTGTGCGAAGACGACTAACGTGCAAGCGTAGTTAAGTCTTCTCCTCTTCCTGAATAATCTTGAAGGACACGGCGTGAGCCTGTTGCGGCCTGTCACGACAACGGAATTATTGATCGAGGGCTCGTTGGACTTTTTCTGTAAAACAAAGACACCCACGTCATTAACATCCCCAGCTGGAGGTAGTGTCCGACCGAAACTGAGTTTTTAAGCCGAAAACGAAATTCGGTTTCCTTCCAGTTTCGGCTGGACCGGACCGAAACCGTGAAGGAAATTGAGGTAATATTTTTATTTTTAAAAAAATTCAATCCAATTATAGTATACATATTAATTATGTATCGTTTATTATAAAATGTGGCATAATTTAAAATTAGACTTAAAAGTTTCACATATATACTAAGGTTCTTATGGATTAAGGGCCGGTGTTATAAACATACGTTTATTAAATAATATTTAGTAATGATTATGATAAATTTTATAATTAAATTCAATTCTGAGGTACTAATTGGCACGTTGCAATTCCAATGGTGTAAACGTCAATTCAAGTCAGTTTGGAATAAAACATAATTCCATACTGAGTTTCTGCCAGATGAGCCCCCTTCAGGCTCTGGCAGGACAAGATGTATTTTCTTTGTAATGTTATCTAATGAAAAATTAACGTCACTTATGGTGGCATTGAACTGAACTGAATGAATCGTACTGTTATGTTTGCAGAAATAACCAAATGAACGGAATGCATTTTTGATCTGGCGCATATATGCGTCTCCATACACACACGACGTTTGGGCCGCCGGCCGGGTATTGGCGCATATATGCGTCAATAGGCCAACAGGAATTAAAAGCATAGCTAGTGTTAGTTTTGTACCTCAATAACATAGCTAACCAAAAATACATCGCCTTACCATGCCAATATAGTCTGTCTTCTTGACTTCTGGGTTTCTCCTCAAGCAATAAGATTTGTGACCATCGTATGGCATACTTTTGCAAAATTTATACTGGAGATTCTGAAATCGAGAGCATACATTATGAATACATAACAGAGATTCCCGTATTAGGGGATCTAATAAAAATTAATTAAAATTAAAGTGGTTTATTTCGTGAAATTCCAAACCAAGGTTGGAAACGGACATTAAATTTCAATCCACAAACATTTTTTATTAGATAAAAACATATATTTAGCCAAAAAAAAAATAGTGTTCCCTTTATCAGATATTTTGAATTTCATAATACTGCTTAAAAACCCGGTTCTTGTTGTCTTAGGATAGAAATCCACTTTATATGATTTTTATCCAATGTGAAAATGAAAAATAATTATATAAAAAATGCACTTTCAAAATTTGCTGGATAAACCACCTATAAGTAGTGTAATAAAGTGTTAATAAATGTTAAATCATTTTTGAAACTTTTATCCATGGTGCTCTGGTAGGAGGAGATGAGCAGATTTTTGCTGGTTTCGGGACCATAAACGGTACCCAGCTAAAAAGTCTATCACCGCTATCAAAGACATTACTAATGGTATCATAAGCTGCTGGTCGTCCCGCATGCTTTAGGTCATTAGGGGCGTTCGCTAAGATGCTCATTTTAGGAAAACTAAGTACGTTTACTTAATATTGATGCATGGATTCGAGGTGTGACTACACTTTAGGATGTTTTTAATGATAATATTTACTAACATTGTGTTTGATATTTCTTGGGATTTCTCTTACAGTTTCATGTTCTCGGTTGTAATTTGAGGCTCGTTTGCAAGCCTCATTCACTGTATCAGTTTCTAACTCTTTTATAGTCTAAAAAGATAAAAGAGTTTTGATATACAATCAAATAAGAAATTGTAACGGGCATCAACGGTCACAATAAAATGTGTCAATTTTTCACTTTATAAATATAGCTGCCATGAAAATCACTGGCCTAAAATCAGGCCCATCATGAAATTATTGAAAGGAAGCAGTTTGGAAATTTAAGATTTAGACGCGGAAGACTGAAAAACAGCTGGAAATATTACACCCTCCGAAATGCATTTAAGAATTCTTTAGAGTCCCACAATGTTTAAGCTACCGATTAGTCTCCCTTTTTCTCTATCCAGATGTAATATGATACTGCCAGGGTGGCTTTCGAAATTTGTTCAAGCGAAGTGTTTAGGAGAAAAGACCCAAAAAAAAAATGTTTGTAAAATCGTGTAATTATTTTTACATTTCCAGCATTTAATCACTTTTAAAAAACTTCCTCATTTGAGGAAATTTAATGGCCTACGTAAAATAACACTTTAAAGCCATTTTTTTTGATGGCTGAAGTCGAGTCTTAATATTTACTTGACTTAAAACAGTGGTTTTTAGGGATGTTATCTTCCCTTGCTATGGTTAACTCAACTATTAAGACTGTTTTAGAGGCATAGAGTAAGGTAAAATATGGGGTAATGTAGCGTAGCAGAGGACAGTACGGAAATAGGTTGTGCTTTTTTCGTTATAGATTCTTGACCGGGTAGTAAAAAGGCAGTGGGTGGTTTCTTTATGGTCCAAAGGCTCTTTTAGACAACATGAATTAAGAGCAGGATTTTCTGAACAATTCTCAAGAATATTACCATAAAGTGTCGATGACGGCTATATTCATCTCCGCAAAATCCATATTTTGACGAAAAAAAAGAAAATTTAAGTGTATTCAAAAAAATTCATTTTACTATACACCGTGTTCGAAGCCCATTCCCGATAAAAAATCCAGGTTATTGGCCCTGCGATTTCAAACATGATTTTGTTTGACCTCAAATCAAAATTCATCATGGTTTCTGAGTAAACAATTTGTAAACCTAATTTGAAATTGCTCTTGTCGATAATTCAGTCGCCATTAACCGGCCTTGGCGGAGCAACAAAGGGAATTTACACGAGCGCTTTGATAAAATTAATAAATTTGAACATGTATTATTTACGCATTTTTTAATACAATTTCTAGCACGTAATAGGGAACATAAGCACCTCCGTAGTCCCCGGGAATAGTCTTGGAACACCCATATATAAAATCCAAAATAAATACAGTGTATAAAAAAATCATAGAAATCACGAGTATATCAGACGTCAAAATCTTTAAAATCAAAATTTCTAATGAATGTGTAAAATTTAACACAGCATATTTCTTAAATTTTACCTTGACACTTGGTTTAGTAATTTCCTGGATAGAATTAATCTTATCGGGAAGAAGCTTAAATGCGTAATATCTTATCCTTTTATATTTTATTAGATTTGCCATGAGATAGGGAACTTGGACCTATTTTATCATTATTATTATCCCCTAAAAAAACTCCCGCAATTTGATAGAGGTTATTGTAACTAGGTATATTTTTCTATGTATTTTGAAGGAATTAAACTATACAAAACAAATACTCACGTTCAATTTGAGATCCTGTCTTGCAGGTGGTTTTGTATTTGCTGCTGAAAAAAAATAATATATTCAAATCAAAAAATGGCGTATGGGTCGAACCTAGTCAGGTCATTTTCAACTACTGAGGGTATAAAACGGTGCTTTTATCAACAATATTGACTGAGTTAAGTAAGAAGACACACACACTATCAATTACACAATTATGACATTTCGCTAAAGCCGCATAGCATAGAGCCGCTCATTAAGACGCACGCATAAAGATGACCAGGCAGTCCGAACTGCACTTAATAGCATCTCCCATAAATGATAGATATAATGTCTTTGTACAATAGGGACAAATGTCATTCTTAAATTTTTTGAGGCACTCACAGATAAATCTAGACACACAAACCCCCCTTTATATTCATTCGTATGGCTTGTGCTGTCGGGGAGGCGCTATTGGACGCAGTTCCAATTGCGTTGTTTTCATGATGCGTGGTCGTTCATTACAGGCAAACGACATCTTGCAAGCCTGTAGCTAAATGCTCAGTCGACAGTGTTGAGAAAAGCGCCGTTGAATATTCTCAACAGCGAACAATGACTTGGCCGGATTTGACCCACTGGGGATTCACTCTGGATTTCGCAGCAGGCGCTTACACCACTGCGCCAGCAGGCCGCCTTACCTGTCTTAGAAGCATGTATATCAGGTTCTCGAGGAAGATGTTGATAGCTAATAGAATGGGTTGAAGACCTTAAGAGTAGATCAACATGCTACAATGCAGGTGGGACTTAATTCATTGCTGTTTTTCTTGATTATGTTTTGCATAAGCCTGACTGAAATCTGTATGATTTAAATGTAGTATTTGTATGTTTATTACATGACCCAATATTCCTCAGAATTTGATCGCTCCGCTGGCATTGATCTCGGAAAGATTTGAAAATTTTCAGCTTCCTGTAGCAGCTATCACAAATGATGTCGGGAAATTCATCGTACTGTTTCACCTGAAATTAGAAAATTGCATGTAAGAAGTTTTATTTTAATTTTGACTAAGGTTTTTTTTATTTTTACTTAATCTGAGAAATATGATATATCTTACCGATTCATTAGAAATTTTGGCTTTGGAGATGTTCACGTCTGATAAGAACATGCCTAGTATCTTGTAATCTTCATTTTCTATGCACTGAACTTATTCCGGTGTATATACAGAATGTTTAAATTCACTGATTCACCCCCCAAAAGGACATCAGTGAATTTGAATACATCCTGTATATAATAAAATGTATTTTATTTAAATACTCAAAATTGGACACAAAAAATATTCTTTCATTGCAGAAATTACGAATTTTGTAGAGATAGTGAACATAGCCGTTCTTGAAACTTGATAGATTAAGGCTTTACTATAATTTTATATATTAATAGTAGTACATTTTATATCTAAAAGAGAAAATCAACTCTAAAATAGACCTATTTGTTCTTATGGTTGGTTAGTGGCCACTTGTAAACTTAGCATAGTACTAATGTGACTGAGGCCGTAAATCATGAAATCGTGTTTATGTTCCGCTCGTTACAGTACCGAAGAATGAGCGATCGGGAATGCTGGAAATATGTATGAGAATGTCAAAAATGACCTCACCACAACACCCGTACAGCTGTAGATGACCTTGGGCAGTGGAACTGGTTGAATCGTGGATAGGAAAATATTACACATCTTTCCCCTCGAACTCAAGCACAGACGGCACATTAAACCTTGTTCGACTCCAGAATTTGGCATTTTTTTAGCATTACCATTCGCCATACTACGACTTAAGAGAACCTTTCTGTAATTTGATCTTAAAAAAACATTAATTTAATTAGGTTCACCATAAATCATTGATGATCAGAAGTACAGAATAAAGATAAATCTGGACCAAAGGGGTCGTTATGCATTTTGTAAGATAAGAGAAAAAACTACTATTCAAAGTTGAACAAATTTTATCATAAAAATTTTGTGATGCTCTGACCCAGGGGTCTCCAAGCTAAGTACCACGGGCAGATGCGGACTTTCCATAAGGCCTCTTCAATAAGCAACCCTAGGCCCGGGCCTAGGGCTGCCAGATATCAGGAGCGCCGTGTGGGAAGCAAGGTGTCGGCTGGTGTGGCGCAGCAGCCCATGACATGGTATTTTTCGTAAACATGTGTAACAACTAACAACTAAAAATTAAATGATAATTCTAATAATAATAAAGGAGCAATAAGCAACCCTGTCTATGAGTTTCTGGTGATGAATTAAATTTTTATACAGACATTTAGTTTTTTCTTCCATATCCAGTGCGAATGCCTAATGACTCCGGCTCTCATCAAAATTTGATTTACATAGTCAAAAGTCATTTTGCATTACAGCAAAGACTTCAAATATTCATGATATTTATAAGAAAGAATAGGTTCAAATATGACCATTTCGAAATAATGTCCAATTCAATTTCAATTTTTTGTGAGAGAATAGTCTTTTATTTTTAATAAAGAAGTGTACAAATCATATTATATTACTTACTAAAGTTATATTAAACAGTGCTCTTTTTCAAAACTATTAGAAAAACTGCTTAATTTTGACAATTTTATTCATATTGTGTTAAGATAATTTTATTAAAGTTATATTATAAATGGAGTTAAATATAGCATTTATCAGTATTAAAACGTGCGTGTCTAGAGTAGCTTAATAATCTAAATAAGTTTTTTCAAAAATTCCATTACTCAAAAAAATCAGGTTTTAAATCAAAAATTGAGTTTTAAATCAAACATTTATCGATACCTACTAGAATATTTAATCTGAAAGTCTATAGAAGAGGATCTGATGTATTTGCAGCCAAGTGTAGATTTGTGATTGTTTGCAATAATAAACATTAATTTTATTTTTTTTAACACTGCCAAGAGGGTAGGGTAGATAAGCTTAGATAAGTCTTTGTATCACATTCATTAAATAGCCTACCTGTTTTCTGAATTATTTAAATTTTGATTTATGTGATAATATTATGTTATCTTATCTTATCTTAGTCATAATACTAAAATCAAAGTATATTTTAGGAAAAAATGTTGATTTAATTCTTTTCTTCAACTGTATGCTAATGGAATGGAATGGAATAATAAATCTTAAACTTCTCTTATTTTGTAAATACTGGTAAGTCATTCCACAATCTTTGATTATTCCAACGAGTTCTATGAGACCTAGAGATTAATAAGCGGGAAAAAACAAATTTTGGTTTGTACTACAGAAATAAACCAGACAATGTAAATGGACGAAGATAAGGTATATGAAAATATATATATATATCCACTGCATACTTACTGTCTAGGAAAGTAAGTAGGCTTTAAATTGTTATTATTCATTGTAAATTTTCAACGCAAACTTTCAATTCTAATTATTTTTAATACCGCGCCTTCTTAATAGATAAATAAACGTAGGTAAGTCAAGCTTTGAATGAAACTCGGCTCATACCAACCAACCAGCCGAACTGCCTTAAGTGATTTGACAGTTGACAGCGCCAGAAAGAGAAGTCCTTAAGAAGAAATACGAAGTTTTTGTTTTAATCCGACACCAGCATACAAATTACATCAAAAAGTTATTATTATATTTTGGTGAGTACAGCTGTCAATAAAATAATAATTCATTTATTAAACTTATTTTTTACACGCTCCCTTTCACGTTTCAAGTAATTTCAGGCATAAAGACACAAAATGAAATGAAATTAACGATTGGAATTATTAGAAATGAAATACCTAACGAATAATCAGTCACGGAATGTTCATATTCAAAGTTTTATTTCAGTACGTCCCAATTATTTACTATTTGCTATTGATCGAAGAAGAAGACGAAAGGTAGTCGTTCTGACTCCTGACGCACTTTGTGTGACAGTCCAACAATTACAAACTGCTTTAGAATTATCAGGTTAGGGTAATTCTTAATTAGATTTCGAGTTATTTTCAAAGAGAGAAAAAATTTGGATTATAAATTTAAATATTTTTCTGAGGCAACTATGGTCTCGTTTTAGCAATAAATTCTCGCGCAATATCAATTTATTTTGTAACGTAAATTTCGCCACTAATGTTTTTCCTTATTTTGAGGGAAACAACTCAAAAAAGTAATTTTAACTGGGAGGATCATAAGAGTCCGATAAACTAATCGCCCAAAAGTTGATGGTTGGAGACTGATGAAATAGGCAAGTTATTAATCTACCTACACTTTATACACAACGCTAGAACTTCAATAAAATATTGCGTTAATGTTATTTAACTAGTAGGTATGTAAAACAGTTTTTTTACGTGGTTTATTATTTGGGATATTTTTATTTATTTTTGTTTTTTTCTGTGGATTTTTCAGTTTTTCGAACAAAAAATGAGTAAAACCACGTCTCCAACTAAGGTCCACAGGGATTTCGATTGGCAGCACTGGCCTGACTGTTTTGTTTTTGAGTAAAAGTAGTACTCGCCAGCGCCCGCCGCTCGGTGCTTTATAAATTCGATCTGCCGTTTGGGATATCATATTTAAATAATACGCGAAGAAAACACAGAGGTACGTAAGCTGTGAATGATTTGAAAGTGTTTCGTTAATTGTTTTATTTAGAAAGAATGCGTTGATACCATTCAGACTTCGGTCGCCAACAAAGTTGTTTGATACGATATCTGTCAGACAGGCGGCACTCCGCGGCAGGCGTTGTCTGTTCACGGGAGACTGCGGACGTTTACTTGTGCGCGACTTTATCAAAATTAACAAATCGTTTACACATTTTGACTCTTGCATTATCGCTTCGCGTTGAATAGATTGTGTTTTGGTGATACGAGTTGTTATCTTTTAGGCATTATCTGGCTTTATTGGCCGAATTGTGTGTTAGTAATAACTTACAGAAGACGTCGAGAAACGGTTGACGTTTGTGTTAGCGCGACGCTCCCAGTGAAGTGTGTTAACTATTTTCGTTCGATAGGAAATGGACAATGGTAACCACCCAAAATGGCTTGTGAGAAATTTTATAAATACGTGTCTCAATTGCTTTTCACAAACGGGCAATTTTATAATTGTTTCAGGCTGGAAGGATGTTAAAATTTATACGCGGTAAAGGGCAGCAGCCCTCTGCAGAACGTCAAAAACTGCAACGGGAACTATTCGCGTTCCGAAAGGTGAGTGAATCTTTATTTATAATTCACATAATACAAGATAATGCCAGATTTCAATAATTAACTCATATTGGTTTCTTTCCTATGTCGCTGATTCGGTGGTTCCCGACTAGCAGAGAGTAATAATAATATATGTTTAATCGTTTACTAGGATAATTGGTGTGTTGAACCAGCTCTGAGTAGCCTGTTTATGTTTCTGTTACCTGTTTTTATCTTTTTGCATAATCACTGTCTTTAACGGCCAACTATATCAAAATCTTTTTGAGTTTTCTGTTTTTAACATGTTTTATTTTTTGTTAGGAACAAACAAACCTACAAACTTTTTGAACCCTAATATTATATGTTTAGTCATTGGTTCGGTATACAGTGTAATTATGCCTTGTAGATACATCAAGTAAAGCGTATCTTAATCAAGAAGATTATTGTGACAAAATAATTGTTTTTTTTTTTGTAAAATTTAATATTTTAGTTTGGTTTATATATACATTTTGGTGCTTACAAGAAATAGTTTGGAAGAACTGCTCCTCGTCACCTTATGTTTCATCATGTTCGTAAAAACATCATTTTTTCAACTCTACGCAATTATCGATGTCTTTCGGGTGAAAGCTGTGCTACCTTGTTCCATCGGGCAGATTGTATTTAGAGCATTTTTCTAGGTGCTCAACCGTAATCCACGTTTATTCGTTTTGCTGTTATTCGGTGAACTTGTACTCTCAAGGTGTTGATTTAATTCTTTTAAGATGGAACTGATACCTCTCACAAATTAGGGAATAAACTCAAAGAAAGGCGGAAAACCAACATAAATACCACCATTTATAAAGTTATTAGGATATGCCGATTCTAAATATGTTTAGAATCCTAATGATTTATCGTAAATTTAAATTTCCAATAGTAAAGTCGTCACTTGACTTTATTTTTCAGTAATATCAAGTTTGAACTAGGCACTTACTTTTATGAAAAGATATCCCTAAAATGCTTTTAAAAAAAATTAAAAACCCTTGCTTTTATGAGTCTCCTTTCATTCCTCTCGGATTATAGGTCGTTGGTTGTGTTTTCATTGACCGTTTCAGGAGTAGGGAGGGTTCTTAACCAAAGTAAAACTTAATCCAACTAAAGAACAAAGTGGCCTTCGGTCTTTCTTGTATAATTTTTTCAAAGAAGGAACTTATTTTTATACTGGAGTCCTGGGTTTTTTTCGATTTTAGGTGTAATTCTTTTAAACACCTACGATATAGTAAATAGTTGCTTACTTACAATTTTATATAAGCAATTAATAGTTATAAATCCTTGTTTATTCTATATCAAACATGCCTATGTTAAAAGTTTGTAAATGAAGTGGTATGTAGTATTCGGCTATTATAATACACATTGAATGAATTATTAAATATTTATTTTTATAAATTAAATGACTCATTATGAACTACTTAATCGATATGAGCCCGATCAAGCCTTAGCCCGCACTTAGGTAGAATTTTGTTTGAATGTAGGTAGATAGATGTAAGTTAAACATCTGAATGTGCATTCAGAAGTTCTGATATATAATATAATAAATAACTATTTATGATAATTAAGTATATATGTAGGTTTATTGGAGCGGAGCGAGCAAAGCTCCCATGTGGTGACTCAAATGTCACTCACTCTGTTCACGGACTAAGGCTCTAGAACTACAAGCAAGATTTTGATCATTATTTTTTAAAATGACCATGACAATGTCTTCTGTGCATAGATACCAAAAAACATATACATTTGATTGCGCAAAGAATTATAAAAAATTAAATGAGAAATACATTTATATACTAAACTGCGGCATACATTGGAGCGGTCCAATGTATACCGCAGCGAAGCAAAGTGGCGCCCTACTTAAATTTATTTTACTTTAGTTTTTGATGAGTCTCTCGATATTAATAATGGTCTATTAGCATACTATAGCAGTTTAAGTTAAAGGTGTAAACTTTACATAGTTCCTAATAGCACAAAGGTAAGGACGTATCCAATATCCATTACAACAGCATGTGATGTTGTGTCAGAGGAACATGTTCTTTATCATTTGGCTTTTAGTCGCCAGCGTGATAAGCATAGTGTCTTATCATTGGCTAATCACATATTATACCTACTGACAAAGTAATCGAGGTTTTTTCATGTTGTTTTGAAATGGTCCATCTCAATTTTATATCATATTGAAAGCCAATTTCACAACAAATCGACGGCCGCGTCTCAGACATTTTTGCATTTCGCTTGGCGCGCGAAGAATTGCAATTTCATTCTTTCAGACACCGCACGACCGTTATGGTGCAAAAATGACCGACTCTTTGTCATCGGTTCGTTTTTGAAATTGGCCTTTATAACATGGAAAACATGAATAACGTAGATCGGATTATTTAGAACTGAGATTAGCCTACAAATAAAAAAAACAATACATTGAAGCCACGAAATATTAAATATTTTTTTATTTTGTTTTTTTTATATAATTAGGCCGGCAAAGTGTTTTGTGTAAAATACTGCATTTTGTGCTTTCACCTTTTATCTTATCTACTATGAGACAACACTATAATAAAACTAAAGTTAAATATTTATTTATAAATATTAAAAAATAGATAGTAATTATATACTGTCATTATTAGTATATGTTATATAATTTAACGTATGTATTTGTATAATACATACCTATACCTATTTTTTAAATATAGTTTTTGCCTTTTTAATGTTTCATGTTTTATTGATTATAATTATATTTATCAAGTAATATATTGTATTGATACTTACCTTAAAATGTACATATTTTTATTCATACCTAATATATCAAATTAAGTATATTTAATTAAACATACCTATAACAAAATAACTTTTTCACATAATATCTGCTTTATATAAGTACAATTTCATTCATTGAACAGGCAATTAGTGTGTGATTATACCACTTGCATTAGAGGTATAAGTACTTCTGTAGGAAGTTGATTAAATTTGTCATACTTATTATATTTCAAAATTATCACCTCATACTGGCCGATATCTACATTCAACAAAAGGTTATAATAAGTTATATTGTTTATAATATGACAATAAAACGCAAACATATTAAATTTGCGGTTTTATTTTCGTTAAAAAGCCCGGATTTTTGGCTTCTACGAAAGTATCGCCGCTGCAATGTTTTAATATTCTTTCAATGTTTTAAAACCTAACCTAACTCCATTGCAATTACGATAAATCATCTCGTTGCACTTGTTAAAGCTAAACTAAACTAAGCTGTTCATAGCTTATATAATAAAAAAAAAAAATGATCCCGCAAACATTTGCAGTTCGACGCAATCGCTCGCTATCTAACCCAAATTACCTTCTGCGCGACGCGACGTGCGTTTGATATTAGCAAATATGGGCGCGGAAGGGCTTCGGTTTTTTGGGCGTGCACCAGCGCCGGGCGCCTTATCTGGCGGTATTTATAAATACCTAGGCACTTCATGAAATAATCTTCACCGTTTTCAACGAATATCGACCGGAATTATTATTGTAGTCTTAAGCGAAATGATAAATTTTAATTTCGATTTATTTAGAGCGTTTTTTATATAGCTGGCATTTGGTAACTATTGGATATATAATAATAAAAAAAATATGTTTAGATACCTTTTTCTTATATCCTCGACATAGTAAAGGTAGATTTTTTAAATTCAATTCTATTTCTGAGAAATTTAATAAATGATAAACTGCTGTTATTTTTTATTTGAACTCTTAAATTAAATTAAAAGGCAAACGAAGGATCTAAAATATGGAAAAGTTTGTTTTTTTTATTTCTATATCTTCAATCTTCAAAAAATCCACATTTTAGGTGATGAACCACTCCTCAACCACTAAGTATTTAGACGAGTGATTTATAGCACTATATACTTTGAAGACTTATCTTGTACTTCTTTGAGGCTGATTTTTGAAACCGATTTTCGTTTTTGAAATATAAATAAAATAAAAAAATGTGTTCCCTTTTATTTTTCGCTTCGCTTTCGATAACGCATACGATTCACCCAAAAAAATTGGTCATATTCTAAACAGAATAATGTTATAGTTCTTAGCAAACACACTTTTAAATTTTATACTTATTTTAGAGATCATTAAAGTTTCTAAATGTAGAAATGATATATTTCATCGAGGCCGTAAATCATCACTCGACCACTATCGATCAGCAGTTTTACGGCTAAGGGTTTAAGGTTTTAGTATGATCTAAAATAGTGTGTTACGATGTTGCGATTAAATCATATTGGGCAAAGGATGTGTCTTAGAGATTATTTCACAACACTGTCTCCAAAATACTATAGGCACCAATGCAAGAAACTAAAACTATTATTTGTGGTGTTAATGGTTTCGAATTACAGAATGTGTTACTAAACATTTTAGCTTAGATATTCGCCGTGTTCGTGTTAGGTTAGTAGGTAAGCATGTTGTTTAGGCATTTAGACTGATAATGGGCTTTTAACGGGGCCTAACCCGAGTGTAAACGATACAGTATGAGTGTAAATGATACAGTATGAGTGTTAGTGAAGTTTACACTTCTAATGGTGCAATAACACAGTGACAGATCTTGTATACAAATGATTAAGGTAGTCAATAATAAAGAAGAATGGCTGTGACATCATACTATATTAACTGCCACAGAATAAGGCAACTGCCTTAATTTTAGTAACTAATTTTAGCGACACGAACGAGCTAATATAAATAAAAAAGGTCAGAGCATGTTGGGTATAGATGACTTATTTGGTAAAAGTGCAATTTGGTGATTTACAATTCCCGCTTGAAATAGACGAAAAAAACAGTGTAAGCATTACTTATAATGAGAATAAGATAAAAATAGCCTTTTTGTAACTTACAATCCTTGAGAAAATTAAATTAACCCTGTCGTATAAATATTTTCAAACCTGAAAATGTATCTCGGTACAGTCAGCAAGGAACTTATTGTAACCGGAACAGTTTTGGATCACCTTTTAAATATGTCATTTTATCCTTATGTCTTCGGAGCCGGGTTTGTCTTTTTGCGGTTTTCCGCCATATTTGTCATGTACTTGGCCTTGTTGCTACAATATTATGTATTTGTTATTATACAAAGTGAACATAAAAGTCATTAAAACCGTTAAAACTTAAAAATATTACTTATATAATTATTGTATGTAAAGTTAGAGTGAGAGTCAAGTAACAAAATAGATAGATGATAGAAATCTATAGGTTTCTAAATTATAAGTTTATATATAAACTATAAACTGTTAATATATTATTGGTTATTATTATAGGAAAATAGCGTTGGCCGTTTTTGCGAATTCAATAGGAAAAAAACAGAAAAATTGGTAATATACAATAAATAGTCATCATAAATTTAAAAAGTAAAATTTTAAACTGTATCTTAAACCTCCATTTAACATGTATTATTTTCTTTGACAACTATAATTAAAAAAAGGATAAAATTTAAAATCTTTGTAGTTAACACTTTATATTTTTAAGTATCGTTGCCGTTTTTTTAATTTTTTAAATAGTATATTTTTAAATTATATTTGAATTGGCAGCTAAAATATCTAAAAAACGCATCATTAAAATCATAGAATACTAAAAAAATTAAACTAGTATAATAACATATATGCTTGCAATGAGATTTTCGTGTCACTGGAGCTGGAGTCTGGCCGGACCATACGGTCTTCATCTGCGTAACTTGTGGAATGTGCAATATAGCTATGGCTGTGAACGAATGCTATTAGCCAGCTTCAGTAACGCAGCTATTTATTGCGTTAGATTAATAGGGCGATTTAAAACGGTGTCGCACGTCTAGTCGGAAATTTTGTTTAAAAACAAGACGAAATACCTACCTGTGTATCCAAAAATCGTTCACTTATCGCCATTACTTGAACAGCGCGAACGTTTCTCTCGGATTATATATTTTTTTAATATAAAGTAGATATGTTCCCGGCGTATCTGCACTTGTCGCGATTTCCCGGCGCGTTATCGCGCGATATCGGCGAATGAATCGCGATCACAATAAAGATAAATAATGAAAGCGTCGTCGAGTCATTAGTGAGTTGCGCCGCGCCCATGTTATTTGTATAGGTATTATATTTTATACTTGTATTCGCATTAAGTAGGCCTCGTATGAACGTGTGCACTTTGGGGAAAACATGTTGGTATCGACTGTAACCTCACAATATTATCGATACACTATTTGCGAGCTACTGTAGCCACTCCTCGAGCCATTGCGAATCTCGAATGCATTGCTTGAGGCGACAACACAGTAAAGGCAGGTTTTTTAAATTGATTTCTATTTCTGAGACATTTAATAAATGATAAACTAAAACTTTTTTTAGTTGAATTGCTTACTTATAAAGCACATTAGAGCCTTAGGAAACATAGTAATTGAAAGGCAAATGAAGGGTCTAAAACAGGGGTGCTCAAACGGTCGATCGCGATCGACTGGTCGATCGCGAGGGCTTTTTGAGTAGATCTCGAGAAGAAAAAAATTTTTAATAAGTAGGTAGGTAACTAAACTACAAAAATGTATTTCGTAATAAAATAACACTGCTTGCGGCAAAAGGTGGCTTTATCAACTGGTATATATAACTCTTTTGTTTTGTAACAACCAATAAACTCGCAATTTTGAATAACTATGAGTTTTTTCATTGATATTGTAGAGAAGAACCTAACTAAACCTAACCCAAACCTTGACTAAAATAATGTACCTATATTGTGCAGAAAGCTAATATCTATATATGCTACGGTACGCCCTACCTAGGTAGGTAGGGTGAATCGTGTATGTACGACAACCCTGCATCACACACACTTGCAGTCTCTCAGAGTCGATCGTACGTAGTCTAAAAATATTGAGGTAGATCGCCAGCAGTTCAAGTTTGAGCACCCCTGGTCTAAAATATAGTAAAGTTTATTTTATTAATATCTATATTACGAAGCTGTAATTAAATAAAAACCAGCAATTGCTTTCCGACCGCGCAGAGTAAAACCTGACGCCCTATAAAAATAAATCACCGAATTTCAAGGTCCGTCTCCCAATTGCTTCACCTTAAAAATGACAGTTCTACCCGCACTGCGCAGAGCACATACTCTACGGGTTTATCAAAATATTTGAGTAATTAATGCATACCTACATATGACCTAGTATTTTTCATGTATTAAAACTTTAAAATTCTAAAATCGGCGGTGAAATCCAGGAAACTGCGGGGTGTGCAAACCTCTTTCTCTTATCAATCGTTTGCAATATAAGAGATTCTATAGAAACGAATAAGGATAAACGATACGATGAATTAATCATTGATCGTTCGACGCATTGAGTACTCGTTTTGTCTGTATCGAATGAATATCCGGTGTTCATCACTATGGGCTAGTTGTAATGCCCGCTAGAAACAAAACACAGACGTTAGGGGTGCCGCAGGGTCGCTCTCGGTCCATTCGTAGATCTGGTACAGTTTAGTGACGGTAAGCTGGCCGTTTTTCGATAAGGACTGAGACACAGTAACAAATATAGCTTTTAAGCAGTATCTCACATCATACAAACCGGTCGATTTCAATCAGTCACGCACACGCACGTGATGGAGGTGTTGACTACGAGTGACTGAATTGAAATAAGGTAACGAAAAAGATCTTGATGTTTTCTAAGCAATATTTATTTATGGACATCATAATTTAACAATATAATAAAACAAACATTTCTTGAAAGTTATATATATGTAGGTATTAACACAGGGAGGCGTTCGGCCGTTCTCGAGTCACAGTAAGAGAAAGTCATAACCCTCTTAACTTCAAATACTAACTCCTCGCGAGAAAGATAATTCCACTGTATATTTATTTGAAAGAATCCCTATCAACTAAATTTGCTTGTTCTAGTGTCATGTGTGCCGATTCGAATCTGTGACCACGGTGTCAATAGTTAAAAACTACCGCTATCTTCACTCGCGATAAATAATAACTCAACACTGCCTTAATCAAGAAACCACGTTATGTAGGTACTTATCCAATTTTAACCCCTGACGCAAACAAAGGGTTGTTTTAAGTTTAACTTGTCTGTGGCATCGTAGCTCTAAACGGATGAACCGATTTTAATTAATTTTTTTTTGCTTGAAAAGGTGACTTGATCGAGAGTGTTCTTAGCTATGTTTCAAGAAAAACTGTCCAGCTTGTGTGGGGGGTTTTTAAATTTTTTATTAATTTATATTTTCAGAAATAGTTTTCGAAAATAAGGTTTTCAGAAGTGACTTTTCTGAAACTAAATTCTATCTCGTTAACTGGTTTTGCGGTACACGCCCCTGTGCGGTCGAGGCGCGTCATTCGAAGCCGTCTAAATGCTAACTTGGTGAGGTTCAGTGGCCGCCTCGCCCCCGCGAATATGGCCACAGGATAGGCCGTAATAAAGTCATAAAGTACAGACCTAAGCTTAAGTCGCAGTTAGCTAAGGGGATAACATTGGAAAGTCTTAAAAAAAACACATTTTTGGTGATGTACCACTCTTCAACTACTAAGGGCCAAATTTGATTTAACAATAGTAACTTCTAACCATTGGTTAACTCGCGAAAAAGGTTGTTTCAACTGAAAAGTTACTATAGTAACTATTTATCCATAGTTAAAGATGTTGCAATTACATAAAATGCAAAATATCCCCATAACACCCGCATTCTGGCAGCTTAATAATTTTTAACCAGCGATTTTACTTTTAGCAGTGAATATTGGCGGGTAACAATTTGCTTACAATAGTAACGAAATTTAACCAAGGTAACTCCTCTCCTCTTATTATCTCCTTACCTATATATTTCAAATAGGTATCACCTAGACACAGGCATTTGCCTAGTAAGGTGTTACTAATCCACACAAACTGTACTTCTCTAGAAAATCAATAAAATGCGACATAGTAATTCACATTTAATAATATTAATTTGTGTAATGGATATTTTAATAAATAATAATTATAACAGCCGGTTGTTTCGACAAACGCTATTGCTAAAGTCAAGTTAAATCATCGAAAATTTGACACAACTCAAATAAATAAAAACAAGGAACTTAATAACGTTAGAGCCACAATGTCAGATCTGAGTCTAAATTTCTTCGTCAGATGGTGAATTAATTATAGCGTACATAATAATTAATCGGAAAAAAAATGATTTAGTTTGAGAATTACAGTTTGAGTTGAGGATCGAAGATGAAACAAACAACCACGAAGCGTTTCTAACCAGTAAACAGATTTGACTATTGTTAATACTTGATGATTGTTAAAATTTAACAATAACCATAGCTTTAATCGGAGAAGTCAAACTACCGGCCGTAAGTGTCAAATTAAAACTAACCATTACCAATGAATTTTAACTTTAGTAAAAGATTTTTTACTATTACTACGGATCACACAACCGGCCCTATTTAATTGACGAGTGCTTTATAGCATTATGTTAATTGAAAATTTATTTTGTACATCTTGGAGGCAGATTTTTTAAATTAATTTTCGTTTTTGAAATATATTTTTTTTTCACTCTTATTTTACGCTTCGCGTTAGATACTGCAGCATCCAGTTTATCCGAAAACATTGTAGGTAAAATGATAATGTAGTTCTTAGCAAATCACTCATTTTAGAGATCATCATCAATCAATCATCACTCGCATCAACACTTTTACGGCTAAGGATTTAAGGTCGACATTAGCATGATCAAAAACAGTGTTAAGATGTTTCGATTAAATCATATTTGAGCATAGGGTGCGTCTTAAACAGAAATCATAACATTTATTTAGGGCCATATTCTAATAAGATCCGCTTTTAGACCACTAGAAGTGGATTTTAATAAAAAATATTTTTTTACTTATATCAGACTAGTGATGTTTATGATTAACAACCCACATGTATTGTAGACAAACATGTCCAAGAAATGTTGTTTTTTTTAATATTGTTATTTTTCACATTTTTGCATCGTGTAAAAATCATAACCTCTTCGCACCCAGGGTGTCAAATTTGATAAAATATTTAATTTAAAGTGGTATCATTGTGGAACATCTATGGTTTATATTGAACAATTATCTTGAAAAAATATATATTTTTTATTCCTATATTGTTTGCACTGATTGAACTATATGTCTAAAGAAATTTCCTTAAGTAATTCTCTATATTAATAATAAATAAACTAGATCACTTATATATTTTGTGGATATCTCTCCCGACGTCTTTGAAAACCTGTAAAATTCGCATTTTTCTAGCATTCAGGTATGTAGGCGCCTTAAAAGTTAACGGCGACGGTTTTTAAATTAGGCCCTTAACTGGTTCGCCTTAAATTATTCTGTGTTCTTTGGCGATTCTGAACGATTCGCGTCATTTAAAAATAGTCCCACGCGAACGTTGCGGTCGGTCATCTCGGCCGCGGACGGGCGAGTGACGTCACAGATGTGCCGCATCTGCATTCAATCCGCACGACTTTCCCGTGCCCATTCTGTTAATCTACCAATCTATCCATTTGAGACCTTTTCTTTTGTGTGCGCATAAAATAGCTTGAAGGTATTTTTTTCTAAAAACCTATCGTTACGTTAGAGGTCGTCCATGTATCGTCATAGTTTTCAATTTTCGCTACTCCCCTTACAATCATCCTATCACCATAATCTAATGACCCCCGCCCTCTCGCAAAAACTGACGTCATTTTCATGAACTGCATTACTAAGTTCAGTGTTTAAAGAATAGTTTTTTCTTATCCGATAAAAAAAAGAACCATATTTCACATAAAAATAACAGCGTTCTATACATAAAAATGCGTAATACGAACGCGTGTGTGCGATGCATTTAATTTACATTTTTTATTACATGACTGACGACTGAGTCACATTTACAACTTAATTTAAAAAAAAAAATATCCTTTCAGCACGCCGGAAATCGGAGGTAGGTTTCATCGGAGCAATTCATTTTTGGTACGTTTCATTATAAAGCTATCTATTGCAATGGGTGCCGTCTTTATTATCTGTATCACTTTTACCCCAATCACTTTCAAATTGACACATTAAAATTTAAAGGCACAAAATGTCGGTCAAGTTCGTTAATGTGTAAAATCAGACCAAGGGGCGGGAATGGGGGGTTTTTTCGAAAATGTAAAATATTGCTATAACTTTCTTAGTATATAAGATATCAAATTCATTTAAATTTTATCCTATTCCTTAGATAAGGGCCTTAAACGTATCTAAGTAAACTTTTTTGATAGCACGGACCATTAGTCCTAGGGGTGGGAAAAATTGGTTTTACAAAATTAACAAAAAAAAAACATACCTCGCTTAAGTCACAGGATCAAACCCGTTGAAAATGTTAATTTTTGGCCTATAATTTACCTACAATTTTTGTTTGATACCTTTTTTGATATGAGCAACCCTTATGGTAAGGGATAACCAAAATGTTTCACCACTTTGGTCCGGTGAAATCTACCTCCGCCTTCCGGCGTGCCGAAAGGATTTTTTTTGACAATAAAATACAATCTTGGATCCGTGTCAATTCAGATGTTCTCAGTTGGAGTGACTCACCCGGCATTCTTGGAACATTTACCAACTGTTTGTGTTCATCGTGCTTCATGCGCGGACGTGATAATATCAATATTATAAAAATGATAACCTCGCCATCTTTCGGCGGTGGGACGAGCATCTTCATCGATCATCGATCAAATAACACGTTCCGTAATGAGCGTGTTTAGCTTTGTTATGAAGATAGTAGCCACTTTCAGACTCGACTATTTTCCTAGTTCTGTTGATAGTAGTGTCCGACCGAAACGGTTATTTTGAAACAGGTTTACTCAGGTTACAGTTTAAAACAGGTTACAGGTTAAATTTAGGTTAGGCAAATATCGAGAAAGAATCGAATGCAGCTATATACATAAATATTATGTAGCGTTTATTATAATGTGGCACATTTTTACACCAGTCCTGCCTATCACTATTACCTACTAATTAAGGGTTTAAACTAATTATATTTAAAATGAGAAGAAATAAATATTTTTTTCTCGATTTTCACCAGCTGAAAAACTTAAAATGCTCTCATTTTTTTAAAAATATACGGTGAGCTTAAACTCGGCAATATCCTTTTAAGGGGTGTTTCTGGACATAAAATTAAACAACTTTTGTTCGATGACTTTGTGAATAAACCAAAAAAACAAAATACCAGACCGCGCGGCGTCGCCACCCAGTAGTTACTGGGTGGCGACGTAGTGACATAGGTACAGTTTTACCTACCTTTTTACCAGTATTCACGATAGCGAACGACGGGTAGTTTCCCGCGCGCAAATATTGCAAATGTAGGTCAGTTGGATAGGTCAGGAACACAACACCAAACGTTCATTTGTGTATTTATATTTTTATATGGATTTTTTTTAGCTATATGAAAACTTGTTGAACAAAAGTTGTTTTGCTGACACAGCTCGAAACTCATTCTGTCAATAGTTGTCAGTAGTAAGAACGTTTAATTTTATTTAATTTAAATGTAACGCATATTATAGATAGTTTAAAAAGGGTGCAAAGTTACTTCACGTATTAATGTGTAGATATAATTTTCTCTAAAAGTTAGATTTTTTTATCTATCTGTACGCGTGTTTAATGATTAGGTTCTACGATTAAAAAATGTGTGCCAAGAATAATATCAAATTCGTATCGCCATAATATAAACCATTCAACTTCCAATAAATACAAAATCATAATTCGATTAAAACAGCGAGATCTCTTAAAATGTAATCATATTTCACGAGTTTATAGGATTTATTTAACAATTTTGGGAGCATTTTTATTTTATTTATTTATTTATTGTCAGTAACTTAAACATTAATTTTATACCATGCAAAGTACTACCTAACTAGGCAATGCCCGTACTAAAGTAGACTTTACTAGAAGCATCGTTCTTATAAACATAACCGTCTCACTGCGCAACATACAATTACAATTATTTGAATTGAATTGTATGCAATAATATATAAATAATAATAATACATGAATGTACCGTTAATAACTAATACATAATTTTAATAAAAATTTATTTATTTTAAAAATATAATATAGTAATAATACACATATAGACACTCAAACTAATAAACCAGATTGTTATAGAAAATACATGACCTATGTTGTAAACGTAAAACCCAAATAATAAACTAATAAATAATAAAATAAACTTTATATGTTAACAAAAACAGAGTCTTGCCCAGAATATCTTTAATTTTATTATAAATTCGCGACGGCAAAAGCAAGTAAACTCCCACTTTTTCTTTAAACAATAAAATCGTCCCTTGTATGAATATGTATTTGGTAGAGCAGACAAAGTTACCTTGTTTTACAAGCGTACAACGGACTCAATTAAGATTTAATAACTAATAAAGTCAACCTTAAAAAATATAATTAATAAAAGATAATTTTTAAACCAAGAAAATTAACATGTTCAAAGTTTTCATTACTCTGTCGCATCAATCGCAACGAACGCCATTTTTTATTTTAACATAATCTAAGTGTGTATATTAATTATAATAATTACTTATATATTAATTAACATAATTTGTACAACCCTACACGCAACCCTGCGGGCCTGTATTTACGCAACCCTATAAATTTTGTTTTATTTTTAACAGTAATTTTAAACATTTATTTGTAAAAATCTGAGCAACATACAATTTTCTTCTCACAAATAAATATCTTTTTGTTTATTTATAGTATAATAATATAATATTAGACAATTATATATTTTGGCGATGATACTTTCATAAAAATAGTATTTAAACCGAATAAAACACGTTTTAAATATTTTTATTTTAACAATTAACTTTCCCAGGAGACATTTTGTTACTAAACACTTTCATCTTCGATTTCTAGAACGCGAACCGTGTGTGCTGTGCACCCGAGACCTAAAGGACGCAGTGACACACCACTCAATTGGCCACTTCTTAACAATTCACAGATAGCAGCGGCGCCGCGCCTCATAAGGCGATCCTATAACAGTGTGTACAGTGAAGGACTTATATTAACATACCGCACAAGCCGCAAAGGGCCATTCGATAATTCATTTCTTCATTTATTTATTTATTGTACAATCACTATTATAAATTCGAAAAGAACCGATGGAAGTCTCTACATACACGCCTAATCTATGCCATGCAATATTTTATTTATTAATTTTAATATATTGGGTAATCACGATATTTTAATTAGTTGAAATTAAAAATGGTCAACACATTAGTATTAATAATAACATTACTATACTCGTGTATGGCAATCAACTTATCTACCTACTGATAGATATCTTTTTTTTTTAATAAGATCTTTAAAATAAAATAATTAACGATACATTGAAAAAAATATATAAATAGATCACGCAAACACAATCATCCAAAAATATCGAGATATGGCCGTTTAAAGATTTTTACGTTTCCCTTGAAGGTTTTAATTGCTCTTTTTTTTTTTAACCAATGTCACAGTGGATATTTGTAGTAATGCAGGTCGTTTTATAGGTACGGAACGGTCAGTGCGTAACCGGCTGTTTTACGATTGTAGATCTGTTTTTTACTCTAACCGTACATAGCCACCGTATAAATAAAATGATCGTCTCAATTATTAGTATAGCCATTGCGGGCGCGCCGTGATTAATTTATGTCATTCATCTTGTTGAGGCGCGTAATAAAATACTTCTAAGCGACTTGCAGCATTTTTTCTTGTGAGTCTCTCACTGTAACCGCAGCATCTTGGTGAGTCGCTAACGTCTGGGCGCCAATTATTAGAAGTGGTTTATCTCGCTTACCTTATATAAACGTGTCGAAACATTTTGGTCAACCCTTGCTTAAGGGTTGTCAGATCAAAAATTATTTCGAACAAAAGTTTTAGGGAATGTATAGGCTTTTACAATTAATATTTTGAAAGGGTTTGATCCCGTGCTTATTAAGAATGGAATGGGGGTTTTGAATTTTGAAAAATTAGACAAAATTTATGTTGCTAAATTTTGAAATGAAAAGATTAAGTAATTAATAAACTCCCCAGCAGGTAGGCCTTACTTACAACAGACCATCAGGGTTTTTCGAACGAGTCACCTTTAGAATATCAGTTTCAGTACATCTGTGTCTATGTGGACATCATCAGACAAAAGCCTTCACAACGCCGAAACAATCACTTCGATTGTGGATACTTTGAAGTAACGGTTAACCGTTATTATAACCAGATAGAACACAATGGTTTTCTTTTTAGGTCGCGCGTTTTTTGTAGCGTCTAAGCAACAGCGATAACAACTCGCGTAGTGCTGGGCCGAGAGGCATAAAGCATATTTCCGAAACACGCTTCTGCTAGATTAAATGCTAACGCGAAGTGTGATTTTCGTTTTGCAATGACTTTTTCGACTTCTTGACTTCTGACTTGACTTCTTAAATCACTCCATCTAATCTAAAGGCTTGTAGAAAGAGAAACTCTTATACAAAATATAATAGAAATTTAACTTTTTAATTTTAAATACGCCTAGATAATATACGAAAAATACGAACCAAAAGTTGCGCAAAAACGAAAGTGTAACGTATTCCTCGTAAATGAAAGAATATAAAGCATTAAGGTTGTGCTTGACTACCGTTGGTCGGGGAGTCGCTTTTTAGCGCAGTTCCTACTGCCTTGTCTTCATAATTCGAGAGCATTCATAACGGGCAGAACGTAAAATTTATGTAGGTTTTGTACTTACCTCGGTTCGGTTTAATGTGTTTAAATTTCTCAGTTACTAAAAATTACCTTGCCGTATTTGGCCCTCTAAGTTACTAGTGATTGAAGATATATGTTGGTATATAATGTTTTCTCGGATTTTTTTCAAAAACTATGTGTTCCATTTAGTATTTTTTACTCTTAATACGTAAAACAATATATTTACAATAAAATAAGTCAGTTTCGAATAACAAAATTTAGGCAGATCAAGAAATAACACAAAAAAAGTGTAATAACATCTATAACAACAGTGAAAACAAATTTCAGAAATGAATCACTTTCTAATTAAAGTTTTTGGATCGTTAATTTGACACATAGTTTTACTTGACAACTGCCGGTCACTTGAAATTGGGACCCATTGTATATACAGACTGACCTTTTCCTCATGCACATCCTTTTACGGGGTTATTCTACACTTTAAACCAAACAATTTTTGTTCTGAAACTCTTCCATATAAAAAAATATACCTTTTGACACATTGAAAAACTCTTAGAGCAGGATGTGCATGAGAAAACGTTCATCCTGTATAAGTAGGTAGAATCGCTGGTTAGTAATGGTAAAAAAACATTAAAAAAATGTGTTTTCTGTTGACCATGTTTTACTTACGGTATCTTAAGTTTCTTTATAGAAAGATTTACAAAAAAAAAGAACTATCTTAAAATATAAGGTAGGTATGGGTTAGTGTTTAAATCTTTGTTTTTATATATATATGGTCGTTATCAGTATTACTAAGCTGAAACATAAAACTCATATACCTTGTATATATGTGTTTGCGTATATATCCGCTGAAAATTACTCACCTACGGGAAGGCTTAATTACTTACAAGTAATCGTAACAAAATGCTATCGTATGAATCACTGCTTTATCACCTTCATCACGCAAATAGTTTATTTCTATTGCAATTTTTCCAGGGGCGATTTTAGGGTTATATTTTATTTATATTTACTTTCATTTTATTAAATTCTATGGGTAAATTATTTAAAATAACTATTAATCTCTCCTGATTGCACACTGACATGGTACAACTCATCAAATTTACTACAATATAGACGGTGTCCCGAAGCCTAGTCGAGTGCTCGTTTCCAACTATGAGTAAAAAATGATATTAAAAAAAATCGTAAATTATTCATTTCCAAATATAATATTTTTATTAAAGCGCTGGTTAAATTACCCTCCTTACTAACGACGCGCGGTTAATTACCTCGCTTAGGCCGCGTTGATAGCTATCGTACATATTACGACAATTGTATAATATTATCACTTAATGTTAATATTTTTTTCTCTGTGATATTTTTGATACATCGTCTTTACAATTAATAGTCGAAATCGCAGGTTCTATTAGCTAGTTTTTTTTTCTGGGGTTTGGCCTTGGTGTTACACGGTGAATAATAAATATTTATTATTTAAAGTAGAACACGTTTAATGTTACTAAAAATCTTCGTTTCGCCTTTCCAAAAAAAAGTGAACACGCTTTGAATTGTTTTGCGAACTAGAGGCAGCTACCATCGTCCTAATTAATGTACGCAAGTTAAGGGGACTACATTCGTGAACGAAGGACACAATTTGAACGATTCTGACCTACATACGTTTTATTCTCACCATAAAACTACATTTATTTTATATGCGACGTTTCTGGTTTCATAAATGGGTGGATGCTATTTCAAAAACCTAGTGGTTTGTTTTTTTTTATATATTTTTTTGCATAATGTTTAAAGAAATTTCCTTAGAATAATAAATTATTTTTAATCTACATAAACTAGATCACTTATATCTTTTGTGGATATCTCTCCTAGCGTATTTGAAAACCTGTAAAATTCGCACTTTTGTAGCATACAGGTATGTAGGCGCCTTAATGATGGTGTAATCCTATTTTATGCTCTTTCTCGCATCACACCTCATCATGGTGGTTCTTCATTGGCTTTTAAGGCGCCATTTTTCGTCTACTCTGTAATAATCACAAAATGTTTTAAAAAAGCCACCTTACAGCATATACCGTAGATCTTAAAATCTAGTTCCTAAAATATATTTCTTAAAAGCAGATCGGAATACTCGAATGTTTATAAATAACAAGGCGACGTTAAGGGCAAAAAAATGAATATGACCCGAAAAAATACCGCACCGTTTAGCATATTATTCAAACGTATTTTTTTTTTATTCATGAAATCAACGGCTCAGTATATAAAACACAAAATAAGTAATAACAAGAGTGATTACTATGTAGCGGCGCTACATATTTGGGCTGCGGCTGGCAGCGTCGTTTTGGCCGGCGACGCCGCCAGGCGCATCTGATTGGTCGGCACCTGCGCAGGCGCGCATAGGAACGGCGCACGGGCGATTCGTCAGCGACGCAGGCAGTCAGTCGGGACATTGGGCTTGCAAACCACCGCGCGTATTATGCGCTGACTAAAATTGTGCCTAATTATTGTTACATTTCTGTTAATCATATACCGTTATACATTTGTTATTTAGTCTTTAAGTTAACTATCGTTGAAGTGTCTCCCATTAGGGATTCATGTAAATGTAAAAATTGCCGCTTGAGGAATAAAAGGATCCAGAGCATCAGAGACAACTTCCTTATTTTGCTTCCGTCAACCCTGGACCTTTCATTCTCCAGCTTAACTATACAAAATAATAGTAAACACAATGAAAAAACAAACACAAAAAAAATAGTCAGTCACAAAAAGATCTCGGTGTAACAATCCCGTCAGATATTAAGGGGGAACAGCACATCACCTCAATCTCAAAAAAGGCAAACTCCTTACTATTCTTAATAAAAGGCTTTCCATAATTTGACAGTGGACGTATTCTTAAAGATCTATAAATCATACATAAGACTGGAATATGTTTATCAAGTATGGAATCCCTATTTCACTAAAGAAATAGATCTCATAGAAAAGGTGCAAAGACGCGCAACGAAAATACCAAGTCAACTGAAAAGTCTGGAATATGAAGAAAGGCTAACTATACTTGGACTGACAACATTAAAGCACGGGCGGGCGAGAGGCGATCTTATAGAGACCTGCAAGATATTGACTCACTGTTATGATCTTCCAAATTTTGAAACCATTTACACACAATTAATACAAATTCGCACTTGCAAGGGCATTAATTCAAACTCTCAAGTACAACCTTTAGTTCTAATCCGAGGAAGAATTTCATGTCAGAGTGGTGAATGCATGGAATAAATTACTAAGTGCAGTGATAAGTACCGGAAATGTGAACGAATTCAAGAACAGAGTGGACAAGTTTATCAGAGACGATACAAGTGCAGATTTAGGCTTATCAGCATAAGCTGCCTGCCTAACACTAATAATAATAATAATAATGTAAATAGTTAACTAAAACCAAATTTAAAAATCCATAAATTTAGTAGCTTTCGCCGGTAACTACGTGAGAGGAAAGAGGGGAGGGAGTGATATCTGAGAAATTGTAGTTTCATGTAGTCACATCATAAGCTAAAACTACAGAGTCGCCACTGAACTGCAATGCATAAAAGCAAAATCCTTGAAATTCCCGCGTCTTTCAAAATGTGCCGCTCTACTTTTGTGTCGCGGGCATTTTTGCATAAGATATTTTTTAAATCGTTTATTGATAACGGCCCGACAAATGGTAGTCTAGTGGTTAAGGCGTTGAACTATTGATCCAAGGTCGCGGGTTGGAATACGCACATCCCATCTCCCTTTGACCTAGTTGAGCAGTGCCCAAAAGCAATTGCGTTTGACCTAGGGGTGCATGCCTACTGCATAGTCGCCTTGGATTCTGCTAAGCTCTGCAAAGCGCCAAGTTTATAATTCAAGGACCGACTGGAGAAAAAAATTGACCACAATGTGGTTACAATTATATTCAACCGATTAAAACTCCTATAACTAACTCAGTTTGAGAATACATGCGTTTATAGGGGGGTAGATTTATTTAATGATAATTAAGAAAAAAGCCACAGCCTGAGGACTAAATTTAAAAAATATTTAATTAAAAAAACTTATTAGGTACTTTCATTGTTCTATCTTACTCGAACGTTTACTAGAAACACTTATCTCAAAATTCCCAAATCTTATTCCAACACTAAAATATGTGAGTGTATATCGAATTCAGACCAAGTAGGGGGTAAGAAGATTTAAGGGGATACTAGGGGGGGGGGGGGTTTGTACTAGGTATGTCGATACATATTATGCAGGAGTGTACTTAACTTAATTGGATTGTTTATGAGTCCGGGCGATTGCCGCCGCGTATCGCTGGAATTCTCTCCGTCGGAATTATTTTTTGACCGATGACTTCATTTTTTTTTTTAACTATGTAGACGCGAGAATCGCTCTATCGCCCTGACAAGATAAACGCGCACCATCCGCTAATAAAACAGCTAATAGGTTCTACGATTCCTAGTGTTATTTGTTAAGAAACTATATCAAAATTCATTATGGTATTCGAAAAAAAAATGTTGAAGTTTCTGTTTAAAACCTAATATATTTGTGTAAAACGAGTTTACGTCCGCTCGACCTTGAGTTGCATTCACGACGTGGCGCCCGACGTGTTTTCAGCGGGTGTAATCTGCCTGGCGAACGCTGCCGTAATATTATGATTGTTTTACACAAATTTAGTTTAAAAAATAATTAATTTGGGTATCAAATATTTTTGAATTTTTTTATATAATTTCTTACTCGTAACAGGGAACATATACACCGCTTTAAATTTACGGGAATGATCTTGGGACACCCTGTATGTATATTTTATTATGTAGTTTATTGGAACCGAAAAAAGCTGTTTAGATTTATATTAACTGTTACTGCATCACAAGGAAAAAAAGCATTTAGAAGAGAATTCAAATAAACGAACAGTAACAAAGTGCTTGAATGCGCATTCAAAATTTCGCGTCTGTGCTGTTGACCGTTGAGGAGTTCCTTTTTCTGGAGCCATTCCTGGGTGTAGAATCAGGTCCTGGGTACCATAAAAATGCATCATCATCGGAGCCGAAACAACATGTCGAAGTGGAAATGGTTGTAATTCAGCTCGCGAGCTGAATAAAAGCTCGTAAAAAAATCCCTTCTGTGTTTATTCCTCCAAGAATTAGGCATATTGATCACGCTGCGCCCGCGTCGCCTTCTGGACCACAAAACAGATCTGATGTCATCTTCGTTCCGCGCGGACGACTCTTGCGAATTGATGGAGCTTATTTCCCCTCTCCCGCGGTCGCCCCTTCCCCCCCCCCCCCCCCCAACCACAGCCTTGTAAAACCGTCGATTGACCCGCGCATATTTCACACGGACTTATAATAGCAGCGAGCGTTAGTTAAATTGATCATTACATATATCGTCCAAATTCCTGATAAAACAACGCCATAAGCGATCTCATCTAATTTAGACATCCTAAAACAAATACAAATTCTCCTAAGACTGATCTTAAATATACACACTTCAGCCTCCTCTATCAGCAATAAAAAAATCCTTTTTGGCGTCAAAAATCAAATATGTCGTATTAAAAAATAATGACAGTATCTTCCTAAACTTTAATCTTTTAAAACGGACTCTAGAGTCAGAATGGACACATCGGCTGCTCGGATCTTCCGGGGCTCATAGACGTCCAGGTTCCGCCTAGAACTACCCGCAAGTTTGGGACATTCCGTCTGTCATGGTCACGGCAACCATGGCCAGAATTCATATATACGTCGAGCATGTTGAGCGCCATCGGTATATTCAACCCTGCCTTCCCGGAATTCAAGAGAGTGTCTACTCTAGTAGTACTCGTATGTCGATAACTATGTCGACCCAGGCCGATCGAGCAGGTGTGAACGAACCTTTAGCGATCAGCTCCGATTAGGCATAGGAATACGCGCCTAATACGAGTATGAAATACCGGATTTAACTTTCCTCGACCGGTTCAAGGACAAACAATGAACTTGACGGAGAGTAAAAAAAATCTCCAGTGCTCGAAATTCATAAATTTTTTAAGTTTGGGCGTTATTAAGGTTATTATACCTCTATAATGAAGTAAGTATATCTCTATAATAAAGGTGTTTTTTTTAGAGGCGTGGTTTTCAATCTGGTACTACTTTTTTCGTAGTTGGTGTTTTTGACAGCTGTCACTTGATTTATGCTCAGTTTGGTTTGCCATTTCATAATGAATAGACTTACTCCTGAACAACGTTTGCCTGTGGCGTGGCCTCCAAGATCGTGCGATTTAACACCGCTGGACTATTTTTTGTGGGGTTATGTGAAGTCGCTTGTCTACGCAGATAAGCCGGACACGATTAACGCCTTGGAAGAGAATATTCGGCGCGTTATTGCTGACATACGGCCCAACTTGCTGCAAAAAGTGGTTGAAAATTGGGCCTCTCGGCTGGAATTTGTTCGAGTCAGCCGCGGCGGCCACTTACCCGAAATCATTTTTAAAACATAATGGCAAACCCTTATCTTTATAATAAAACTAAATTCTTAGCCATTACATCAAATTATATGCGTTTTATCTCTTCTTGAAAACCACGCCTCTATAATCATCACTCTATATAATTACACTCGAATAATAGCTTAAATACTACCAACAAGTGGTGGTGCCAGGCCTGCTTGATAAGCATGGTCAATGCCTTGATCGATTAGGACAGGCAACTGACTCCAGTGCTGCCAACCCTACTGTTTTAACAGAAGCGTACTCTTGAGACGTTTTCTGTTAAAAACCTAAAAAGACTTACCCTAATGATGACAACATAAGTGAACTTCAGTCCTTTCAACTTAAGTGATTTTTTACATTGTGAATGCATTCATCCAAATTCTCGAAATGACATTCAGGTGGCATTTAAATGTATCCCTCAAAATAATGTTATAATTTTGTAATACTATTTACACTATTTAAATTTTCACGTGGTCTATTATCATTTCGACTTTCACGCGAATATATATTCCTTCTTTGTCTAATATTTCTATTAATATTTAGATTTCGTTACATATATTCACCGAAAAAAAAGTGGTGATTTTGCCATTGTTTTTTCACTTGGTCTAAATATCTCAACCTACTGGTAGGTTTTAGCGGATGTGTGTTCACACTATGTAAATATACAGTTAGGCTGGTTACAGAACGATACTCGAAAGATAAATAAAATACAATTAAATACAATATCAAACACCTTTAGATCAGATACAATTCGGAACGGACCATACCTGCCTCTATGGTCCTGCCTAAGCAGGTAACTTCGGGCGTTTTAAAGGTTATGTGCCTTTTCAATCCAAATTCGCAATTTCATCAGCTAGGCTAGAATCAATGAATTTATTTATTATAGAAAGAAAAAGATAAAAAAAGATTGTTTCGATTTCGAGCTGTTTTTTTTTGTTATCCTAATGAAATTATTTATGTTTGATTGTACAAAAAGATTGTAACTCACTGACAGAGTCTCTAAGGTAAGGACTACACTAAGTAAAATAATATAGGCTGGTTTTACAATTAATTAGACAGGAAATGTGTCATTCCCCTTTTTTCTTCTTTCTTTATTTTTAGATTTATGCATTCGTGTATAAGAAGCCACTATCCCTGTGTCCTTTGTTTTTCCTAGTTGTTTTTTTTTTGTGTAGATTGATGCTCTCGAAAAACAACTATAGCCGTTTAATTTTTATTTCTGTCAGTGGTTTTTTTTAAAGGTCGGAATGACCGTTCGCTTTTTAAGCGATGATCACTATCATGCCAAATTATAACTTTTTATCCCTAACCATTTATAGATTACAGATGCATAAATAGGCAAGTCTCACTATAAGGTCAGGAATCTTAAAAAAATCAGTTAGATAGATTTGTTTTTAAAATTTTAAACATGCAGTCAATATATCCAGAAATATACAGATGTTAAAATCATTGTTTTTTAACTTTAATATCCAGTCTCGAAGGTTGACTATGAAACATTTTTCCGGCACCTTCCTTGGAACAGACTTTCGTCTATCTATATGGTTAGGATGTTAAGGAACCGTATACAGTGGTGCTCATAGCTGCATATTACAGTGAACACATGATATTTCGATTTATGTAATTATTGATTTATCTTGGTAACCTAACAGAAATTGTACGAAAAACAGGCAATGAAACCAAGAAAATGCATATGTTATTGAATACTTTAGTATACAATCCTTAAACCAATCCAAAGAATTATATTAAAATATATTAAACTGACATAAAGAAGGCAAACTATTGCAAATTTTAACAAAAAAACATGAAATATACTCATTAAAGTTTTAATTTTTTAAAAACAATATAATATAGAACTAAATAGGAAATGTTGTCTTGTGCATTGGTTTTTTTTCCAAGATAGCGTTGAGAAACTTTTGCTAAGTTATTGAAACATATTCATTCCATAAATACGGGAAGTTAATCCCTCATTTCTGGTAATTGTGTCTAGACATGTATCTTGTGATTTGTAATGGAATCTACTGAAGACGAGTTGAGTGCATGAATCTCGCGTTCTGCGCACATCTGGCGGACCCTCTCTAAGCCGACGCTAGCACATTAGCAGGCAGCCACGCTTACACCACATACGAACGTCGGACCCAAGCAATACCAGTTCCGTGTCGTAATCCAGACTACAGTAATCGAAGAGATAGATAGTCGATGCAAGTACGCGATTTGACAGAGGAGTACGCCCAGGCGCGTTGCCCTCTGCCCAAGTTCATCGACTCCGTTTGAGCCCGGACACATTGTAATCCCCTCTGACCCCCGCCCCCCCTCCCCTTTGCCCTACCTGCCGGTGGGGCCTCCAAAGTTTACGACGCTACGGTCCGACTGAATGCTCTTGACACTGGAAGCGAAGTCATGGTGCGTCATAAGAACTCGCGCGGCGAACAGCGGCTCTAGTCACAAACGCACTCGCGAATCGCTCGCTGGCTCTTGGGTGGTGTTCGTTAGAATCGCCGATGCCGTGGTAGCAAAAGTTTCTCCACTCGCTGCTAGTCGTTAATGTTCATAGATTGCTACTACATTGGCCAATATTTTGCCATTGCAAAAGTTAAATTATGTGTGTTATTTTTTAGGTTTTACTTCGCGATTTTTTCCTACTCCGAAAGGAAATATACAAACTCCGATATCGCCACCTAGTGATGAGGTTGTAAAGTCCCTTAAAATAGGCCGAAAAAGACATACCAGCAACTTACAGATAGCGCTAGAATAAATAATGGATTGCGCGGCAGCTCGCGCAATATTTGATGGATTTTTGTTAAACTGTCCTTGTTAAATAAACCGCAATACACAGTTGAATTTTCCGCCGGTGCGTTCATGCCTGCTTACGTTTTCATTAATATAATAATCTTTTCACCCGTTATGCATAATATACGAGTATGAGCTCATTGTAAGCCTGCCGTTTTTTACTGTCGCCAATTACAACAGCTGTAATAAAATTCTATTGTACTGTTGCCATCGCGACAAGCCGGATGAGCCAAAAAAATAAACATAATAGTTTTTATATCTGAACACTTTTAAACTGTTTTCCTTTGGGGGTAGAAACAGTGTAATGCAAAAAAAAAAGGGTTTTGCGCGTGAGCGGTGTGAAAAATCCCCTTCACGCCCCAACAGACTATGCTATAAACGACAGTCGCTTTCTGAGCTTGACGCCAAAGTAGTCTCCGGAAATGGTTGACGCGCAGTTTTTAGTTTTCTGCGGGTTTTTTTCTAATTTGTAACTATTTGAAAACATTTTAAACGTAAAACTTAGTTTTTAGTTACTTTTCCTACCTCACACTTGACATAAATTAACTAAACTAAAATGGAACCAACCCTAAGAAATATATATGCAAAAAAAACACACACGTTGATTTGAGAATCTCCATCTTTTTTTTTAATTCGGTTAATAATACACTCACCTCAACTAAACTTTACCTTAGATTTTTTTGTTTTTATCGTTTACAAAACTGGTTTTTCCTTATAACTATCTGGAAACAGCATACCAGCGTGTATGAAACGGAAACCAGTCACTGTTCTTTTGACGCCGTTCTTAGCTACTGCACTCGAATTGGGTCATTTCTACGACTGAGTTCTGTATAAAACTGGTTTTTATACAGTGCACCCTGTACCTCTTCGCGTGTGCTCACTGCTAGGATACTCCGAGTTGATTGCATGCAAATGTGACCCATTCGCCGACGGCCGAGGCTGCATTTTCGCACACCCACAAGTGGGTTATTCGCTTCTATTTTAAGATTGTCCTTTTACCTGGCACCGTGGATTCTAGTCGCCTCAGAGTCAACCCCATTCGTTTAGTTCATACGTTGAGTTTAACCATATTTTCGAGGCGAGAGTTGTGCGCGGCAATCGTTGCATTCACAGACAGTTTTAACCGAATATTTGAAAAGATAGTCATGGCGAATGTTGTCACTAACGTCGCTCGAAGTGACGCATTGTAAAAGAAAGAAAATGTTTCTTTATTGAAAAATGTGAAACAAAAATAAATGGTAGGTACATAAGCTTAATCGCATTTTCCAATAAAAGGAATGTGCTCAGCTACCCTCCTTTCTGAGAGAGGAGGGTGCTGATTTTCAGCACGTCCCGTTTTATTATATTATAATATATAACTTATTTATACTAACCGTAAACATATTATTTTTATTTACAGTGAATTGTAATCCTCACATGATCTTATGTAACATATAGAAACAACATACAAAATATATGTTCAGCATAGAAAACTATATAAAACATAACTAAGTGTTGGTAGTTTGCAGCTCTAGAAGCCATTGTCGACACCTGGTCCTGAAGGAGGCCGGGCTTGTTTTGCTCCTTAGCGGTGGAGGCAAGTCGTTCCAGATCTTCGATGCCGAAAATTTAAAGGAACCTTCGTAAACTGTCACCTAACCGTGGCTAGTGCAACGATATCACTCGCGTTAGGGTGTCAAAATTATTCAACGAAGTTTAGCTAGACCCGCCAAGACTATGGAACGCTGATTACCCGTTCCCACATTCGGGTGGCAGATGACTTGTGCTGTGATGCGTTTTACAACTGTAGTAATTTGTAAATGTCACAGAGATTTCAAGAATACGGATTCATATTTTATAGGCTAAGCTCAAGATTAATTATTAAAAAACCTCATGGAATGGGTTTCCATTCTGTATTTCAATTTCCACCAAATTCCCAGTTTGAATACCAGAAGGAATGTGTTTGATGCAGTTTCCTATATAAATTACTCAATAGTCGAATAGGCCTTCCAGAGTTTCTACAGAGTATTCACTTTAAACAGAATATTTCAATAGTATGCATAATGATTTTTTTTTTTCACTTTTTTTTATTAAGGAACACTGTTTTTCCTCGTTTTACATCGCGTCAAATCTCATCCACACAACTATCTCCTAATACTCACATCGCCGCTAGAGGCAGCCGGATGGCGCTAAATCTTCGTGACATCATGCTCGTAGCCGGCGTTAGTCACGGCGCGCATTGCATAAATCGTTACGCATTCGACGCGCGCGCGCACGCGATCTCTGTGAGAATAATAGTGACGTCACGTATTTATTATAATGTCGGATTGCGCTTTTTCTCGTTCCGCTGCACCGGCCGGAGAAACGAGGCTTAGTCTGGCTGCCAGTCGGCACGCGAAATGCGTCGATTGTCGATTGGCAGCGCGGACTAGACCCGCCGATCGCAAACGCTTCGCTCGACTGTCGAATATTGCGAGTATTAGTATTCTCGTCACCACCATATACCGGGTGAACTTAAAATCAGCAGTATATCAGTAGTATCATGTCCAGAATAACCCCTTAAAAAGATACTGCTAACTTTAAGTTCATCCTGTATATGTATATATACAAGGTGACTCACATACATACTCATACATTTACATTCTACGCACTAATATACTCACAAATTAAAACTCATACTATTATGACATATATAAATATAGATGCTAGTTCATTCTGTTAAACATATATGTTAAATTAGAGATACCTTTGATTAATGATTAATTAATATATTTTTATGTAACTGTTTATGTATAAGTATTTGTATGAATTCAATAAATAAATTAAATGATTTAACACAGCGTTTCTTTTGCGATCTGCAATGGCCCTGCTGTAGCGTGAACGCTCAATTATTTGGGACCATTCATAAATTACGTCACACAATTTTTCAACATTATTTTTTACCCTCCACCACCCCTCGTCCATGTCACACATTGTAAAATTCGTGTCACCCCCCCCCCCCCTCCTTGTTGCAATGTTTAATCAAGATTAACTAATTTAGATTAAACAACATTTCCATAATTAATTTTCATTTAAAATCTTTTCACAGTAAGAATGTGTAAGTTTCATAACATTAAGTAGGTATCAGAATCAACGAAAATTTTACTTATCGAAAAGTATCAATCACGAAACATCTCAAAAACAAACAGTTTTTGAGATGTATGTTGTCTATCGTAATTAAATACTTTTAAAAAAAAAAAAAATTAACATTGCTCCAAGCAAATAATACACAGATGTGTAAAATTTTATTTCCTTACTAGAAGTTACTGTTCTGAGGTTAAACTACTCAATTATTTATTTTCGTAGTTTTGTATTTTTTACATTTTTTTTAGTATTATATGGTTACATTTATTTTATTACTTATTCACAGTATTTATTATTAGTATTTTTTACTATTTAAATAAATATGATAAGTATACCTCAATATTCTCACTTGTACAAATTTAGGCAATTTATTTCCGTGTTATACAACTTTATTTTTTATGATTGTTCACAGACAGTGCAGCATGGCTTTGCAAACAAACCAAGCGCCCTCGCCTGGGATCCCATACTACGGTTGGCTGCGATCGGAACATCTGCCGGCGCTATCAAAGTCTACGGGAGGCCCGGAGTTGAATTTTATGGCCAGCACACTAATCCAGATTCGGCTGTGACACAACTTCATTTCTTACCAGGTCTTATGCTATATTATTTTAAAAATCATATGGTTATCGCCTTTACTAAATTCAAACCATTCATGATGTATAAACATTTTTTTTTTAATAACTGCTATGACCTAGCTCATACACAATTATTTTGGGCCCTACTCAACTAGGCCAAATTTGCCAGTCCTAGAGTCAGGGGAGATGGGTAATGAAACTGTTATATTCTTGAGCTATAATAAAACACATTGCTTCCTAAGAGGAACTTTATTACGACTGACTGCCTGAAAGAAACGGCTACCCGCCGTTCCGTACATTCATAAACGAATACAAATCTGTAGGTATGTGCCTACCAAATACAATATCTATAACAGAAACATTAAAAATGGTATGACCATTTGCGGATACGAACCCGCGCTCAATAGTCCAACGCCTTAACCACTCGACTACCACGATTTATGACGGGACTCTGATTTTTCGGGGTTAAAGTGAATTGCGATTTGATGACGTTCTTGACATCACAAAAGCGGATGCATGCGGAGGGAATCAAAATAAATGAAATATTTAAATTTATCTTGACAGAGAGTCCCGGCACTCGCACATTTTTTTTATATTGTCATAAATGTACAGGTATGGGGGATTTTCAAATAAAATTTAATTTTTAACGAGATTTCATTTATGTCTTAAGTTGCAGTCAGCTAATCTTCGCAAGTAATTTAAACTGATTCGGAAAGTTTTTGTGTAATTCGTATGGAGCACCTTTCTTTTATGAAAAAAAATATCTCCATTCACAAAATACTTACGGATTAGACGTGCGCGTTATAGGGCGGCACCGTTTAAATCACCCTATTATTCTAGCACAACGAATCAAGTCACACAGATGGACACTGTATGGTGCATTCAAGTACATCAACATCACAGTCGCCCTATTATTTTTTACCCTGTCCGGCCAGACTTCAGCTTCAGTGACACCATGACAATGAAGCACGGCGACGAGTTCAGCCACAAATCACACAGTTATTTTGTAGCCGTTTAAGTAATAGGCTATTTTGAAATTGTGTATAGCGTAACCTTAATTATATGATTATCGCGTTAAGGCCGCCCACAGATGCTTCTGGGTGAACAGGATGTGACATTTTAAAGAGGATGCAATGAACAATGTTGCTTAGGTCCAAGAGTCCGTAGTGATCTGTTATCTGCTAACTTTTAATTTTTTTTTGTTCCGTCATTCTTCCTGCAACAATTTTTGTTAAAAGTCTACCCACTTACGGATAAAATATACCTTTCAGGAGCCGGACGCGTTGTGTCACTCTGCGATGACAACTCGCTCCATCTGTGGGAGATCAATGACAACTCACTTGTTGAAGTCAAGAGCATTGCATTTGAAGGTAAACTTAATAATATATCAAGATTTATTTTTATACATAAGGTTTTTTTTTAATTTAAATTTTTCGGGGTTTATTAATCTACAACTGCATATAAAGTGTAAATAACTACAGTGTATCAATTTTAATGTAGCTTTTTCGTCAAGAAAGTACATTACTAGTATTGTAATTTTATCTGAACAAGGTAAAAATATTATTTTACTTACCACTGAAAAGTTATGACGAGCGCAGTAGTGTTGTGTGTGCGTGTTGCTGCATTAACACTTGTTATTATTACCTACCTGAATCATCGTAGCAAGGCAGGAATTGCAAACTTTATCAAATAAAGTAAAATTAATTTTGTTGACAGTCCTAAACGTTAAATCTACAGTTTGATGGGGAAAATGTGTCTAGCTTAAAACTCTTTGACATCCCAACAGGACCCTGCTACTAAGCCAGGGCAAAGCCCGCAGCAGAATGCTCGTATGCGACTATTGCTGCTAGGCATCTACAAACTAACTCTTCTATACCAACTTAAAGTACCAGTTTTATAAATAAAATAATGAAATGTTCTTTTTTTTAAAAAAAAAAATTCGTACCTCATAATCAGACTATTTATTCTTCAGGTAAACTGAAACGCATCTCGGCGATCTGCGTCGAGGCTTCCGGGGATCATTTGCTGCTCGGTACCGAAGGTGGCAATGTCTACTTCCTCATCCTCAAAACGTTCACCACATCCGAGAACATCATATACCAGGATGTTGTCATGCAAAAGTGAGTTATTGTTATTATTGTTTTGTTATAAGTTCGGTCGCTAGCGGGGCCACGCCGCGCCGGGTCATTAACCGGCCTTGACCGAGCGCCTGCGAGCAAAAAATTAACTTACATGACCATTCCCGAAGACTTAAGGGGTGTTTATGGTCCCTATTACATGTAAGAAATTGTATAAAAATAAAATGCGAAAATAATGCATACCCAATTTTATTCATTTTATGAAAGCATCATAAAATTAATAAATTTACATTTTTTTAATACAATTTCGTACACGTAATAATGAACATAAACACCCCTTTAAGTCTTCGGGAATTGTCTTGAAACATTCTGTATATATCATTTTGTTTTTCATATTCGTAATAAAATTTACTTGTGATGTATAGTAACAATTTTTTCTAAAAATAGTGGATTATTTACAAAATACGCTGGAAAAATAGGTTAAATTCACCAGAAGAAAACTTTTTATACACCCAGTAACTTTTACCCTGCAATAGTAGAAATTAAAACAATACTTTAACTAAAAGTTCACTTCTGTGTATGTCGGTAGCATTACCATGAAACTTGGTTTGCAGCTACTGCAAATTTTACCACTTTGGTTATGTAGTGCTCATATTTAACTATCGTTTGACCGTTGTTTAAATAATTCAGCAAATAAATTGATTTCATTTAAAAATAAAAATCACTGATGACCGGCCGAAAAAACTACTGTCACATTTTCACAAAGATAACCGCAATTTAACCCAAAAGTTGTGAAAATGAAATTGACATTCTGACTGGCTGTTAACCTTCGGTTGTAAAAACCGACACTCAAACGTTTCAAACGTATGTTTCGTATAACTATTTGGTTTAGTTATTTTTTTTTTATTTGACAATTGTAAAATTTTATGAAACTTATAATTGTCAGATCAGACTAATTAGTTTTGCATTAATTTTCTTCCCAGTTGTCCAGAGGATTACAAACTAAACCCGGGTGCAGTGGAGGTGGTTAGCGAACATCCGACTGATCCCAATCTGCTCCTGATAGGATACAACCGAGGCCTGATAGTGGTTTGGGACAGACAATCCGCTCGGCCGAAGCATACCCTCATCTCCAACCAACAGCTCGAGAGCGTTTGTTGGCATGCCAACGGTATGAATTAATATTTATACCCCTCTCAAATGTTTATTCTTTGCCTTTACTTTTGACTTGAGAGGTCTTCGGTTCTACCGATGAGTCCGATTCGACCAGTTAATTTTTTGCTGGTGATTAAGATCCAACAAAGTTTTTTCATTACTATTGGCTGGTCACTTAACTGGTCACTTAATTAAATTTAAACCAAATCTTTCAATGAGACTTTTTAAAACCTTTCTTATACGTTTTCCAATGATTTTTGTTTTTTTTTTGTCAAATTTCCAAAACACATTTGACCTGTTGTCCTTTTTTGTTATAATACTTAATTATTTTTTAAAAACACCTTTTCAAAATATTTTTCATAAAAATGCACTACATTACTAGTTACCGACCGAAAGTTTGAATTCGTTCATCTTCGGCCCAAAATACGAGTGTGAAATGACGGCCGAAACATCGGCTACTGCCGTAACTGCGTTTGTTAGTCTGTTGCGCCGTCTTCGTTGTCACGGGGTCGCAGGCGACCATAGAAGCAATTTATTAGGCGAGAATGCCGAAAAGCTTTTGTTTTTATCTTTTATCTTTATGCTATTTAATTTTGATTACTATAACTACTAACTTTGTTCCATTTCAATAAATATTTTTTATAATTATGCTAATTAACCCCCTAAATCCATAAGAGCCTTAATATTTGTTAACTTCTGTAAAGACAGTAATTTAAAACAAAACGGAATATTTGTTTAATTAGTTATAATTATAATTAGCTTAGTATTAGTTTTAGGCCTGTAAAGTTTTAAATCTAATTTTAAGACGTACTACATTTTATAATAAACGATACATAATTATTATGTATACTATAGTTGAATTGAGTTTTCTAAAAAAAAAATATTTTCGCAATTTCCTTCTCAGTTTCGGCCAAAACTGAAACGAAAACCGAATATCGGTTGCTGCTTAAAAGTCAGTTTCAGCCTGGACACTACATTACTATTTACAGTACATTAATTTCAGGTAATGAATTCACATCATCGCACAACGATGGTTCGTATGTGACCTGGTACGTTGGCGGCACGGGCATCATGGAGAGACCGGCGCCAGAACCTGAGAGCCCCTACGGACCTTACGCCTGCAAGGCCATCAGCAAAATCCTCATGAGGAAGTCCGTCGATGGAGAAAATTTAACTATATTTGCCGGTTTGTTTATTCCTTATTTTCGTTTTCAGCAATCCTTGTAATGTAATTCCTATACATATCCAATGGTAGCTTACATTTTAGGGAAACTATCATAGAGTATGTGAATAATATCATTTGACATTTTTTTTTAATCCGTAGCCTAGTCTACAATTATAATTAAAATGTTCCCTTCAACAATAATGTATTACTTTATAATACTATCTTCAGCTTTTGCAATTTTGACATTCAATGCTCAAACTTGAACTGCTGACGATCTACCTCAATATTCTTAGACTTCGATCGATCGACTTTGATAGGCTGCAAGTATATGTGATACAGGATTGTCATCTATGTAGGTAGGGTCTATCGTGGCGCAGGTATAAATATATATATAGGGACGTTGCAGAATTTCACGGCCATGAATCCACGTAGAACTAGTAGGAACGACAGCAATTACTTTTCCGCAATGTGCGTTTTTTTTTTGTCAAGGTAGGTTGTAGGTCTGCTCTAAAAAGTCAATGAGAAAAACCCATACTTATTCAAAATTGCGAGTTTATTGGTTTTTACAAAACAAACAAGTTCTAGTTTCTAAAGGAGGGGTGAGATAGAGGGGACCTCATTGAGACATTTGATAAAAACACCCAACTAAGTGGGCACTGTATGAAAAAAATGTAAACTTTTTGTGATAATATTTAACAGATCTTGTAATAAAGTCCTTGTTGTGAGCACACCTTGAACATCAACGTCAGAATTCCCCTTTACCCTCAGAATCACCCTTATTGATAATGCCTCATATTTCTTTGATTTCAAAATGAACAGTTACAAAAGTACAAAATAACAAAGCACTAAAGTTCCAAACCATGATTAACATGATTTAGAATATATGAACTGAAACCAATTTAAAATTTCCACCATCAAGTATAATCTGATAAAATTATATGGTTTTTTTTTCCATTATTGCAGGAGGAATGCCTAGGTCATCATATTCTGATAAATACACCGTCACAGTCCAACAGGGCGAAAAGCATATTGCGTTTGATTTCACTAGCAGGGTGAGTAGTGTAGAATACTATAAATAAATTTCTGTATAAATCTAAGTATTATTTTTCTTCTTTATCTACAAATAAGAGTCACAACACCGCAATGTTTGTGTGGAGATTATTTTTCCGGTAACATATCCGCTCAGCGAACCTTGGCAGTCATTGAATTGAATTAAATAACCTTATTAACGGCAGCTCTACAGAGAGATTCCGTTGTCTGGCTAAACACTTCCGCAGATTCTAAAGCCATGATATCATTTGTCTACCAGGACTGACTTTTGCCAATAGCTCAAATAACAGCAACCTTAAGAAAAGTGTGGTAAATCTAAACCATCTTATCTTCATATATTTTATGATCTTTTCAGATTATCGACTTCTTCACAACAACTCCAATTCCAGAAGAACAACAGATCTCGAAAGACACAGTTGATGATGTATCCACCCGACCACTGAAAGCGGCAGAGATCGGCTTCCAGACGGTTCAACAGACGGCCACCACGCTCATTGTGCTGGCCGAAGAAGAGTTGGTCGCTATCGATCTCCAGGGCGACACCTGGAAAATGATGCAGCTGCCGTATCTGGTCTCGTTGCACGCATGTGCCGTTACATGCACGCAGATTGTAAACAATGTCAGCGAGGAGATTTACAACAATATCGTCAGCGCAGGTAGATATAGGTTGTTCATTGCCCCCCCTACCGCGTCCTTTGCGGAACTATTGTACTTGCATAATAAATTGTGTATAAAAAAATGTGAAAATAATTCATGCCCAAATTTATTAACTTACCAAAGCACTCTTCGTTCGCACTCGGAATGACCCAGCAATAAAAAAAAACTTTCTTATGAAAGAAAGTAAATAGAGCCTCCTCTTTCATTGTGAAATTATATCTTGGTGTTACTTTTTAAACCTCCATATGATTCGATTATATTTTTAGGTAAGGAGCAAACGAAAGACCTGTACTCCTCCGCGCCGTGGCCCATCACCGGTGGAGAATTGCTCTGCGGCAAACCGGGACCGGGCACGAGCGACCACGGACATCAGATACTTCTAACCGGCCACGAAGATGGCTCCGTGAGGTTCTGGGATGCCAGCGGCATAAGTCTCAAAGCCCTCTACAAGTTCACAACCGTCAATTTATTTAGGTGAGGATTTCAAAATACCCTATGAAGATAATTTATTAATTTAAATATATTTAAATATGCAGTCCTACCATTTAAATTTCAGCACTTTATTGACAAGTTACGAAGGCAAAATCGTTTCAAAACTTAGTAAACCCCTTTAACACAGTTCTGTGCAATCGGTTATTCTTTTTTCTATGGTGGATTTATGTTTTTCAGAATATATGCCAATATTAATTTATAACAAGCTAATAATTAGCATTAATAACAGTTTGCGATACAACAAAAAATATAATTAATTTAAAAAGTCATCAACCGAGAATTAATTATTCCAAGGCAAGGAATTATAAGAAACTATCGACAATTTGAAAGCAAAATTCCCAAGCATTTGTATCGATCTTTAAATAAGCTTACAATAAAATTACTAATAATATTAACTAAAAATTGTGGCCTGGGCCAATGAGCCGAGTTTGAAAAGTGATGATTTATTATTGACACAAATAAAGTACAAAACCCAAAAATAATATTTTGGTTTTTTTTTTGATTTGCGAAAGGGATATGCGATTTTAACAGTTATGACATCGTAATCTAAAGTCCAACAAAACAAAACATTTTTAAAACGCCCGACCTAGAGATTATAACTTTGTACAATTTTAAGATATCGAAAAAATGATTTCACTATTGGTACCGTATTCCATCCTCCATCAACCATAATATTATGTGAGTGCCAACTAGGAAACTGCATTTTTTTTATATTATTAAAAAGAAGGGGGGAAACTGTCAACTGCCTAGGTTCCTGGAATTCAAAGCTCCTACCTGCCTATGGCCTGCTTGAAGAGACACGTTTAAGGTATTCTAAGATATTTCAACTCTACAAAATGAAATGTTACAGAAAGATATATATCACATGTAACATTTAATGGTGATTCCAATTTATGTATATATATGTGAACTTTTTGGAAGACGTGGTATCTACCTGCACAATTAATTACCTATGTATTTATTCAGCACAGTTAATTTCTTTATGTCCAAAATATAATAATCTAATTAATATTGCTTTTGGCGTGTTGTAGTGGGCTAAAGAGGTATAATCAAAGGTATGTGATGAGTCAAATATTCCTCAATAGACTAGAGAATGGAGTTTTTTATTAATTAACCCATCAAACATCACCCGTAAGAGCGATCGAGCGTGCTATCCACCCGAGGGATGAGATACAACATATCTCTATCGCTGGAAGGCAATAGGATAGGTTTTTACTATCCACTTAAGGATTAAAAACAGTCAATCTTCAGAAGAAGACATCAGGAATTGATTGTGATAGTCTAGTGGTTAAGGAGTTGTACTATTGACCCAAAGGTCGCGGATTCGAATCCGCATATGGTTATACCAATTTTAACGCTTCATTACCACCATTTCCCCTAACTCTAGGGCAGGCAAATTTGGTCTAGTAGGGCCCAAAAATAATTGTATATGCTAGGTCATAGCAATTATTTAAAAAAAAAAAAATAATTATACGTTACTACCATATTTTTACGTAGCTGACTATTGTGCATTTCACACATTATGTTCAAAACATTAGCACAAAATTATTGCCACTGGTTGTGCTCGAAAAAATTGTAAATAAATCACATTACCGTCAAAATGATCAAATATCAAAGCCAACTAAAGCATTATTCATACGGCAATTATTCAATTTTAAGTTAAACTAAATGGACAATTTTTTAAGATAAGTGCCCAATTTCGCTTAGTACATTTTGTTTTTCAGCCCGAATCGACCGACCTAAGGTAGACTTTTTAAAAAAATCCTTTTTTTTTACCAAGGTCGAGTCGTAATATTCCGAGAGGTCATGATCATGTCTATCACTAATTATAATTTACGGGACATTTTGTATAATCACCGACAGGAGTAAGATGGTGCCATATGAGAGAGATAAGGTATGTTTCACAAAATTCACTTGGCTTGTGTGTACCAAAGAACACCTACAGTACACTGGCAGTGGAAACCTATTTCCATAGATTGTTTTCCAAAAACGTACATACGAACCTTGTTTAACTATCTAACAGATATTGATAGAATTATCATTTTCCTTTGGTGGATAGCAAACATCAGTTGTGTGAAAGGTGTGAGGCGCACTTTACTACTTCTTTTGCTGAGTTACTTTTACTCGAGTGTATTGTGAAGGCGAATTTCGGTCTTCGCCATTTTTGTAATGCATTGTGAGTTGTTAAAGATTACATGCAATTTGGCTTTAGAAATGACAAATTATTTCAAAAATATAATTCGACAGATTATACATCAGATGTGCGTCCAAGTAAATTATTTTGAAATGTTTGCAATATTTTAACCTTAGTTTTGTTATTCATATCATATAATTTTACGTGTATGAAAATCGCATAGTGCCTTCAAAATTATACATATCAAGTGGTCGCTTGATGGGTTAACTAATACATCGTTCCAAGAATTAGAAAAATAGTTACAATTGAAGCTTTTCATATTTAAAAATAGTTTACACTATTTACGTATATCATAAATTAATTATATATTTGCGTAGTTACATATTTTTATTTTTTTTCTACACCATTTAAATTCATCCACTCCCCTTTCGGCTGAAATACAAGTAGATGGCCAATTATTGCTTCTAAAATTGATGCTGTCGTAATTGCTTTTAAGAATTCATAGTGTTTTTTATGAATATTTGAATAATATTAATATTTTAATAAAATTTTAACGTGTATGTTGATTCTTTAAATGGGGTTTTTTTTTTATCAAATTGGAAATGACCATTATGTGAAATTTGGTTTGGTATTATCTAAAAGAAAGAATGAAAGAGTTTTTGAGATATATAATTTTGTTGTATACTCTCGGATTTTATAATATCTATCAAAAGATTATTTTCTAATTCTTGAAATGATGGTCACTCGGTAATACTAAATTATAATAACCTTCTTATCTACTTTTGTATGTCAGCTTTGGCTTGCAGAATGTAATGACAGTTTAATTTTTGTGTGCCCTCATGTTTTACCATTGTTGAATTATGAGAAGTTGATAGCATTTAAGGTTTATATTGTGATTACCGTTTTATTAATATTGTGCAGTTTTCGTTTAAGTGTTTTAGATATTGTTACCGTGTTACCCGATGTAAAAATGTTTGGTGTTATTTTGTGACAAACCGTGGGATTAATGAGTTATAGTGACATCAGGGAAATACATCCTCTAATTCTAAATAAAAAGTTTCATTTGAAAACAAATATGATTACAAAAACTTTCTTGAGACCGATATAAATGTGCATGTTTCCCTGACTTTACTAAAAAATATTGTAGATAACATAGTAATGAAAATAGTTTTTTTATAAAATATGTATATTGATATATGTATTTAATCTTGTTATTGCCAGGTAAGTTTGCATGTGTTTATAGTAGCAGCTTTCTGATAAGCGAATAGTTTATTTATATCTAATGTTATCCATGGATCTTAAAACAAAAAATATTTAAGCTGGTTAGATAACTACAATTAGTTTTTATTATTTTTAATATTATTATTTTTTATGTTTAATAGTTCTAAATTTTTTTTTTAAATTTTATTTGTAATGTACGCAAACCTATGTTTATTTTTTATTCCAATATTAAAATAGGTATTTTTTTTAATTATAAGTAATAATTCATTTCCATCATTAACTTTTGTATATTTTCTACAGAATAATGCCTTTGTTACTTATTAAATTTTAAATATTTATTTATAGTTATTATTAATTATTGTTGCAACGTTTCACAATCCATGACTTCAATTATGAATTTTTGATGTTGAAACTTCTTGTCAACCTCCGGAATTTAAGTAACGCACGAGGAGTCAATTAAATAATTCCTACTTTCGCATTAACATTGGCAGCGGTGAAGATATAACGGAAGAACTGGAACAGAACCATGAGACTGACGAAGAATGGCCACCGTTCAAACGAGTGGGCGTATGGGACCCGTACTCGGACGACCCGCGGTTGGCGGTCAAAAAGGTGACCCTATGCGGTTTAGATGGCATATTACTGGTGGCCGGAACGGCCGGACACGTGGTACTGGCTGATATGGGATCGCAACCTGTCAACAGAGAAATTAAGGTAACTTCCTTTACCTCTACTGACCACTACCTACGGAAATACTGTCATCTGTCTATAATAATCTTTCATAAAATGCATATAAGAGAGTGTACAAAAGAAATTTTTAATGAGAAAATATGGTCTCTATCTTACGGCTTTTATGAGGTCGGAAGTAGTAGCTATCTACTTTCCACTTCTTTCGGCTGATTAGCCAAATTTTGCTGATAGTTTTTGTTTTTGAACAAAAATTGTTCAGATTCATGCGAGGAATGATCCCTTAAAATGATACTGCTTACTTTTAGTTCACCCTCTATTCCCATTAATTGGCTTATCATCGGTATAGATTATTTTCTTACCATTATTCAGAACCAACTTACCAATGGTAATGCATGTTGGGGGAGCAATAGCACTATTGAATAGATTTTATAATAACTCATTTTCTGCCATTGTATGCACTCAGGTGTTGATGCGAGTATACTCGCACCCCTAGAGCCTAACCACCTGCACATTGTTTATCTCCGATGAGAGCCAGTATTCTTTTCAATCCTCGTACACACGCGAATACACCGGAATGCATAATTGTCACTCAGAAATGTATTCCGAGTCGCATGACGTGTAACATAAAACCGCCATAAAACTTTAGTGGCGAACCACGAAAGTGTTTTTATTTATTGTGTATTATAATTAGTAATAATTTATATTTATTAGCTTGAAAATGCTTCAAGATTATGTACCCAGTTAAATAAATAAATAAATCTCAATATTTTATTGGGAAACTTGCGGGACGGATAACTATGAGGTGTCTTGCATCAGAAATGTCACTCTTGAATCACAGCCTACTAAAAAAAACAATGGATAACTATATATAAACAATTGCATATTTTAGGTTGTGCTGATGAACATTGTCTCCGATAGAGACGGGTTCGTCTGGAAAGGTCACGATCAGCTCAGCGTTAAACATGGTCCAATCAAATTTGGTGCTGGTTTTCAGGTACGTTTGTTTCATCATATTTAGTGTTACATTTATTCCGGAAGAGGTCGCACCCAGAGCGGTTTTACTAATTTGAGAGATTCATTAAGACTCAAAGCGAAAGTCTACTTTCTCAGAAATGTAAAAAAAGCAGGATAAACATTTATCCCAAAAATAATAATCCTCCGTTAGTATGAATGTTTATATAAATAGTAAAAATTTACAGGATGTCCTGAGAACATTCCCGAAGACTTAAGGGGGTGTTTATGTTCCCTGTTATGAGTAGAAAATTATAAAAAAAAAATACAAAAATAATTTATCCCCCAAATTTATTACTTTTATTAGAACACTGGTGTAAATTCCCATTGGAATTGTTAGATAATCACCTTTCACTCTATGACCACGATATCTAAAATAAAGTTTTGTAAAATCTCTCAGAGTTTGTGAATTTAATGAACGAGTACATTTTATAAATGTTTCCAGCCCACTAGTGTTCTCCAGTTGCACCCTCCGGCAGCTGTCACCTGTGCTGTCATCCATTCGGAGTGGGGACTAGCAGCAGCCGGCACTGCCCACGGTCTCACCCTCTACGACTACAGACGCTGCAAGCCCGTCGCGCACCGGTGCACCCTCAATCCCAATGGTAAATATCAAGTTGTATTCATCAGTCCGTTTCTGTTCATTCCTCATGTAAGCTTCTATTTGCTTGTAGTCACCAGTTAGTTTCTTACTATTGTTTCTTTACATGTGTTTTTTACTATTGTTTCGAAAGTGTAGCCTCTGAATCCACCTGTCATGACCCAGGTCTATTTTAACTCGGTGATGCTGTCTACATTTTTATACGATCTCATAAGCTAACTTTGATCAGTCCCTGTTTCATAGATCTATAGATCTCTCTTGCAGATCGGATTATGTCAGGGCATTGTTGCAAAGAATTGTCAAAATACCCAATGAAAATGATCGTTGTGATTGTCCTTCAGAGTGATTGTTATAATAATGTCATGTTGTCGTTCACTGTCTACCTAATTCAAATGGTCTGCGAGGATAACATTCGATGGGATTAATTAATTATTAACGTTCAGCAGTATGCCGGTATGCATAATTCTGTGTCTCAAATGACGGATTATTATTTATGTTAAAAATGAATTGATTTAAAATGCTATTACGATCTAATATTAGTCTTTATACTAGACAATATGCCGGTATTTTGTTTGAAGTAATTTTTACCAGGTGTCTTCTGAATTTAGAAAATAAAACCTATTACAAATCTAACTTAACTACAGTTGTTCAGACACCTCGAGGCATCAGGGGCCTTGAGTGTTGATTTGGCACCTAAAGTGTCACTTTAAATTTAATTTCATATTTTTTATTTTTTAATAATTTAATAATTTTCATTGAATTTCACACCTACTGTCCTCTCCTATGTGTATGTGCCATAGGCTATACGTATACAGTAGTTTTTATATAATATAAATAATACTTATATTAACAAACTCAGCGTCGATGACAAGATATCTTGTCATTGTTGTATACACCAGGCGCCGTTTGCTGGTAAACACGTCATCGTCTTACTGCATTTCTATTAATATTTAAAAGCGTGGCATGTCGCATATACCTAAATTCATGAAAGGCATAGACTATTTTTTTTTTTTAATTTTAATTCTGTTTTGACGTTTGATTGTTTTAAGTTTGGTTGTTTATGTGAAAAGTGCGCTAGTGAATTGGAAGTTTTTTAACTGGTTTGGTGGTAAATAATTCGAGTTTTATTTACAAAAGCTATCTCAATATAATATTAAGTATAAAAAACACACATTTTAATTTCAAACAAGAGTTCTCAGTAGAGAACTCTTCTTACTAAGTTGAAGAATTGATTTGGAGTTAAACTACTTTCTTAAAAATAATTCATTCATATTTTTAGATATTAGCGGTGCTGGCGACACTCCGATATCTCGCAGAAAATCGTTCAAGAAATCGCTGCGGGAGTCCTTTAGACGGCTGCGTAAGGGACGCTCACAGCGAATGACCAGAACGGCACAGCCGGATACAAACACTCCTGCACCTCAAGTGGTAAGGAATATCCAGATCAATTGAATCTCTATTATCTTGAGTATTATTTTCTTCTAAGTTATTCAAATAAAATCCAATTATCAGGAAAACTGACAACCTCAGGTTTTTATTGATTGAAGCCAATTTCTATGACTATATCTAAGGCATTATAAAACTTCAATTCCACTTAAAATGCTATTAAAAATATACAGGGAGCGATACTGTTACATATTTTGCCCTGCCTTCTTTACTAGACTATGTCTGTACTAAGATGTTTCTTGTGCTTCAACTACGAATGTCAAACCGTCAATGCACCTATAGAGAAATAAGAAAATTTTGCCTATTTGTAATAAAAACCAATTTAAAATATATACATATACAGAATGTATTTATATTCACTGATGTCCTTTTAGGGGGTAGATATAGGTCAATAATCAAATATTAATCAGCAACATTTTTTTTATATAAATTATTTTTTTTAGACCTATTAGGTTGTTGATATAGACCAACCCCCTAACAGGACATCAGTGAATATAAATACATCCTGTATATACAGTGTTGTCGCATAGAATGTTCATGTTCAGACGAATATATCTATTTTTATAGCTAGATTAAAATACTATGATATATCTTTATTCTTTTTTATAGCAAAGCCCGCCGCCGAAAAAGACCGTAGTACCACCATCGGATACAAATGAATCATTGGATGTAAAACCGGTGGAGAGACAGATCGAAGCGAGGCCCTTCGATGACTCCTTAGGCTCCATTGTCAAATGTTTATACTTCGCTAGGACATTCCTCATTAGTGGTACATCCATTTGTTATTATTTATTGTTATTAATATTTCGATGGCTGAGAGCCAACGTAGTATATAATCAAAAACTGCCAAATGTGTGCAAACTGTGTACATGTGGAAACCTGTTAAATAAATAAATAAATTGACTTATCAATGCCAAATGCAATTTATTTAGTTTTTTTTGCAGTCATACTTAAAATATTTCTTATCTTGGCAATAAAAGAGACAATATTTCAACAAAACTGCTTTTTAATTAAAATTAAAAGTATCACTGTCTTTTCTGGGTAGGTTTTAGCTTCTCATGAAACGTTGCCGTTTTGATGATACACTGCTCTGGCTTTCAGCCCTCGGACTTTATTATAGCCAAAGTGAACAGAATCCAGCCACAGTGAACACACCACACTATATTGATCATAATCTACTATATTTAATACTCTAGACCAGTGATTCCCAAAGTGGTCTATATTGACCCCCATGGGTCTATGACAATCTGCAAGAGGTCTACGTCAACGAAAAAAAAAATTGGATTTATAATAGTACCTATGAAGTAAAAAAATTATTATATATGTTTATAAAATTGTGTAAGTTGTAAGAAGTTGGCATTCGCTTTGTGGTCGCAATACATTTTGAACTTGTAAAAACCTGCACATAATGATATGCCAGTATCATCTTGTTATCAAGTCTCAGAGCTTCGCGAACTTTAAGTTTTTAACACTAAACTTCACTACAGTTAGAAATTTACAAAAAATCAATATCAGGTAAGTAGCGAAAAATATGGCAAGGGGTCTACAACACAAAAAAGTTTGGGAACCTCTTGCTCTAGACTTTCTTCCAATTTAAATATTACTTGACAGATTGGCTCCAGAGAATAATAATTACCTAAAATAATACCGTGCTCAAAGTAAGCACTATCAGCTGTATGCGTATTTTAATAAATGAGAGCTAGCAACCAACTTTCAGCAGCTATGAAACATTTATAACACGACTATGCATAAGTCTGTTTATCTTAACTAATGTGTTCATTCTTGTATCTGTATTCTAAAAGTTATTTTTTTCTCGCAGCACAAAATTCAGTTCCAACTCTTTGGGCCGGTACAAACAATGGCACCGTGTACGCTTTCACCATATCACTTCCAGCAGGAAGTAGACGAGATGAAGATGATGTTAGTATTTTAACTCATTTATGCTTCCTAAGAACACTTTTGCTAGGCGACTTTCAAAGTCTCTTATAATAAATGTATACGTATATCACTGTCCATCATGCAGATTATTAAAAATAGTATATTTTGCTCTAGTACATAATCTGCTGAGTTATGGTATGTTAGCGTGGGGTGGTTCTACTCGTAAATCTCTCGATCCTCTCGAAAACCAATTAACTCCCCTTCAAACCATGTATTTAATGAATTTGAGACTTTGGATGTAAGGCAGATACGAGGTGTGATCAAAAAGTAAGGTGACTTTTTATTTTTATCAAAAAATATTTATTCATTCATCAATATTTATTTTGTCCCCTTCAAAGTACCCCCCTCAGATACAATACACTTGTGCCAACGCTTTTTCCAATCCTCAAAGCACTTCTGATAAGCATTTTTTGGTATAGCCATCAGCTCATCCAGTGATGTGGTGTTTATGTTCTCAATCGTTGCAAAACGCCGTCCTTTCATGGGTTTCTTGAGTTTCGGGAACAGAAAAAAGTCACGGGGGGCTAAATCCGATGAATACGGTGGCTGTGGCATGATTACGGTGTTGTTCTTGGTCAAAAAATTACGATCATGCAATGACATTATCTGGCGCATTATCGTGGTGCAATTACCATGACTGATTTTTCCACAATTCCGGTAGTTTTTTCGTATCGCTTCACGTAAACGGCGCATAACCTCAACATATCATCAGCCACTTCTCTTATGGTAATTCGACGATTCCTCAACACTATTTTCTTCACTTCTTCAGCGTTCTCATTAGTTGATGACATGCTTGGGCGTCCAGAGCGAGGTTCGTCATTGGTGTCTTCTCGGCGTTCTTGGAAGAGTTTATACCACTTGTAAACATTTTTTTTACTTAAAGTAGACTCACCGTATGCCACTGTCAACATTTTAAGAGTTTTAGAGCACTTGATTGCATTTTTTACGCAAAATTTAATGCAAACTCTTTGATCCATGTTTTTCGACAGTAGAAAATCGCCGAGCACGCAAAACACTTCTAACCTTAATGCCTCTCAGAAACAGACTAAAAATGTTATACTCTTGAAACTTTTCACAGATATTAAAAACAAGTGTACCAACAAAAAAAAAACACAAAGATCGAACGGACATACCTCCGAAATTAGATAAGTCAACTTACTTTTTGATCACACCTCGTATATGCATAGACTATTATTGCATAACCTTAAACACACAAACCTGCATAAACTGACAATCATAAGATTGTAACAGGAGGGGCTAGTTCTAACCAGCATTCTGTTCCGAAAAGTAAAACAAGTTTTAGGCAAGCACCTAAATTGTACAACAGAATAAAGGATGCAGGAATAACAGTATCTCTAAAAACAAAAATTCTGAAGAAAAAAATTACAGAATAGCTCTTCAACTGGGAAGAAATGAACCAGAAACCTTGATAACATATGTAATATTCATATTATTTTATGTGCTGCCTCTCTATTTCATGATATAATTATTATCCTATAAATGACCTTAAATTCATGACATAACAAAAGTATGCGCAGCGCTTATGTTTATGCATAAAAATTAAATGCTATTAAAGAAAAATCTACATTAGGACGGGCATTGGGCGGGGGTTGGGTAAAACTTTGTATATATGTGAATTATGGATTATGTTACTATGTCAATAAATAAATAAATAAAATAGTAAATGTTGCTTCTCAGGTCCATTGTCAGTTGGCGAAAGAAATCCAACTCAAGCACAGGGCGCCCGTCATAGGAATAACAGTACTAGATGGAGCCTCTATTCCTCTGCCTGATCCATTCGAGGTTTGTATACACCTTGTTTTCAACAGTACAAACTAACAAACAAAATACAAAATACTCTGCATTCAAAATACGTTTTTATTAAGAGATAGATATATGCCAGCATTTTTTGGCCGTAGTAGTAACCCCGCAGTTCCGGGGAAACGAGTTGGTATACAAAGGTATCTCGCTCATCGGCCGGCACTCGCTGCACGCAGCTCGATGGCTCCAAACCATGCAGCGACGTGGTTAGTAGTCGTAAACCTTTCGCAAACAGTGATAAAGTGAATAATATACTTTTAGATGGCGAATATAAAAATCAATAAAAGTAATGGAAGAATATTTTGGTATAGTTTTGGTTAGATTATTAAAATAGTTATGATTATTTTATAAAACTGAAGAGGAAAATACATGTATTTGAAAAACCTGAAAATTTCTTCAAAAAATATCATCGAAGGAAAGGTCGAGGGGAAAAAAGAGGAAGACCTAGAATCTTATTTAACCTTGCTTAAGTGAAGGAGAAAGTTAATGCCACGTCGTATCAAGAAGTCAGGTTTTTAACAGAAGAAGGAAAGGAATGGTGGTTACTCCACCGACAAGATCGTTGTTTTTAAATTGTCATTGCATTTTAAATAAAAAAAAAAATGGTAAATCACAATTAAAGTAAATTTTCGGATATTACCATATGGAGTTACGAGGACTCGACGACGAAACTCTACTATATTTTAACAAAAAAGGATTTTTTAAATTTATATAATTTTACCGTGAGCGTTTTACGTATATCTAGCTCTTAAAGTGTCTACATGTGATTAAAAACACTTGTGTTTATATTTCAGGTGGAAAAGGGCGTTTCACCACTTCCAGACGCGTCCCAGCCGCACCGAGTGCTCATCGCATCCGAGGAACAGTTCAAGATCTTTTCATTACCTTCGTTGAAGCCTTATTGCAAGTATAAGCTGACGGCGCACGAGGGAGCCAGGGTTCGTCTCATTTATTAGTATGCCAATAAGCCCTTAAAATAAAGAATCTACTCTACAAATTACAGTAAGGACCAAAGAACAAATGCTATTTGTACTAAAATCAGTTTAAATAGCCCTAGATAGACAATTCCAAACTTTTTAGTTGCTCCTTATTTCACCGCGTTCTGTTTCATCTAAATGATTTTTTTTGCAATCCTCAGCCCTGAAGAGATGTCGAATGCGAGGCTTTTTAAGAGAGGAGTGGGTTTTTAATCCCCAACGCAGGGGTGTTATAAGTTTAACGTGTCTGTCTGTGGCATCGTAGCCCCCAAATGTAAATTCGGTGTCGGGGATTTTTAAAATTTTCTAAATTTTAATTAGTATCGCATAAAGGGCTTGGACGCCAGTCAGGTTAACCGGGCAAACAGCTCATTCCAAAAAGGACCTGTTCTCAGCGTAACCTTTTGTTGATTTTTGTGAGAAGACGGTTTAATATATCTATAATTTGATAGATACGCTAGATATTGTTGTCTTGTGAACAATCTAAGCTTGAAGGATACAGGGTAGATAAGAAATGCAGGAGAAAGTATGTTATTAAAACTCCTTTGTGCAGGTAAGGCGAATGGGCTTTGCCAGCTTCAGCTGCTACGTGGACGGAGCAAAACACACAGAGGTATGCCTTCTTTGTCTCACCAACCTCGGAGATTGTTTAGTACTCGGAGTGCCCGAGCTGAGAAGACAGCTCAATGCAGCCGCCGTCAGGAAGGAGGATATAACGTAAGTAAACATGCAACATTATCGGCTTTAGTCCCCTACTCCTGTTCAATAAGGTGTTATAACCTGTCTCTTGCTAAAATAGCTGCTGTTACTAATATAATTACACTCGAATAATAGCTTAAATACTACCAACAAGTGGTGGTGCCAGGCCTGCTTAATAAGCATGGTCAACGCCTTGATCGATTAGGACAGGCAACTGACTCCAGTGCTGCCAACCCTACTGTTTTAACAGAAGCGTACTCTGAGACGTTTTCTGTTAAAAACCTAAAAAGACTTAACTACTATTAAAGAAACACTATACAAAATAAGAACGAGTAAGTTACTATTAATTCAGCGTCTAATCAAAATCATAAAAATATTTATGAATTTAAAATGAATAATGCAGAAGAACACAAAGTGATAAAAGAAGAATTAAGCCAAGCCAAGCCATGTCAGCAATTTGTTAATGTTTAATAGTTTAAAATTGAATTGTACATTTTTAGTTTTTATATTAACAATAATAACATATATTAACAACATATCTATCGTGAAATGATTCAAGAGTGGACACCTACTTCTGAACAGTTTGGGTGATGTTATTCCGACGTGTCTGCCATTTTTATTTATCCTTAACATACCAATCTATCCTTGCCTTCATATGAAACATGCTGAAAGTAATAAAAAATAGAAAAAATCTTCTTTACTGTAATAAACTTCATTTTCTTCTACTGCCAGTAAACAACAAAATGATTGCTATTGCATTAAATGTTATAAATATAAATGGTTTCATTGATAACATTTTTTTTTTCAGGGGTATTTCCACGCTGACTTTCTCGAAAGATGGAGAAGCTCTTTATCTTCACTCGTCCTCAGAATTGCAGAGAATTACCGTTTCGGCAACAAAGGTAATTAGTTTTATTTTTAGAAATCCTTACCTATGTTTTACAAATTCTTTTGGTCTCACTATGTGTACATTAAAGTTCACAAAGTGTATTTTTACTCACTATTGGCATCAAAACCCCTAAATTGTGAAGTAAAATTAAACAATCAGCAAAAAATATTGGATAAATGTTTCCCAGTTACAAGAAAAATTAATTTTAAGTTCGAGATTGCGATCGAACGAACACATCTCAAACCTTGACCTAGTTATGTCACACCTGTTTGACGCAGTATGTTGCGCCTTTCCAAAACGCGAGCGTATCGCTTAACGTCAAATCTTGCATTTTTTTTACTAGGAAATTGCAATATTTGACGGTTAGATGATGCATTTGAATTTCAGAATGGCTCATTGGTTGGTCGGGATGAAGAAAAGTGGAGAGGAGTGGCGGAGCGATGCACTTCGTGCGTCCCAACTCTTCCCGGAATTAATTTGTATGAACTTTTTTTTAATATTTTTTTGTTTTTCACGAGATCGGTTTAGTCGTCGATATAGATCTAAGAGGCCAATAGTGATTTTGAATACACCCTGCATAGTTAATTGTGTTATTCGTACAGTTTTACAATTATCGAATCGATTTCATAAGCTTGATTTGTTTTTAGGTAACGCAGGCCCGCTGCCATTTATCCCTTCCTCCGTGGGCACGGGAGGGCGAAAACATCGAAGAAGCCAATCCATCCGATGCCACCTTAGATTCAACTACGGGACAGGCTCTTGTTAACGGAGATCATAAGGTAATAATCTACAAAAATATAATCGTCTCAATTTTATGTTAAATCTTTTAAGGTTTATTATGAATTACAATTATTATTTATAATTGTTACTCTTAATAGAGTAACAGTTATATTCTGTTCCATTATCTTGTTCGATATCAATTTCAATTGGTTTATGTACAGATTGTTAAAATTAACACGGAGAAAATTTAAGACAATTTGAGTTAATTTGCATACTTTGTTTAAAAGTGAAAAGCCTGCATTTTTCCATACATCTATCAAAACTTAGCAAACTACTAACCAAACCTAAAGATAGTTTTTTAAAATACATTTATTCTATTTTTCAAGATTACCTCATAAAGAAAAGTAGATTATCATTTTATGACGCACTATTTTTGTTGAAAATTGTTAAAGTCGCCGTCGCCTTTAGAGGCCGCGCTTTAATCGGGAGCGTCTCCGCAGAGCGTTCCCTTCCACCCGAACGGACGTTGTCCGATGCGGGACCGCTGCAGTTTAGACCGCAGGGTCGTTCCTTCGCTGCGAGCTCGGTGGCTTGCTTATCGCGGTCCTCGGAGCCGCGATGCCACTTCTCCTCCTCGAGCCTCGCCCTGACGGCTTGCGTACAAGCCCGTCTTTTGCTGGTCCGTTTCGATTAGCGTCCGAAGAGCGCTAAGAAACTAGCAGCAGAGAATTCCAGCCGTTCCGATCAATCGACCACAATGAAACACAAAATCAAAGGAAAAAGCATTTATTGCGAGATGTCACAGACAACAAGCCCCCTTACCGGGTTCGAATTCCAAATGATATGCTGTCTTGGTCTGTAGACCCTACTTTGCGAGAAGCGCGTTTGACAGTGATACATTATTTCATACACGCAGCGCCACCTGTTGGCGAAAGTAACAATTGCGTGCGCGCCACCGCGACGCACGGCCAGACGCCATTTTACTATAATGGCGTACATCGTCTACTGGCAACAATTCTCGTACAAATATTATTACCTTACATATCTTAAATATTAACACATAATATTAATACTTTGACAAACATAATTATAAATTAACTTAACCTATAATACAATTATTCAATACATAAATCATAATACTGGCTTCTCACGACTGAACATACCGCCGCCCAAAGACGACTGTCTTTCACCGTAAAGTGGTCTAGCTTTCAATCCTCTCTGCGGCAGGCTGCGGAAGTGCTTGTAGTGGTCTTCTTCGTTAGTTATTCTCTTTCTTGCTTTCTTTGCTCCATTGAATGCTACTTCTTTCGAGATTCTTGACGGTGTGCTTGGACCTTTTGGTGGTAGTCTGACTATGAAACGTCCTTGTTCATTTCTAGTCATCGCGCTGTCGTAGTGTATTTCTTCTCCGGTGTACAGCTTGCCTTGAAGTGCTTCTTTACTTCTTAGGTGAACACCGATGCCCACGTGATTGAACATGTTGAGTGTTGTTATGTGCGTAGTTTTTCTTCGGTTTCTCCTCTTTTGATTTTCACGTAATTCACCAGACAGGATCCATCCCAGTTTTGTCTTTTGGGCCACTGGAGTTCCTGAAGGTCCTTTGTGCAGTCCCTGCTCTATTATGTGACTGTACGCTTCGGCTCCTAATAAGAGGTCGATTCTTCCTGGTTGATCATAGGTATGATCAGCTAGCTCTAGTGTTGAAATATGTTTCCAGTCTTCCTTCTTAAGTCGACGGGTCGGACAGTTTCCAGTTATTGATTTCATGACTAGAGCCTCGATGTTCATCGTGAACGGAGTTTCGTTCTTGGATTTGAGTTTGATGTTTACAATGCCATGTGCATTGCCTAGATTTCTTGAATCTAAACCTAGGATTTTAGTGGTACATCTGCTTCTTATTAAACCCAGATGTTTAACGGCAGATTCGGTTATGAAGCATGCCTGTGAGCCTTGGTCCAACATCGCTCTTAAAGTAATTTTTCTTCCGTTGGTGGCTTCAACTTCCACTAGTGCTGTTGGTAATAACACTTCCCGTAGTGGATTTGTCTTCTCCATCAGGTAGGAATTTAGAGTCTGCGCCACGTCTTCGCTTTCTTCTGAATCGTCGTTGTCATTCTTGTGGCCTTGCTCCTCCTTTTCTACTTTCGTCTCTCTGTGTAGCAAAGTATGATGCCTCCCTTTGCATTTGAAGCAACTTCGCTTTGACGAACAGTCCTTGCTTCTGTGTCCTGTACTCAGACAATTAAAGCAGCAATTTGATTGTTGAGCAATTGTGGTTCTCTTGAAGATAGGTAGCTCCACGAATCTTCTGCATATATACAGGTTATGCGACCCTTCGCATGCGGGACATTTTGCTTGCGTTGAGACTTGCATAGCGGTTTTTGCACGAGGCTGAGCTCTGTTAGCGCTGTCTCCTCTTTGAAATGACCTTCCCTTTTGGTCTTTGTATCTATTGTCACTTAGGGCTTGTAGTGTGTGAATGCGGCCTTCGATGAAAATACCAAATTGCTTGAATGTTGGTATTTCCTTTGAAGAACAGATGCTTTCTTCCCAACCTTTTCGAGTGTCAGCATCTATTCGTTGACAAATGTTGTATATTATCAACGGGTCCCAACTTTCCACTGATACGTCGAGATTGTCTAGTGCTCTGAGACTTTCTTCGGTGACATCCAGCAATTTTCTCAATTGATCGCCAATAGTGTTGTCGAGATATATCGGTGCTTGTTGACTGAGGGTTTTCAAATAGGAATTCACAATTAGGCGTTTGTTGTCATATCTATTTGATATTTGGTCCCACACTTGATGGTAATTGTCAGCAGTGATTTGGATGTGACGTACCATTCGTTCTGGTTCCCCTGTTAGGCTTGTCTTCAGGTAGTGCAGTCGTTGGACGTCTGACAAGGATTTATTCTCGTGTATCAACGATCTGAACAAGTCGCGGAAGCTTGTCCATTCATGGTAGCTTCCTGAGAAGGTAGGCACTTTTATGACTGGTAACTTTATTGATGTCGACGCCATCACTTCGTTCGTCTCAATGCGGCTTGATGCTTGCACCGCGGTCTCAGTTGCCTTAGCTATGGTCATCTGAGTCAAAAGATCCATCATTTCGCCTTTTGCGTCCATGTATGTCTCCTCCAGATTTTCGCACGTTTCGGATACAAAATATTCCTCTTCTCGCATGTCTTTGATGTTCATGGCGATTAATTTGTCATGGCGTTGTGTGAACGTCTTCCAGTGCGCTTCTAAGGATTCTAGTCGTGCTTTGAGATATCCTTCTGTGATTCTTGCCTTTGCTGATTTCTTATGGTTGCGAATTAGCTTTTCTATTCGCCCAATAGTCTCATTTTGCTGATTGATTATCGTTTCCATCTTGCGATATAGATCTCAATCACCCCTTTGCACTGAATTGCTTTTATCGCTCCTTGTTGCCCGCTTACCGCTTCTCATCAGCAGTACTGATGAAGCTAAACTTCCTCTGAGAGATCGCCCTCGTAAGGCACGAGATCTCGCTTCTTATGAGACCGTGCTCAGTGATGCTAGTCACTTCGGTCGTTTTGAGAGATTACGGGCCCGCTATTCAGTATTTCCCGTTACTTTTCGAGAACACATTGATAGCGCCCTCGTAGGGTCAACGATTTGGTTTCCTTTATTTTGTTTGGCCCGTGTTCTTAGGACTCTCACCTCACCCAGCGTGTATCAATGAGAGAGGTCCTGCAGAGATCCTTCCCTTTGGACGGATTCTCCGCGCTCGCCCCTAATAGGGTACCGTTCGGCAGTATCGAGCGTGCCGGCCGGCAGAATTGCCTAGTCAGCCTTTGCAATTGCTAGGCTGGCAATTTGCTGAGATCGTCCCCGTGGGGTTCACGATCTCTCTCTCTAAGGAGAGTTGCGAGTGCCGCGAAGGGCTCTCGCGGTCGTCGTGTGTGGATCACCACTAAGGCGATCCACGGTCGTCGGGGCGTGGAGTGCTGCTAGAGCGTTGCTCAGCAGTCCTCCTGCCACCTTGTGGGTGGCCCGCTGCTTGTAAGCAGGGCTCTCCCCGGTCGTCGTTGCGCGCGAGCCCAACCCAACAAAGACTCGCGCGTCTTGCAAAGCAAGGTGGCAAGTTGCCGCTTTGGGCAGAGCTTCCCCTCGCTTACCGGTTAGGAGCGTTGCTAGAGCGTTCTGCCTACGCTCAGCAGTCCTCTGCCGGTTGGGTGGCCGCTGCTCGCAAGCAGGGCTCTCCCCAGTCGTCGTTGCGCGCGAGCCCAACCCAACAAAGACTCGCGCGTCTTGCAAAGCAAGGTGGCAAGTTGCCGCTTTGGGCAGAGCTTCCCCTCGCTTACCGGTCTAGGAGCGTTCTGCCTACGCTCAGCAGTCCTCTGCCGGTTGGGTGGCCGCTGCTTGCTCAGGGTCCCCAGTGGTCGTCGTACCACGGTCAAACCAAAGTACCGCTAGAGCGCTCAGGCCCAAGCAGTCTTCGGCGCGCAGATCAGCCTATCAAGTAAGCTTCGTTCGCCCTATGAATCAAGTAAGGATTTTACCTTACTGATCCGGCTCGAAGGACCAATGTTAAAGTCGCCGTCGCCTTTAGAGGCCGCGCTTTAATCGGGAGCGTCTCCGCAGAGCGTTCCCTTCCACCCGAACGGACGTTGTCCGATGCGGGACCGCTGCAGTTTAGACCGCAGGGTCGCTCCTTCACTGCGAGCTCGGTGGCTTGCTTATCGCGGTCCTCGGAGCCGCGATGCCACTTCTCCTCCTCGAGCCTCGCCCTGACGGCTTGCGTACAAGCCCGTCTTTTGCTGGTCCGTTTCGATTAGCGTCCGAAGAGCGCTAAGAAACTAGCAGCAGAGAATTCCAGCCGTTCCGATCAATCGACCACAATGAAACACAAAATCAAAGGAAAAAGCATTTATTGCGAGATGTCACAGACAACAAGCCCCCTTACCGGGTTCGAATTCCAAATGATATGCTGTCTTGGTCTGTAGACCCTACTTTGCGAGAAGCGCGTTTGACAGTGATACATTATTTCATACACGCAGCGCCACCTGTTGGCGAAAGTAACAATTGCGTGCGCGCCACCGCGACGCACGGCCAGACGCCATTTTACTATAATGGCGTACATCGTCTACTGGCAACAATTCTCGTACAAATATTATTACCTTACATATCTTAAATATTAACACATAATATTAATACTTTGACAAACATAATTATAAATTAACTTAACCTATAATACAATTATTCAATACATAAATCATAATACTGGCTTCTCACGACTGAACAAAAATATTGCATGCTTCATCAAGATATTTACAATCTCACATCAAATGCTATTGGATATAAGCCTATAGTTGTAATTTCTGTTTTTACACTATCATGATCCTCACTTCAATATCACTCTCTTCCATGCAATTAAATTCGGACAAGTCGGCTTTGATACAGTTAAAGGTGTCTGTCTTAATGGTGCTGATTTTAAAGCACGAGCATTGGCATACAAAACGTTAGTTCGTCCTACCCTTGAATACTGCCCATCGGTATGGGATCCTCACACCCAATGTCTTAAAGACGAATTAGAAGCAGATCAGAGAAAAGCAATCAGACGTGTGTTTAGGCGTTTTGAATTTAGATTAACTAGTTTATATTAAACTGTAACGATTTAAGCTGCCAACTCTCTAAGTCTTCCTGTATTGGCCGTAAATACCATCCTTCCAAGATAAAACCTATATTGGGAAAACGGAACATTGGGTTCAATTATTTTCTTTCCAGTACAATTCGCCAGTGGAATGCTCTTCATAGGTTAGTATTTAACCCTTTTCCTGGTTCCAAGGTTGTGTTTAATCGTAGGCGGCGAGTTGTTAAACATTATTTTTTTTTTCTCACCTACTAAACTCAACTATATCACCGGAGATAGCTCCTAAATATTGTAATTACCTAATAATAATAATCTGGACTTATCTGGGGTTATCTGGACTTTCTTTTAATAACATGACACTTCGCTTAAATGTGAAAAAAACACAAAATATCATTTATAAAAAATCACATAAAAAAAATATAATATTTGCAAATTTTTCACAACAGGAATGGTATCTACTTATTGTAAAAGATGATTCTATATATTCTTCAATAAATTCAATTATATAAGGGACAATAAATATATTTTAATTTTGTTTAGGCTGAAAAACAGCTTGAGTGAAATTTAAAAAATATGACCATCGATGAACCTATAAAATAATGTTACGACATATGTATGTGGTATAGATGCAAAAATCTCAAAAAAAATGAGGGTTTTATCCTCCAGAGACACATATTTTTTTTTCTTAAAAGACAATAAATTCAATTTTGAAATTAAAGAAAATGTTATTTTGTTTCGTAACTCAAAACTATAAGATCACCCAGTAATAACATGAAACCTTGAAAGATAACCGGGTTTATTTAAATACGTATATTTAAATAACAAATAATCATATTGTATTCCTACTTTTTTGATTGTTTAATAACACCTCGAACTATCTGAACAGCTGTTTCTCAATTCACTCGTTTTGGCATTTTTCTTCGAATCGCGCATTAATTTTGCTATTTTTATAGCGTATACCATATTTTTCGTTCATAACCATTTGGGATTCCTGTGATGTCGCGTTAAGCAACAATACGAACGTGTGAAACAAGGCCTTACCAATTAGTATCAAGTTTTGTGGGGGGACATAATGGTATTTTTTTTTTCTTTTAATATTTTAATGGGAATTATTAATCGGTGATGACATCTACTTGCCTTGGAGCTTAACTTCAATAAAATTTCAAATAGCTTGCTGTCAGATTTAACCCTGTTATGTATGCTATGGACTGTGCTAGAATGGTTTATGGATTATTTCCATTTATTGCAAATTCACCTGTTTTTAACATATTTTTTTGTTTTTTTTTTAATTTTCTGTACATGGTCAAAGATATATATCACTTATAAATAGCTTTATATGATATCTAGAAACATAAGTAAAAAATAAAAAACAGTTGTCATCGCTAAAGATATTTTCTTTTATGAGTATCAACAATAACATTTTGCACAAATAAAACAACTTTGCGACTTTGACATAAGTTATTCGAAATAGTGCAGGTTTTCAACATAACATACATGGATTTTCTAAAATATGCATTTTACTAAGCGCCCGGGTTTACTCCATTTATGAAAATTTCGCTCAGGCAATAGAGAGGCAATATTTTTTTGGAAATGTTTGGTAGGTTGTATTTAAAAATCACTATTGGCCTTTTAGCAACAATTAAACCGGTCTCATACAAAAATATTTCATTTTGAAAAAAAATCGTACATTCAGGGAATAGTTTGAGCAGTCGAAGTAAATTGTCCTCTGCGCCCTGTCACAATTTGTTGCACCTTCTCTCTCGACAGGTTTTGATTAAATTTTAAATTGGTTTTTCTCGTAATTAGAGAAAATTATTATTGTTAAGAAATTACAATATTTAGGAGCTCTGGTGATACTGTTGACTTTAGTAGATGAGGAAAATATTAATGCTTAACAATTCGCAGCCTATGCTTAAAAACAGCATTCCATTGGCGAATTGTTCTGGAAAGAAAATAATTGAACCCAATGTTCCGTTTTCCCAATATAGGTTTTATCTTGGAAGGTTCATTCGTTACAGTTTAATATAAACTAGTTAGTATAAATTCAAATGGCCTGAACACACGTCTGATTGTTTTTCTTTGAACTACTTCTAGTTTCTCTTTAGGACACTGGGTTTGAGGATCCCATACTGATGAGCAGTATTCAAGGGTAGGACGAACCAACGGTTTTTTTGCCAATGCTCGTGCTCTAAATCCAGCTCCTTCAAGACTTTGCATAACAAACCGTATTTATTTGTGAGCCTTCTTCACTACGTCACCGACGTGAGTTCCCTAATGGATATTAAATGACAGGGTGGGTAATTCCAAGGTGGTTTTTGGTAGAGGATTTCGACAGTGATTTGTCAGCTAGTTATATTAAGGTAACGCTGTAATCAATTGAAATAAATCAATATTTACTAAATAAATTATGTCTACCTTTTAGTAACTTTTAATAAAATATTTTTTTCCCAATGTAACTACCTAACAATTTGCAAATTTAGCAATAGTGATTGCTTTAATCAATTACGTTAAACCACTATGGATTTGTTGAATATGTGTAGGACAGTTCGGTAGATGAAGGTGCGGCCGGAGGCAACCACGACGTGACATCCTCATCGGGGGGCCTCGGGGACATCACGGTGGACAGCGTCAAGGAGCACCTGGTGCAGAGCCTCGCCCGACACGCGGCCGGATCGCCAGTCTCGGACGACGTCGCCGCCAAATTGGCCAACATCAATTTGCAGGTACAACAGACTTTTACCAACCATTTTGGCTATTCCATTTGGCTTGACTGTGTTTCATTACTATGGCCTACTAAAGATTATGACCATGAGGTTGTCCATTTCAGTATTTTAAAAAAAAATGCCTGATTAAAAATGTCAGTTAATTTTCATGTCTCTAATATAAAAGAAAATAAGTTTGTTTTCGTCTCTCATAAAAACCGTTTCGTGACATTATATTATGATTCAATTGTAATTATTTCAGACATCCTCAGTCAACCAGAGCTCGGTGATTGTCAAGACAACCACATTAACGTCGGTGAACAATTCAAATCCTGGCTCGGGTACCACAGAAGCTTCCACGACAACCTCGAGCCATCACGCTATGGCTACCAACACGGAAAATAGCCGTAAGTGAATCAACTGTTAACCTAATCAGACTCTTAACATTAGCACACCGTTTTGGGGGTCCCTTTGTAATTAACCTTAAAATTAAGCTTATTAACTGGGATACATTTCTATGACTTAAAATATATGTCACTATTTTATACAAAGTTAATTCCAAATAGTATTGTATATTAAAAAAAAAATGTAGAAATAAGCGCAGTCATGATGGATTTGGAATCACACGCAAAAGAGGGGTCAATCCATGATACAAGATCGCTCGCAGCTATTTTTAAAAAGGCTTATAATATTTTAAGCAGCCCTCGAAAGTAAGTAACGAGGAAAGCACTTACCGAGAAAGCCTCGGGGTAAGTGCTTGCCCCGTTATTGGTGTAGGTGAGAAGATGATGAAACTAATTGATTGTTGTAGCTATGATGTTTATTAAATCATATAATCACGTATGTTAAGTGACATTGATTACTAAAATTATCTAGGTATAGTAATATGACTTGACTTCAGATATTAGTAATTAGATAAAGAGAATAATAGCGTGACACGGAAGACTTGATGGTATGAGATCACGCCGAAGACTGTAGTTTCCATGTCTACTTCGGTCAAGAAAACTTATTGTGGGATAGGTATTTCTCGAGTATCTCACTATTTGCCTCTCGTGACGTCAAACGGTGTGCGAACTGCAACTTATGCATTTGTGACACAATGGATTTCTGAAAAATGAAATGTGAGAAATAGTTGACTGCCTTTGTCCAGTCATTACTTAAATTTTTACTGAAATTTACAGTGTGCGAATCGTCTATTAGACAATTTCACGCGGCACTAAATTTGTGACTGGAACGTTTTGCAGTGGGCACAGTATCCATTATATTTTAAAGGAAATATAATACTTAGTCTGGGTATGGGAGAATTGTTTGATAAATGCAAATTTGTTGATAAATGTCGCCAAAGATTTGGGAAAAAAAGAATATTTTTTAATATTACAAAATCCAAAAAGGGGAAAGCATACTTTCAACAATATTTTGTTTTTCTAAAAGAAACAACTTCCTTAAGGTAAAATTTAAGCTTGTATTAAAAAACCGCACGTTACCAGCGGCAGCGCCCTTATGAATAGTCGCCCTAGTCCGCTACGAAAGTGACAGCACATGCATTTTATTATGGTTAGTGGTGGTCATTTGTGAGCTTAGCAGCGTACTAACGCAATTTTGCGTAACGTCGCGGTTCTTTAATATAACATTTGTGTTGGTTTCCTTTTATTAATTGGGAAGATTATGTAAGGGATGACCATGTCAAAATAATGTTACGTGTTCTATTTAAGTTGTCTTTTTGTTAATGCTATGTTAAAATGTGGCCTTTTATGTTTATAGTCCTTGAGCACACGCGGGAGGAAGGCCAGATCACACGGGTTGAGGTATAATTATGTGTATATATATTATGTATACCGTTGATTATACCGATGAAAATGAAGTTTTAGAAAAATCGTATAATCGATGGTCTGCAATACAAATATTTTGCATGCTTTTGTTTATTCTTGTCTGGCTTGTGTTCGTTTATATGTTGAGAGTGATGTACGCGTGATAAACAATATTTGATTATTCGACTCTTTCAAATTCTCAAATTTCCTTCTTTAACCTTTACGGGTTGAAGATCACTGTCTCGTCGTGCCTATCAAAAGGGCGCTATTCTCGCTTAGATGACCATGACAGTCAGACATATTTAGTTATAGAGATAGTTTTTAATTTGCACTAACAACTGTTAAGAAAATACCTTAAATAACTAATCATTTTTTTTTAATTTATTTATTTTGAAAACAACAAATGTATTCAATAATGACCCATCAAACTTTTTCACATTTTTAGATGGATGTCGCAGAGTATATTTTTTTTTTTTGTAGGGTATGGCACTCCTTGTTTAAGAGAGGTAGGAGAAATGTGTAACCGGTTTCCTAAAATGTTCTATTTAGTTTCAATACTGGGTTTCAAGTCTCTAGAACATTTTCAGGAACCATTTTTGTTTGGTAATCCCATTAAAATGGTTCGTCAACGTTATCTGTGAAAAAATTTCTGCAAGGTACACAGAAAAAAAAAACAAGAGGTTGTGGCAGACGGATTGGAGGACCAGTCGTCGTCAACCGTCACCGTAAATAATTGATACCTTAGTAAATACTAATAATTATATTTTGTCGAAAATAGGATAGTTTCTATTTTAAGTTTAGGATGTTATTTCACCCTTTAGTCACTATATTTATACCAACACACAATAATATTGGTATTTGTTTGGAGGGGGATTAAAATAAGACTTTACCACAATCTCCTACAAGAAGTTGTCTATTACGAAAACTTGGAAAGTTACACTATGCGTAATATATTATGAATATAAAATAATTATTAATAGTATGGTTACATAAATGTGGTCCTGATATGTGTGCTTTGTTTGTGCGGCACTGCAAATTACAATATAATAACAAAATAACGCTTACAAATGCACCGAGGTGAGTGATTTTTCTTACACTGTTCAATTGTTGATCACAAAGAATACATCAAGTTTAACACATTCCGCTCCGTACGTAAAACGCGCGTACCACACGATGCTCAACTACATGCTCCAATTGCCTACTCCATGCTCCCAAAAACAGCCCGATGACCACATATTCAAGTCAAATATAATATACATTTCTCACTCGAATCTAATGACAAATTTAGTATTTTTTTTTTAACAACATTGTTGTGAGTTTGCTAGGTACACCCCCTCACCCCTTCTTCCCGTAACCGGTAAGTCCATTCACCCCGTACGTTACCTCTCACGGGACCGTAATGAGAGACCTACACATCCAAATCAAACACAAATGGCAAATCGCGTTGAACTAACTACTTGACGAGTTCTTATTTGTATACTTTTTATATATTTTTGTTACATGAACGAAAAAGTAGGTTATACTGGCTAAGTTTTGACAGTCCTTGTACCATTGTGATTGTGTTTAAAGATGTCTTTCATTTCAAGAACTACAAAAAACTTTGCTCATATTTCAACAATGAATATAATTATCATGTTTATCCGCAGACTAGTACAGTAACCGTCCCAGCCGGCACCGACCCAAAGACTATCATGGAGATGTTCGAGCGCAGTCGCACACCGCTGACCGCACCGCTTGCTCGCTCCGAGGCGGAGAACGAAGCCCCCATCGCTCCAGAGGCGCATTGATGTCTTGTGCCATTCTAACCACATATATATAAATAATATATGGACTCTCTTTGATTTTTACATTATTTAGCCTAACTTTTGCAGTTCGACCAGTGAGCAGTCTTATGATGTATGTTAACTTAGATTTATGTGATCCACTGGTTTTGTTTGCATTATAATTATTGAGAACTTCATTTTACTATATAACACCAAAATCACGAGAAAAACATGCATTTTATAGGATTATTCATATTGTTTATAACTTAAAGAATAAACCGTGTCATACTAATTTGTCATTTTGGACAACGGAGACGCTTATTACAATAGGGAGTTAAAACATTCAGTACAATAATAGCCGTGCCCATTCGTTAAATAGAATTTAATAAATACTGTTCTATACCCACATAACGACATTATGGAGACTTGAGTCCTAACCTAAACTCTGAAACGGGAGTAACCTAAAAGCATGCTATTTCACAAGGTGGAGACCTGTGACAATGTGTGTGCGAATGAGATAGAAAATCATGAGGCTCTGTAATTGCTACGGAAATTATAGGATTTCTTTTCACGAAGAAACCTTAAAGGTTTTTCGTTATTTGCTAAAATTATTTCAATTTTGCCAATAACAGATTTGTAGGCGAGCGGGTGGTTTACATGCGAACAGTAATACTAACAAACACGTCTGGCGAACGAACGAACATCCCGTTGCACCACATCAGATTAGTTTTAGTAATTAGAAATCATTACTCGATTATAGAAATCAGCCAATTACTAATTTGATAATCGGTTATGAACATTAGCAATAGGGTGATATTTTGATTGTGAAGATTTCTTAATCGCACTCCACTAATCTTGGCGCTCAAATTATACCACAAACAAGTAGTCAAATTATTTGTATGGGCCGAGCTATAAGACAGTTTCGTAAGTCTGAATGACCTAGTGAGGAAAAGAAGTGCAAACGTTCCTACAAGTACATCTATTGCAGAAATCTAATATTGTAGGATCGTTATCATGGATTCTTATCACACAAATTTGTGATATTTTTGAGGTGGAGAATGGAGGTGGATGAATTTGTGTATTGTAGAAAATTCAAACCACTCGTTTGGCTATTTTTATTTAGGTTTACCACTTACGGTAATGTTCAACACCAGTGTCATAATTATATTTTATTATTATCGATTCATGTCACCTAAGTTTTCTATGAGCTTTCGTCTTTAAAATAATTTGTAAACATTCAGTTACGTAAATTTAGCAAGCATTGCCTCTTATCTATTAATTGTTCGTAAACTTACACGGAGTCGTGCCCGCCCGCCATAAAACTTGGTTTACGCGAACCGCAAAAAATTTGCATGCGTCAGTCATCAATTACCCCTTGGGATGAGTGACTCTTTTACACTTAACCGTACTCCAATTTTCATTATGCTGCACCACGAAATAGAGTTAGCACAATATAATACTAATTTCTGTTTCATTGATATTTGCCATCTCTAGAACTGTTGGTTATACCGATGACGATGTTCTACCATACCTTGTGAGTTATCAAAATCAAATCAAAATATGTTCACAATAAAATCCACGAAAATAAGTTACCATGTAACATAAAACATGTGAAGGGAATATTATATTAAAATGAAAAGAATTATTTTTATTTTTAGTTCATTTATTAGTTCGAAACCCTCCAGCTGATTTTCAGTCTCCTCTTCAAATTCATAGGAACCATATTAAACCGTCCCCGCCGACCCACATAAAGGAAACATTCCTCAAGACGGTTTAGAAATAAAACAAAGAATCGGGTGAGCTCGGTGGTTAACTCGAAACGCCCACCGTAATCATTACACGGCATAAATGTAAATAATAGTATTTTGAATGCAGCTGTGTAACATATATTTTATCACTGAAATGAAATATATTTCCTCTGGATCCGCACAACATAACAAGAGAGAAATTTGACATTTATAGGTTAATAATTTTGCAGCTATTATTTATTCTAAGCGAGTTTCTACGCAGCAAAGAGCATTTATTTTTAAGGTTTTTTTTTTCTTTAATAGCTAACTTTTGGGTAACATTCCCTTAATATAATAAGGATTATTTTAAAAACAAAAACGTATGTTATCTTACCCACATAAAACGAGCATTAATGGAAAGGTTTGTTGGACTCGCTTCAATAATCGCAACTTAGCGAGCTGTAAACGATTGAGTCGAGTCAGAGAAATTAATTTACAAATGTACTCGATACTGGTCAGTTTTCACACCGAAGTAATTTTTAACTGTGCTGTTTTGAATTTTCAGGCTTTACTCGAACTTGAGCTCTCAGTTCCTTAGTTAATGAGGTCACAATTTTTTCAAAACGAAATTTAATATAAGAATTTATTAAAGTAGTTTTGTCCCGAGCACTGCCAGCTTGCCGTATTATAAAATACAAATTATCGCATACTTGTCGTTTCTTTCCTCACCGGTTTTTGATATACCAACAAACCTCCAATGTTGCTCCGAAACTAAAAAAAAAATAATGGTCAAGTTACTTCATCAGAGATGCTTTAAAGTAAAGTAGATTTTGTTTCTCTGAACTCTCAATCGTTTACGTTTAGACTTAAGCGTTCGGTTTTTTAACATGATTGATTATAGCGTTCAATGTAGTTTTATGAAACGATAATAATCCTATCACTGTCCAACTGTGCATGTCCGCTTTTTTAAATTTTAGCAAAGTTTTCTTTTCTCTAATAATTTTATTTTAAGCATTATTTACTTTTAATATAAGCAATTTTATGTGGCTTTTTAAGCGATAAGTTAAGAGTGTCTTAAGTAAAACCCTATTAAGGAAAAATAGTACAAGAAATATATTGTAAAAAAACATAAAACTTGATTGTATTTTCTTACTGGATCGTGTAAAACTAATTTTATTTCAATTCGGCATTGCTATCTTTCTAATATTTAATGTAATATATTTTACTAGATAAGATTCTGTTGAGACAGAAATATTTGAATGTGCCTTTTTATATAAGCATATTGATTAAAATTTGGAAATGTATTTAATGAGAATCCCTTCATATTTTGCAATATATGTAAAATGTTAGCTTTAATATTTATGCTTTGAATCTGTTAAATTTTCAATTGGATACGAGAGCTATTGGTGCGCTTAGAAATTCAATAATGAGCCTATTAAAACCGGAAAAAATGTAACCGGGGATCTTCCGGTTGCTTTTAGCTACCTATAAATATGCCATATAATAAACCATCAATCATTTATCATACTCTAAACTACTTTGATGCTTCTTAACAAAACACTACATGAAGAATTCTTATACTAAATGTATAAAAGCTTTTGAATTTGTGCAAGAATTTTTAGGTCAAGGCTATTTTGTTTTTTACCTTATTAAATGTAAGCATAATTAATGATATTTTTATTTTTTCCTTTTTCCTAAAAACACTTTCCTAAAGACAATTCCCGCAAACCTGTCTAGATGGCGCAAGAAGGCGACAAGTGCCGGATTTATTGCATAGAAATTGTGATGATGCGTGAATCTTACTGCTGTTTGCAGTTTTAATTCGTTTCTAGAAGATACTCGAATGTGACTTGTGTTGCTACCAGTCGATGACGTTCGGAGTTATAATCGCATGAAATTTAACTTTTTGTTCGCAACAGTTGTAATATTACCACACTACGAATATGCTACGAATGGCTGAGCAATGACGTCGAGCTCAAAACAATCTTTTTTAATACACCTGAAATATCTTCAACGTCTGATGTAAAAATACCCAGAAAATATAATGAGCTTTCACAAAAGTCTAAACTTTGACCTCTTCAAATCATAATGAAATCCAAGGAAGACGCACGATCGACACTAAAAAATAATTCTTAACTAAAAACTCCAATTGCTGCTAACTTAGATCTTACTTGCAACGTTCATCTAAAGAAATTGCATGAAGAACTCTCCGAACATCAGGTGAAACCGACAACCATAAAATACATGGGGATTTCCAGAATGTCAAATGACAGTAATTTCTCACAGAATATTTAAAGCAGATTACAAGCTAATAAATGAAAAACTCCTTTACGCAGATTTTGCAACTACAAAAATATGTAAAAATAAAAAGGTATTTAAAAGCAATCCCTGGATCGATAAGGATGCCATAATAAAATAAAAAACAAACTAAAAGAAATATAAATTTTTAACTTCTCAACCCTGAAGAGATACAATCCGTTGCAGCCAAAAATATACTTTACTCATCTACAGTACAAGACTAGGTGGATGATACATTAGTACAATAGTTCTGCAAAGGGAGAAAAGTAACACCCAATAACTCAATCGTTAAATTTCAATCACGAGAAAGTCCATATCAGAAGGCTTAGAGATAAGCCCTTATCGAAACCATCCTAGCCGCTAAAACTCGGTGTGAGGTAAGCGACCAAGCGCTTCACTCTACCAAGAGCACCTCTACGTGGATAGGTTCGCACAAACTTTACACAGCTTGTCTAACGCAGGTTATCTGAATTTGTGGGAAACATAGATATTTGACCTCAAAATTAGACTTTAATTGCAATCATTGGTGGCAGTAGGCACTGAATTGCCAGATATAATAAAATAAATAATATAACATAATGCCGTAATCGACACAACAGTTTATCTGAAGTATTTTCACGTTTAGAAACTTCATACAATGAAATACACATCTGCGCTGAAGTTAGCCTTATGATCCACTGAAATATTGTATTCTACTATTGACTAAAAGTATTATTATTGTATAAGTTTATTATTATTATGCGGTCTTTTCTCTATAGTGTGACTATTATTTCTAGATATCGAAGAATATAATACTGGATATCTTTTCCTCTCTAATTATCTAGGCTACATTTTACTTTGTAACTTTTTAGTTACATTTGAACTTTGTTTATAAGTTAAGAGCCTCGAAGCCTGTATTTTTACCGTAGATTTTATGAAAAGGTTAGACGTTATTGACTGAATTCAAGAATCGAGAAAATAAAAATACAGAAGCATAGATTATTTCATAAAGATGCAATTTCAACTAAATTTTTGGACATACATTAAAAACATGAGCAAGACAGAAGAGCACCACCCGAAAGAGAGGACGGACCATAAGTAGCCTTGCCATTGTCCGTATTTGATAACCACGGACCCGTAATTACTTCAGGATTTTTAATAATATTCGCGTGCACTGCTAATCGACTAAACCACGCCTTATTCAGTTGATTTTGAGTTTTTTAATTGCTAATATCCACCTACCTCACCTCTCCTGTACACTCTTCGGTAGTTTTCTCTTAAGTTTACCAATTTCTACGACCAACATTTGAATCATAATATGAAAAAATCGTTGCTTGCGCTTCACAATCGTCGCGATTTATCCGTGATCTGCTGAACCATCCTCTAACAAATATGGAAAACTCTACCCTTACGGGTGAACGTGCAATTTTTCAATGATTAATTTAGTCCCGATGCACCTGTGATATTATTGTTGCATATTTTTAGATTATGTTATTAATATAATATTTATTGGCCATTAAATATGCAGGTACTTCCACTGACTGTCTGCATTCTAAAAGCCGTCTTAATAATTCTCAACAAAAAAAAAATAAAAAACTTAAAGTTGTATCTCTCAAGCGTTTATTTTATGTGAATTTCATTAATAAACAACTCAAAGGACAATATAACGTAAATATATGTAAAACACTAGAATACGTTTACTTCTTAGCAGCGGCACCGACTTTCGTTTTCTTTGTACCTCGCACCTTCTTCATTCTGTTCTTACGTTCTTTGCGTTGCTTGCGTGTCGGCCTGTGCTTCTCGTACAAGCCGTGCCGTTGTAATCTGTATTTGGGTTCAAACTTCTTCGCGACGTCCAACGTGTCGTAGATCAGCGCGAAACCGCAAGATTTGCCGCCTCCGAAGTTCGATTTGAATCCGAAGCAGAACACTACGTCGGACGTCACCTTGTACATCTTAGCCAACGCCTCGCGGACCTCGGTTTTGCTGACGGTCGGCTTGCCAGGATGCAAGACATCGCACACCATTTGTTTGCGACCCAAAAGACTGAAAAAAAGATGTTTTAAAAAAATTATCACTTACAATATAGATTTGTGTGAAAAGATTTTTGAGGCATAAATTTTACACAGTGTAAGATTTGAAGACAGAATAAAAACTAAAATAGTATGTATAAACCCATTATATCAAGTTATCTTAGTGTTTAAAATAGAAAATGTAAGAAATAGAAAAATAAAAAAGAAAGAAGTCATTAATATTTACATACTGAGATTATTAATTTGTTTCAGGAAACAACAGCTAATACAAAAATAAAGTTACAATAAAAAACAAACAAAACATAAAGCCAATAAGAGTTTCCTCCGAACTTAATAAAACCGAAAAATACATCCAGGAATGAGGTTGGGAGTAGAAGGGGTTGGGGAATTTACATAATTACCAAAATACAGCAAAACTCTTTAAAAATAATAGATTTTACATATACATATACTCCTCTAGGGTTAGAGCTAGAGTAGATGCACTCTTGAATTCCGGGAAGGTAGTGTTGAACATATCGATGGCGCTCAACATGCTGATGTAAAGCTTACATGCTCGAAGTATATATGAATTCTGTATGCACACGAATACCAATGGTTGGTTCACATTCCATGAAAAATGGAATATCTCACACTGGAAAGTGAGTCTAGGTGGAACCCGGAAATCTATGAGCCCCAGAATATCCAAGCAGTCAATCCATTGTCAGTTTTATATAAAAGCGACATATCAGCTCGTAACTTGTGAGCTCAAGACTCTAGAGTCCGCATATATGTATTTATTATAGAATTAAATATCTGTTCAACCCTGGGGTTTCGACCCGGGTTGGAAGCTAGGCCCTACAGGCGGCCCTGTGGCCTTCACAACTCTACATTAATAATGTAGTAGGTGACAGAAAATTGACATAAGACGTTTATGAAGTTAATATGACAAAAAATATCGAATCGCTCTCACAAAGCGTTCCAGACTGACTGATAATACATTCTTCTGTACTTTATACAGTATAATACTGTAGTATGTTTTAAAATATATTGTATGCAAAATTTGAGACCATAATTGATATGATTCTGTTTGTTGAATTTAAAGTTGAATATTTTGAAATAAAATTGACATATTGAAATCAACCAGAAAAACACCGCCGCATCGAAACGTGTAGCTAAATTATTTGGGAACACGATCGTTATAACCTAACATTTCATGGAAGTCTAAAAGTTGTTTTCAATGTAAAATCAAAAACACGTAAATAAAACTAAACTTGCACAAACGTTATAATACATACGATTTTTATAATTACAATCGCTTGATTTGCTTGACAGCTAAAACGGACATCCGAGCGACTCGACGTGGACATGATTTGAGAGGCCGATGAAATAACTACTTTACAACAAAATTATAAATTTGCAAACAGATATTACCGATTCGTCATAAACTTTCGTGTCCTTATAGTCGCTGTTCCCTCGCTCATTTTGAAGATTTCTTGAGAAAATCGCACCTACAAGCAACAACAGCACGTGTCGAGAGACAAAACGGCAGAAAAGGAACGGCGCATAGACAATAAAAAAATAACTGACAGCAGCAGGCCGACACAACCTTTGTCTTTGGATAAATCTTAGGGTCGAGTTACATGTTGTGGGATTTAAACGTATCAATTAAAACAAGATAAAAAGCGCCATTCTATAATTGTATAATGGTCCTATACCATCAACGATCTTATGATTTAAAAGATCGTTGTATACCATAAAAAAAACGTTAAACAACGAAGAAGTGTTAGAATTTGAATTGAAGTAGTTTTTTACTAGTTGCAAGCGGTTTTGGGTTCAATATCTGACACGCATCGAGAAAAAAAAACCGTCTCAGTAATTAAAGAGACCCCAATAGAAGGGTTTAAAACCTTCTAAATAAACAAAATAAATACTGTCTGGATAGATACCGTCATGTGTAGCTCAGCATTGCTAAAAGTGTTATATGTTAATATTGAATATGTTTTGTATATATAAATTTTATTAAATAAGTTAAAAGTGGGAACGAATGAGTTCACATAAAAACCCGCAAGGGTTTATGTGAATAAAAAATAAATAAAAATAAAATATGTACTTTGTTTATAAATAAAGAACTTAAATAAAAAAAAAAAAAAAAAAATACGTATACATTCAACTTGATGGGGTCTATTTTATCAATTTCACACATACGCAGATGTAGGTAATAATTATAAACATCGCACTGAAGTTTTTTTTATAATTAAATATCCAATGGTTACCAAATGCCAGCCATAGATAAAAAGGATCTAAATGAATCGAAATTAATATTTATCCTTTAGCTTCGCCTTAAAATATTAAATCAGCCACTGACCAACAAAAATGAGTGAGATGCTAATATGAAAATGTCATTCATGGACAATCTACCTGCACTCTTTAGTTTTAAGAGAAACAACAGATCGTTACTAATAAGGGTTTACAAATTAAAAAAGAATGGCTATCATACCCTATAGCTATCTAATAATATCAACTGCTTCTAAACATCGTTTACTAGTAGTAAATTATTCAACCAGAAAGTGATGTCTTACAGCTATGACCTACAGGCGTCGGGCATCTCTCAGCCAGATTACTCGCGCCTGTCGTTACAAGTGGATTTTTTGTCTTGTAATCGCACGCGGCTACTTAATTATACAAAGATGTTCATATTTATTCGGAAACATTGAGCCCAGATAGAAACGAGCTAGAATATACATCTTCGATGCAAAAACACACTATTGAATAAAAAGTTTATTGTAGTATCACTTTTGTAGTTTCAGATGTAGATTTATTTAAAAGTTGATTTTATTTTATTTACTTTTTTTTCTCAACATTTTTAAAATTATCCTTAAATTTGCATAGTCTAGACATTTAAAGTCATATTCATAACTCTAATGGCAAAGATCATCCTATATGAGGCTGGAAACAACGATCTTTTAAGATCGTTGGGTGGAAAAGCCAATGGAAATAAAAATTGACAGCTCTAGCTATTGACAGCATTATTTCAACGCAGCGCTAGAAAGTATAAACATCATTTATAACTACACCGCCATAAATAGAGTCTACTACTAATGGCTCAGTTAGTATAGACTTAGTTTTTTTTGTCGAAAGTTCTGAATATGTGCATAAATAATAAATTACAAGAATATTGTCCTGCCCAAAAGACCGATTCGAAATAAAAGATAAAAGTTAGGTAATTACTTTTTATTGTGTTTAACAGATTATACATTTAAAATAACATGCATTGAAAATTTTGCTTAATGTATTTGAATACGGTTTAAAATCGTCTTATATGCTACCTCCAATCCTTCCAAGTTTTCTGTAGATTTTATTTTTCCAGTGTAATTCGGACAAAAGTAAAAGATCAGATGCGCTTTGTAGATTTAAATGTCAACATTTTGTGGTTAACTAATTTGTACACAGCAGACCGTGGTAGTAAAATGCACGCAAGTGACTAAAATAAAAAGCGACGTTAACATAAAGACATACAGACTACTTGAAAGTATGGAGCCTTCATTACATGTTTCGTGCAGCGTAACATAATGTAAATAATTTAAAGCAACATAAAGTTTCATTATTATATTTTAGGAGTTTTTTGTAGACATAAAGGTAGTGATAGTATATACACACAAACGCGATGTGTAATTAATACCTCGTTTTTCTATTCAACTGCAAGTGGCATAAAATGCCGGTATATTCAAATAACATGTTACTATTTGCCTTAATAATGGTGCGATTAGATAGTTTAATTAATTAATTTGTTATCTAACTACAAATGTGCCTAATTTTCAGTCTTCCTAAGAATGATTAGAAATGTTTAAATTATTCTTTTTAATCCCAAATGGATATAGTAATTTTGATTAGTACCAAAATATAATATTGCATATTTACTAAAATAATTCATTATTATCAGAAAAATACTCTTTTTTTTTTAATTAGTTAAATTTCATAAATCTGTGGTGAGGCTGAGGCTAGGTAATTTTGTGAATATTTAGGCGAAAGCTTTTCAAATTTAACCATCTATCCAGCTAACCTAATATGTTAAACTTTGAGATGGCGTTGCTCAATTTTTAGATGTCAATGCCATTCTTACAATGAACGACTTATGTTTTCAGCATTCTTTTAAATATGTATTGTTTTTTTTTTGCATTAAAGAAATAATTTGCAGGCACATTTTTATTGCAATGAAATTTATAGTGAATAATTATAGTTGCTTGTTATTAGGAATATTTCATTGTGATTCAAGACCACCATGTTACCTGCTCACATTCTAACTGAATTACTTTTTCAACCAAACCACTTATTTTGGACCAATTCATGATTATTCTAATTAATATTTAAGTACAATAAGTGTATTTTATATAAGGAGTCATTCGTTGATTATATTTATTTTTTTCAGGTGGAAATGTGTCTGAAACTTTTTCAAACATTGACAAGGTGTAGTCCGCTAAAGAATAACTCCTTTGGATTAAATTGTACTAATAGTAATAGTATGACAAAGAAAAAAATGAGACGACAGAGTGGCCTCTTGTCACATTCCACTGAGGTGTCCAAAAGTACTAAAGAACTTGTTGATACTCTATTTCTGAAACGCTCAGATATCAATCCATCCAGTTACGCATGGATCAACATGGAAACCGAGGTCTCCGATAAATGTGTGGCAGGTATCAAATTAACTTCACCAGGAATGTCGCATTTTACAAAAATATAGTTTGCTCATCCCCTTGTCAGCGATAAAAAACTTTTTGTCTGTCGTGAAATTAAACTTTTAACTGTTTTTGCTTAAATAACGCAAATTTTAAATGTAATGTATCTTTTAAAAATTATACAATGTAATTCATTGAATCAGTAAACAAAAATTATAGGACTCCAGAAAAAAACTATTACTACAAAAAAAACCACAATCACAAATTATCATTATAAGCTAGTTTATTTACTAAGTGCTTTTAAATGAATGTGTAAAAATAGTGTAGTTACATGATTCACAAAATCATAAAGAAAGCTGTACATATTTAATGTATTTATATTTAGCACCGGACTGGCTATACAATTAAAATTTCTTAAATTTAATGGTTAATACAATAAAGATAAAAATAAAGTTATAAAAACTTCACGATCTAATATAAACTCCGCCGATAAACTTATTCAAGAAAAATGGCATAGCTGATCATCAAACTGGCAAAATCGGAGTATGCATAGCTGTTATCGAGCAGACGCTTGAAGTTTTTATTCATATTCAACACAATTTCTCTATTTTCAATCCATCTCGCAAGATCTACACACACATCTACACACACAGAAAAGGCACATGGAAAAAATATTAAATTTAATTAAATTTTATTTATTTACTCTTTCTTGAGCGGAAAAATTTGACTCTCTCATTATTTTAGCAACGTTTTCATGGTCGGTATTTTAGATCCTTTTTAATAAATATTAAGCGGGGAACATTACGGAATAATTCTAAAGTTTCCTCTATGAAAATAGTACCCGCAGATGCTAGGATGAGTCAAGGGTTCTTTGGCCACTTCTGTTTAATATCTACTAACATATTTCGAGAATCGCCTGAGTTATCACAGTGCTTAGGAAAAATAAAAAAATTATACGACAAAGTTTATAACGTAACAATGTGTGTGATTTAAAGTTAATAAGTATATATCATGAACAAACTAAACGAAATAGCAGGTTAGATAATTTTGATGTCTACATTTAAGTTAAAGTGAGACCATTGATTATTTCGTGGTTTTTAGATAGTTAGATTAGGCCCAAGAAATGATGCCGAGATGTAGGTGATACTATTTTTTTACCAGCTAAATATTAATCATATTAACATTTTGTTTGCAGGTAGGTCGGACGCAAACCGCATAGAAGTGAGATTTAACAAACGTTCACAGTTTAGAAACAATAATCTTGACCATTCGTAGTTGCCACTTCGATCATTTGCATTTTAAGCTTAAGGAACACATTACAATATTTGAGATATTTGCTTCGTGTTTAAGATACTTTGTGGTTGTCAAATTCTTCTTAGTTTAGCAAACAAAAAACCACTATACAGGATGTTTTTAAATTTAGGGCACTCCTTTTAGGAGGTTGATCTATATCGATCACTAAACCGGTCTCGCGAAAAGAAAAAATAATTTTGAAAAAAATAATCACACCAAACAGCATACATACATAACTAATATTATTAACAAACTTTCTTTGAAGTGCTTCGCGAACCGCGCGCTCGGTGTCTTGGTCTCGCACCATACGTTTAACCGCATTCTCAAATATTAAAACGATTTCTATACAACTTTAAAGTCGTTTTTCTCGTAATTGAGAAACATTTTTCAAATATTTTTTGCTGATTTATGTATGATTGTCAATATAGATGAATATCCTAAAAGGAGTGCCCTTAATTTAAAAACATCCTGTATAATCAATGGTGCAACATAGAAATACTATACCCTTTCGATCACCACATATTTTCTAAACACAATCGCCAAAGCAAAATAAAACAACTTCCATATCAAAGTTATCTCAAACTCGTTAATGTCCCATATATAATGAAACGCTACATATTAGTACCGTTTTGTTTGAATTTTTAATATTAAATATTAAGAAAAAAATCAATTTTCAATGTTTCCATATTTATAGGTTAAAAAAAAACTAATTTCAAATATGTTTTCCAAAATCACATCAAAACACAGCCTATCAAAAGTTTACAGAAAAAATGCTTCTTCATAACATATTTTGGAAGCGTTACATTAATAACAAACTTATATTCGAATGGTTACAAAATGAACTAAGCTAGAGAGTCTTACTTGCAAGTAAATCAAACTAAGTTTAGGCTATGCTATTGCTGTCCTTGGTAAAATTCTGCGAGGCCTGAGAGACCCTCTCCGCGTCCTTTTCCAGCGGAGCGGAACCCCAAATTCGGAAATTCCTCGTAAACGGTATAATCAGTATGTGAATACCCGATACAATGATCCAGAAGCCGGCGACGTAGAACGATATATCCCAGAACCCGGTCTTGTCGAAGATTAATGCTGAAAATCATAAAATTGCATGAAATTTGTTACCAAAACATAATATTTAAAATAAATTGTTACAAACATGTTACGAATTTGTTATATAGGCTGCAAAATTTTATTTATATATAAGAAATAAGGGGAACAATATTGTTGATTTCTTATTAATCTCAATATGAAAATCCACAAATTAAACTCATCCACAAGGTAATAATCTCAACCGGTAACAGCTCAACCGACCGGTAAATTGAAGGTTAATTTAACATAATCAGTGCCATCGAATGCACGTGTGCATTTTTAGGTTAATTGAGGAATGCCAGACGACTCGCAGTATGCGTTAAAATGTAACCAAAGCAATTAAAATCAAATGGCATGGCTGTTTGATTCTCTATGACAAGAGGCACTTGAAAAGGATCCTTTGTTATTAGTGAGGTTGATTGTTTCAGGACAGTTGAGTGAAAGGTTTCGTGTTTTTTTTTAAATAAAATAAGGTATGCATGACTTTTTTTAGTATTTGTTTTGTGTGTATGTTATATTTCACAACAAACTTGTTATGTTTATTTCTATGATGTTTGTTGATAGTCAGAAATTGTGACGTGTTCTCACGCAGCTGAGGTTTTATTTTGGCTCACGCTCGTACTCGCGCCGTGTGGTGTCTAGGAGATTCCATTTCCTGCGCGGGGCATTGAATGTGTAACGGTGGAGAAAGACACCTGTGAAAGTCAGCAGTGAAGGTCTGAGTGGAAAGTCTGCATGACGTCGAATGAATCAAATTAACCGCCACTTACCCGCCAAAGGTGGTCCAATCAAATGTCCAATTCCTTGGCAAAGCAGCGTCAATCCGTAAGCCGTGGTGAACCTCTCCAGCGGTATCAGTTCAACCAGAATGACGGGAGTGAATGAGAAACTGCTAGCGAAGAATAGGCCAAAGAGCGCGGAGTTCACGGCCAAAAGCGGATAGGAGAACGTAAACAGTGGGTAGGAGAGGACGGTGGTGCCGCAGAGGAAAAGGCACACGGAGTACGTCTTGGTCACGTTCATCCACGGCTGGTCTCCGGCCCAGCCGAAACCCACCTGGAAAGTAATAGCATTTCACATATTAAACGCAGTGTCAAGTCAAAATATTTTATAGTGCTTCTTGATTAAAAGAAAAACACACAGTGATACCAAGAGTCTGACTATATCACTTATATATGACTTGAGTTAGTTGCATTTATATCAGGTTTATTTCTTAACCCACTTAACCAAAAAAAATGGGTTTGTGTAATACAAAAAGAAACAAGAGAGGCAAGATTCTCAGTGTTAGTAAATGTTTATATTTATTTATTTACATGGTGTTAATTATTATTATTAAAAAACTACCTCAAGTTTTTTAACATTTTATAGACTACCAAAATCAAACACAAAATATAAATCAAAGCATAACTATTGTTTTAACAGGTGAGATAGCACGAGCATGATAACAGACCCCATACCCTGCTATCGAAGACTGTGCTATGTCGTCTCAAATAGCATACTACTGTCAATATTTTTTCTCGATTTCGACGTATTAACATGATAACATGGTTGAGTGAATACCCCTATTAAACATCAATCTTATCAGTGTCAGAACCTAACTAACCTACTGATACAGCCATTTGTATCAAAATCCAGATGCTGCCCGAATTCACATTTCCCCAATCCTATAACTTAGGTATCTTTATGGTTAATAGGCATTTGGTACAGCAGCCATTGATGAGGCGTTCGTCTTATCCAGAGAGGCAACGTCCGCTATTAGATACTGACGGAAATAATCCTGCGTCATTCATACAATATTTGGAATTCACTAGACTAATCTCGAGACTTATGCCCACATGTGGTTTAGCTCTTGCGTTTGTGTTCACAAATCTTTTTTCTATTTGAACAGCTGACTATCTTACCATTCCGATAGTGTTGGTGATTCCAACAATACTGAGCAATAGGGCGGCATCATCCTCGGTGTAATTGTTCCTGGTCAAGTGCTCGGCGAGGTAGAAGTAAGGCACCACGAACCAGGTGAAGAGAAGAACATTGCTCAGACAGAGGAGCAGGAAATGGAATTCCAGGAACATGGAGAAGTCAAACATTGAATTGAACATGTCCACAATCTCGGAGTACCATTTCTGTAAAACCAATAAAATTTTTACTATTTAATAATTTCATTTAATTAAGGATGGACGAATAAAATGCATAAATGGAGCCGAGCGAAGCGTAACTCCCATGGATCGACTCCAATAGCGATTCTTTTTGTGCAGCCCTCTAGTACACAGGTTGTATTTAAAAACACTAATGTCCTTTCAATAGGTTGATCTAAATCAAACATTAAGCAGCAAAAAGTATTAAGAAAATCTTTCTCAATTATGAGATAACCTAAATTAAAATTTAATCAAAATCTAACAAAAGCTTGAAGAATCCTGACGTCGCCTTAATCTGTCCCAAACATATTTTTTTCATGAGACCTGTTTAGTCGTCGATATGGATCAACACCCTGAAAGGATAGTAGTGATTTTAAACACATACTAGATACAGGTTCGGTTATTATATTAAAAACATGAGATAAATTATAGGTCACCTCTTCCTTTTCAGCTATGGTGATCATCGAATTCCTATAGATGTTTGGACAAGACGAAGCCCTTAATCTGTATTTGGATATGTTCATCATGGCCCCACGGTACATCACCGAATTGCGGTGCATTTTGATGTCTTTCAGGTAATGGCGATTAGTTGAAAACTGCCTCCGAAGCCAGGGTTCTTCCGGTTTTGGTTTCACAATTATTGACCTGAAAATGAATGTAATTTAATACAACGAAATATAGATCAAATCTTCTAGATGTGTATGCTAATCTCTTCTAATTTCGCCTTAAGAAATCAGCTTCACTTGAGGATATCTTATTATATTAAATATTCTAACACTAGAATTACAAACCTTCTTGGCCTTACAGTCGTTTGACCAACAGCTTCGGTAACCAGTAAAGGTGGGTATTCCAGATCTGAGGATTTATGCGGCTTGGTCGGTTTTATTTTCATTGACATGGTGACAGGTTTAGTTTTAAATTCCTGACTCTCGTTGTGGATTTGCTGCTCAGAGCAGCTTCTGAACGACAGCAGCGATGGGTAGTTCTCCAGGATTACATTGTATACTCTTCGGTTTGAGCTTAAGGATTCCAATACTTCCAAGGGAACCTGTAACAACATTTTGTAAATATTTGAAATTAATTACAACAATTACTTTTCAATTTTAACTATTTTCATAAGACTGGTTTTTCACTAGGCCATATTCCTACTGCGATTAGTATACCATACATTTAAGCTCAATTTTAATTTGTTATAAGGTGTTTTGTTACATGTCGGGCAAACTCATCTTCACCCTCGAACTTAGTGTCTCCCCGCAAACTCAGCCAGCAAACATTTTAGGTTTCACCTCTTTTAAGTCACTATTAGTTTGGTAACCTCTTTAACATAATGGATTCAACGTCAATTTGACCTAAGTGAGGAAAATTAGCACTGTCCAGCGACATTGAATCGACGTTACTATTAGTAAGTCGATTACTATTAGTATTAGTAAGTTAACCTCAAGGTTGAAAGTTAGGTGAATCGTTCGACGTCGATTAGACATGATTATGACATAATTGCTTGTTTGGCAATGACAACCACGATTCGACATTGATTAGACGTAAATATTACCTATAGAGGTCTAAATTACCAACGGCTTTATCAAACATATTTATGATTTTCAATCGTGTTCAGTTTTTTATTACATTCTGTTGTTCAATGTTTTAACAATGGCGACTAGAATACTCATTCTAATAAATTAACACACGGATATCGTTGATTTCGGGTGAATATTTTCCAAATTTAATTAATATTAAATGTTATGCTTATGAAATTATTACAGAATATGTTTTATGATAGAAATATGTATATCATAGTTTTATCAAATGAACAACAATATAATGTTAAAAAGAAAATGTCAACATAATTAAGAAATGAAAATGGCGCCTTAATTAACAATTGACTTTAATGTAGCTATGACTTACTTATTGGTTTCATATCTGAATAAATCTGAAAGTTAGTTTAGGTTGTACTGACTGGGACTTAATGGTGTTGTCAGGGACGCGCAAGTTTATCATGACGTATTAGTTGAAATTAGGTATCTCCAGTGGAGGAAAATAAACTTTATTTATGTTTAAAATTCCGACCACTAGGTCGACGACTAATAAGTTGATTATTTGGTAATAATTATTTTTAGGGATACGTCATTTCAACCGATTAGTAACATCGACCTAATGGTACAAAAAACATGTCAAATTAACCTAATTTGATAACCTCAAATAGGCATGACCTAATATAGTTGACTAAAATAGTAAAAATAACCGATTTTTTACTTGAATCCTGCCCTTATTGGTCTAAATCTTTTACAACATAATTTCAACTTAAATAGGTAAATAAGTCTAGAGCTTAAATAAACTGACCTAAAATATTTGCTGGGAGTTAATTTCACATTTGTTAAATAATTCTAAGGACTGCAAATCTTGAATCTTAACCTATTCAGTATGTCATTTCTACCTTTTCACGGCGGGCCTGGCCTTGGTCAGTGATTTCAATGGTAGTGCTGGATCATTTGTAATATATAATATGAGAAAGATTTTCAAACACAAAACTTCAATAACATTAAATACAATACCAATTTACCTTCTCACTCTGTTTCAGAAATGTTGGCAAGTTCATCAAGGAATTCACCCGATGCTGCTCTGTTGCATTATCCTTGGTGGTCTCCTCCAACGTTTCAGCCGCAGCGATCGATGTGACCAGAGTCGTAAGTATATACTCCGGCTTCTCACCACTTTGAATGAGCGACTTCAATTCCTCCATGCCGGGGAAAACTGATTCTCCGCCGCCGGATCGCCCTGAAATCGAAGCGCAGCTGGATCCCTTCATTGACTTATTTAAGTTCGCCTGTCGTTTCTGCTCCTCGATCCACCATTCAGGATCTCGCATAACCGCACCGCACACGCACAGATTAAGTAGTGTTCCAGCCAACAAAAGTATTGTACCCCTCCAACCGTATTCTTGTATAAAATATTGCGTCATCGGCGCATAGACAAATGTTCCCACTCCAGTACCACAAGCTCCCAAGCCGACTGCCAAGTTACGCCTCTTATCGAACCAATATGCTATACTGACCACGGCCGTCACATAGCATAACCCTAAACCCAACCCAGCCATGGTACCAAAGGTTATGTACAACACCTCTATGGAATTGCTGAACGATGCAAGAACAAAACCAAACGACGATATGATCCCTCCGAGCATTGTCATCTTTCGACAACCATACTTGTCAACAAGGGCACTCATTATGGGGCCTGACAGCAGGGGCACAGATACAAACAAACTGCCAATCCACGAAGTCTTAGACTTACTCTCGTTGAAGTGTTCCAAGAATTCTATATACAGCAAGCCGAAAGAGAAGCTGATGCCATCTGCAATCATCGATATGACCAACGAAGAGAGCACCACTATCCAACCCCATCCACCATCCGGGATGGCATCTTTCGGGTCTTCCTCGTCATTATCGTCATCCGACGAACTGGAGCAGATACTGTCTTTATCTGGCAATCCAACAAATTTTACACCCTCAGCGTTGGGTAGATCGTTTTCACTGTCGTTTATGAAAGTCACTGAGGCCGATTTATAGGTGTTGTTCAGCACAGATAGCAAAGCTTGAGATTCATTGCTGTTGTGCTTTTCTTGAACATCCTCTGTGCTTTTAGCCATGATGTCATCAGTTTCATCAGGGGGAGCAGAGTTTATGGAGTTCAAATCAGGTTCATCGCCAATACTGGACAAGTCTGGCGAATAGTTTAAGTAACTACTGAGTGAACTACTTTTCACTGGATAGTCTATTCCAATACCGGAGCTAGCGTTGGAGCTTTTTACCGACAATGTGACATCATCTATGTCTCTTTCATGGGGGTGCTTAGCGACAGTTGGAGATGCTATCACGGGGGATTGGTCGCTCCATATTGCAATGGGAGCCAATCCATTCGTCTGTGACTTTCGTTCCGGTTCCATTCCAAATTTTACTTTTCAAGTGGCCTATCTATAATCAATAATTCCTAATACCTCACACCTATGATCACAGTTTAATGTGGCAGGAATACTACGTATTTATAATACTGTATAACCGATATATAAATTAAGTCACAGCGTCTCCCTTAAGTAAATTCTTCCAAAGTTGGCGGGCGCTCCTTAGAAGACTTTTGTCCGAAGTGATTCGATATCGATTTCCTTCGTTTTAGTCCGCCTACACGGCCAGCCTTGAAGTCTTAAACGTGGGTCGCGGGCTGAGAATCTGCAGGCATATGGCATGAGGGAGCTTGTGATTGCGAAGGGTTTTTCCACAACTGCAGGCATTAAGCCCGTCTTTAGGTTTCTTCGACTCGAAGTGTGCACTTTTGAATTTACCGCCGACCTGACTGACCCAAATTCAAACTTCTGTACTTACTTTAAGGCTCTACGCACTTTTTCTCTTTAAAAGGCATGTTGGATGAAACCCTGTAAGCAAAAGAGAAATATGGGTGAAAAATTGATATTTTTTCATTTACTACTATAAAGAACAGTTGTATTAAATATATGAGTGTTTTTTTCCAGCGCACAGACTGATTCTCGACAATCCAACATTAATCAACAAAAAATATAGGAATAATGTTTCTCAATTATAAGAAAAACGAAAAATCAAAAATAGAAATCGTTTTAATGTTTGAGATTGCGGTTGAACGCATGGCGCGAGAACGGTTGGTTATTGACCCCAGAGCGCCTAACTCACAAAGCCCATTGAAGAAAAACAATGTTTTAATATTATAGTATGAATATTTTTTTTCATGAGACCAGTTCAGTAATCGATATAGATCACCTGAAAGAGATGCCTTAAATTTAAAAAATTTATAACATTAAAATATTTCAATACATTGGAAAAAATGTATTGAAATTTCCATAATTTGTCATAAATACTTTAAAAATAGACTAAATGTTGAAAGATGAAACATAATAACATGTTTATTTCTGTGTTTAGTCAATCTGGTATTTATTTAATACTTCATCACCTCACAGGCACAGACAAACTAGGCCAGATAAAGAACGTTTAAAAAAAATAGTGAATGACTAATTATAATCGACAAAAAAAGATCCACCAATTAGAAGATAAGGCCATAAGTAAATACTATTATAAATTCCAATTTTTGCACTAGTCGGTATAAAGAGAACTCGCATGAAGCAGCTGAATATATATTTGAATAACATACGCTACCGAGCAACGCTCGTTATGAAAAGTTTGTTTTTCACCGAAGTATTATGCTTCACCAGAGAAGCCACTTCATAGAAATTGACCAGTAAAACGTATTCTAGAAACACCTCCTGCGTAAACGTATCAATACTTATTCTTGAAATATTTGTAATGAATTAAACAATCAAGAATTATATTGGTATGAGGATAGATGTAAAATATTTAGCCTGACGTATGATAGTCATGTTGTTGTATTAATACCCTTAATTAATACGTTCAAACGAAATTGACACTGAACAGATCTACCCCTGACTATGCCTGAATATAATGCTGTATTTGAATCATACAAAAGATTGTATAGTATATGCATGCGTTGCATATTGCGATATAATTAAAAAATATTCATACTACAAAAGCGAGTCGTTAGCGCAATTTCGGTTAGCACACCTCCGCTAGCAGCATTTTAAGGATCGAAGAATCTTTAGATTTATTAAAGATAAGTTTAATAATAATTTTGCCTATTTTAAAAATAAAGAAACTTTGGGTTTGTTACTTTTATTTTTGCTAGGTACTTCGTAATTATTATTTTTTAATGCTTTCAGGATTTGTTTATTTTTATGTAAACGGCACGACTACTGTACGACTACTTAATATTTTATTATCTAAGTGTCTACTTGTCTCCACATTATTTGTGGAAATAAACTTCAACGCATTTGTGGAAATAAACTTCAACGCTTATTTCCACAAATAATTTTATTCTTATATTATTTATATTCATTTCTGTTTACAAAAACAGAAATGTTTATATTAATTTCTGTTTCTGTCCTGTTATATATACAAATTATTTACCTACATTGCAAATAATAACATTTTATTTATTTTTTAACTGCCTAAATGTGGAGAAAACTAAATGTAAAAATATTTCTGAAATCTTTTATCTCTCAGTTGTGGCAGGAGAGAGTGATCAGTTTCAATGTCCTGGCTTGTAGTCACTAGGACTTTCTCCAGCAGCTGAAACGCTTTTAATTTTTGAATGATTATCAGGTGGCCCAAAGGATCAACAGATGAGAATCATCCTGTCTGCTGCAGGATCTTTTTACGTATGTATAAATTCTAAATTATTTAATATTTCCGAAGTCCATCGAATTTTTCCCACTTAGGTTGACTCGAAGTCGATTCGACCAAAGTCAGCCAACCTAATTAGGTCAAAATTGCGTTGATTCAACCTAAAATGTTGCTTGGGCCCACATCGAAAAGTGATAGCGCATCCATTTTCTTATGGTCGGTGATCAGTTTTAAGCTTAGCAGTGTATTAACTACTAACGTAACTATGCATAAGGCTATATATGTTTATGATTATTTTTTCAAATCACATACATCTAATAGAAAAAGTGTAAAGGCGCACGATGAAAATACCAAGTCAACTGAAAAGTCTGGAATATGAAGAAAGGCTAACTATACTTGGACTGACAACATTAAAGCACGGGCGGGCGAGAGGCGATCTTATAGAGACCTGCAAGATATTGACTCACTGTTATGATCTTCCAAATTTTGAAACCATTTACACACAATTAATACAAATTCGCACTTGCAAGGGCATTAATTCAAACTCTCAAGTACAACCTTTAGTTCTAATCCGAGGAAGAATTTCATGTCAGAGTGGTGAATGCATGGAATAAATTACTAAGTGCAGTGATACGTACCGGAAATGTGAACGAATTCAAGAACAGAGTGGATAAGTTTATCAGAGACGATACAAGTGCAGATTTAGGCTACAATACAATGCAATAATAATACAATATAATATAATATACAATATAATAATACAATATGTATATCTTTATGATTATTTTTTTTATATTATGTACAACTACAATAATAAATTATTGTTTCCTGCACGTAAAACTAATGTTGACATTTTCAGATAACAAGAACGTGAATCGAGATAAAAATGTACTTGAAAAGGATAATAACCGATAGAAGTATCTAGAGCTAGACGCTAGTCTTTGCTCGTGCGCTAACCGCATGAATGTAATTAATGAGCCTGGTTGTTGTAGCAACTTGTAGAACCTGGTTGTAAACCTGGGTTGTGGAATAAGCGGCCCAGAATCAGACCCAGCTCGCTTCTCGAACAATCCAGAGTATCGAGCCTCTCTCTCCGTAGTTTCACGTCAACAAACTTGCACCATATACATTTTTCTGATAACGAAACCTTCCCTCTCTTCTTTCCCTTCGTACCGCCCAATCGGCGAAGTACGTTGACCGAACGGAATATCTCACGCAGGGCAGGAATATCCTGGTTATAATTGGCAAATAATATGTACAAAACTATGAAAATGTTTGTTTTCTATATATAATATTATATTAATAAATAAAACCCCCTTTTGTAAATAAATCTCGAAGCCAAAACAGTTAAAATTCACTAGTGCACTTTTCACAAAAACGATCAAACGTTAAAACCGAACTAAAATAAAAAAAAAAACGATTAGTCTATGCCTTTCATGGATTCAGGCATACGCGACACACTACACTTTTAAATATTAATAGAAATGCAATTAAGAGAATGTCGTGTTCACCCGTGCACGGCACTTGGCATATACAGTGATGAAGGAATATGTTGTTATGCATGTTAGTGGATGTGGGGGGTTTGCCTCCCGTGTACCGCGTCCTTTCCAGAACTATTGTACTTTTAAATCCACTTATAGTTCGCCCTCTAGTCCCGTACTGTAGATGAAGTTAAGTATATGAAGGAATATACAATCATCGTCGCTGAGTGTGTTAAAGTAGTAGAAACGGCATGTTCAATGATTTCTCTTTTACTGTAAAAATTTACTATTATTAAAATAAAAGAGGTATATTAAAGTTACGCTTTTTTTAAATTTATCTAATATGCGGCATTGAGCTTGATATGACAGCGGTAGCGATGAGGGTTAATAAAAAGTAACCATCAACAATTAACTCAATGCGCTGCGTGACATATATATTAATGTAAATAGTAGCAGAGAATAATATTTTAAATAGGTTCATTTAGACAGACGACCAATCCATATGGGATATGGAGTACTATTTAACAAGTGGGTTTTGATCTTGATGTCTGGCGGCTAATGGTTAAATGGTATATACTAATATTCAAAACAACCATTTACAGTTTATTTATGTATTTAAACAAGGTAAAATTATATACATTTTATTTTTCTTTTTCTGGTTGTCCAGTATATAGTGGATAAAATTAGCTAAAAATGATGTTTGCTATAAAAAAAGTTTTATGAAATTATTTTCCATGAACCATGCTATCTATTAGCGGGAAATAAAAATATATCTTTTATTCTAATGTCAGAAATTTAATATTTTTAAAGAGTCTATTAAATAGGCCGCTCTTAGATATGTCCGGCATTTTTTTTTTAAATAATTTTTCCCAAAAATCCGAACAAAATTGCATGGATGTTACTTGCGTTCGGTTTTAAGCTAATAATAATTAAAATTTTCATAAAGTAAAAATGTAGCATTAAATTCATATCTTACCGGCAAGACAAAAATAAACCGGATAAAAAGCGGTGTTGCCAGTGTAATTGTATAATCATTTCCACAAAATATTTAAAAAAAATCATAACTTTAAAATGGTTGATAATCGAACAAATACTAACTGGATTTTTTTGTGGTAAATGATCCCATCTACCATTCCTTAAAATTTTGTTCCACTATTTACTAGATACCTACCTATATAAGGCAGGATAAAACTAACGAATAACAAGTCCAATAATTGTATAAGCAATATAGTATAAAAAAATATTTGCAGCAGGTGGTATTTCGTGCCAACAGTTTGACAGTGGAAACAATAATTTTGTGCAACGTTCGAGAGGTTAAACAAAGCGCTCCAATTATGGAGTAAGTTTTATTTGTGGCTAATCAGTTTGTACTACGTACACATAAAACATATTTATATACATAAAAGTTAACCACGTCTCCAGATAACGATCGATAAGGAGTCTGTGATAGATGGGGAGGAGGGGGGGGGCGGTTAAGATTACCGGGTTCATCGCCATCAGCGTTTCTTTCAGACAAAACTCTTCGGTGGGGCGGAGTAAATCAAAGTAATATTTATTATCAAATATTGTCATGACTAAAAAAAAAAGTATGACTACTCCGTACTGTCACAGAAGAATGAGTATCTATCGCTCTGACGTTCTTCTGTGTTACTGCACCAACATAAAATCCTGTATACAATACGAGTGTACCAAGCTGATGGATGAGATCCCGTGTAATGTGGTAGTCATTAATTTGCAGTGCATTTTTAATGTTTTACAATACAAAGAGAACAATATAAAACATCTATAAAAACGTCATCCTTAATGAACGGCTCTATAAGCAACAACCCTTAGATATTATAGATACTTCAATTGTATAACTCTTGGAAATTTAATACTGCCAAAAATGAATTTTGGGTAAAGGCATCTCCATTTCCTTGGACCCAAACTTCTCAACAGCGCAGACGAGCAATTTAAAAAAGCACAGTCTAAATTCAGTATTGTAAAAACCATTACCAAACAACTCCTCGCAAGAGGTAGAGAAGTTTATAAAACAAAGGGGAGCCGTGTATTACAATAGAAAGGACAAGGCATAAGGTGTACTGTAAGTATGTAATTTTTAAAATGCCTTATGTTCAGTTTTTGAATATTTAGTATATAAATTAAATTTAACACAATTATTAGAATTATATATTTGACAAATGCACATATTGTATGTAATAATATGCGTTCGCCGTAAGTTTATATTATATAAAAGTCTGACAGTATATTCACTTATTCTCGTAAATATTCATAAAAGTTTTCACTTCTCATCAATCTCATTCATTGTAACATAGGGTTGCCATACGTCCCGGTACACCGGGACATGTCACCGGTTTAGAGCCTCGGTCCCGGTTGTCCCGTTTGACCCACCATGTGTTCCGGTAAACGGGTAATCATGCTTTTATATGATAAAATTATGCGAATAATTCGTACGACGTTAGATCACGTTGGCTGGCGGTGAAAGTCTGGGGTCGAGGGATGTACTGCCATTTTACAAATATTGTTCCATATTACAGTACGGAATGAAACACCTTTGTAAGGGGGCTGATGTAATTCATGGTAATTTACGATCTCACTCAAAAACTAGGTGGTTAACCGTCTTTGTTGCCGGCCATTAAACATATTCTGAAAATGTGGGAACCATTGAAAGATTTCCTTTTTTCACGGGGGCGGTACCCCCCCCCCCCTCCTCTTCCTCCTCCTATAACTTCCTTATATTTCCTCTTATTTGATATCAGTCCCGGTCGGAGCCAAACCATTTATGGTAACCCTATTGTAACATCATATTCGTTAAATAAATATTCAAAAAAACAATAGTTTTTTTTTCGCGTGGCCGCGACGCGCCTGCGACCGCAGTCCGTGACGTCATCGAGCTTCCAATGACGTCACGTCTAATCGCGAGCGTCGGGTGCGAGCGAGACGGCGACGGCGCGATCCCGAAATAGCGCCTCCAGACAGCTGACGCGGCGCCAGGATCCATTGATCGTCTTTCTAGTCTGGAGGACATTGAAAATGGACTATATTTAAACCGGGAACATTGGCTATCGTCCACCCTTCTCTTCTCCGTCTCACAAAGCACGCATTTCCCCTTATTCCCTGTATAGTATTTCCGCGTGTTTGCAGCCAACGCGATAGTCCGACTTGGCAGCGATATGAAATCTTTGCATAAGCATACCTCCTCAACTAGCTCAACTACTACATATACTCGTATATTACATACCAGCCCCTGTGGGCGGTTTTAACGGTGCCTTCGACGCGCAACTACTCACGCCTGCGGCAGTTGCGTTGTCCTAGATTTTCCGAAAGCTTTCCAAAATGCTCAAAAGCACCTTCATAGTATGTTACCTATATAATCCTCATACAAACTTCCATCAAACTTAATTATTTTTATAAAAAATAGATATTTACTTCCCTAGGGTTTAAGCTATCTTCATACAAAATTTCATCAAAATCGGTTCAATGGTTTAGTAGTGAAACGTAACAGACACACAGACTTTCGCATTTATAATATTAGTATGGATAAGTATACTATATTAATGATTAATGAAAACATACATTGAAGAGTAACAGAATTTTCATTTTGAATTCTCTAAAACATTTCGATTATTTCGTCAAAAATGTAATTTCGCAATAAACGTTTGGTTGCTGTTTGTTTGACTTTGTGTCGTATCTATAACTCACATTACAATATGTTTTTTGTATTTAAAGAATTATTATCATTTGAAAAAAGTGTTTTTTTTTATGTAATGTCCTAGATTATTATATTGTCTATCTTTAGAAAGAAAAATTAGGTTCGCGTCACTTACACAACTTAAAAGAAAATCGTTGCAAAAAAAAAAACAACACTTTCTTATTTATTTATTTTCATTACTATAATAAGGTGTATTTCGTTTTTTTTAAGCAAAGTACTAAATTAATATATGTAGAATATTGTGGTATTTTTAGTTTTAGCCATTTGTTGGGAATAACTTCAACAAAATGCACCAAAATACGTTACAAAACACGTTTTAGGGACTGGTGGGGCCTTTGTTGTAACTATTTCGAATCAATTTACACAAATCAAACGCCATCACAACAAATAAATAAATAAATACATCGTTTGAAAATCGTTCCATACTGTGGAAAAATATGTATTGGAAACGTGCCATTAATAACAAACTTGTATTTAGTTGTAGTTAAGGTTTTTAAGTCGGAAACACATTTTATAAATATATAGAAATGACATAAGTTAGAGTCTTAAATTAAGTAAATAAATGTATGTTTAGGAAATTATTTTGAGATCCGACAAACCATTAACCAGAACCTAACGACTTAGAGCTAAGCCCTACGGGTGTCATTGACGGCGTTTTTCCGCTGTGCTGTCATATTTTTAAATTCGAACATAATATTTGAGCGCTCTAACTGTCAATTTTTAATTAATTAGTACTAAAAAAAATGTTGAATTTAATGTTGATAACTTAGATGAGTTTATATTAGATCTAACTGGCCAGCTTTGAACAAAACATTCCAATAGCCGCGCTGTCAGTTTCATACTAAAAAAATATTGATTTGAATGTTATGTAACTATATTATTCGGACAGCCTCCGATATGGTCTAAACGGCTATGGTTGTTTTCTAACACATTTGAGACTCGCATTTATAATATTAGTATGGATAAATAAATAGAGCCGAAACAAAGATCCCAACATACCCCAGACTAGAACGAGCACATTTAGCTTAGTTGAGTAATGTCAGAATTAAAAAAAAAAAACAAGAAAATGGTCAAACCGTACGATCCGTCTTCAGCCGCAGCGCAATTTCGACTAAAACCTCGATATAAAATGCAAACGAGCATTTCCGCGAAATATTTTTCCAAAAACTTTTTTAATTCAAACAAACTCGAGGAAATTCATTTATTTATTGGACTAAATTTAATTTAATTTATTGCTAAATTTTTGAACAGCGCAAAGTAATTATTCACACGCGCACCTGCGACTGATAGGGCGACGCTAATGAGTTAGTTAATTTGCGATCTCTTCAAAATTGGCGCAATCATTCTTATCACGTGATCATAAAGCCAGCGGCACATAGAGATCTATCTGTAAATATGCATTGCTATGCCATGTTAACAGTACATCATATAATGAACGCTAGCGACTTCAATAAATTAAGCGGTAGAGACAACAATAAACAATGACATACCATTTCAATAACTTCATTGTTGCTGAATCGTAATCGCCGATTATCATCGCCCTAAATACAGGATGTTCCAAGACCGTTCCCGAAGACTTAGGGGTGTTTATTTATTTATTTAATCAAGGAAACAACGTTGAAAAATCCTAAAGAAACTTATAATTTAGGTTAGTCACATATAGAGCGATTTCTTTCATATCTAATGCTAATGAAAAAATAAAAAAAATCAAACGATGACATGACTGATCTGTGGAGTAATTTTAAAATTATAGTTGAAGAGAGTCGACTTCAGGATGCTGTATTTTGAAAGGTCTCGACGTTTATGTTCCCTATTACGTGTAAGAAATTGTATAAAAAAATAACTCAAATTTATTAATTTTATCAAAGCGCTGAATTTTGTGTGATTTCAAATGTTTCTTTTTCAATAGTCTGTCAATGTTAATGTAGTATTTATTGTCAAACAAAAATAATTATTAATGCCATCTTATACTTCTATGAATGTCGAGTGTCATTTTTACATAAAAAAATTAAAACTCAATGAATTGTATCAAAAAATAAATACAAATACAAGCTGTTTGTACACGCTCGCAGTTGATGTAATAAAAAAAAATTAAAAAATATATATACTAGTATAATGATTATAAGGGTATAAGAACCTCAAAAAAAATTTTAATTAATTACGGTCGAATTTCGATTACTAGGCGACCACTAGTTTCTTTAATGATGTAAAGTATGTTATTATTCATGATGATTATTAATGATTTACATTTCTGAAAAAGTACGAAAGCACGTATTTAGCATTGATTAGTAACCTTTTTTTTTCATTTAAGGAGATAAGGTCTGCACACCGGAAGAGCGGAGACCTCTGCGATTAGATTAACATCTGCTTTAGGTGTTTGTGCACTCGCACGAGAGAAAATTCGGCTGGAGATCGATCTGGTCCAAAGCGGTTAGATCTGCATCGCGTTTGTTTGCCACCATTTTCATTTCATTAACGTCGCAATTTGTGATCATTCTTAACGAGATACATCTTGCTCGATTAATTGAGCATTAATTGAGCCCCAGAATATTTATTCTGCGTAAGAACGATTGGGTATTCTTCTAAAGAAGACCAAATAAGAAGAAGATAATATATCTTTATTAATATATCTTTCGTTCACCTTATGAAGCCTTTAAACGAGAAATAAAGGTATTTTTGACAGTTATACAAAAATATGTTTGTCATTTGTGTATTAGTTTCAAGTTTCAATGTTTGTTTAAAAAAAAAAGAATTGCCGAGACCAAAATTATATAAAATTTGCTTGTGCCAGAGTCAGGACAGACGGTGTTAATAAAGATAATATTATTTTAAAACGAATAATAACTAATAATAAAACAGCGTAATGTCTTATTGATATCTTCTGAGTAAACATTCACACGTATATTTAATGACATAAATAATTGTATAATTGAGTTGTAAAGTTATTTAAATTATATTTGATGATTGATTTTTAATAGCGGCAAATCGCCTGAAAAGATAAATGACACAATCTTTGACAATATTGAATATTTTTTTAATTTTTTGATAAAGTGCTGGATAGCATAATATTTATAAAGGTTCTAAAGAGTTCCTGTACTTGAGAGCGCAGGGATGTTGGTTTAAACCCAGCGCTGAGTTTTATAAAAATGCATTTTTAACTCTCACCTGTTATATACAAAATGTGCATATCAAGTCTCGCAAAACTAAACAACATTATACTATATTATTTCTTACTAATAATAGGGAACATAAACACCTGGTCTCGGTACATCTGTATGCGCTGGAGAGGATGATTATGTCCCTATTTCGAAACAAACCTTATCGCCAAAACGTGTAATTTGCAAACTTAAGTTCAATTTCGGATTTATTTAGCTTGCAATGTTTGTATATCGGTTTAAGTCATATCTTGCTAGCTGAATAGGAACCACTTCCTAGATGGGAAAGCATTTTATGGTAGGCGAGAGCTGGTTCTACGTCCAGGATTGGCTCCAGACGAAGGAACTCCTCAACGGTCAACATCACAACAGGAAATTTTGTGTACGCATTCAAGCACTTAAATAAAAGATTGTTTTTAAAAATGTTTTTTACTCTCAATTTATTTACTACTTTATGGATAAAGTTGGGCCTGCCAAGAAATAAGCCTGTTTGAGATCGAAAGAATCTTGTATGCTATGTATTTAATAATCAAAATGTAATATATGCAATAGGTATTTAATAAAAAATATTCGTATAAAAGCACTACAATGTATTCAAGTAGAAGAGGTAAATAAATTTAATTTTATATATTTAATATATTTTAGGGAAATATACAGCGTAACTTAATTTATAAAACTTCAATTTATGCGTATAAATTATGTATATATTTATTCTATTAACATTACTTTAAATATTATGAGTTCTATAAATAATACATAAATTCAAAAATAAAAAAATAAATGTTATATATTGTATTGTTATTATATAAGTGCTTTATTGGAATATGTCTTGCAATTCGCCTAATAAAGAGCCCCCTGGCCTGGCCTGGTGGTGCAGTGGTATACGCGCCTGCTTCTTAAGTAACAAGACACACACAAAAAAAAAACACTCATTCAGTCACAGACGGGAGGTATACACAATGGGCCCCTATAAAAGTGGTAGCAGCCATCTGACTGCCGTCCAATCATCATCATCATCATCGCCTAATAAAGAGACGAACGGTAGATTTAAAACTTTAATAAAAAATATAATGACAGGGTATACAAATAGTCGTAATAATAGACATGTCCCTTTTTATAGTCGTTGCATTAATGTTTAATTTAAATCCAATCAAGTTTATTATTAACTTGGGCAATAATTACACCAATTCAAATGAATTTTAATGAATGCCGATAACGAGTTTATATACAAATATGAAACCGGATTATTATCAACATATTATTTGCAGGCACGTGAATATACAACGAGAGAGAAAGAGATAGAGATATGTAACAATATTAACTGGCTGCATAAAATTTAACATGTGTTAACCGAATTGTTTATAGTAATAGTAGGCGAGCTTGTTGCCATTGAGAAATGTCTACCAAATATTTATAGGCCGTATTTATATGTAATTTTAATTATATTTAATATTCTTCACTTTGCAGGAAACGATTTTTAGGTTAGAATTAGTTCAAATGCTTGCGGGGCAAAATATTTATACAGAATTATATGAATGATTCTATTTAACGTTTTGTTTGATCCGACGGTTTTTTTAATGGTTGTAAGTTTCTTTGATGCCAGTTTTATTTACTACCTTACACTTGAGGTATAACTAATGACCTTTCGATGGGGTCAACTAAAAGCATTCAGATGCAATTGCGACAGTTATAATGGAAATCGATTACCGATTCAACATGAAAGCGTGTTTTTTTTTATTTTTGCCAAGTACCTTACCAAAATTGAAATCAGACCACGCGTGCTATATTGGGAGGTCCAGTCGAAGTTGTTGTAAGAGATATTATGTTTTATTATTTATTTGTTTCATTAACGAAACGGTTTATTTGGGTGAACCCAGCAGCGAAAGAGATAACACGCAGATGAATCTATGTTGTGAGTGATTGTTACAGGTATTTTTAGTTTTAATTAGGAAAGATACCTATTGCAATGACCTCCGGAAAATGTCGACATATCTTCGCGTTTCACATCCCCTATAACCCAAAACATCCCTCAGTTTAAAAGTTTATAGATAAGTAAGTTTATAATGTCTATCGATATCACTTTCTTGTGGACACGATAACTGTCGTAAGTAAACTTTTTTAATCGCACCAACCATTGGTGGGATTTTTTTTTTATAATTCAAAAAATCAAATGTTTAATAATTTCCCTACAACTTTTGTTTGAAACAATTTTCGATATGAGCAACCCTTACGACGTAGTATAAGGAGGCATTCAGCATATGCACTCTCGCTGCGCAAGGGTGCGGCGGCGGGTGGAGGCGCGCGGCAGCTCGCGCAACATAAATAGCATTATTGTTGATCACGCCCCACACAACACAACAGCCCTTCGGGAAGACCCCCTTAGAGTTAACAACCCTACCATGAGCATCACATGTCTGGGCGTTTTCAAAAAGCAAGCAAGTTGGCTAAAGTTGTGATTCTCTTCACAAATATAACGGCGTATAGTTTAACGGTTCAAATCCATTAAACAAATTGAAAAAATACAAAAATCGTCGCGAGCATGCGCGCCGAGTCCCTCCGGGATCGAAGGTCCTTGACATTCGGGCCACGAAGGTCACCAGGGAGCGGAGCCGTCTAAAATAAGCTGGTTTTATATTAGCTCGAGGCGTTCGAGGTCTTTCGATGATGGATTGACTACCGCAATGCGCAAAATTATATATTTTTTTTTCTAAAAATACACTCCCGCAGTGCGATTTCGTAGGCGCGGGGAGATTCTATCAACCAAATACGCTAAGAATTCCTTTTGGAGCAGTGAGCAAAGACGGAGATATTTGACTTAAGGCACCCCGGGACGCCTTTGTCCTTGAGAGTTGAAAGAGTAGGCTTTATTCGAACATTGACGTGTATAAAAGAGACGGATATACTCGCCGACCGCGAATTCGTTACATTTGGAATCGATCAAACATGTTTTTTGTATTTTAATAATTATTATCATTTGAAAAAAATGTTTTTTTTTATGTAATGGCCTAGATTATTATATTGTCTATCTTTAGAAAGAAAAATTAGGTTCGCGTCACTTACACAACTTAAAAGAAAATCGTTGCAAGAAAAAAACAACACTTTCTTATTTATTTATTTTCATTACTATAATAAGGTGTATTTCGTTTTTTTTTTAAGCAAAGTACTAAATTAATATATGTAGAATATTGTGGTATTTTTAGTTTTAGCCATTTTTTGGGAATAACTTCAACAAAATGCACCAAAATACGTTACAAAACACGTTCTAGGGACTGGTGGCGCCTTAACAGACAAAATTCAACCAAAAACTCCCATAAAAATAACACCAGTTACATACAAGCATGAACACGTTACTTACCACCAATTACACAACACTATTATTCTTACTTCCTCTTGGACATAAGTAATCCATTATGTTTATTTTTCTATGTTTTCCATTTTGTCTTTATATTTCATTTTGTTTTTTAACTGTAACCTTTTTGTTAGATTTAAATGCGTAACTCAATCGGCCTTACTATTGTATTTTTTATTGATGTAACTCTGTGAGTTTACCGATGAATAGTTTAGAGATCGTGGTGGTCTAATGGTTAGGGTGTTTGACTAATAGCCCAGAGTTTGCGGATTCAAATCCGCACTCAGTCATACCACCATCTCCCCTGACTCTGGTACAATCACATTTAGCTGAATTGTGTGGGGACTCAAATAATTGTATATTACCTAGGTTATAGCAATACTTTTATTAAAAAAAAAAGAATATAAATAAAGAAATAGACTAAAATGTGAAAATCAAAAGAACTTTCGGTCCAACGTAGAGGGAGGGGTGTTATAAGTGCTGATATGGCCAAACGCACGAATCTTACTTTTTTGTTCGAAAGGTGACTCGATCGAGCGTTTTTAGCCACGATTCAAGAAAATCTGTTCAGCAGTTTGTGTCGGGGGGTTTTTAAATTTTTAATCATTTTGGTTTTTATTTAGGATATACTACTTAAAATAGTATAACACAAATATTTATATTTCAAAATTGTAGGTCGTGACATCTGAGTAGACTTTGTGCGACATCAAGACGCCAAGGAGACCTTAGATTTTTTTTATGACGGAACCGCAAAGATTATACGAAGAAACGTTTCGTATTTTTTGTAAATCTCTTGAAATTTATGCGACTGTTGATATTGTTATTTTTTTTTTAAACTCTTGCTATATAATATCAGAAGATAATGACAATTAGCACTCAAACTATACTTAAAACGCACCTTAACTTAATCAATTTGTAAGTAATCTTACAGCAGTGTATGGGCCAAGCGGCGGCACTCGAGAAAGCACTCTGTGCTAAGGAAGACTTTGGGAAAGGTTCATTGCCAGTGCAACTGAATTCTGCGAATGTTCCGCAATAATTAAATATCAGCATAATTCTATGTTATAGAGATTTAATTTACAATAAACATCAAAAAAACCTAAAGGTAATAAAAGAAAAACATTTATTTTAAAAAGCTACCGTTTAGCTAGGTTATCTAGCTTTTACTAGCTATATAAGTACTTAGGTATCCAAAATATTTTCATATTACATAAATATTTCCCCATAAACGTTACCTAACATTTCTCCGTAAACTTATTTTTTAATTAAAAAAAAAAAGGTAAAAATGTGTATCTCGCCCGGCAGTTTTTTTTATATTTTATTTTATTTCAAGTCCTATAAACGGAAAAAGCCAAATACATGTCTGTGTTTGGCTGGAGGTTGTACCATTTTCTTTTATGGTTTTCGATTGCTCACATTCCCCGTTTTGTTGGGATTCAGTACCCTTATAAATATCAAGTTACCTTATTAGTCAAACCAGGGGTGCTCAAACGGTCGATCGCGATCGACTGGTCGATCGCGAGTGCTTTTTGAGTAGATCTCGAGAAGAAAATTTTTTTTAATAAGTAGGTAGGTAACTAAACTACAAAAATGTATTTCGTAATAAAATAACACTGCTTGCGGCAAAAGGTGGCTTTATCAACTGGTATATGTAACTCTTTTGTTTTGTAACAACCAATAAACTCGCAATTTTGAATAACTATGAGTTTTTTCATTGATATTGTAGAGAAGAACCTAACTAAACCTAACCCAAACCTTGACTAAAATAATGTACCTATATTGTGCAGAAAGCTAATATCTATATATGCTACGGTACGCCCTACCTAGGTAGGTAGGGTGTATCGTGTATGTACGACAACCCTGCATCACACACACTTGCAGTCTCTCGAGTCGATCGTACGTAGTCTAAAAATATTGAGGTAGATCGCCAGCAGTTCAAGTTTGAGCACCCCTGAGTCAAACAATAACGTTTTTGTTTTCGCCGAGGATAAATAAAACATAATAATATAATCATGCTATATCGTCCACAATAAGTTCATAATGCCACTGGAAAAAGAAGAGAAAGGAAGAAACCGTCCAATCCGACATAACTAAGAACTTGCACGGTTTATTATAGTGACGGCAAATTTACAAAATTAAAAGAATGTGAAATCTGTTGAAGTGAAATGATTCTTTGTATAGTTTTTGCACGATTTGACAGCTGATTTCCCTCCATGATGTCGAACTGCTGAGGACTGACTCAAGGTACGAAAAGCTAAGCTCAAAACACGCCGCTGTTTGAGAAATGGACGGGTCTCATTTCGAAACGGCAATCAAAACAAAAAAGTTCTACCTACGGTTCGAGACAGGTAAGTCCGCCTCTTTTAAATTATATTATATTATATTATTAATGATTATGTTTCTATAATCAATTGCTTTCATACTATATCATATGTAAAATAGGGCCTAAACATATATTTAAAAATATGTACTTATTATATTATTTTATAATTATATTGGAGATATTAAAATATTTTATCTGTATTATTGTTCCTTATAGGACACTTTTAAAAAAAAAACACAAACCTCTCCACACACATCCATACAACTTCAAATTATCCAACTATAAACTTCATGTTTCTTCGCATAGAAATGCGAACCCATTTTTTTTTTATGAATACTGTATAATCATTTCGTATAAATCTGAACGTTCTACGGTGCCACAAATCTTCAAAAAAATATTTTATATTTATATTTTTTTAGCTGAAAAATAATGTTTAAATAACTGATTATATCGCCGTAGAACAGGCAGCGTAAAATGAAATGTGTTATTTTTGCAAAAAATAATAAATAAATAAATAATCTATATTAGACAATGTGAAATATATCTATTAGGTATATTTTTATTGAATAAAAGATCTCACCACAAAAATAATACTGGTATCAGTAAGTTAACCTACCATGCGCTCATAATAACCTATAATAAAAAAATATAATGTATGTAGCAAGGTTTTCAAAATACTTACAATATAAATAAACGGCCGCAAATAACTTCTCCGCTGGAAGTCCAATTTTCATTCAATGTCGGCCGGTTTAGAATCTGTTCCGACTTAGCATCGGTGGCAGAGTGCTAAATTTTCATTTCAAAAGATATACTGGAAAACCTCGCACTCGTGTCGGATTTGCCGGCATTTAGAAATAAACATATATGAACTCAGTGCCGGATTGTTCGACTTGAAATTATAATAAGCAACACGACGAAGCCCACCGAATAGCGAGCGACCCGACCCTATCCAATCGCCCGTGCGTGCGAAGCGAATGACGTTTGGCTTCGCAGCAGCGAGTGCGGCTCGCTTCACTGCCGAAGTGAAGTTCGGTTTCTGACGACAATGCAAAAAGTAACGCGATCAACCAAAAGATGGCGCTGCGATATTGCAAATGGACGACCAAAGCGCGAATATTTGAAATTGACATAGGATAACTTTTAATATATTTTTTTAAAAACAAAGTTTAAAATTATTGCCAAGTGATTAATTTAGTACAACGTCTCGCTTTATGGTGTTTTACTAAATTCTGTATATTTTGTGCGGAGTTATTTAATGTACTGATATGAATCACCGTTAGACATCATACAACGCCCACATGGTAAATGGTGCGTAGTTGTGGTATGATTAGGTCTTTTATTTTATTTTGTTTTATCTCATTACAAGACAGGGTGTATATATAACACCTACTTAGAAATAAATGGAGACGTTGCATAGTCCGACATACCACTACGTGTTAAATTAAAAGTAAAAAAGTTATTTAGTTTATTATAATAAAATTGTTTTAAATGTTCCTTTAGGGTGCAAATAATGACATGTGTGACTTTGTTGCTGTTTATTTACATATTGTTTGACTGATAGGGGTCCCTGGGGTCGGCGTTCATGGCCCTTATGACGCTGTAACTGCCATGCGGTTTGCTCATCTCTGGGTTCACAATTTCAAAAATTAATTATAATATTAGTAAAAATATTATTTTTGTTCAATATCAGCATATTAAATCCTCTTTATTTTCTAGAATAAATTGTAATAAAAACTATATATTATAATTTATATATTTTATATGTGCTTCTGTGTTTATTAAACAAACGATTGAACTGAATTGAATTTTGAAAAATTTTATGTACCATCATAATTGATTTCCGACGTACCTACACGTTCTAAACGAACGAGTAATCAAAATTTATCTTATAGAAAAAGTATCGTCGATGCCAATGACTGCCTTACAACACAAACATAATTATTTTTTGCCTTAATCTGTTCACAGCATCCAGGCATTTCCTAAACTTATTTATTTATATTACGTTTCATAATATGCACCGTTCGCTAAAAAAAAAATGCAAGATTTGAAATAATTATGTAGAAAGCGGATCATAAATGATCGTGTCAAATTGATTATGCAAATAACATTATCAATTTAAAATGTGAGCTGTCGTCCATAATAATTTATCAGCTGTCACGCGCCCAATGAAACATCTTTCGGGAGCAAAGTCTTTGTAGACTGAGCGATTGTTTTGTTTGAGATTATTACGTTTTAATTGGGAAAAGCGAAGATCCGCATCTAACAGCAGCGGTACCCCATCTTCTAACAGTAGGTTGACCATCATGCAAATATTTAATAACATATAATAAAATATAATAAAAATTATATAATAAAATAAGAAAAATATTTTGCTTTAGGAGAAATATTTTGTTGTTATTTTGCTGAAGGAGTTATACAGTCTTAAAGGGCATTTACTTCATAAGAGAGCTTCAATCAAACCATCAGCGAAATGAAAAATATACAAAATGCAATCATAGGTTGATACTGTTTCTAAATATAGTGAAGAATTAGCCCAAATTTTTACCTTGTCGGACACCCGATTGGGTAAACAATTACGAAACATATTGATAACGACAGTGCAAATACCTCTTCACTACATTACTTAAACGGTTTTAAGAACCATATTACCATACCAACAAACATATACCATGTCAAACATATTTACCATGTCAAATGCCTTCGAAAAGTCAAATCGACTTTGCGATCATTGCTTTTTTATAAAGCTTTGCGGTATCTAACCGCAGTGAGGTTCGCGACCAAATAAATTTAATATTAATATGAATAATGTGTGTATGCAAAAAAAATAATACCATATTGTATGAACCGCGTGGTTAGCCTACATATTTATCATACTTTGGAGTAAAGTTCACGATCGATAGGCCGAGAACTCAAGATATTCCGACACACTTTCAAGTGCAGTACCTCGATGGCTTCCACAGTCTGTAATTCCTACAGTTTGCGATAGTTGCATTTCCATTTAGCAAACGAATGTGCGATTCAACTACTAGTGATATAATAAACTACCAAATATGTTGTTTCTGTAACATGTGATGTTACGGATATAACTTATAGCATATGCATGTAAGTATTGGGTGACAAATCTAATGATAAATATCATACTGTTTAAAAAAAATAACTGATTTTTGGAAATACAAATTTATTTTTTTATCATTGCCCAAGAGAGTCTCTACATTAATTTAAATTGGTGCTCATGTCTGGCTAGGATTCAACTTGTGTCGAAAACAAGAAAAAAAAACGGTCATACCTATACATCTATCTCAGAAAGATTAAGATCCCTAAATATTTTTCTACAGCGAATTTGCAATAACCCCGTTAGGTAAGATACATATTTTAAAGACTAACAAATTATAAATATTCAGAGCAAGAACATAACATTGTATGGCAGTTCAATGAAGGGTGTGGTTCAAAAACTGTAACAAACAAAAACGAAAAATCAACCAATCTTGCCTTCCATGTTTATTATCCGTTGTTTTTCTCAGTCCGCTTACAAATTGATTTTTTTCCTTCAATACACTCGAAATAATAATTATTTCTTCCGCAAGTTCTTAGTAATTTAAAAAACTTCAATTAGCCAATTTGTTGTGTATATTCAAATTGACGCTTCGACAAGTTTAAAAAGATAATCTTTGCGGCTACGGCACGTTTACTCTGAGGCACCTACAATTGTGCAACTAATCAATCTAACAATCAACTATCAATCAACAATCAACTATCAATCAATCTAACAATCAACAACTAAACAATCAACTATCTATCTATTTATGTGGGCGCTCTTTCTCATTACCCCCTTTCACTTACAAAATAACAGTGTGGCCAGTACCAAGTTCTCAACCTTTTTACCTTTTTATTAATTGTTGGTTAGTAAATGCGACAGAGGCATATGTACTACCGATCGAAATTAGCTCTGTGATGGAGCGATAACATTTAAAATGAAAAAATAACAATCTTGAGGAAAAGAATGAATCTAACGAAAAGTAGGGTTATATTTTTTTAAAAATAATTGTGGGATACCGAAGGCGGCAAGTAGGAGCCTGAAACAGGAAAAGGTCGAAGGAGGTTAATGTGTCTGAAGTATCGAGTTCTCAAGCTGACTCGCGGCTCGGTCGCTGTCAGTTTTACGTCAGACTGACAGCGAGCGAGTCAGTTTGAGACTAGCCCCACTGATTGATACCTTCCGGGTCACATTCGGTGTTGTAATGGATATAAAGTGTACCAGAACACTTCAATTTTAATAATTGACATATCCTCAATCAATATATTGTTTTTTCCTTTACCTACTGTTTTAAATGACTTAGATACGTTTTTACAGAAATGTTTGAAAATGGCGAGCATAAACAAAAATCCCGAGTCGAAATTGGCGCTTACAATAATAATAATATATCTTGTCCTTGAAATAAGAGTAGGTAGGCAATTAAACTGATTAGCAGCGAAAAATAAAAAAAAAAGATAATTTAGCATAATTACCTATTATTTAACACTTTGTGGTCGTAATCTATGAATTTGATTTTGCTTGGAATGTTCATGTGATTTTTTTATACAATTTTACATCAAACTGATAGGTGTAAATGACTAAAAGAAAAGTTGGCCATCAGATATTTCAAGGATGGATTTGGCGAGAGTATTTTTTGCGTCCAAATCGATATTATAGGTTATTTTTTTGGTATAGGGATGTATCAAAAAAATCTCCTGAAATATTCTTTACAAAAAGCTGAGAATATATATTACGTGAAATTTACTATAGCTAATATCACATTTTAACTACACGCGTCTTTTAGTCGTGCACACCATGACTAAAAGAAAAAAATACTATGATTAAATAATTACGTTGGAGAATAATCCTGAATCAATTGGAAGGCGCTAATCCAATGTTTTAGAAATGTGTCAGAAATAAGATGATAGAACCAGTGGTGTTAAAAAAAACCTAGGCAAGCCTGGCTTATCGGTTTCTATAGAAGTACCCAATAATCGTTTTCAACAAAAATTATTTGATTTTGAACGTATTGCTAATAATATAATTTGTGTTTATTAAATCTAAAGTTTTACTATATCTATAAATCAATGGATCTTGATTATTTTATGGATTTTCGAGCGAATGTTTTTATTTTTGTACATAAATAATTGAATTGATATTTTATAGGTTTCCACATGAACAATTATGGCGTCAAATTCACAATCAATTTTGAAAACTATAGTAAGGAGGATTCCGTTTATGACTGAGGTCGTAAAGTTTTTGGCATTTGAAGCATTTTTAATATGTATTCCAGCGTTGTTTGTCTGTTTTACAGGTATGCGAGTATAAATTAATTTCCTTTTATATTTTTATGTTCTGACGCTATTTTAGACATTTTTAAAATATTTAAAATATGCTAGTCCAAGCCGTAATTTGTACATACTCAAAAACGCTAGGCTTGAAAGATTTAACTTTTTCATTTCCAGCCGTGAGAATTTCAAAAATATTATGGCATAAGTTGATGAGTAACCGATTTCCTCATTTGGAGTTTGTCAAATCGGATACAGTAAGAACACTGTTGGATACGCACAGGAATCAAGGAGTTGTCAACGTCCTTCTGATCATCAAAGGTTTCAAGATGGTTTTATTATACTCATAATTAAAAGCGCTACTGTAGCGAATGGGCGTGGATAAAAGCATGCCATTAGTCCGATACTCGCGTCATGAGCGTGTGCGGATGAGGTAGAAACATTGTTGGCACGAAATCAAAAGGCTCAATAATTGCTAATAATACCTTAATATTTTCTATTTTTTACTTCTAAAGGTATAGTAACATTTTTATTAATTTTGCGTTTTTATTTTGACATTTATTTTGCGAAAATCTTTTGCTAGAGGGACATTAAAAAATAATGTTTATTACCACTTTTATTATTGCTTGAAAGTACTTTTACTTGCTTGCTTGGTAAGTAGCTTGGACTTTTACGCCAATTATTCAGTTATTTTATCGGCTTTAAAATAAATTTTACCCCTATATATTGAACGGAAAACTAAACCAAAAAGTAAATGTGACCACACTGTAACTCAGAAACAAAGCAATTGTACCAGCTCGTCCTCATATATATTTTTTTCATATATTAACAGAATCAGCGCTATTAATTTAGAAGAGTCCTTTCCGAACTGCCTGTATAAATAGGTCTCTACGACACTGCTTTATAAATGTGCATAGACTAATTAATTAGCATGGAAATATCTTATCTTAATTAGCATGGAAGTACAATATCTTTATTTTTACTCGAATACAAAACTTTCCAGTGCAGCTTTTGAACATTGACATAAGCAAAAATTGTATTTGTAAATGTATTTCTTATCTAAAAATATAATTCCAGGAAAATGCTCTCCTAATGTGATAAAATCAAAGTTAATGGAAAATGTCGTAGAAAAAATGGATAAATATCAGCAACATTGCTTCCCGAGACTAAAAAATTCCCTAGTGTCCTGTTGGGGAAATTATGCATGGAAAACTAACTGCGGGTACGACCTGGACAATCACCTTATAATAACGAATCCGGTTTTTCGATACAGGCCTGTATCTGATGCTAATTTACAGGTACGCTAAACATACCGTTAGAGCGAAAGATTTTTGTAAAATGTGGGTAAATATTTTGAAAACTTTCAGGACTGCATCAGTGAAATCGTGTCGAAATATCTACCCCCCGAATTACCACCATGGCAAGTGATAATAATCCCGAGCATATTGTCTACTGAGGAAAAGTACGCGATTCTCGTGCGGGTGCACCATTTACTTCTCAGCGGGGAGCATTCTTTGAATATTGGCGATATGCTCCTCATGCAGGATCCGACGGAAACGCAGCAGGTTTTCGGCGAGGCGGACTTGAAGAACACACCCTTACTGACGATGCTCAAGTCGCCCGATGCTATTCCTGAATTCTACTCGAGGATATCCGACAGCTTTTCCAACCGCTGGAACGAGTTTATATCCGAATACGATCCCATGGAATCTCCCCAAGCAATGAAAAGTAATCCAGGTGTATTTCACTGTTTCGGATTGTTCCTTATTATATTTATATCAACTTGTCGGGAGTTCCTGAAGCGAAACGAGGAATGCTTAGATGAACCTGCCAAAGGAATAAAGCATTTTTTCTTAGTTATGCAAAATGAATTCAGAAGAAGAGAATTCACTGCGTCAAAAATGAGTAGATCTATTTTTATAACGCTCCACCCTATAAAAGTGGTGAAAACCCTAATTTCGTACTCCTATTGGATAGCCATATCGTGTACTATTAAAATTCCCATTGTCGTGCTTCAGGAATTGCTCGAACTACGATCTCGTATTTTCCTAAAATACGGTAGCTATCCTGATACTTTTGTTTCAATACTTTGGCAGTATCTGCCTTTGATTTTAGGTTCGTTAAAGGAAATTGCTTACATGGGCGAAATTCTGTACAGTGCACCGAATTACTTATTCGAGGAATTGGTCATCCCAGACGAAAATTCAAAGAAGCATCATTTACAAACAGCTTCCCTCTGCGGCAGAAAGGTGGCTGCTTGGTCGCAGTCAATCGCCAGAAAGGATATTCAAGAAATATCTCTTTCGACGGGTGCCTCAGAGACTGAAGTGAAATTGTGCGCCACGATGGAAGCTTTAAAAGAATATTTCCGCCAAGCAGGACAACCGACTCCCGACAGGATCCTCGTTAGCGCCCGTACGGTCACACAGGATTTCCTAACGGCGAGCTCAAAAGGCAACGGAAAATTCTACAAGAAGACTCAGACTGGTTGCATGGTTTGCCTATCGCTGCCAATGCCTCCTGACACCGCTGACGAAAACCACATGCTCAGTTACCTTAAGGAGGTTAGTTCTACGTTGAGGATAAGTAAATCTCGCCAGCTGGCTTTGGCGGCAATCTCGACTGCTCAAACGAGATACGGCATGATAACAAGGTGAGTCTAAATCACACCCATTGCTCTGATATCCTGTAGGGATTACTTTCATATATATAGTATAGCCAAATAGGTTCTTGATTGAGATCCCTTATAGGATGAAAAGCATAGCTTGGTCCATCATTCTATCGTCGAACCACTATGCAGGGAACATGGCAGAGATATAATTTGTAAGCCATCTACATTTCAAAATCATTTTTATCAGAATGTTTTTTCCATTTCAGGTTATTCCCGAGTGCATTGGTACGATTAGTTCTGAATATAGCATCTCGACGTTTTGCTGTGAGCATAACTGAGGTTGTGTCCCCGCCGTCACAGAAGCCGTTCACTCGACGAACGCTCTGGGGCCAGCAGGTGCTTGAGGTCATCTATTGGAGGCCACCACAGGCCAACATCAGTATGTTCCTAACTGCCATTTGATTTTCTTTATTCACCACATCTGACACGTCGATTGCTGATTATTTGTTTGGGACATTTGCAGCATCTTAATATCATCAGGCCTATTTCCCTGATTTGGAGATTTTTCAACGTTTACAACTGGTCGTCTCCATGAACACTTTGGGTTACTTACCTGTAAGCAGTGGCGTGCCCAGAATTTGTACAGTAGGCAAGCCACATCGCGGTGTGGAAGTCCACCCTGACCTCCAAAAGCTAATATTTTTGAGGTACCTAGGAATTATTGTTAAAAAAACAGGGCATGCCCGTCTTTTCAGCTTCTATGGAAGTACCGCCACTGCCTGTAGGTACATATTACTATTTAACATGACTTTACAAATGTTGTAGGTATGTCACTGACTGTCCAGCATTTTGGGGACTCAGTTCGCCTGGCTGTCATGGCTGATGCCGAGCTGTCACCGGCGCACGCTGCGCCCGCGTCGCACTGGGACCACGGCGTCGAATCGCTGAAGCGAGCGTCGGCACCAGCGCGCGCGCCGACAAAGCAGGCTGCTACCCTGCTGGCACCGCCGGTGAGACATGACACTCTCAGCCCTCCGGTGGGAAGAAGGCTTCTTTGATCTTCATTTACTTTTAAGCTAGTCATTTAATGGCCATAAAGTCGCGTTTAAAAATTGAAAATTGTCTCAAGAAAGACATTTATCGCGGCGTCCTACTCTTTTTTTTGTTTTGTTTATCCAATTCGGATAATCACACAAACTTTTAAGAACACACATTTTATAAAAAGTAATCAGGTAATGAACCTTTGTTACCTTTATCTCTACACGAGGTTTTTTTTTCGATAACCTACGACTAAAAATGGCTTTAAAAACCCGATAAAAAAACCCCTTTAGACACCGCAAGATTATTTTTTTTAGTCAGCACGCACACTAAATTTACAAAACATAGCCAGGAATGGTACTAGACAAAGGTTCAGTGTATTTAATTAATTTTTTTTATCTTTGTAATCATCATCACTTCTGAGAAATCCTTCATCTAAAATGCAAAAAAAAAAAACGACTTGCGACTTTGTAATTTGTAAATTAAAAATGATAAATTAATTGAATGTGTCGCATCTATAACACATCTTATAGATGTAACTATCTATAAGCAGTTTTTCTGTAATTTCAAAACATCCTTAAAGGCTATTTTAAATATATCATACGTTTATTTTATTGGTATTCGTAGGGGAGCATTTTTTTTTTTATACATACCATTAATATTTAAATTCTCCAAATAACACTTTCTTTACGCGGAAATCACCTTCTATATTGCCCAACTCATCATGCTTATTAAATTAGTTTAATATTATGGGCAATTTCAAATAACATCCTTTTTTAATACTATTATATTTTTTTAACAAAGCACAATGCGCCATACCAAAAAAATATGTAATACTTGATTTCCAAACTTTTTAACCTACTGTACTAGATTGGACCAAGAAAAATTAAACTCTAATTAAAGTACAATTTATTATTACTCGTATATAGGACATTACAAAATTAATATTATTAGATCAATTCAATTAATGTTATAACCGTTGAAACTTCTAGGCGACCAGTAAATTGACCTTATGATAATAAAAGGGATAAGGGAATATTTTACATAATCTAAAATTTTCAGTAATAATAAATTTGTTAATTGTTCATATAGATATGTTGGCGAAGGGTTAATGAAGAGTATTTATTTTAAATTTCAAAATAATAATTAAGTTACCTACTCATATTATAATAATGTTCTCAGTAAAAGTAAAAGTAAGTGTAAGGTTAATAAATAATTTATAGTTTTTGATAACTTTTATTATTTTACAAAATCAAACCGTTCAACGAATATTTCAACTCACAGAAAGACCAGTACCAGTTGAACGGTAGATTTCTTGAAGCAAATTTAACTGGTGATAGATCGAAGGCTGATTGATGGTGTTATTTTAGTAGCTAATGGCTATTAAAACTTTAAAGAGTAATTCAAAATTAATTCTACCGTGTTCTTGGCATAAAACAAGTCCTGATTGAAAGTATTTCAAATACCCTAAACACGTATTTAATAACAAATAAATAAATAATACCCCACGCATTATTGTTACATTATTATCGTATTTTTACGGGGTATAAGCCAACTATAGTTCTAAAACTAATAAAAAAAATGGTCCAGAGAAAGCAGTTGATGGTGGACTAGTGGATATCTACAGAATGGGTGTGAAATCTTTTGATCCCGATCAGGGATCTTATTATTAAGTAAATATTTTCAATCAAAAAGCGTTTTTTCTGTATAGGCACGGATTTTTATATCAACAAAATTTTACATTACAATTCATCATTCTTACCAAATTGAAAAGTAAAGACTCGATTTGTAAGAGACAAGCTAATAACCTAAAATTCTTAATTTTATGCATAATATTTCGATGTAGGTGTCTTATCCTGGAAGTTTTTAATTCGCTATATCCAGGGATGACTTCAAAAAAAGACCAATTTAAAAAAAAAAACTATCGTTAATATGGCCGACATTTCAAGGCAGAGGATATTATAACAAATCCATTGTGGGCATAAATATATTATTATTAAAAAAACACTATCGTTACTATATAATATAATATCACCTACAAGTGAGTTAATGTAGCAGTACATTTATGCAAATAAAATATAAAATATTGTAATAGGCATTTAGACAATCAATTTGAATATGTATGTATGGACTAATATCAAAGTTCACCTTCGTAAACCATTCCTTTATCATTCAGAAGATCTACTTAAACAATTTAATGTTTTAGATATAAGATTGTAGTAAATAAATTCACAGGATGCGCTAAGCGTATGAATTACTACAAGTTTTAAAGACTAGAAAGACATTCTAGATACTTAAAGCGTAAAATCGACATTAAAATGCCATGTGACATAAGAAATGTCCTAAAACTCCTCGCCTCGAAGTGGATTGGGATGCAAATATGATCGGCATCACAAACTGACAGAGGAACTGATCGCTCTGAGAGGAACAGGCGGAGGGCTGCTGCTGTGTGCGCCCTGCCCTGATGATGATGGATAAAAAAACAGTCATAATTAAAGCTCACAAATATTCTTAAATGAAAATGAAAAAAATAACATTATTAAGAATCTATATACAAAACGAAATAATTATGAAGCTAATACGAGTATGGATAAATATAAATTTGATACAAATTGTGTAAGTAGATAAATAAATATTTTAAACCATAATGCATAAATAGGATTTTTTCGAGTTTAATAAGTGTTATTTACGACAGCAAATTGATTTAAATTAGTTAAGATGTATTTTCGGTTGTATCTTACTTATTTTTTTTTATTTCTCTAAATTAGTCCGACTTTCAGCCAGGTAATTAACAAATAGATACAAAGGACAGGAATTTCCTAGTGTCTAAAAGAGTATCTCCTATTATAGTCCAACAAATAGCCTTAGTTTTTAGTTATTTTAATGTTATAATAGACATACATTCAGTGACGTAGCAACACCTTTTGAGGCGGGAATATTCCGTGCCTCCCCCCCCTCTCCCCATGAATGTTTCCCCATATACTAGAGGTATATATTATATATGTAGTACCCACACAGTCTCTTACCAATGAAAAATGTATAAAAGCATAGCTTGAAAGACTAACGAAATTGTAAACACAAATTTGTATGCGAGTACATAATTTTTATTTCTATCAAATATCAGTCACCTATTAAAATGACAATAATGATTATTATTTAAATATTTAATACCTATCCATCATATATAATAAACCAGCTAAGTTATAACAATTAGCAGCTAATTGTTGTATCAGAAAAACTGATTAAAAGTATTTTCAAATTTAAATTAAACGTGTTATATTTAAAAAATAAAATCTTGTGGGGCTCCCCCCAGGCTATGGGCTGGAGCGGTTCGCCCCCCCCCCTTTTCTAAAGCACTTTATATATCAGTACTGATTTTTAAGAATAAAATTAATTATTATTATAATTGATTTATCTATGCCATATGTATGTACTCTATTTACAAAGAGATCTGAATTTCATTGATGTTAGTTGAAAAAAACCTGGTTGGGCTGGAGTGAGACTAACCATCAACATTTTGCGCAACAATGGCCACCGCTATCTACACGGTACGATTGCTACTAGTCGCATAAGAAATTATTTCTACCAAATATATTTATTGAGATTTGGGTCTTGTGCTTTAAGAGACGAATATGTGTATTAATAAAACATATGTTTTTACAATTCCTAATGCTAATTAAATATTAGGTAAAAAAGAAATATTATTATGCCATAGACACAAGACAATGAATATGTATCCATAGAGTCAGTTTTATTTATAAATGGCGATGTCTAACTAGTGTCTAATCTTGTTGTCAGTTTGGTGTTTTTGTGTTATTTTCCTAGACAATTTGTATGTTTTCGACATTATTAGTGATGATAAGTGATTTTGAGAACCTTTCATTAGGTACTCCTGGGCCTTCGGGTAACCACGGAGGAACCTTTACGCAGACAGGTAAAATCCAATACATATTGTTCGATTAAAATTTATTTTGTTTACAATCACTTGACAAGGACTATTTTTGTTTTATTATCTAATAATGCCTCAAAATATTATTTCTATTTTATTTTACTGTTAGTTAATAACGGTATGCCTATTTTTATTAGCCATGCTAATTATTTTTGAGTCTTTTATGGAGAAAGTCCAGTTGTATATCCTGACATTTATGGTGTGCAAGTATGATTCAATCATTCTGAATTTCAATCACGCCCCAAGCTTCATCAGAACCAACTTTATATTTGGTTGTTTTTGTCATAGCAGTCAGTATTTTGCGAGAGTTGGCCGCGATTTAACGCCGCATCGTCCTGATGGATTTTCTCTTGACCTAAATATTGTGTCATTCTCGTCTAATTTAAACATCCAACCAATAGACGACTGTCTTAATGTGACATTTAGACATCGTGAAAATGTTGTCCTTAGGATATTCAGGAATAGTCGTAAAATAATTTTAAACTTTTCATTGCAGAATTGACTGCAGAGCAACAAAAAATTCTTATCGATATTAGAAGAAGAAAAACGGAATTGCTTCTAGAAATCCAGGTAAGATGCAGTTATTTATTAGTTGATATTTTAAAAGCCAAATTTTTACTACTTGATGGAAATGTCTTATTTTAAGTATAAACAAATATATGATAAGTATGTTTAACCTTTTAAAATATTACATGCGAGTATACTGTCACTTTTTAAGAAAACCCATTTAAAGTTTTATATGTCAATTGTTACTATATTTTATAAGTATTATTTTTTTTAAAATACTACTGAAGCGTACTAGTACCGAAATATTATTTCGTGTTCTGCTGGAATAAAAAAAATACTATTAAATGCTAAAAATGGTGTTAAATTTTGTAATTTTATAAGATAAAAACAGTGTGCAATTCTCAGTTCTGCGAATGTTAAATCATAAAAAAAACAGTTACCAAATTATAATAATCTTAGAAGGAGCCTTCAGTTAATACATAATTTAATTTTTAGTAACATACAGTTAATTTAATTTAAATGGCATCTATTGATATGTCATACATAACAGATAGATCATAACAGAGATAAATATTTGCCTGAAATTGTGTATTACGCTCGGCATGCGGAATAGTAGTAGGTACACATTCTATTAATGTTTTATTAAATTTTCAAATTTGCTAATATTGAATGATATGTAGAAATATTATTTGATTAAAAACTGTTTAGTTTACAACAGCTTGACGTAGATTATTTTTGTATTATCATCTTGTGATCCTCCAAATATAGTTAGAATTTTATACTACTGTTAGACAATAAAGGTATTCCTGTTTTCATTAGCCATGTTAATTATTTTTGAGGCTTTTATAGAGAAAGTACACTTGTATATCCTCACATTTATAGTGTGCAAGTGTGGTTCAATTATTCTGAATTTCAATCACACCGTAACCTTCATTAAAATCAACTTTATTCATGGTTGTTTCTCATAGTAGTTAGTGTTTTGCGAGAGTTGGCCAGGATATAATGCCGCATTCCCAACGTGCCATGGGAATCTGTCAGCTCATTTGTTCATGATGCCAATATGGGTTTGTCGACTCACCGGGAGTACTAAATAAATTTCAAAGCCTCGAAATAATAATATTCTCGGAAAGATAACAGTCGCTAAAAAGATTGCCATTGGATAGTGAAAATTATGTCTCAATTTCGGATATGTGACTTTTAGTTTAATGGTCATTAATAATAATTATTGCAGTTTACTACTTTCATTCTTTGCTTATGCACTTCACTTTTAATTCTGTTGCTTGCGCACGTGTTTATATATAGGTTTTCGAGGCTTCCACTGTTGTAAATAGTTTATTGTGCTCTTCTAACCAAAATGTATGAATATCTATCTTATCTGTCTATAAGTCTCGGGTCAACCTGTATATATACACATATTTTAAATATATTATTGTCTTATTAGACACATGTCTTTCTTTGCCTGTCATGTCAGCTATATTTCATATTTTGCAAAAATAATAAAACATTGAATTATCTCAACACGTGGTAATTAGATATTAATAGATATTCAAAAAGTGAAGTATGAAGTTATAATCTAAATATATTATTATATATACACAACTTTTGCAATCCTATTTACCAAACATTGATGGCCTATTAGAAACTGACTATAACGGCAATTGGACAGATATCTGACCTGTAGAGACGTTGACCATTAAAGTTTAAGATATCTTCTACGAAGACCAATGACACAAGTTACAAGAAAGTTTATTTTTGAAGTTGAATACTGACGGATCACCAGCCAGTTGCGTGGATGACATTAGAGTACCACTGAAATTAGGGTGGCAGAGAACCGTAGATCGATATACTCAGCGGTAGATCAAAATAGACTGAAAAATGAGGTGATTTAGGAGCTTGGAGATTGCGATCAGATAAACTTCTTACGATTCGTGGAAAGTGAGATTTCTCTTCTCCAGGCTTATCCAACTGCCTTATGGTAAAAATTACAAAACAATTTAAACTATGTTTAAAATTAGTTTAGGATCTGGGTACATTAGTGCGACATAATTATAAAATTATGCTGTAACTGTAATTCTATTTAAGTACGTATTTTTTAAAATTTGTTGGTTTAATATTTTAAATTAATGACTGTAAAAAAAATGTATTCTTATGACTCTTCCATTAGTTTCCAAATCTAAGGAATTAGTTACCGTATGTAATAATTATATCCTTACGTTTCTGCGGCTCCTTATCATCAAGGGTATTATTAAAAGTCGATCTCAAAATTATAACCACCCATTTAGATATTTGTAGTGTTGTCATTCAAATATTATCTTGATTACCACATTAAAACATTTTCTGAGGTAGAAATTGAGTTTACATGCTTTCGTACAAATTTTATTTTCGAAATTAAACTACATAGATTTCTTTTATTTAATTATATTTTTTGCTAAACTATGTATGCACAAAAAAAGTATTTTCCATATTTGCAATAGAAACAAGGGTGCTTGATATTTAATTTTTATCTTCTTAATATGGTTAGTGGGGGGTTAGTAATACACCTTAAAAGTAGTGATGGGGAGTCGACTCCAAAGAGTCGAGTACTCGACTCCAAGGTGGATTCAACTCCGTGAACGGGAGTCGACTCTCGCCTCAGCACGCACGCACTCACGCACTCAGACGTCACTTTGTTTCTCGGGGAATCCATTTAAATTTTTCCCCGTCGAGTCGACGATGTGCTCGCAGTATACTCCGAACCAGCCCGCGTCATTCCTTTCTCCATAGAGTTCAAAGCGCCTGTTTAACCTATAAATTATAATATCTTCTAAAAAAAACAACGTCGTTTGGAAGCATTTTAATTTAAAAAATGCAGAGAATAAAGTGGCAGTGTGTAATTTTTGTAAAAAGGCCTATTCTCAAAATCAAGTGAGCTCACAAGCTAAGTAAGTTTATAAAACGCTTTTTAATTTCAACATGTAAATTAAATTAATAAAATATTCTAATATTCTAGCTTTTAACACTATATTATTTTGTTTATTCAAAGATTATAGCTTATGTAATAGCCTAGCCATTGTGTGTACCAGCTACTAGGTACACAATTAAATAATTTGGTAGTATCTAGCGAAAGACAGTTAGAGTCGACTCCAGGGTCGAACTCGACTCTGAATTATCAAGAGTCGACTCCCAGAATTTTGGAGTCGCACATCACTATTTAAATGTGGTTCTGACAGATTTGTTGCTTTCACAATGCAAGGCCATTCATCACTAGTCACTTCAGTGCAATAATTAAATCTTTTTTTTTAAATAATGGACATTTCACGGACGTATCACCACTGTTTCCTTTAAAAAAAAAACCCTTTTAATTTAAGATCCTGGTTGTTAATATTGATCGCGTTCGGATCCGCTCAATATAGTTATACCATTTTTAACACTTCATTACCATCTTCCTGACTTTAGCACAAGCAAATTCACCTTAGTTGAATAGGGCAAAAAATGAATTTATATGATGTAGGGGCCATGTTAATTATTTCGTAAAACAACAAATTTTGTCTCTGTTAGTTCAGTCAAAATATTGCGGGTTCCATTGAGTTATAAAACGGTCAATTGTTCAACTCAATGACGGGTTCTAATGATGGAGGCATAAGGAACAAGGTGGGATCGCATGATGAATTCCATTATCCTGCCAGCAGGAACCCAAATTACCTGTTTCACATCACTTTGTCCTTAAGAAAACTGACTGATCTTGTCTACCAGATAGATCAATAGACCTTGCACGATAAAAAGACAAATTAATCAATTATAATGTGTAGATGGGGAAACCTATTTATTAAATAAATAAATAAATAGCCTGATCAACCTTTAGCATAGGAAAATTTTTTTTTAGGTATATATTTGCACGTTCGTTACATAAATTTAATTTCGCGCGATGGCAACAATGCGCACGCTTTGAGCGAAGTATTAGCTGTCATCCTGAATAGTGATGTGTCTTATCACATTGTGTATCGATATGTCGTAACATTATATTGTGGCGCTATCATTCATAATCACAAAAATTATCGATAATTTATATAGATGAGAATGAATATTCTACATAATATTCTTTATTTATTCTGGTTACTCAACAGAACTTATACACAATACAGGTGATGACGCAAAAACTATATAAATGGAGGTATACAATTCTTAAACTAGGATAGTAAAACCAATTGACTAATAAATATAATTAGAGGCAAATGAGCAGCATACGCCTTCAAAACGTTAGAAAATATATTTTTATACAATACGTCGTTTTCGTTGAACTATTGGGACTCGATGTTCTCAATTAATAAACAAACTGCAGTTTTAAAGAGTTTTTTTCGCTGGGCTGACCTCAAATATTATTTAAGTTTAGCTCTCAAAGTATAGTAATTGAGTTTCGTTTTGCTTGTTCCTCTTTTGGGAGTAGGAAAAGGGTAGCTGGGTATTTAGCAATGCGCATGGCACAGAGTGGCTGTTCGAATCTCTCTTTTTATCGCGCAATTATAATACCTAAATTTACTCACTACAATGTTATTTAGTTTCCAAATTATTGTTTAGATATTAGAATAGATCATTCACACTATAAATCAGAGTGGGATTTTAAACAGCAAATATATGGCGTACGTTTATTATGTAGAAAACCGATAATTATTATTTTTATTTATTTTTATAAATACCACTCCTGTGATATCTATTATTATAAAGGTGAAATAAATAGAACTATCGATAAACCAATTAAAAAAATACTAATAAATTTAATTTAATTTCTCGTTGTACTGGAATATTCATATCTAGAAATGAGCGAGGAGTGGAATCTGCCAAATTGGGTTTTGAAATTTCCCATCCAAGATTCACGAACCTCTGACTCACGCGTGTAAACTTTTGAAACGAAACTCACTCGTACATTTTGAAACGCATAAGTCAATTTCTTCATCGATTTTTTTTTATAAAATATCGCATAATATTTGCTTCATTTAAATCCACTTTCATTTGTTTTTATTTTTTTTGTGTATTCAACTGTGATAAAAATTATTTAACTTAGTTTGAATTACTAGTCCTGTATTGTGTTTTTCATAATTGCAATATGATAATTATTTCTGTGAATTCGCACACCATAGTAAACTGTCAGTTTATTTGTTCAAATAAATAACTATAAATAAATATACATGATAAAATATTGTAAAATAATGCTCGTAATTGATAAAACCGTTTGATTTTATTTGCGTGTCAGAACAGAAACCTAATTGCATTTTTATTATTTGTGAATAAATAGTGTAGCGTATAATTACTTAACTAGCTCTAACTTAACTATCAATCCAAAAGAGGGCTGTGAGGGGTATCCTGGGTTTAGGCCCAGGTGAGTCTTGCCAATCATACTTTCGGAACTTACGAATTCTCACAATATATGGTATCTTCATCTACGAAACCCTTTGTGATTTTTTTTTAATGAAAGAGGCTGCTTCTACACATAGCAATGTTCATTCGCACGACACAAAAACAATTATGTTCAACCAATTAAAGTTCGTACAACACAATTTCAGAACACAAGTATTTATAGGGGGGTAGATTTATTTAATAATCTCCCCAATAATATAAAAAAAATTGCAAAGATATCACAGCTTTAAGTCTGCTTCGAAAAAATATCTGATTGATAAAACTTTGTATAGTCTTGACCTTAATTGAAGTTTATTTAATTTTTATTGCATTTACTGTTTTATTATTGTTTTTCTAAAAATTTTATAATATTATTGTACTATTTAGTTTATACATCTCTTTTCATGCATTTGAATAACTGTGTATAAAGTGTAGGTATGTTAGTCTTAATTACTATATTTGTTGTTAGTATCTTGTTTTTGTTATATTGTTCTCTTTACTTTTATCGTTTTATGTTACTCATTTCTGTCTTTCATACACAACTGCAAAGTTGTTTTTTGAAATAACTATACTGAATACTGAATCAATCGGCTAATATAATAGAAATATCCCCGCTATAGAATGAATGTTAATTTGTACAGTTTAGTTTTATCGATATTCTGACGTTCGACAGTACATCACTACCGCGGCACGTCTTCTATCATTCATTCAACAAACGTCCCTCTATATCCGTCTCTTTCTTCTGCTCAGTGCACGTGCGATGCGCGTCGCCGGTCGGTCGCCTCGCTCTCTCTCTCTCTCGCGCTCCGACGAATAAAATTATTTTCGTGATAATTTTTATTTCGTGACGCCGTTTAAAACAAATATCATTTTATAGTGCAAGAAATTGTTTTAATTCGCCGGTCGAATCAAGTGAGTGCAGTGAAAAAAAAAAACGTTCGAATAATTGTGCAGTTTTTTTTTAAATGTATGCTTTGATAATTATTTGCTGTAAACGGGCCTAATCTGTACCGCGAAACGTATTGCATTTCTCGTCTGTCCGTCTGTGGGAACTCACTCGTCTCGCTTACCCTCGTTTTTCTATGGCCGAATGCATGCATTGTATTCTAATTCTAATCGAGTTGTCCGTCCTACCCTACCACGGAATGCATCAGTATTTCCGGCTGTTCCAATTGTCACAAAAAACAGAAATGTAACTTTTCGTTTCTATATAAACCCAGATCATTCTGAGATTAAATGATATTCATTATTATTTATTTATTTATTTTTAGACGGTACTCTTAACAAAATATTCAATACATAACGTGTTAACATTAATCTTAGACACTAAAGTAATAATAATTATTTATTTAATCAAGGAAAAACAACGGGTACAAGAAATGAGATGAAATTCTAAAGAAACTTATGATTTAGATTAGTCTTGCATCCTTACAAGAGTGATTTGTTTCATATCTAATGCTAATGAGTTATATAAATAGTTATATAAATTTTCTGACATTGAGATTATGATTGAGTGCTTTCAATTGCAAGCATAACTAACGCAGTACTACTTTAAATACACAAAAATAAAAATTCAAAATTTATAAAAAACCATATTATATGTAATATTGATAGCTTTTAGTTTTTTTTTTCATATAAAAAAAGGATATGTTCCCTATTAATATATACCTATTTTCTGAAAATTTAAAAACTTAGCATAAATTATCATTTTAAAATTAAAAAACTAAAACAAAAATCTCAAATTTTAAGCAAATTGTGTTATTTTATTTACAATTTATTTATACCACACATCTCAAATCGATGCTATCTCAAAAACGTAGTGGTTTTGTTTTTATTCTAAGACATTTCCTTAGGTAATTCTGTAGAATAACAAATTATTTTCTAATCTAAATAAACTAGATTACTTGTATTTCTTCTGGATATCTCTCCTATAGCGTTTAAAAACCCTATAAAATTCGCATTTTTATAGCATGTAGGCAAATGACTAATGCTGTTCGTAAAAACGTTTCAAGAAATATATATTTCCTAACGAAGTTGGAAAACGATTTCTTTTATGTATATATATTATTTGTTTTATAAAATGAATAGGTAACGAATAACACACGCACTTGTCGATACAATACGCCTTGAACGCACTTGCATGTATCAAGCGATGTTTGCACAAACGTTTCGCGGCGTTATCAAGGAAAAAACAAGTTTGTCGAAGATGACTCACGCTTCGCGGAAAATAGATTTCGCGCCTCGAGTAGGAACCTATTCTTACTTAAGGCGAAAATAAAGGATAAATATTAATTTCGACTCATTTAGACACGTTTTTATGGCCGGCATTTATTTCGTAACCATTGGATATTTAATAATAAAAAATATATGTTTAGATACCTCGTTCGTCTTCGGCATAGTAAAGGCAGATGTTTTAAATTTAATTCGATTTCTGGGAAATTTAATAAATAATAAATTCCGGATAGTTATTTTTTTCTTGAATCGCTCTCTTATAAAATACAGTAGAGCCTTAGTAATTAAAAGGAAAATTAAGGTTTTAAAACATTCTAAAGTTAGTTTTTTTAATTTCTATATTATAAACCTGCAATTAAATAAAAGCCAACAATTGCTTTCTGAACGCACAAAGAACATTACCTAACGCCATATAAAAATAAAGCAAGGTCACCGGCAATATGCTTCGCCTTAAATCTTGGTTTTTTAGGTAGATTTTATTGGGAAAGCTACCTATTGCAATGGGTACCATGTCATAAGTTCTGGCAATTATCTATCTATATCGCGTTCTTGTGGACACGATAAATGCCGTGATTTTACACCAATCACTTTCAAATTGATACATAAAATTTAAGGGCACAAAATCTCGATCAAGTTCGTTAATAGGAAAAATCACACCAGGGGGGCGGGAATGGGTTCGAAAAAGTGAACATTTTTCTATAACTTTCTTAGAATATAAGATATCGAATTCATTTAAATTTTATTTTATTCCCTTGATAAGCGCCTAAAACTTATCTTAGTAAACTTTTTTGATAGAATCAACCATTGGGCCATAGGGATGACAAAAGTGATTTGCACTCTCGCTGCGCTTGATATAAGTTCGTACAATTGGAGTTCGCTAATCCCCTACTTTGATCCGGTGAAATCTACCTCCGCCTTCCGGCGTACCTATAGCGATTTTTTTTTTAATTTTAATTTTAAAAGACCGATGAAATAAACCTGCTCACGCAATTGGATTTGTAGGTTAATAAATAAATAAATAAATATACGTATTAATTCCCGCGCGCGTGTGTGTGGTTTTTAAAAGTATACTAAAAAAATTTGCCAACCTTCCGAAGATTAAACTAAAGTTTGGTTCTTGAAGAGCTCTGGTCCAGTGAGAGATTAGCACGCGCTTCCGTGATCGTAATTGTCCGGCGTTCGCCGGTTCGAATCCGAACATAGTCATATAATTTTCAGAGCTCCATTACCACCCTCTTCTTCTGATTCTAGCACAAGAAAATTTAGCTTATTTGAGTAAGGTCCAAAATAATTATTTATGACCTAGGACATACCATTCTTTTTATTGGTGACAGGACAATAAAGTGTTCAATGGCTGTCAAAGGAAATTAGGGAGGAAACTACATAGTAGCTAGTAGTTAGGTAATATGTAACAGTTCTCACTGTAAATATTTATTGTTTTTTATTTGTTTTAAATTTATTGTTATTAAATATTTAATGTAAAAAATATATATACTCTTATTTGAGAGTTTTTCTTACTAACAAACTGTTTGGAATCTCGCAGTTTGGAATTGTTGATAATTCTTTGTATAATTTCGTTAATTTCCAATTCCATCATCGTCTTTTACCAGAATAATTTCTGTTTATAGTTCTTTTCGTTTGATATAGTTAAAATTAACGGTTTTGAATGTGTCTTAAAACGCTGGAGATTTATTATTTTTTTTATGGAGGAAATACTCATGCGACCACGACAATGCGACGCATTATGAATGATGGCAATAATAAAAAAAAAAAGAAAGTAAATTTCCACCAATCTACAATTCCACTAAATCCTGTTTATAATGAAGGTAGGTGCATTATTACGAAAAATTCTCACGCTCAAAAAAACGTTCGCATCTAACGCTTAGCCCCGTTGAAAGTTTTGTTTTGTTTTAATTTCACCTCGAAATTTCGCTCTCGATTATTTCCCTTCGTTTCACTCTAAGATCGATTGTAATATTTTACTACTATAGTTGTTTTTTTTTTAGAGGCGTGGTTTTCAATCTGGCAATACTTTTTTAATCGTGTCCGGCTTATCTGCGTAGACAAGCGACTTCACATAACCCCACAAAAAATAGTCCAGCGGTGTTAAATCGCACGATCTTGGAGGCCACGCCACAGGCCCACGGCGCGATTTTTACCTTATTTTTGAGTGATTTTTTCTAAATTTGCACTATTTGCAAACGTTGTTCAGGAGTAAGTCTATTCATTATGAAATGGCAAACCAAACTGAGCATAAATCAAGTGACAGCTGTCAAAAACACCAACTACGAAAAAAGTAGTGCCAGATTAAAAACCACGCGTCTAAAAAAAACATATAAACATTAATTTATGTATACACAACATATACGATGTTCATACATAAGCTAACACATACAACCACAAACACCATCATTCACACTTTCCTACCATGCATATCACACATATCACCTTCTAACATATAGTTAAGCTCAACAAAGTTTGTGCATAGGCGTAAGCTTTAATTGGCCTTATTATTAACTCTGACAAAATGTATATGCTACTATTTCCCTGTATGCTTACGTGTTTAATAAATAAATAAAATAAACTATTTTATAATAAGAAATAATTTTAATACCAGTTTTTAACAACAACAGCGTTGTAAATTCGTTCGTAAGAAGGTACCCGTTTAATTCAGGTCTGCTTGCCTCATTATAAAATTGGACAGCCGGAATTCGGAACGTTCCTCTAGTTAGTGGCTCCCAATTATAAAAGTGAAATTAATTATGATTGACTTTCGTATCGACTAACACGCCTTCAGAACATGTCTGCTGGCTTTCTTTCGGATCGCCTCTAGTTCATCTTCGAGACATTGGCTGTAACCACAGCTTTCAATCGATTGCATATCAAATCATTGTGTTATGTTCTTTGTAATTCAAGTTCAAAGCTTTTAATAAACCAAATAAGGTATCGGCAACATAATGTTCAGTTTTACACTAAATATAAAAATAAAATACAATATTCAAATATATAAAATCGAACACCTGGTTGTCTTGTTGGACGATTTGATAAGGTATATTACCTTTCTAACTAGGTAAGAGTTACCTGTTCTAAGAAACGCTATTAATAAAGTGTTACGTCTAGGTATAACAGACCTGCGCAAAACCCTGGGAAAAATAATAAAAAATAATCTTATGTACAAATAATATACACACACACAAATACAAGTTAATTGTCTAACCGTTAAATACTTAATATACTAGTACTTTATAAATAAACAAACTTTTTTAGAATTGGTAGGTTTTTTCGAAATACTTTCTCAGTATATAAGATATGGAATTTATTGAAATTTTATATTATTCCTTATATAAGTGCCTAAAACTTATCTAAGTAAACTTTTTTGAAACATCAACCATTAGCCCCAGGGGTTGGAAAAGTGGTTTTTAAAATTCATAAAATCATAACTTTCTCAATAGGCACAAGATTAAATCAATTCAAAACGTAAATTATAGGTATTTCTCTACAACTTTTGTTTGAAACATTTTTTTATACGAGCAACCCTTACGGCACAGTATAAAGACGGATTCTGTATACGTACTCTCGCTGCGCAAGGGTACGGCGCGGCGGCGGGTTGGGCGCGCGGGGAGTGAATCGCGCAATGTTCGTACAACCTAACCCCTACTTTGATCCGGTGAAATCTATCTCCGCCTTACGGCGTGCCGAAAGTGTTTTTTTTAGACCTTTACTTTCATCGAATATTCTGATACGTCCCTCGCTTATTAAACCTAACCCAGAAGAGCGCAGGCTCGCAGATCATAAGCGTCGTGTGCGCTGGTCTGCCCTACCCTTATTTATTTCGTTAATGGCAAGGCCGAATGGGGGTAGGCGTTCCTCTGTACCGAAAGATTAAGCGGGTAAATCCACTCCCGCGAATGGTTCCAGTGAACGTGATACAACATTAACTCTGAGAATTATCTGTCCATGATGCTAACAAAAGTAATACTTTTCGACAATGAAGACACGTAGTGTCGAGAATTCGGCATATTATTAGAAAAGAAAGAAAGAAAATGTTTCTTTATTGAAAAATGTAAAACAAAAATAAATGGTAGGTACATAAGTTTAATCACATTTTCCAATAAAAGGAATGTGCTCAGCTGCCCTCCTTTCTGAGAGAGGAGGGTGCTGATTTTCAGCACATCCTGTTTTATTATATATAATATATAATTTACACTTATTTTTTGTAATCCTCACATGCTCTTATGTAACATATACAAAACAAAATACAGAATGTACGACCAGCATAGAAAACTATATAAAACGTAACTAAGTGGTAGTTTGCATCTCTAGAAGTGACTTGTATAGCGTGTTCGGGCGAAAAAAATACGTTTAAACGCCGGATGCGTGTCTCGTTAACATTTAGAAATGATGAGAATGAAAGTGACGAATGGTCAGACTCTTTTCGTGGCTAGAATAATAATAATAATAATTTAAATATTAGTTTTATTTATCTTTATTTGGGAAATAAAACAGTTACGTAACAAAAAAAACACTTACAATAATAAAAACAGAAAAAACAATGGTACGTATAAAATTAGCGTTTAACCTAAGAAATACAACAGACATAAAGGGAGAGAAAAGAGAAAGGGAAATATCATGTTCAAGCTTAATTTCTGGATATTTTAAAATGAATACATTCCATAAATGGGTTAATTTGCCCATAATTGGTCCCACGACGTGGGTTGCAGGCAACTGCACCTGACGTTACACACAAACATATTTTACAAAACTCTACTTAACTTGGCAGCGCCTAGAATAGGCACAATAAATAAAAATAATAGTGAAAATCCATACATAATATTTATTATGCTCTGTTCAAAATGTTCTACCCATAAAAATGTTCGAAAAGTTGCATTTTATTAGTCGTTTAGAGTCTGCAAGCGCATTGGCACCTACATTTCATGTTTCTTAAAAAAAATCATTATAATAATAATAGCATAAAATGAAAATTTTATTTTCGTTATTATTATAGAACATTTGTATTTATAATTAATTTTATTTAACCAGTTTGATCTACGTATATATACATTCATCTATAAGAAGCTACTTTCCCCTTACTTATGCTTGGTTATTTGTAACGTTGATTTTCCTCTTAGATAATTAATTAGGCCTGCGGAAACATTATTGAATGTAGACGCTAGTATGGGGAAGTTTTTGATAAATTTAGTTAGCTTACTTTCAAAAGTTTGTTTTTATTGTTTTTATTTAATCGAAAGTATGCATGTTTTGTTATCTAAATATATTTGAGTTCTTTATCTAATATTTTTTTTTCGCATCTGTAAAAACATTAACGACCGTTTTAATTACCCAGTATAAGAAAGCTTTTTTTTTGAAGCAATTAAAAATAACTTAAATACTCTGATAATTACGTATGACTCACAGTGTTGTCATATTTACAAATGAGCCATGTAAATTGATAATTAATTAAACGAGTGATTACACATAACGTGCTTTTCGTAAATAGTTTTAATGCAATCAAATTAGCTCACATTCAGTATCCAAATATTTATTTGAAATATTAAAAAATTCTACTACGAACGATTCTGACTTACAAATCGTTACCTGCAAAAAGAAACATTGTACTCTGAAAACTCTACGACTAGCATAACGGCGGTTATAACACAAACTGCGGCCTACCAAAATGTGTGAAATATTGATAGAATTTAGTCCTTTTTTTTAAAATATAACGTATTTGTTTTTGAAATTCATTTTTTTTAAATAATAACACAAAAACGAATAGTAAATGCAAGTAGAACAAATATTCTGTTGTGAATTAGGCATTCGGTAATCGGTGTCAATTCGCCGCGGGACTAACATTGAGAAAATTAACGCATTCTATTCGCAAACGTTACATTTAATATCTTGACATACTTTTTAAATATTATTATGATTATGTAGTTATTTTCATCTTTATATAATTTTCTATTAATATAATCAATTTCTTGACTAATAACTATACATTAAATATTTAAATCAGCATTTATGATACATAATTTTAGCGTAAACTGTATAGATTTACAAGGCTGTGTCGAAATGGTAACCGAATGAGTTACAGATTTTTTTTCGCGAGAAATGGAAATTTTTCAATCAGAGAAGGAAAACAATAATATTACTTTAATAATTTAAAAAAAAGGTACAAACCGTATTATATAAGCAAACTCATTAAAGTGACTTATTAGGGTAACTTATATTGTGAAAACATAATATTATTACGTATGTTATTTTTTTTATTATTTATTTTGTACAAAAACGGCAATACTTAAATCATATTCACATTGAATTTTATATAAAAAAACGGCCAGTGGCGTGTACATAAAAATTACCTAATTATAGACCTTAAAAACGCGAAATTAAAAAAAAATAAATCTGTTTCAGATAAAGCATTTATACTTACAGAGTGAACTTAAAGTCAGCAGCATCCTTTTAAGGGGAAATATGAAACTTTGTTCAACAAGTTTTCAAATAGCTAACAAAAAAATGTGATTTCTTAAATGAAATAAGTCAGCTAAAGTGATATTAAAGTGATATTAAGTGATACTAAAGTTGATATTAATGTATAGACCAGGCGTGCTCAAACTTGAACTGCTGGCGATCTACCTCAATATTTTTAGACTACTTACGATCGACTCTGAGAGACTGCAAGTGTGTGTGATGCAGGGTTGTCGTACATACACGATACACCCTACCTACCTAGGTAGGGCGTACCGTAGCATATATAGATATTAGCTTTCTGCACAATCATTACTGCGGTCGATCACGATCGAACAGTCGATCGCGATCGACCGTTTGAGCACCCCGGGTATAGACCATAGGTCGTATGAAATCATTTAGTGGCAAGGAGAAAAGGGTCGAGAGTTATAAGTTTCCTGTTTCTGCGATTTAATAATACTTTTTTTGTTAAATTTATTTTGCGATAATTTAAAATATAATAATAATAATATCAAACAATTTGGCGTCTAGCACACACGCTGTCCGTCGGGTTTTCGAACGAGACGTTTTGGTGTTTTTTTTTTCATCCTCGCTCCCAGCATCCCGACCGGGATCCGTTAAAAGGAACACATGTGCTCCTGTGTAGCAGATAACAAGTGTCCCAACGCGCACCGCACCGCACACTGACTGAGCGGCGCCATATGAGGGTCCGATCATAGTATTGTCGCGGGGATTCAGGAGGCGTTTCAGCGACTATGCGATTATTATTACGTGTTAATTGCTACTCATTCATTCATTCAAATACATCAAGATTGTTTTTGTTTGATTTTTAAACTACATTTACTAATTTATTTAAGAAATTAACAGTTCCACAGAGAAATAAAATGGTGGGATATGTGATAAGCGCGAGGCGTGTTTGCGAGTCTACTGCTGATTGCTTGTCTGACGTAACAAAACAGCTTTGTAATGTGTACGCAACTTTTCATTTGAATGCTGCATCTACGAGATTGTTTGGTAGAGGTCACAAGAAAATTTTTCTCAGATGAACGATTTATTAATATCTACGGGAATTGGTTTGTACAGTGTATCTAACAATTTGTATGCACTACAACATTCTGCGGTTGGTCCTACTAAAATTCATTAGCCACAACAAATTATGATTCTACTGAACTTTTCAGTTAACTCGGAAATAGGCACTCGTTGCTTCGCCGCTCGCGTGGACAAGCGTCTATGTTTTGACCCTAAGATTCGTTTATTTTGGTTATCGACTTTCTTGGAATGTCTTGATGGTCTCCGTGAACGCGCGCTGATTAATTAAGTGCTATTAGCTATTAGTGACTAATAGTTTCTATTTCAGGCCCTGTTTGACTTCCTATAGTCAGACTATACAATCACTTATTAAACAAAATTCTTCACTTCGTGAAGAAAGCATTAAAAGGAATAATAAAATGATATGCCTATAATCGATTTAAGAACCAGTATTCGCTCGTCTCCGGAACGGTATCACTAAGATTGTGGTTAGTCGTGATCAATATTAAAAGGTCGTATCCGAATTAGAAACAGCAGACACAAACAAAATATAAATGAATCGTAAAAAAACTTATTTGACTATACAATAATTCGTTTCAGTGCTCTTAACCGTTGAGGAATTCCTTCGTCTGGAGGCAATCCTGAATGTAGAACCAGGTCACGCTTACTATAAAAATGCATCGTCATCGAAACTGAACCATCATGCCAAATTTCAACTCCGATAGGATAAGAGGTGGTGATTCTAATTCAGCTCGCAAGATTTAGCCTAAACCGACATAGCAACAAATAAATCTTGTATAAAAAAAAAAAGTATAGATATTACATTTAGTTAATAAGAAATATATTTATTATGAAAACCAATGTGACTTATATTTTTAGGCGACATGCCGTTGTGAGTTCAAGGCTGAGAAAATAAAAAAATCCTTCGTAATTTCATAGTTTCATATTGGTCGCGCCTGCGAAATATTATTTTACTCTATGCCGGCACTGCACTTGACAAATATTTTATCCTGTTTGTACAAATATATCTATGCATAGAGGGGTCGTATTGGAGAATATGGCACATGGAGAATATGGGTTTCAATTCAGCAGTTCGAATAGCCAAATGTTGATAATTAAATTGGTTACAAATATAGCTAATGGCAAACAAGACCATGGACACCTATATTAAAACATATAGTACTTATATATTATTTATCTACGGGTTATTTGCATTATGTATTTATAGGTTATAATTAAATGCTTAAATATTAAATATTATGAAGTAGCTCGCGTCAGAATGCTAAATACATCTGCAAATGATTGGCGTCTCATTGTGATGCACAAAACGAATCCATTGTAGGCGATTACAAATTACAATAATATATGTGCAAGCAATGTATTTTATTATGTTAACACTATTTTACTGCTTATATCATAAGAGTGCATGTAAACGGCGTTAAATAAATAAATAAATAAAGATAAAAAATTTACCCGAAATAAATTATCCAAATAAATGGTTTCTATTCGGTCGCATTCATCGAAGTGATAAAAATATTGACCGAACCTAACCATAAAATTGTATTTAATATTTTATCGTCGCGACATTTTCTCTTGGCTCTAAACGAAAGTTGAGAATTTGTCAGATGATCTGATTCGCTATAACAAATTAACCTCATTTTGATGATAACTCCGTGCTCTTGAAACTAATTTTAGAGATTTATCATTTTTATATTGTTTTTCTTCCATTTGTGCATTGCGGGAATTGAATTTTATGTGCGATTAATTTAAAAAATGTGAAGCTATTTTTTTTTTAAATTATTGATTTATGAAAATATTCATATAATTTTAAAATAAACAATAATCTATACCCCTGCGGTATTTTGAAGCGAAGTGGTTAAAGTCAGTCATTCCTTGCGCGTGCTTCTGCGCTCTGTACCATTGTTGGTTAATTATGAAAAACAAATTTATGTCGAAAAACTTACTTGAATTTGCATGTTTATTTAAACTAGGCTTCTGTAGTTTTATTTTTTCGATTCTTGTATTCAGACTATAAGATATACACGTCTAAACTTTTGATAACATTATTTTTTTTAAAGACTATGGGGCTCTTAACTTCTAGACAAAAACAAATTTTAACTTATTTCTATAGAAGCTTTAGATATTTAGGAGATTAAACGATACCTAGCATTATTTTTCTTCTACATCTCAAGTGTTTCTTCAAGAGTCACAACGCTATGCGTTTGTATAGAAACATGGCCATGGTTCTTCAGAAATTGCTGCAGTAACCATCATTGAAAATTGGAAGGTCTGGGACTGGTTTCCAAAATGGTAGCTGTATTATCGCTTCTAATTCCTGATGATCTGTTTACTACGGAGTGTTTGCAATCAGTATTAAAATGTTCACAGATTTTTATAATTACAAATACACATTTGATTATATTTCGATGAGTAATTAATAATAACTTGATAGTTATAGGTTTTAAATATACATAGCAAAATTTTTGTTTGTTGTTCAATGCGCGTTATTGCGACGGAGTAAGTACGATAAAATCGATGCTACGATAATATGAGCGCCTAAGCGCGGTCGTCTCGCAAATGCCAGCGCGGTCTTGAGATGCTGCCAACTGCCAACTGCCAGCAGCCAGGGTCTGCGACCAGAAATGCTCTCGGAATAAATGCGCTTCTAGGGGCTTCATTTGCTGAGTGGCGTCGATAATAAGCTGTAGAAAATCACGTTTCCGACGACTTCACGCGCGTGCCGCTCTATACCTGTCTCGCTTGCGCGGCGAATTGAGAGATTGATCAATATAAATATTTACGTAGGTATTATTCCTGCTTCCAGTGCGCGAGTTTAGTCGACTATAATAAAAATCTTTTTTAATTCAACACTTTTAGAGCCATCTCTCACACCTGTGATGGGTTGCTTCGTTTCCTATCGCCAGTTGTGCCTGCGTATTTTTGATATTCGAATATTATATTTGAGCGCTCTATCGAACGTCAAAGTTTCATCTATTAGTACTAAAATTTTGTTGACTTTAATGTTTCATGTCTATATTATTCGGACAGCCTTTGATGTGATCTAAACTACTATAGTTGTTTTTCAAGAGCATCAATCCACACACAAAAATTCAACTCTTTCGCATTTGTACTTTTTCAGGATGGATAGTAGTAGCTTTTTATATAGAACTAAAATGATTTTTGTATATTTGCATAGTCAGCTCAAGAACTAATTGGACGGTCTTAGATCAGCAAAAACGCATTTAAAGGTAAAGCATGAAATAACGTGGTTTTCTTTGTAATCGACTGGACGTCCGGAGGACCTTCGATTTTAATGGACGTGTTCTGAATATTTTCCTCGACTCTGTCACCATTGAGAATTGCTATGCTCTCCTCGGGTCTGTGTGATAATTTTTACAATGCGGCACAAGGTGTCGTGTCGTCTCATTCAAGGCTACACAAACAGAGCCGAACCAGTAGGGCTAGTCTAAAACTGACTCGCCGATCGCTCGCTGTCAGTTTGACGTTTGTATAATTTATTTATTTTTGCAAATCTTATAAAAATAATATTACAATGCAAAATATTTTGCCTAACTAGGCGTGCCCAGAATTTGTATAGTAGGTAATCCATATCGCGGGGAGGCCATCCTAAGTGCCGGAGGTACCTAGTAATTTTTGTTAAAAAATCTAGCCAAGCCCGGCTTTTCGGCTTCTATCGATGTACGTAACTGGACTATCGCCGCCTGTTCTTTTAAGTCTAGTAGCCGCCTCAAAAAAAAAATAATACAATAGATCTGATAGCTCCTCTCGCTCGCGTTTTGAGACTAGGGCCAAAGGTCTAGTCCGTGGCGCACTCGCGGCTCGATCGCTGGTTGTTTGACGTAATACTAAGGAAGCAAGTAACGGATTCTTCGGTCAATAACTAAAATCAAGTGACAAATAACTCCCTTACTATTACGTCAAACAAAAATGGGAGGGAAGAAATAATCCCACAAATATATTTAAACGAATT